>CM059219.1:19618188-20218188 GCA_030347435.1 Clarias fuscus
TTTTTTGGATTTTATCCTTATTTATCCTTATTTGTTCTAATTCCCTGAAAGGACATACAGTGCAGCAATACTATATACTGTAGACTTGTAGCAAATGAGATTAATTGAAGAATTACCGTATTTGTGGTGGGGTATAATTCATGTTTGAGATTCTTTGATCCCCTGGTAACATGGACATGCTGTCTGCCTTCTTCAGCATACATAAGCCAGCAGATTCCCATGATTGCCTACAGTAGTGGCTCTCTTCACCCCAGAGAGCATCGCTGAGTCTGCTGTCTTGAGTGACTTTGGCACCGTCAGCATTCATACTGTGGCTGGCTTTAAATCAGTATTCCCTTGGTTATACAATACTGTCTTGTTGTCTCTCATTGTAAGTTAATGGAACTAAATGGAACCTCTTACAGGTATTAAATGGGTAATAAATACAACACCATGCACCTTAGCTACTTATCCTTTTCTAATAAGTGACCACTAATAAGCTTACTCTGAGAGCTTAGAGCAATCTAGTTAAGAAATGAGCACAGATTGGGAAATGTAATTATTCTAATTGTTTACTTGCCCTCATCCTGTACTAAGCAGAAACCCAAGGCAGTACACATTAATCTGTTGCCTGTATGCCAACCTCTCTTTAACTCTCTCCTTTGTTTTGCAAGATGGGCCAGACTCCAGTGTACAGATGTTGCTTATGGGGCCTATTTTTTTCTCCTCAAGGCACTCGAAACAGACTACTGTAGTTCTCTTATGTTTGTGAAAACATGTCCAACACTGATGTGATTCTTAATTTTTACCTACAGCGAGGGTCTTAGTGGTTTGCACCGGTTCGACTCCAGTCTGCGTGCCTGGAGTTTGCATGTTCTCCCCTTGTTTGATGGGTTTCCTCCGAGGATTTCAGTTTCCTCCCACAGTCCCAAGACATGTAGTGTAGCTTATCTGACGTTCCCAAACTACGGTCATGTGTGAATGACCGTGAGAGAGTGTGTGTGTCCTGTGATGAATTGGCATCGCGTCCAGGGTATACCCCGCCTCATGGGATAGGCTCTAGGGCTCCCGCGACCCTGTATAAAGAATAAAGCGGTATAGACGATGAGCGAGAACACCTACTGTCCAGTACATCTCGTATTGCTGGTCCTGAGATCATGTTCTTGATTTACTGGATTTCTGCCTTGTGTGCAGTGAGGGATCTAACAAACCAAAGCCCTCTTCAGTTGTAGGATTTATATATGAAGAGTTCTGAAAATGCAAGATTTATACAAGTTACTGTACTCTCCTGAAACTACTTGACACAACCCTCAGTCCCACAACAAGAAAATCCAGACAGACATCAAACTTCATTCGGCTAAAATTTTGTGGACAGAATTTTACAGTTGTGGTTAATGCATGATCAAAAATGCTGAATTTTGAGTATCAACCATCACCATCATTTCATCATTTCGGATTTTAAATCAGAGCATTTCATGTCATATATGAATGCTGCCATCCGCAGCACTCGACTGTTCATCACAGGTCTGTCTCTAAGGATCTGTAGACCCTCACAGTGCATCGCAAAGTAATCTTCATTATCTGCGGCCTTACCATAACAAATTGTCAGCGTTTCCATGCATTTCACCTAGTGCCAGCATATTTCGCCTAAGCTTTGCCTTTAGCACTTTGTTGCTAAGCCGTAGCTAATGACGTCAGAGCGTGTAGGAGCCTCAGCAAGCCGCAAATTTTGAAACCGTAGCGATTCACAGCGAAAATCATGAAAGGTGCTTAAATGAGAAACATTTTGAATCTTTAAAATAAACGGTTTACGGTAAAGAATTCTGAGTTTTCACTTGAAAGCCTTGAGCCAATTATTTCTCAAAATAAATCTCAGGTTCTATTGATACCATTTTTACACACAGTCTACTGTGATACTCAGCAGCAAAGACTATACAGTCATATACTTTTGAATGTACGACATTCATGTACTTTAAAATGTGATAGTAGTAACGACTGTTAGAGACAATTATATCCAATGAAACTGTACTACTGTACGTATAGCTATACAGTAAGCAGCTCTTTAAGCTTTTCGTGCTTAGTTTGCTTTACTGATTTTGCACAGAGCACCAGCAAAGCACCACTAACAATTAATATCCAATTCCATGCCCTGAACCTTAACTCAACCCTAAACCTTTTTGTGCAAACTTAATTAAAGGGTTGGAATAAATGTGATGTGCCATTAAATAAAAACACAAAGAGTGGGTCCAGAGGGCTTGATAGTTAATTACAGGCCATACATAGCAAAATGACTATTTCCCTTGGATTTTTTTTTTTTTTTTTACTGTTCTCTCCTAAAACATCCTGCCTTAATTCATTCTGCTTTTTTTTTTATGAAGAAAATTGCTGCTTTCTTTAGTGAAACGATAAAAAAAGTCGTCTGATTATATGTGTTCGACTTTTATAGTCAGTCATTACTTGTGCTGTGTTATTCATTAATTTCCTGTTTCCCAGGCAGTGGTAAAAGCGTCAAAAGCGTGCTGGTTATTTAAGAGGAAACGTTTATTTTTCAGCTCTCCTCATTTTTGCCTCACAGCCAAACAACCCAGAAATGTTTGACTTTATGACCTGTTCATAACTGTTAGTATGCAGCACTGTCCTGTTGGGATATTAGAACCAGTAAGCCCATAGATTTAGATAAGAACAGTATTTATGGATCCTTTTTTCTTTCTTTCGTTTTTTTTTTTCTTCCCTTCCTGGACTTTAAATGTCAAGAGCAGAAACACTCTTAAAAATGGCTAAAGGAACCCTTGAGAATGCTGGAAGTTGCCCGACCAGACGGCTGCGAGTTTGCTTTATGGGTGCATTAGTATTCGGGGCATGCAGTGAGAGCTCATGCTTGCAGGGATAGCGTCTTGGATGCTCTGTCTAGTGCTGCCCCATAGTTTACTTGTCCTTATGAAAATTACCCTGGAGTTAGGCCAAATGCACTGAGAACATGGCCGTGCGGTGCCAGGCCTTGATCCATGCCTACAGGAGCACTGCTTCAATTTGCTGACAAGACTTCTTAGGCAGCTGGCCCTGTCGTATATTGGATTAGTGAACAAAGATGGCTTGTCAAACAGGTAGCCCATTCTTGTCAGCTCTGACAATAGGAGTGGCCTTTCACCTGAGATAGCCAGCTAACTGCACTAGCTGCATTAATGTGTAAGATTTGCTTCTGTCCTGGATTTCAGCATTAGTTCCTCAACAGATTTTTTTTTCTTGGCTGGTTAATCATCTGCTACAAGCAAGACTGAATATACTGCTTCTTATATGCACTTCTTCCCTAACGACTCGAAAGGTTTTTATGGAATCCGACTTTTGTATTGATCAACCTTAACTTTCTCTGAGTGTATTAGTAAAAGCGATTAGGACAATCAATTTTCATTCATTCATTCATTCATTTTCTATACTGCTTATCCTGGTCATACTGTAGGAAGCCCTGAGACTCCGGGCACAAGGCAGGGTACATCCTGAACAGGGTGCCATTTCATTGCAAGACACTCACACACCCACACACTCATTCACACACTATGAGCAATTTGGGAACGTCAATTTGCCTAATCTGCATGCCTGTGGGAGAAAACCGGATCATTTTCCTATTGTCCAATCTGCAATCATGCAGATACAGGCCAAGAGCTTCAATTATGGTACACATCAAACAACAAAAACGACAAAAACTGTAATCTCAGTGATCACACAACATGACCGTTGTTTGCATACAACTAAGGCTTTCTTTGTGTTTCCGAAACGGGGATTTTCACTCACAAAAGTCTTTGGAATTTAGAGGATTAAATCAAAATATCCAGCGAGCAGCAGTTCTGTAGGCGGAAACGCCTTGTTGCTGAAAGAGGTCAAAAAAGAACGGACAGAATGGTTAAGTTTGCTTTTTGCTGCCTCCAAGCGCCACTATTCGATCCTGAGCTCTGGTTACTGTCTATGAGTCCCTGTGTGAGCATGTGTTTCCTCTGCGTGCTCTGGTTTCCTCCCACCATCCAAAACTGTGTAGATATGTCTGCATAGATTGGCTGTGTTCAATTCTCTTGCTTTGCTCCCAGTACTTGTGGGATTGGCTCTGGATTCGCACTAAACCTGACCAGAATAAAGCAATTACTGAAGATGAATGCATGATGAAAGTTCGCTTTCTAATTTATTTTGAGAGCACTTTGGTAACTGGCATCTGAGGAGGAAGGACTAGGAGCGGCAAATGCTGAGCAAAGAATTTGCGGAACTGGAAAGGCACATTAAGGCACTAACTTTGGAAACAGAAAACTTCGATAACTGCCTAGGAACAGCCCCGAATGTAATCAGATTTTGGGGGGGGGGGGGGGGGATGGGGGGGGGAAGCAGATCTAAAAATTGAGATTGGTTTCAGGCATAATCATCATGTCAGGCTGTTTTTTTATGTTTTAAGAGAAGGACGTTATACTGGCGCACATAGTACAGCTTTTGCACTGAACTCTCCGGGAACAACTGCAAGGTTTTTACTCATGTCCGGGATATGTGGGAAAGATTGGCTTTTTAATCACAGGGAAAAAAATGGATTGTAATTTTTTTTTAAATTATTATTAAGAACTGCACATATTTTAATGATAGTCTCAAAGCAGCTTGAAAGTCTTTAGTGACCTAACCTCCAGTGAGCAAGTAAAGGGAAATCCCTCTAGGATAAAGCTAAGGAAGAAGAAATCTTGGGAGTGAACCAATTCCCACCAGAGGATAGCCTAATCCTCAGGCCAACGTTGGGAAACTGTATAGTCTAGCACTCAAGTTGCCAAGGCGTACTGATTTTATTAGAGGACTTGAAGAAGTTATTAAACCAAGTATGACTTGGAAGTGGAGTGATAAACGGGCTCACCAGTCAGTAATGTAACCAGTGTAAATTACCTCCTTGTTCCTGCTTCGGGTTTGTACAGTACCTGGAAAGTTTTTATTTTTAGTCACACATCAGCATTCTCGGCCAGTTTTATATTTTCTCAACACACCCATATTATTGATAAGGGATTTAAGATTCATTTAATGTTTTAAGGCAACCTTTAAAAAGAAGCCACATTCAGAAAACTATGACAATAGAAAAACTATATGTTCAAATATAGTTCTCAAGCAGCACAGTGGCATAGTTGTTAGCACTGTGGCCTCTGGGATTTGATTCTCGCCTCGGGTGTGTGGGTGTGGAGTTTGCATGTTCTCCCTGTGCTTGGTGGGTTTCCTTCCACAGTCCAATGACATGTACATTAGGTTAATTGGGGTTCTCAAACTGCCTGTTGTGTGTGTGTGTGTGTGTGTGTGTGTGTGTGTGTGTGTGTGTGTGTGTGTGTGTGTGTGTGTGTGTGCCCTGTGATGGACTGGCAGCCTGTCCAGGGTGTACCCTATTTCATCCCCAGAGTCTCCTGGGATAGGCTCCAGGCCCCATAGACCCGTACAGGTTAAGCGGTACAAAAGACAAATGAATTAATGAAAAATCACATATTCCACAATATCATGAAACTTGAAGATTATACCATATGTCATATGCAAAAATCTGGGTTTGCTCAATAACAAACCTGCTGGAAACATTCTTGTTTTGCCTTAATTCATAGCCATCTGGTTAAAAGTGCTTTGTCACAGGGGAGACATGCAAATATTTCATTACAGACTCACACTGAGAAACTACTACTGCTTGAATAAAGCTTCTGTCTGTAAATTACAAAACTACAACTGTTGAAAAGCTAAAATGGTTTAAAGGAAAAAAACTCTAATGCAATATCATTGTCGTCTATACCGCGTTATCCTCTATACAGGGTCACGGGGGGCCTTGAGCCTATCCCAGGAGACTTAGGGCATGAGGTGGGTTACACCCTGTGCTGTATGGGGTGCCAATCCATCACAAGGCACACACCCATTCACACACTACGGGGCAATCTGGGGAAAGCCAGTTAGCCTATACTGCATGTCTTTGGATTGTGGGAGGAAACCCACCAAGCACAGGGAGAAGATGCAAACTACAGGCACACAGAGGCGGAAATTCGCAACCGGGTGGGAAACGAACCCTGGACTCTGGAGGTGCAAGGCTACTTTCTCAATTCAACGTACAGTAATTGGCAAGCAAAGAATAACATTCTCCCTGCCCCAGTGTGAGTCTAGGTTGTGCCCAAGCCATCCTTCCAATGGAGCAGTAACTATAGCAAGTGCATAAACATTTAAAAGAGGCATAGTAAAAGACCAACACAAACTTTAGACAATTTTGTCTAAATTATGTCTCTATTCCAGTGGGTTAGAAGTTTGCAAATACTCCCTTCACTGTGCCTTTAAACAACTTGAAAATAATGTTGTGGTTTCTAAAAGCCTCATTGACATCACCCGAGTCAACAGGGGGTTGTCCATGTGGATGTTTTTTAGGCTTAAATAGCCTTTATGGGAAAATCAAAAGCTTATCTGCCAAGACCTCAGTAAAAAAAAAAAAGATGTGGAACTCCACAAGTCTTCAATATTCACTATTGAGAACAATTTCCAAATTGTTAAAGATAAGGCATTCATCTGTACAAACAATATTATGCAAATGTAAACACCATGGGACCAAACTTTGGTACAAACTGCGTGCATATAAGTACAAATCAAATTCAGAACAGCGAAGGCACTGTTGAAGACTCAGAACCCTGTGAAGACATATACACAATGGATTATCATATCTCAAGTCAGAAATCTCTCCTCAAACAGAAATCTTGAGAGAACAGCTACAAAAGTATCTATATCCACAGCAAAACAAGACCGATATCGACATACAGTACCTGAAAGTACCATACAGTACCACTATGAAAAAGTTAGAATATGGTCTTAAGATACATATAGGGACAAAGGTCCTATGTTTTGGAAAAATGTTGTCTGTTTGGCCGTAATGCCCATTGGTGTCAGGAGCAAAAAGGGGCGAGGCTTGCAAGATTAGGAGCACAATTCCAACTGAGAAACATGCGAGTGGCGGCATCATGTTGTGGGGTGCTTTGCTACAGGAGGGACTGGTGCACTTCACAAAATAGGTGGCATCATGAAGGAAGAAAGATTATTTGGATATATTGAACCAAAACATCTCAAAACATCAGTCAGGGAGTTAAAGCTTGGTTGCAAAAGTGCCTTCCAAATGGACAATGAGTCTTAGCTAAATGCTCTACACACCATAAAGCCGAGGTATTGGAGTGTTCCTGACCTGAAGCCAATATAAAATTTGAAAAAGAGCGTGCGAGCAAGGAGGCCTACAAACCTGACCCAGTTCAGCCAGGTCTGTTTGACCCAAGTTACAGAATTTAAAGCCAATATGACCAAATACTAAATAAGTGTAGGCAGTCACTTCTTACCCACTAGGAATTTGTTAAAAAAAAAAAAACTATTATTCTGACATTTCACATTTCATTTTAATATAGACTAGTGATCCTAAGGAAATGTTAACCAGGATTAAATGTCAGTTATTGTGAAAAACAGTTAAAAAGTATTTGTCAAACCAGTACGTAAAGTATGTAAACTTCCAACTTCAACTGTATGTTATATTTATGTGTGTAATAATACACATGGCTAGTAAATGTGATAAAATGGCCTATGACTGTACAGTATGTAGTACATATAAATGTATATGTATATAGTACTATACATGCTCCTTAATGTATTTTTGCCTATATTTTCCCCTTTTGTAAGTTTTATATTTTAATGACATGGACAACCGTCGTTCTTTTTTACTGTACATCTACTCGATTTACTTACACTGGTTTCTTTTTCTTACACTCACTAATCTCTGCCTTTTTTACGAATTAAAGGGGCTACAGAATTGTCTCTGAGTGCTTGCTATTCCTAAGGAGTTCCTAAGGCTTCTCTGTGGTGTGCATTCAGGGAGAAAATATATCCTCGTAAAGCTACTTTTATCTGCCATACAATACTGTTTCTCAAACAAAAGGAAGTCTGCACTATTGATATCTAACTTGAATCCAGGCACGATTCGCTCTGCCATAAAAGCAGCCAAAATAGGCAACGCTATTACTGGATGACGGAAGAGCAAATTGTGAGATATTTTTCCTAAGAAATATATATATATATATATATATATATATATATATATACACAATGGATTATCATATCTCAAGTCAGAAATCTCTCCTCAAACAGAAATCTCTCCTCAAAAGAGAATATATGCATGAGGTATGGCAAAATGCATTTTCAGAATTATTACAGAACAGTACAAGCAATATGTGCCTTCTGAGAATAGCAGTTTATAGCAGGATATTGGAGTGTATTTGTGTCTTAGTGCTAGCTGTCTGTCTGATTCTCTTAGCAATAGTCTTGGAGCAGATATGGCACCTCTTAAATACTTACTCACCGCCGTGAGAACTGAACCCTCCATCGGTCCCCAGCTATTTTCTTCAGGGCTGCTGATGTTTGTTTGCTCTCCTCATGTCCAGTAAGACAGAGTGGGTGCTGCTAAAGCCCCAAGGGTATGTAATGATTCACACTCAGTTTTCTGCTGTGCCCAGACTTCACAGTTCTCTGTCCATGGCCGGTTGAATACCAATATCCACTGCCTCTCATATACTGCTCATACAGTACAGTTGCAAACCATTGCTACTCTTGTGTCACGCCTCACTGTAGTTAAAACTCAGGGAAACATTTCTCCTGCTGCAGTTAGATAATTAGTATATCTATGAAAACTGGGTTTTGCTGGTGAGTACAGTCATACCTGCCAATTTAGAATAGCATGTATTTTGAAAGAGTGACTCACTTTAGTGTTACTGAAAACTTTTAAAAAGTTGAGACAGTGAGAAATAAAATAATAGTAATAGTAATAAAAATGTGAGAATATTTCTTTAGTTTTACTGTAGCATTAGTACTTTTAGTTACTATGTGAAGGACAAATCCATGCAGCTATTTAGTGCTAAGTGCCAGTATTCAATGTAAGGTATGGATTTGTAAGCATAAAAATGGAAACAGTTTAGGCAATAATATTGCCCACTTTAATCCTTAGTCGAGAAAGTGATGAAGCTATGGAAAGGTTAGCAATTGACAGTTACAGGAATCGTTTGATTGCAGTGATTGCCTCAAAAGGTTGTGCAACAAACTATTAAGTTAGGGGTACCATCATTTTTGTCCAGGCCTGTTCCATGAGTTCATTTTTTTTAATAATTCCGTTGAAGCATGGTTGAAAAGCAATGTCTGACTTTCATTGGTTAACATTCATAGAATTCTAATTTATTATTACTTGTGTCAGATTAAAGTTATTTCTGTGACCATTGTGAGTTTTTCTTTCATTGACCGAAGGGTACCAACAATTTTGTCCACGTGTGTAGATCTTGAAAGAACAGTATTGTCAAGTGCATTTGCAAAACCAATCAAGCACCATGATGAGACCAAAACTTACCTCTGCTGCACAGTTATGTATGTTCTGTAGCAAACATTGAGATTATTGCACATTTGTTTTACAATGCAGAAATAAATAAAAATTAGGAAAGACCTTGGAATTACAGGCTTATCTACAGGTGCATATTCAGTATACAGTCATGTTCGAAGGTAACTACCCCCTCTTTTAATTCTATGATTTCTTTGTGTAAAAACATAATAAAAATCATCTAAACATATCGGATGTCAGTATTAGGCAAATATAACCACAGATAAACAACATTCATTATTTAACATAAATGAAGGCAAAAAAAAAAAAAAAAAACATCTGTGCAATACTAAGTATGCCATGGTTTAATAACTTCAATAACTCAAAGTAATACTTTCCTGTATAACTTTATTAATCTCATCAACATTGTTGTGGGGGAATTTTGGCCCATTCTTCTGTACAGCATTTCTTTTTTAATTCATGAAGGTTTTTGGGAATTCTTTGTGCATAGCTCTCTTAAGGACCTGACACAGCATTTCAATTGGATTGGAATCTGACTTTGACTAATTGCTCTGGCATGGACTTTAACATTTAATATGCATAAGGATGCCTGTAGGTTTTTTTTTTTATGACTTTTAGCACGGACTGGCCTTAGGGTCTGGAATGTTCACTCCAAGAGAGATTGGCAACTGTCTTATACGCTTTCCACTTGTGAATAATCTTTCTTAGTGTAAAATGTTAAACTCCAGATTTTTTTTTAGAAATGGCTGTATTAGTCTATTGTCCAGCAACCACTGCTTATCTATTATTCCCCAAAATGTCTGCTTTTACCCTCTTACCCTCTTGTGGAAGCAGTAAGAGGGCACTTTTTTTTTTTGCTAAATTTTTGTAACATAAATCATGAAATGGTTACAAAAAATGCTGTTGTTTAACCAAGGTTGTATTTGCCTATTGCTAAGGCCCACTATGATCAGTGGTTTTACTCAAACTTTTGAACACGACTGTATACACACACAAACACACACTTTATATACATACTTTAAATAGCAAAAGACTCGCTTTTTGTACTCTGCACTTTGCCACTGCACAGCATCAAAGCATCATTCTTACAGCATCACTTTCATACCAAAACATAATCTCATTAACCATGCATATGAATTACTTTCCTTTTGTCACCCTTTCTGCATAGACGTGAGTGGGTTTATTATTATTTTTCTCTCTGCTTCTTTCTGATCATTTACAAGGTAGGTTGCTTCAAAAGTGGTGTGTATATACACAATAGTACAATTATTTTGTGCCGCTTATAGACTCCTGTTTCAGGCAAAGTTCAGACATATTGTAACAGGTTTCATCATTTGTACACAAGGGTTTTAGCAGATGATACAGTAGCAGCAGAGGGATTTGAATTATTAAGCATGGTCCTGGATTGGCAGGTCACTTGTATTCTGAAGAAGTAGACACACATTTGGAAAGCAAATGAAAACGAAAAGTAAGGACTTTTTAAAATTTTTATCTTTAGATCAAAACAGATTAGCAGAGCCTCAGCAGTTTTATTTGAATTTGGTTTTGACTGCCAAGGTATGGACACATAGTCCGTTCAGTGATCTGCTGAGCTAAACAATAGCAGGCATTCCAGTGCTGTTATAGGTAAATAATCACAAATTGGGTGATGCAAGATAGTCTGGCAAAAGGCCTTTATCACCCTCAAGTTCAACATTTTGCCATAACAGCAACTCTGTTTATGTCTCTGTTTATATTAATAAGTAAATGACTTTAATGCGACTGACAAACCAATCGACAAATATAATGCCAGAGATCCTTTAAGTCCTGCAATTTGCAAGGTTGGGAATTTTGATGCCAAAGCAACTCCTTGAACATCTTTTCATGTTCCTTGAACCAGCCCCAGCCATTAGGGAATACCATAATGCTGTAAAGGGGTCCGCAACTCTCTTCTGTGTATTGGATCAGACAGGCGAGGCTTTGCACCTCACATGTGTCAGTGAGTTGTGGATACCCATGGCCTTGTCACCAGTTCACTGATTGCCCTTTCTTGAACCACTTTTGGTACAGTAGGTCCTAACCACTGCATACCAGGAACAACCACCAAAGACTTGCCATTTTGGAGATGCTCAGACCCAGTCATCAAGCCACCACAATTTTGCTAATTTCAAAGTTACTCAGATCCTTACACTTGCCCATGTTCCCCTGCTTCCAAAATATCAAAAAGAAAAAAACCTACAAGAATGTTACTTTTCACTTGCTGCACATCATACCACTTGACAAGTGTCATTTTCCTGAAACTACTGTAGATAATCGATCTTAATGTGATTTTTGCAAACTTTTTTAAACGTTAATATCAAAATATTGCCTATTAGCATTAATTAGAGTAAGGCATCATTTAGTCAGAGTGTAGGCCTAAAGAGCAGCAGTGGTGCATACTGTAGATTTCAGTGTTTTCACTGTGTTTTTTCCCCCACATACTTGATTTAAATAATTAGTTAATTATCATGTTCAATCAGCAGGATAATGTACAGTATTCTTCTTATGATTGAGACTGATTGCTGAAATTTATAGCCATAAAACAAAAAACACGAAGGACTGCAGGGTTTGCATTATGAAGTAGTGTTTTATATGAGAGGCACAGATGATTTGTTATCACAGTGTTAGCAAAAAGACCTATTGTTTTGATTAACATAATTTTTTTGTGAAAGTAAATAATGTATGTAGTGTGATGAATGCATCGGTATGAACTGCAGTACACAGCTATCTGTTACTTCCCTGATGTTTCCCTTGTTGTTAAATGATTTTCATCCAATTTTACTGTGTGAAATGTTAAATGCAAGCTTGGTATGGTGATTATGTACACATACAGAGTTCAATGCGAATTTTGTTTGTCATAGGCCCAAGTGAAAAAAAAAAGTATGCTAAGTATATTAAATCCTAGCATGCCAAAGCATACTTTAGTGTACTTGCAGCCAGACTAATGACTAGTATACTTGAAGTTTGCTGTTTTGGAACAACTAATTTTGTACTAAGTGTCACGTGATGTCACTGAGAGAAAACACGTAGATCCAGTAGCAGAGAGAGGCAGAGAGAATAATCAAACAGGAGACACTTACAGCCAGTAGAGGGCGTCTTGGTCTGAGAGAACCAGGAAGTGTAGGGAGGCAGCACACAACTCCACGTTTGTGAGGTCAAAGCTTCCAGTGCACGTAATCCAATCTCGTAGCCAAAATCGGAAGCCGAGTTCAAAAACCAGTAGATCCAATGACTGCAAATCCAGAAGCAATAAATCCAGGGGCAGGCAGTATCGTAGTCAAAACGTGAGCGAGGTTCAAAGCCGGTAATCCAAATAGCAATAAATCCGTAACGCGAAGACAAGGACAAAACGATAAACCAGGCGGGGTCGTAACCGATAAACTGTGGCAAAATAAACGCGAGAATAAAGGCATGAACGGCACAATAATCTGGCAATAAGTGGTTGTCCTGCAGCGCCTTAAATACACCTGACTGATTAATCCGAAGCAGCGGCAGGTGAGCTCGAGCCGTGACTGAGGCGGCAAAAAACAAGAGGCGGCGCGGAGCTGGAACAGGAGTGCATTAAACTACTTGCGATGGTGCTTATGTTGCGGGCGAGATCTGGCGTGTTGTGACAGTACCCTCCCCCCTATGAACGCCACTCGGCGTTCTAGAAGGAGCCTCCGGGTTGAGCCTATGGAACTCTCTGATCAGGGACTTGTCGAGAATAAACCTGGCAGGTATCCAACTTCTTTCTTCAGGTCCATACCCTTCCCAATCCACTAGGTATTGTAACCCACGTCCACGGCGGCGGGATCTGAGGAGCTTACGGACCGTGAATGCT
This sequence comes from Clarias fuscus, assembly GCA_030347435.1. Taxonomy (NCBI): domain Eukaryota; kingdom Metazoa; phylum Chordata; class Actinopteri; order Siluriformes; family Clariidae; genus Clarias; species Clarias fuscus. The sequence goes on from CM059219.1 coordinate 19,631,388, forward strand.
TCGCCCCCATCAATGAGACGGGGGGGAGGGGGGGTGGGTGTTGGGGACAATGGACAGGAGACCAGACGTCGGATCTGAGACACATGGAAGGTGGGGTTAATACGGCGCATCGACAGGGGCAGGGAAAGCTTGACGGCGCAGGGGTTGACGATTCGGGAAATGGAGAAAGGTCCAATATACCTCGGAGCCAATTTCCTTGACACGGTCCTTAGTGGTATGTCGCGTGTGGCCAGCATTACTCTTTGGCCTACGCGGTATCTGGGAGCTGCTGAGCGATGGCGGTTGGCCTTGTGTCGGAATGTATTTACCGAGCGCAGCAGTTGAGAGCGCGCCTGTTGCCAAGTTTTCTTGCAGCGACGGACAAAAGCTTGGGCTGACGGCACCGCAACTTCCTCCTCTTGAGTAGGGAACAGAGGCGGTTGATATCCCAGACAGCATTGGAAGGGAGACATACCAGTGGAAGATGTGGGGAGAGAGTTGTGGGCGTATTCTATCCATGGGAGAAATTTACTCCAAGAGGTTGAGTCCCGTGATGCCATACACCTTAGAGACTTCTCTAGTTCCTGGTTGATCCGTTCCGTCTGTCCATTGCTCTGGGGGTGGAAGCCAGAGGACAGGCTGGGGGTGGCACCAATGAGCTTACAGAAAGCCTTCCAGAATTGCGCGGAAAATTGCGGGCCCCTGTCTGAGACAATATCCGATGGGAGACCATGGAGCCGGAAAACATGAGACACCAAGAGTTCAGCTGTTTCTTTAGCGGAAGGGAGTTTGGGGAGCGGGACAAAGTGAGCGGCCTTAGAGAATCGATCCACCACTGTCATAATGCAAGTGTTGTTGTCTGAGGGTGGTAATCCCGTGACAAAATCCAGAGAGATATGCGACCATGGGCGATGAGGGATGCGGAGCGGTCTGAGAAGGCCCTCCGGGGGGCGGTTCGTGGCCTTATTCCTAGAACAAGTATCGCATGAAGATACGAAACCTTTGACATCCTCCTTAACAGTTGGCCACCAGAAACGTTGCTCAACGAAAGAAAGAGTGCGGGCTATGCCCGGGTGGCATGCCAACTTGGAGCTGTGGGCCCAGTCTAATACAGCGGAACGGAGAGGGCTTGGGACAAAGAGTCGGTTGGGGGGAACGTTACTTGGACCTGGCTCGTGTTCGAGCGCACGTAGCACCAGGTTTTCTATTTCTAGGCGAGTATCCGCCACCAGACAATGTGGGGGAAGGCTGGTTTCCTGAGGGGGGGAATCCATAGAGGAGAGAACTGTCGGGAAAGGGCGTCTGGCTTGGTGTTCTTAGAACCCGGGCGGTAGGACAATGTAAAGTTGAACCGGGAAAAGAACAAGGACCATCGTGCCTGACGAGAATTAAGTCGCTTGGCTGACCCTAAGTACTCCAAGTTTCTATGGTCGGTCCAGACCAAGAATGGATGTTCTGCCCCCTCCAGCCAGTGTCTCCATTCTTCAAGTGCAAACTTGATGGCCAATAGCTCTCGGTCTCCGATGCCATAATTGCATTCAGACGGCGAAAGTCGACGAGAGAGGAAAGAACAGGGGTGAAGTTTATTATCCTTGAAGGACCTTTGGGAAAGAATGGCTCCAACACCTGTTTCCGATGCGTCCACTTCGACCACAAACTGGAGGGACGGGTCAGGGAAGGTGAGAATAGGGGCAGAGGTGAAACGACCTTTGAGTTCCATAAAAGCTTGGTCTGCCATTGAATTCCATCGAAACTGCAATTTTGTGGATGTGAGAGCGGTGAGAGGTGCTGCAACAGTGCTATAGTTTCTAATGAAGCGCCTGTAAAAGTTGGCGAAACCCAAAAAACGCTGAAGTTCCCGCCTTGAGGATGGTACCGGCCAATCTGTGACTGCCTTTACTTTAGCTGGGTCCATTTGAATACCTGATGGTGATATGACAAACCCAAGGAAGGAAGTAGAATCACGATGAAACTCACACTTCTCAGCCTTGACGTAGAGCTTGTTCTCCATGAGTCTTTGTAACACCTGACGGACATGGGACCGGTGTTCCTTAAGTGTGCGGGAGAAGATCAAGATGTCATCGAGGTAGACAAATGCAAAAACGTTTAGGAAGTCTCTCAGTACATCATTGATAAGTGTCTGGAAGACAGCTGGGGCATTGGTCAGCCCAAAGGGTACCACAAGGTATTCATAGTGGCCCGTAGGTGTATTGAAAGCAGTCTTCCATTCGTCTCCGTCTCGTATCCTCACTAAGTGATAGGCGTTCCTAAGATCCAACTTGGTGAACACCCGTGCATCCTGAAGTAACTCAAAGGCCGAAGACATGAGAGGGAGTGGGTAGCGGTTCTTAATGGTGATCTCATTAAGCCCTCTATAATCGATACAGGGCCGAAGGGATTTGTCCTTCTTCTCCACAAAGAAAAACCCTGCGCCCGCTGGAGAGGAGGAAGGACGAATGATTCCCGCAGCAAGGGATTCTGTAATATATTGATCCATGGCCTCCCTCTCGGGGCGAGAGAGGGAGTATAGTCGTCCCTTGGGCGGGGTTGTACCTGGCAGAAGGTCAATGGCACAATCGTATGGGCGGTGGGGGGGTAGTGAGACTGCACGAGATTTGCTAAAAACTTTCAGGAGATCGTGGTATTCAGCTGGGACGTTCGAGAGGTTGGGGCAGTCCTCCAGCGGAGAAGGCAGGGACCCTTTGGCAGCAGAACGGAGACATGACGACAGACAGGAAGGACTCCATTCCAAAACTCTCTTCTTGACCCAGTCAATGTGGGGATTGTGCAACTGTAACCATGGGAGACCCAAAACAAGTGGAGCGTGGGAGCGCTTAACAATCAGAAACGAGATGATTTCTGAGTGCTTTCCTGAAAAGTGCAACATGATTGGTAATGTGCGGTGGGTGATGGGGGCCAGGAAACAACCATCGAGGGCCTGGACAGTGAGTGGGTGGCTTAGAGGCGTGGAGGAAATCCCAAGAAGGTTCACCAGTGAAGAGCAGATTAAGTTTTGGTCAGCCCCAGAATCCAACAGGGCGTACGTGTCGTGGGACTGACTTTTATGGGTCAGGGTTGCTGGAAAACAGGACCGATGGTTGGGAAATCTTCTAAGATCCGGGCCCCCCGGTGCACCCAAAATTACCGAGGGGCCTGCCCTTTTAACGGGCAGTTACGTGAAAAGTGACCCAACTGACCACAGTAAAAGCATGCCCCCTTGTCTCGTCTCCGTTGGCGCTCCTCGGGTGAGAAACGCGTCCGACCCACCTGCATTGGTTCAGGAGGGTTCTCCAGGGGGCTGGTGGAGGTTAGGGGTGAGGGTGACCAGAGGTTCAGAGAACGCTCCTGCTGCCTGAGGCGCTTACGAGCGTCAATACGTGCTGCTAAGTCAATGAGGTCTTCTAGGTTGGATGGTGGTTCACGCGCTGACAACTCATCTTTGACTGTGTCTGATAGCCCATGGAGAAACGCATCAAAGAGAGCTTGGTCATCCCAACCACATGAAGCCGCCAAGGTACGAAACTCTATGGCATAGTCGTGAACAGATCGGGATCCTTGGTGAAGAGTTAATATCTGGCCTGCAGCCAGGCGTCCAGTGGATGAGCGATCGAAAACTCTTCTCATTTCATCAGTGAAGGATTTATAAGTGAAGCAACAGGGTAATTGAGCATCCCACAAGGCTGTTCCCCATTCTCTCGCCCTATCAGAGAGGAGTGTGATGATGTACGCCACCTTAGCTCGTTCTGTAGGGAAGGAAGAGGCCTGCAGCTCAAGGACTAGAGAACATTGAGAGAGGAATGAACGGCATGTGTTAGGGTCCCCGTCATATGTAGGCGGAGCGGGAAGACGAGGCTCATGAGGAGGAGCGACTGCTGCTGCTGCTGAGGGACGAGGAGCCGGGGTGGGAGCTGGGGGGCTTTGCAGATGCTGGATTTGGGTAGCGAGAGATGTCAGGGTCTCAGTTACTGTTTTCAGCGTGCTAGTGACCTCCTGAATGTCGCGTTGATGTGACCCCAGGAGCGCTCCCTGACTTTCTAGTGCTGATCTCAAATGAGCAAACTCTGCTGGATCCATAATGGCCAGATTATACTGTCACGTGATGTCACTGAGAGAAAACACGTAGATCCAGTAGCAGAGAGAGGCAGAGAGAATAATCAAACAGGAGACACTTACAGCCAGTAGAGGGCGTCTTGGTCTGAGAGAACCAGGAAGTGTAGGGAGGCAGCACACAACTCCACGTTTGTGAGGTCAAAGCTTCCAGTGCACGTAATCCAATCTCGTAGCCAAAATCGGAAGCCGAGTTCAAAAACCAGTAGATCCAATGACTGCAAATCCAGAAGCAATAAATCCAGGGGCAGGCAGTATCGTAGTCAAAACGTGAGCGAGGTTCAAAGCCGGTAATCCAAATAGCAATAAATCCGTAACGCGAAGACAAGGACAAAACGATAAACCAGGCGGGGTCGTAACCGATAAACTGTGGCAAAATAAACGCGAGAATAAAGGCATGAACGGCACAATAATCTGGCAATAAGTGGTTGTCCTGCAGCGCCTTAAATACACCTGACTGATTAATCCGAAGCAGCGGCAGGTGAGCTCGAGCCGTGACTGAGGCGGCAAAAAACAAGAGGCGGCGCGGAGCTGGAACAGGAGTGCATTAAACTACTTGCGATGGTGCTTATGTTGCGGGCGAGATCTGGCGTGTCGTGACAACTAAGTGCATTTAAGTTAATTAAATTGCACAAAAGCGCAATTTTAAGTGTATTACAGTATGTATACTTCCATGTACTAAAGTGGAACAACTTTAAGTATACTTAGTACACTTAAAGTATATGGCTGTGTACATACTAACATACATACCTTATAGTAATTAATAAAATTTACGTACAGTATACAGTATCTGTAATGTACTATAAGTATACAGCATTTAACTTTGTGGTTAATATAATATTTTATTTATATTTCAATATATAAAATACTCTCTCGCTCTCTCTCTCTGTACACTCTAGTCTTCTATAATACTGTATTGCAGATGTGTAAGCAGTACACTAAAAATGTTTAGGATAATTTACAAATGCTGAATGCTTTTTCTACGTTATAACATGTTTTTGGATCACATTACATCATAATGACGAGGCAAATTTATTCATGAGTTCAACAGATTTAATTTGCACAAGGTTACCAAAAAAAAAAACAGTTCTATAGTTTCTTTGTCTTCAACAAAACTTCAGGTTGTCTCACAAACACACAAACGGAAATATAAACTGTTGTCTGAACAAAGACAGGCATCATTATAGGGATATACTGTATTAGTTCAACCCTGATGTGATGATTCTAGCTGTTACTCAGAGACTACCAGAAGTGAAGTACATAAGATTTAGTAATAACACATTAGAAAATGCATTCTACAGTTTAAACTATGCACTTAATTTCAAAGTACCTAACAAAAACCATAAAATGTACCTTATGCCGATGAAAATAGAATAATAATGTTAACGTACACCACGATGTAGCTTCCCGCCATGAATTCAAACTAAAAGCTGAGAATTAGCGGAGCAGATCCAGAAACAGAGAATGTGCCCACCTCTAGTTTCTGATTGGCTAGTATTTTCCTGTAAGATATAATACAATTATTTTGAAGTATGTTTAAAGTTTAATTCCAAAAATTGATAACAGCATGATATTAGTGTACATTTTATATATTAACTGATGGTACACTTTCTTGTTAGTATATGTGCAATGTACTTTTTGAAAGATTCGAATATATTTGTAATACACAAAATTGTACTTTTTTTTTTCTTCTTTTTTTTTTTAACTAGGGGCAAGTAACAAAAGACTGTCAGAAAGCTGCTTTACAGAAAACCATAGGTAGATTTAGTTCACTGATGAACAAGTAAAAGACGTGACTGGCAAAGAAACACTTCGTAACATTAAGAAGAAATCTTGAGAGGCTTTAAAAGAAGCCCATCCTGGTTTCCTGTTAGTGGGATTATAAATCAATCATTTCCTCTGAGCTGTATTTGCATAACCCAGTGAGATATTGTAATAAACTCTGATACAAGGAAATGCTTATTGATATTCATCTCTACCTCCAACAGGACCTAGATGATAGCTGATAGCTGCATGCTCTAACACATTGTCAATTGTTTGTAGTATTTACACACAACACTTTGCTAACGGTAAGATAGTGGCAGACAAACTGCAATAGAATTTTTTTTTTAGTAATGGTAATAAAAAAAGGCTTTTAACGCCTAGAAGGAAAAAAATTATTCTTTAAGGAAAAAATGCCTCAGGACTATTGAGTAGTTTCGGGGCTGAAAGTAGTTTTCAATTGTTGAGAAGAATGTTCAATCTCTAGTTGTTCAAGTGTTGAGGAGAATAAATCATGGAGGTGGTCAAGATTAGTGTAAACCTCATGAGTTTCTCTTTATTCTACGGTTTAGAATAGCCTCAGCTAATTAACTGTTCCAAGGGTTTCATCCCAAATAGCATAAAAATTTGTGCACCATGTGGGATGTAGTATCCTTAGTAGTGTCCTTATTCAGGGGTTAAAGATGAATTTGTGGTTCAACTTTGTGTTAGAAGCTAATTAGCTTTTTAGCTTAAATTAGCCTGGACAAAACGGTGAGGAAACTCATGCTCATGTTAACTGGTGTAATGAAAGATCAAATACGCAACATGAACTGTTCAGATGCAATTTTGAATATGTTAGAGGTTGTTAATACTGTAAGCAAGGAAAAGTATTGTTTAAAATAATAATGTTAGCAACAGCATTTTCTTGCTGAAAGTGCTACCATGACTGGTTTCGAATGAGGATTTTGGCAGGCAGCTGCTCTTCCCTCTTTCCAGTACTGTGTACCACCATTGAATCTTTAAGTGGTACACAGCATTGGGACCACACCAGCGTAATTTCACCCATGAGTACCTTAGTTTACTGTAACTATGTATGTAAACTATTTGCTAGAAACAAGGAAGAAAGAAGGAAGTGAAACATCATCTGATAATACTACTTTTGCTATACTAAGTTGCTAGAAATGAAACTTTTGGAATTAGATTTGAATGATGTGGAATTATGGACTGAATACATAATGTGATGTCAATACCTAATGACATCATTTGACTTTAGGAATTTGTCAAACACCTGTACATTGCAGAAACACAGAGAGACCTGGACAAGGCACAAATTGTGCATTTGAGAGTAACCCGTTCTCCTAGGAGACATCGTTTTGGGAGAGATGAGGAAACCTAAGCATTCGCCACCATCCACAGATATGAACTATACAGTAGCTCAGGCTACATGTCCTTTAAAAAACGTCTCATATTCACATTAAATTCTTGGGCAGTTGTTTCGCTACAGTACTTAGTTCCTTCCAATTTAGCTGGAAATATCAAATAAATCATCCATTTCTTCATCCTTCCCCTGAATATAGTGACACTGCTGTTTTTATCTTCTTGTTGTTTTGCTGTGCTGTTGACACTGGATGATGGCGATGACTGTGATATGCACATACTTGTTGGGGAAAGCTACATGAATTCCAATCTAACTCTAAATCAGATAGAGGACTGCATGATATAGAAAGTGACTCAGGTCTGAATCCAGGATCAGATGTTTGTGCCTCCACAGTTCTGAAAAAAAGAAGAAGAAAACCCGATTTGTATCACATAGGGCAAAAAAAAAAAAAGTTTATGTCACATCATCCTTGTAATATGAGTGCAGGCTTAGACTCGGGTCTATTTTAGACTAATAAATGTTATAAATCTGGTCATTTATGAGCTTTCTAAATGCAGCATTGCTGTAGTCAGTAAGTGTATGTGTAGAATATATAAACTTTGGCATAGACAGCTCTCATTTCTCCTCTAGTATTTCTACTGCTACAAGGCTTCTGATTAAAAAGCCTAGCTTCATGTTTTACCATTAAACATAAACACCATGCTTGCAGCTCAAAGATACACTAAGGATTTTATTAGCTACATCTCCCGTTTCCGTGATTACTTAGTCGGTAACTGCACCACAGAGAATGCTACATGCTTCAGGGTTGAGAGTGTACAGAGGAAATATACTTATTTATTTAAGACGTGTCAAGTTCATTTCTTTCTTTGCCAACATCTCACATTATCTGTGAGAGGGCAATCGAATTCTGGTCTTACCCAAAGATGTGTTGTTATTTGCATTTAATTGTATGCCAGCAATTAGGAAACCCTTACCAAATTAAAAATACATTGCAGAAACTAAAATATAGTCGACATTTAAATAATATTGTGAAAGGATTTGTGATTTTATGAGTACATTAAATTTGAATCATTTGCCCTTAAAATGCATTGTGTTTTAAGTAGAATTACACGCCTGGCATGGCAGACTCAAGAGACATGCTGAATATATATATATACTATATTGACTTAGAAATAGCTATAAAAGGCTGATAAATGTTCCTTAATGGTATATTTTTGAACAATACAACACCATTTTAGCATATTTGAGCAGTATTTGGGCAGACCCTATATGTGTGTGGGTATATGGAGATGTGGAGAGTGTGTGGGCATTATTTTATTTATTTTTATGCATCCACCAGCCACACATCTTTTAGTTACGTTTGCACAACTGCTCAGTCATACGACGGTATGCAGAGGTCAGCTGCGGAGCTTGTGGGACAAAGGAGGGAAACAGCATATAACATGAATGTGAATGATGCAATTACAGTGTTTATTCATTTATCCTTGTCAGGGTCATGGTAGTATATAGTAGTAGAAGTTATGCTACCAGTTTGTTTACGTTTCGGATAATTGAATCAACTGAATTTCTTTGAAAATATAAAATATACAGGGTGGGCCATTTATATGGATACACCTTAATAAAATGGGAATGGTTGGTGATATTAACATCCTGTTTGTGGCACATTAGTATATGTGAGGGGGCAAACTTTTCAAGATGGGTGGTGACCATGGTGGCCATTTGGAAGTCGGCCATCTTGGATCCAACTTTTGTTTTTTCAATAGGAAGAGGGTCATGTGACATCAAACTTATTGGGAATTTCACAAGAAAAACAATGTTGTGCTTGGTTTTAACGTAACCTTATTCTTTCATGAGTTATTTACAAGTTTCTGACCACTTATAAAATGTGTTCAATGTGCTGCCCATTGTGATGGATTGTCAATGCAACCCTCTTCTCCCACTCTTCACACACTGATAGCAACACCGCAGGAGAAATGCCAGCACAGGCTTCCAGTATCCGTAGTTTCAGGTGCTGCACATCTCGTATCTTCACACCATAGACAATTGCCTTCAGATGACCCCAAAGATAAAAGTTTAAGGGGGTCAGATCGGGAGACCTTGGGGGCCATTCAACTGGCCCACGACGACCAATCCATTTTTCAGGAAACTGTTCATCTAGGAATGCTCGGACCTGACACCCATAATGTGGAAAAACTCAGGGAACGTGCCAGCTTCAGTGCATAAAGAGGGAAACACATCATCATGTAGCAATTTCAAATATCCAGTGGCCTTGAGGTTTCCATTGATGAAGAATGGCCCCACTATCTTTGTACCCCATATACCACACCATACCATCACTTTTTTTGTTCCAACAGTCTTGGAGGGATCTATCCAATGTGGGTTAGTGTCAGACCAATAGCGGTGGTTTTGTTTTGTTAACAAAAAAGTTTGCCTCATCACTGAACAAAATCTTCTGCGTGAACTGAGGGTCCTGTTCCAATTTTTGTTTTGCCCATTCTGCAAATTGTGTGCGCCGATCTGGGTCATCCTCGTTGAGATGCTGCAGTAGCTGGAGTTTGTAAGTGTGCCATTTGTGAGTAGCTAATATCCGCCGAAGGGATGTTCGACTAATGCCACTCTCCAGTGACATGCGGCGAGTGCTACGCTGTGGGCTCTTGCTGAATGAAGCTAGGACATCCACTGATGTTTGTTCATTACTTACAGTTTTCATGCGTCCACATTTTGGCCAATCCAACACTGAACCAGTTTCACGAAACTTAGCAAGCAGTTTGCTAACTGTAGCATGGGTGATGGGTGGTCTCGTAGGGTGTCTTGCATTGAAATCTGCTGCAATGACCCGGTTACTGCGTTCACCAGATATCAACACAATTTCGATCCGCTCATCACGTGTTAACCTCTTCGACATGTCAATGGCTGTGAACAAAGAGAAACTTGTAAATAACTCATGAAAGAATAAAGTTACGTTAAAAGCACACCATTGTTTTTCTTGTGAAATTCCCAATAAATTTGATGTGTCACATGACCCTCTTCCTATTGAAAAAACAAAAGTTGGATCCAAGATGGCCGACTTCCAAATGTCCACCATGGTCACCACCCATCTTGAAAAGTTTGCCCCCTCACATATACTAATGTGCCACAAACAGGACATTAATATCACCAACCATTCCCATTTTATTAAGGTGTATCCATATAAATGGCCCACCCTGTAGAATAGAAAATAACCCAGGAATTAAAATAACAGCATTTTTCGGAGGCCACATCCATTTCAGCTTAAATCTGAAAACAAATACACATACAGATATTTGGACACTAAATAGATACAGATTGTGGCATTTCACTACAACCCACAAGTGTGTGTGTGTGTGTGTGTGTGTGTGTGTGTGTGTGTGTGTGTGTCCATGGCAGACAAGCAAGCTTTAGTTGCTGCAGCCACAACAGCCATAATACCATCAAACTAATACTCAGCATATCACAATAGCGTGGGAGTTAAATAAATAACTGAAGTGTACCTAATGACTAGGGTGCATAGTGAAAATAATGGCCAACACCAAAACGTATTCTGCTCCCAGGATAGACAAGTTAGATTTCTTTTGCTCTGCATGGGTGCAGAAAAAGAAATAAATATATTTATAGAAACTGAATTTGTATGCCATGGATATGGTTTTGCAGCATTCGTAAGGATTGCTTAAGCATTACTCACAACAGCTTTTAAAGGCAGCTGTTAAGGTATGACACAGAGGGAAAGAATGCTTATTGATCCGAAGTATTTCATAAGCATTCAAAAATCTTTCGCAGACTTGTCGGTAATGAACATGAGTCATCAGAATATCGGGAAAAACTAAAGCTTGAACTTATTTTCCCCCCACACAAATACTTTTCTACATAGATACAGGCGTTCGATACCAATCACATTGTATCATTGTATTGAGCTGTGGATGAGCATGAAAACACTTCGGTATGATGATCTCTAGGACCTCTTCGCAATTACTTTTGTTACAGATTACATACTATGTGGAAGAAGTTAAGACATTGTTTTAAATCCATTTGCTGATAGACAGATATAGATTGCTCATATTTTACAGAACGTATATGGCATCGCTGCCTCAGGATTCAAGGGTTCATGGTTCGATCATGATCTTGTAAGGTTGACTTGCAGGCTAGAATACTCCTGATACCAATAAAAAATAAGAGTGTGTACACAAAAAGAAGGGCGAGAAAAGAAAGGGTATTAAAGAAAAAGAAGAAATTTGAAATAAAATGGAAAAAAAAAAAACCCCTACAAACAACAAGATTTGATTTAGATCAAGAATTTATATCAGACCACTTTCAACAGATGGAGGGAGTTAAGAGAGAAGCGGAATTTCCAAAGAGATGCCAATTTGGCATTATTTCTGCTTGACTGGTAAGTTGTAAATTTAATCATGACAGAATGTTCACTTGCACTCTAAGTATAAGCGTTTGGTTATGAAGTCTAGATCTCCAAACTCTCATTATGTGAACTTCAATAGATGAATGAAATTGTAATTCATTACACCGCTACTTCAGGGTTTCTACAGGCTCCAGTAAATCTGATTCAATGCTTTTTAATGCTTTTTTCTAAAATATAATTTGTATAATTTTTAATGCCATACATGACACATGACTAACCACAGATACTATGCTGTATATATATTATATTGTCGAAAGAATTCGCTCGACTGCCTTCACATGCATATGAACTTGAGCAACATCCAATTCTTAATCCATAGGGTTTATTATGATGTTGGCCCACCCTTTACAGCTATAACAGCATCGACGCTTCTGGTAAGGCCTCCACAAGGTTTAGGAGTGTGGAATTCATGGGAAATCTTTTTTTTACCGTTCTTCCAGAATTTCAATACACCTTTGCAAGAGGTTTGTGATATACCAATATAATATATATATATATATTAAACAGTGATATAATTTTTTTCTCTTCAAAATTATCTAAAACTTTTGAATGGATTTTTTTAATGTATTTTTTTATTAAGTGCTTTTTAATGCAATTTTAGACCTTAATGCTTTTTAAAGCCGTGCATGTACTTGCTAAATACGCAAAATACCCATTTGGTATCCTTCATCTTACCGTTCAATGTGAGCTGCATATATTGCACTAAATGTAACAGCTACATCATAATGTACACTGCTTCCAGACAGGAGGAGAAAGCAGTGATGTTACATCATGTGTGAGGGTTCACGAGCTAAGAGAAGCAAGGGGAAGAAGGGCTGGGCGGAGTAGAGTCGATTGATTTTTGTCTCAAGCTTGATTTTTAAAACTTGCAAATTGTAGCTTAAAGGACTATTTTGGAAGATTTGTACTTAGCTAAAGCATTATTAAATGTAAATATTTGTTCTCTAAAATATGTCTATTCCTTCCATTTTTGGAAGATTTGTACTTTACAAGAGCATTATTAAAAGAAATATTTACTCTCTAAAATAAGTTCATTTCTTCCATTTTTAAAGATTTGTACTTCATTAAACCATTATAAAAATTAAATACTTGTTCTCTAAAATAGAAGGAATTTATTCCTTCCATTTTTCAATGTGATTTTGATTCTTTTGTTGGCGTTTGTTGACTTGATTCATAAAGAATATGGTGTTTAACTAGTTACAGTTGTAAATTAGCTCATTAACATAGTTACAGTTTTTACAAGTTTTACATGTTTTAGTTTTTTTTTTTACTTCAATGTGCCTATTTATTCAAGATTGAATAACTTTTTAATCATTTAAAATAAATACTTTTTATACTTAAATTCAGTACAAAGTTTGATGCTTACATTTAAGTACATATGTTTGTACTTTTTCTACCCTTGAATGAAATTAATGGGTTTTGCTTGTTATGTGCTATGCTTTTATAAATGTTAGCTTTTTAATTTGACCACATTTCTTGGTACTAGTTAAACAGATTATTTGTATAAAAGGTAGACAGATGATGTGTAGTTATGTGCAGCAGTACATTCATCTTACAACTATTCCAAAATGTTCAATGGACATTTTTTTTTTAAACTAGGAATGTTAACATTTAAAATGTTAGACAGAAAAAGTGCAAAAAAAAAAATTAATATGAGTTTGTACAATAGTTTTGCAAACTTGTCTAAAAGCGTAAATAACTTAAACATTCAAAGCACTTTACTTTGTTGCCAAAGGAGGCAGAAGACCAATAATGCAGGCTGTGTGGGCCTGAGGTGGGTCTGAGAGTGCACTTTGAGGATTATAACTGAGTAATGAGAGCATGACTCAATCCCAACGCATTAATAGCTGGTAATACTTTTTCAATTGTCGGCACTATGGACAACAAATTGCTGACCGAAAAAAAAAAGCTTCCAATCTCATTTAAACAAGAGTGTTGACACTGCCATTGATCAATAATCCCCAATCAAGGACTGAGCTCTGTCTGAGCCGAGTTCATCTAGACTGCAGGTAGGCAGTGGATGGTACGAATAAAGCGAACGTACCAAGCTCGTGATGCCATATTCAGTCTCAAAATGTGGGGCCAACTTAAAAAGTAGAACTTTATTAAGTTGTTTTGGAAGTGCCACCTGTCTGACCTGGAAATGGATAATGTGTTGCTTCAGGAGCAGGGATTCTAATAAAATGTGGAGGTGTTCACAGGGAGGAGCAGAATGAAAAAGGCAGGCAGAGGCAGGATCTGGTTCACTGCTCATTGGCACCTTGAGATTTATTTGAAGTGAATCTCAAGAGGTTAGAGGTGGATGCTGGGTTTCTTCAGAAGGAAGCAGAAAAGAATTCCTAAGTCTCAATGCTGATTCTGTTTCATGAAGAAACATGCAGGGAGGAAGTATACCCAAAGGATATGAGCTGGACATGTCTGAGGTTGCCTGCAGACCCCATCATTTGGGCACCAGGTGCTTTTCTTCTTATTATTTAAGTTGTGGTATAGAACAAGTAGGAGTGTGTTGGGAAGATGCTTGGTATATATTTCTTTGACCCCTTCCTAGCAGTGACTGGAGCTGAGTCCTGTTCTGTCGGATCGGAGGATTTATGTTACGCTCCCACCCAAGTTGCAGGAATGGTGCTGGTTTTGATGTGATGTCCTGCCTCTTTGCTCCCTTCTGAGCAGTCCAGGCCTCCTTGTCACTAATGGAGCCACAGCACTCAGACATCAAGTAGAACTGGCGAGCAAACGGCATGAATAAATCATGCATCCCACGCCACAAAGCTCCTGTTAAAAATGCATGCTTCAGAATATGGACTTCTCTGGCCACACACAGAGAGAATGAGGGGTTGCGTTGAGTAAAAGGAAAATAGAGGGGTTGCTCTCTTTCTAACCAGTGTCATTGCTGTGGTTGATGAATTAATGTCTTGTCATGCTGAAGTAGTGGCTTAAAAGGCTGCTGGGGTGCATAAATAGCACTGATGTTGTCATTCATTCCCACTCTGACAGTAATTGATGCCTCACCATATCAGCAGTGTGTTATTGTGCCTCATGCCTGAACAGTTTGAGTCATTTCGACTTTTGCTTTTTCCAACAAATGCAGCTACAGTCGCTCCGTCGACCATTATGAGCCCTGCACAACAATTGCAAATGGCAGCAGAGCACAAGATTGGGGGTGTGAAGTTGGATCCATGGCCAGAAGTCACTATCGATTTTGTCTTTGCTGATGGTAAAACAGTCAGACAGCGATCAAGCAGTAATGTTGAGAGACACAGAAAGGGGAGTTCTCCCAGATAGAGGTCGCCTCAGTATATTAATTTCTCCAAACATTGCACGTCACGCTGCAGTATAGCAGAATTGACCTTAGTAACTATTAACCCATGATGCCTCACCAAGATGTCTCTCCATTATATAAAGGAAAAACCTGTCTTCCATCCTGCCCTGTGATTAACCCACAGCCATTTAGAGCCATTGCCTGTGGTTGGTTTTATTAGGAAATTCCCAGTGATTTAGCTTTAGTCAAAGTATTTTGTCCAAAATGCAGAAACATTTATTTAAGGCATATTTAAGTCTTTACAAAATTATTTACAAAAAATGTTAGTAACTAGTTATTGCAGCAATTGTAGCCCAATTTCCAAAGCTGAGACTTTTTATTCTAATTTCTTAATGAAGCAATGAAATTAATAATTAATTAAATTACATTCAATTTTTTCATATATTTTCTTTTTTATTACATAAAAATGTCATTTTTATATGAAATTCCATTTCACTTTACAAATGCTCATTGCATTTATGGAATGACCAAGCAAAAACTGGTGGACCATGGTTTGAATGCAGACCCAGCTATGTATTAAGATTGAGACATGCACCGAAAAATAACTGGAGTAATAAAGAAGATGAATTTGTTTAAAAAGAAAAAAAAAAGCTCTATTTAAACGAAAACCAGTGTTTTAATTTTGTAACAGATTGTTACGGCCAGTCACATTGCATTTCTGTAAATGCCTAGGTTTAGCTAAGGGTAGCTCGCTGAGAAATTAAAAGAGTTTCATGGAGTATCATCAACATTTTTATTTTCATTCGCCCTCTCTGGTCTGATCCGTGTAGGAACAGCATGGCTGGTTAAAATGAAGTCCATGAAAAAGACAAAATGGGAGGCAAATAGGCTTTTATCGTTGCTACACATTTGGGTGTGTTAAGAGTCCATAGGGTAGTGATTGTAGTCAAAATTGGTACCATGGGGTTCTAGTGAGGAAGGATTGAAAAACATTCACTAATTGAGTTGAAGAGTTTGAATCCTGATAATGCCACAGCTGCCCTTTTTTTGAAACCAAACCAGTCAAACTGGTAGTGTTCTCTGGGTAGAAAGTTGGCACATTTTCTGTCTCGTGCCAATCACAGTGACATTGGCCTGATAATGCTTTCCTCTGAGTGTGTGATACAACATAAGAAAAAAGATTTATTTGTTTTGTTGATGTTGGCTAGTTTTATATCTCTTGAAGAAAACACATTCTATCCTCGATCCTCCCTGGTTAGTAGCTGTCGTAGGACGTGAGACGAGGTGGCTGGTGGGTGGGCAAAACATTACTCCAGTGCATTTATGTATATACATAGTAGGTCTCCACTTACTTTCAGTGATTTGGTGGGGTGTTATCAGATGTGTTATTGCTAGTTATTTTATATGTCCTTCGCCTTGATATAGCTTCTTCTCATACAAACAATGAACACAACCCGATTTAAATGCAGCTTACAGTACGTTTTGGTTATCGTTCTGCAACAGGGTAGACAGCATCAGGAATATTTTCCTTTAGTATTTCGGTGCTTAAAATTGGGTGAACAATCTGACCTAGTTCTGGTGCCTTTTGTTTGTGGTTCATGATATGGAAGAAGATAAAAGTAAGGAACAGTGAATAGTCTCTCTACGCTTCTTTTGTTGCCTGCGCATAATTGGATCTGAGCTCAGCTGGACTGAAAACAAAGTATTGGCAGATATATATTTTGCTGCTATGAACCAAGTCTCAATGGAGCAATTGCTGTTTGTTTGTTCCTTTCAAATGAAAAGACTTGAATTTGCAACATCAATACTATTTTTTTTTTTTTTTGTAAAATAGTTTTTCAATCCTACAGTATTGACAAATGGAAGGAGGCAAGAGGAAAATACTCTGGAATTAGTTAAATTAAGGCAAAGGATTTCAATTTCTTGCCTCTGCAGCCAGCGCATTTACTGTATGTAGGCACAGTATGCACAATTTATACCACAATGACCTTGTTTGCATGACATTTTTAAATTGATCTGCTACTTTCAGCCAACCTATAGTGTAATGTGTGATTTCAGGCCATCAGTGTTGCGAGACAGCATCGTCCTCCACACTTTTCCACACTCTAACTATAATTATCATAGTGTACTTTTGACCCTCTTTTACCTAGGCAGCACACAGCCAACAAAAGAACCAACAAATGAATACATACATCGCAAAACTTGTTAAAAGCAATGTAAGGGGAATTTTAACAGCATATCTTTCATTCATCCATTCATTCATCCAGTTAACCACCAAGCTTCATCTGATGTATGATGCAAGCAAACATGTTCACATAGTGTAGTGTTGTATTATCATGTCTATGAGGGGTGTTCAAGTCAAACTGGAACATATGAAGGCCCAAAAATGATTGACATTTATAGAAGATTTCACTCACAGTAGAGTGATGAGATTCTAAGCCGCAGCAAAACATTTGAACGGTGGAAGATAATCTTGGCCCGAGGTGGCTAAATGCCCACTACAGGTATGGATAACTTGTCGCCCACTTCTAGAAGAGACGGATCTGCTTGTGGAAACCGTTCACACAATCATAATGAACACCACTTCACTCCAGGCGATTTTCACATATTTGGGCCATTACAGGGGTTCCAGGGAGGCTAGTGTTTCAGATGTGAACAGGCAGCCTGATCATGGGCTCCAGCATACTGAGGAAACTTTCTACCTTGATGGTATCCGAACACTATTCAGACACTGGAATAAGTGCCTTAGTGTAGCAGGGAATTAGATAGAAACATAAAGGTAGTTTTTACTCTCATAGCTATTATTCTGAACAATAATGCGCGGTTTGTTTTGAACGTCCCTCGTAGAAATTTTCATAACAGTATTTAGGCCTCAGAGACAGTTTACATTTTTACATTTAAATACCCAGCACAAGATCTGGATAGAGCTTATGTTTCCCCCAAAATGGAGGCATGTCTCAGTTTCTGACCTTGGTTACATTTTAATTCATTTATTCGTTTGTATGTTAAGTCTCCAGCAAGGTGCAATATTAAGTCCAGTGCCATTGCCTGACAGTTGGATGTCATACTTAAATTCATGTTTTGAGTCCATCAAAAACCTATAATGCTATTTGAGGTCAATATTAAATGCATAAGATGACGTTGTTAATAGAATCATCCTATTCAAATGGATAAAAGTGCTTCTTGATCTTGCTGCATCTTAAAAGGAGGCATTGCTTATTTCAAGGATCAAATGAGGAAGATGCATGCTTGATCAGCTTCTCCTTCAAGCTGTCAGCATGTTTTAGTTATAGAAGAGTAAATCAAATTAATTAAATGTTTGCAAGCTGAAAAGCAAGTGCTTGTGTTTAAAGGCAGTGGTGCAGATGCTATTTAAAATCAGGGGAAACCTGGAAACCTCAGGGGGTCATTTTTATAGTGCACACAGAAAATCAACTTGAGTACATGAGTAACCTGGCTCAAAACGTTAGCAGGTTTCTCATGTTAATATCGATGTAAAATGTTTGGGTGCCAACTACATGTATGAATATAGTCTGTAGTCCTGATGTTGGCTGCCTTGATCAGATTTTCCGTCTAATTCGGAAACAATGTGCATTACATTTGTGTATTACATAAATCGCCATAAAATATTTTTTTTTATTATTATTTATAACTCCTATCTATCCATCTGTCTATCTATCTATCTATCTATCTATCTATCTATCTATCTATCTATCTATTCGTGCATCATTGTAACCAACGGTGAGCTGAAGTGACCATTGACTTCATACCAGCAGCTTTTTCCTTTCTGTAAAGGAAAATATGATTTGGGAGGACCCAACCTTCTGGCAGCCAGATGCAACCTTCTCCTGAGGATTGTACGGTGAGCACTATTCATGAATGGTGCATCGTTTCACTTATTTGCCTTCTAAGCTTGATGCACCCATCGTTCTGGAATACGGCCAATTTGGACTCATCAGACCACGTGCCCTTTTTCAGTTGCTCCAAAATATAATCCATTGCTCCAAAGTCCTCACTAACAAATGCTTTTCTTAAATTCTCACAGCCGTTTAGTCCCCATGTTATAGTGGTCTTAATTTCACGATTAAACATAAACTATCTGTGGTTTCTACTATTACCTTGTTTATGATGCAACTTGACCAAGTGTTTAATAAGTGATCTCCATTCATCATTTTTTGTCATCACCTTTCTTCTGCAAAGTTGACGTTTCAGCATCATTCTTTAAGGTTTCAATAATGTGCCACGCAAATGCAGTAATTTAAAATCTTCATAATCGCTTTCTTCGCCCAATGTATGCCAGTAATTTGACCCTTCTAAAGCAGAAACGTTTTTCGACCAGTGTAGATTAGGTAGATCTGGAACAGTACATATCCCGAGGTCTGCACTGAGATAAAGAGATACCACTTATCACTTCGCAATGGTGTGGCTGCATCCCTTCGTGAGAGCTACGTACATCTGGCTAATACTGCATTAAAAAAAATGCTAAGACACATCCTGCTCTCAGACATTTAAATTCTAATCCTTTTAATAGAGATATGCATTATTTAGTAGAGAAGGGTTATTTAATACGGGTGTGTTTTTCTTCAGGTTCTACTGGCTGACATAGAAAAATGTCTCACAGCGCTGTGAAGTGCATGACGCAGAGCAAGTCACTGGGAGTCAAAAGAAAAGAACTGCATCTAAAATCTTTTACAGGATCGAATTTTTAAAAAATCTTTTAAAAAATGGAAGAAAATGAAATAAATGTCAGAAGGTTGAAAGGTGATAGCCATTTTTGATCAAACAGCTTGAAGCATGCTTTTCATCAAGGCATTTTGAGAAAGCAAATACCTTTGGTTGTTTAAATGGAAGCATATCCCAGAATCAGTCCAAGTTCTTTCTTACATGGAAATCAAAGCCACAAATAAAGAGTTAAATTAATAATAAGGAAATTTCCTATGCTTAATGAGAAGTGTCTTGGTTGTCAAAAATATAACTACGTTTTTAATTATAGTTCCTCTGTGGATGCTTTTCAGCTACTGAGCAGTAAAGAGAATTAAAAAAGAATGTATGATTTATTGTGGGTAACTGTGGTTTCTGAATAGCTTCGATTTGTTCCGCGTCTTTGTAGCTTTCTGGCACTCCTATTGCAGTCAAATGACTTAAGGGTAATTGCAATTTACTGTGGTCATCATTCTGTTGCACAGCATGGTGTATATACTTTGGGTGTTTTATTTGGTTATTTATTTAATAGATTTTAAGTCAGGACTTTACCTTTTAGATATTTTCCATTTTTACTGCATCACTGGTACCTGAGCTTCTGCTGCTTATACACTCACTGGCCACTTCATTAGGTACACCCTGCTAATAGTGGGTTGGACCCTCTCTTTTGCTTTCAGAACGGCCTTAATTCTTCAGGTCGTAGATTCAACAAGGTGCTGGAAACATTCCTTACAGATTTTATTGAGATCATAGAATCAAGGAGGTGCTACAGATTTTTCAGCTGAGCATCCATGTGTATTCCGTTGCCGTTGAGATCCGGTGACTGTAGAGGCCCTGTGAGTACAGCGTCATGTCATGTCCAAAACCAGTTTAAGAACAACTTTAGCTTTGCGTCATGGGCCGCTACCCTGAGGTCATAATTAGATGGACATGGTCCACAACAGTACTCAGGTAGGCTGAGACTCATTTAAAAAGTACATTGTCACAAAGTGTGACAAGAAAATATCCCCCACACTATTAAATCACCTCCACCTCCATGAGCCTGAAGTGGGTTCATGCTTTCATGTTGTTTTATGCCAAATTCTCACCCATCCATCTGAATGTCACAGCAGAAATCGAGTCCCCTCATCGGACCAGGCAGCATTTTTTCAATCTTCTATTGTCTAATTTTGGTGAGCTCATGCAAATTGTAGCCTTAGTTTCGTGTTCTTAGCTGACAGGAGTGGCCACCCAGTGTGGTCTTCTCCTGCTGTAGCCCATCTGCTTCAAGGGTCAAAGTGCTGTGAATTCAGAGATGCTCATCTGCATACCTCACTGGATATTTTCTCCTTTCTAGACCAAGTAAACCATACTTTTTTCCCCGTAAACCGTAGAGATGGTTTTATATGAAAATCTCAGTACATCTGCAGTTTCAGAAATGTTCAGACCCAGCGCAATTGGCACCACAAACCATCCTTTAAATCACCTCACGTCCTCATTCTGACGCTCCGTTTGAACTTCAGCAGATGGTCTTGACCATGTCTACGTGCCTAAATGCATTGAGTTACTGCAGTGTAATTGGGTAATTAGATTTGTCTAAAAGAGCAGTTGAACAGGTGTATCTAATGAAGTGGCCAGTAAGTGTATTTCATTGAGATGCGCTATGTTTATTAAGCATGGGACCATCAATCAAATGTGAGTGCAATTAATGCAAGCAAATGTATTCAGAATGGGTTTCACATATACTATCGGTGCAGTAAAGTGTATGCGACCTAGCATCCATGCTAATATACTGTATGTACTGTATACGGATAAAGCCATTGCTGTCATACAGTAGTACAGTAGACTTTCTTTCCATAAAACAAAAGTTCAAAAGTTGATTAAGGAACTTCACCCTGAATAATTTTACATTTGAAACAAACAAGCAAATAAAAACTGACCTAAATAAATTCAGAGTAATATAAAATGCACTCAGTAGCCACTTTAATAGGAACACATGACTACCGAAAATCACAAGCCAATCATGTGGCAGTAGTGCAATGCCTGAAATGTATGCAGGTACGGGTCAAGAGTTCCAGTAAATGTTCACATCAAGCACCAGAATGTGGAAAAATGTCATCTCAGTGACTCTGAGCTTGGCATGGTTGGGGGAGCCAGATGGGCTGGCTTGAGTGTTTCAGAAACTGCTGATCTGCTGGGACACAGAACAGTCTCTAGAGTTTACACAGAGTGAAGCAACAAAAAGTGAAAATCAGTTCTTCAAGCAAAATGCCTTGTTGATGTTAGAAGTCAGTGGAGAATATCCAGAATGGCTCAAGTTGACAAGAAGTCTACTACAGACAACTTACACAGTATACCCACTTTTTACAGCCGCGTTGATCTGAAAAGCATCTCCGAGCACACAACGCATCAAACATTGAGGCTACAACAGTAGTAGGCACCGTCAGGTTCCACTCCTTTCAGCCATGAACAGGAATCTGAACTACAGATCTCAACAGATAATCCACCCAATCTCAACAGATAACATATCCAGGGCATTTCCTCAAGTTTTGACGTGTTGTCTGTTCGGAAATGCTTTCCACAGTGGTTAGGAGTGGCTCTTTTACTGTCAGCATGAGAGAAACACCCAGAAGCACTCAACATATGATCAATTTTATAAGCTATTACTATAAAAAGCCTCTTCTGCGTGATCAGTGATATACCGATCCTTTAGCTCCACTGCTTCATAATTGTTTATTATTGTGAACAGTAACATGAGCTGGTAGAGGAGCACTAGGGCACGGATCACACTGCCCCAAAAGCACCCAATGAACATTTTTTTGTAAAGACAC
Organism: Clarias fuscus; assembly: GCA_030347435.1. Classification (NCBI taxonomy): domain Eukaryota; kingdom Metazoa; phylum Chordata; class Actinopteri; order Siluriformes; family Clariidae; genus Clarias; species Clarias fuscus. The sequence continues at coordinate 19,653,794 of CM059219.1, forward strand.
AAGACTTAAAAACAGTGTTGAGGTATTTTACACCACTGGTCTAAAAAGACCTCGCTGCCTCCAAATTCTTGCTTTATAGCAAATCAACTAAATTCAATTGAATAGATTTTTTTGCTAACAAAGTGCAGGCATCATGTCAGGGGGATTGTGGATTATGGACAAAAAAATTTGTATTTAATGCGCACTTCAATTTTTTTGGCCAAACTATATTTGGCTCGTTAAATGTTGGTCTAGTTACCTTATGGACAAGCATAATAAGCCTTTCATACTCATTTATTAGCAAACCAAATACTTCATCTCATTTTACAGCAATTTTGATTATTTGATTTTATTGTTGTGTTTTGCTCTGGGACTGGAGTTCTGCCCAAATGCAAAAAAATTACTGAAGCCTCCCTCACAGGCAAATGGCCTGATCAGATTTCTGCAAAAGCAATAAAAAAAAGTGGCAACTCAGATTTTGGCTAAAACAATAAAATGAAATAAATGAATAAATAAAACACTATCTTTATATTTTACTATAACTTCACTTCACTAATTACCATAACTTTGTTTATTGACATTATATCCTGAAGTATTATCAGTGGAACAGATATAATTTCATTGATCAGAATGTCTAGACTAAGAAATCAAATAAAGAAATGCAAAACTGCACTGGAAATATGAAAGGACGTGAGCTTTTCAATCAACGTCAGGGATTTCCAAACTTTGGGGATATTCGAGATAATTGTTATATAGATATTGTTTCACTTCCCCATGCTTTAACCATCCTACATTTCTAGTCTAGCTTTACAATTTATGACTTTTAACAACTGAACATTAACTCATATGTCAATAACAAACAGTATTGTGCAAGAGTATTGAGCCATCACCCTGACGTAGCCATCTTTGGATGTAAGATATGAATTTGAATAGTTCTTCAGGCTTCCTGAAGGAAGATTTTTTTTATTATCTTTTTTTTTTTTATGCCATGCACTGGCCTATGAATTATACAAGCAAAAATGTATTTTAAGACATGAACCAGTGAGAAACAGGTGCAGATGATGACAGATGATCAGGCCTGTGATTAGTATACTGGTGATGCTGAATGCTGAGGGGTTGGAACAGACAAGAGGGGAAATGAGGTTGCTGATGAGGTTGTTACATAAACAACCAATTTATAAATTATTTCTTTTGGCACTTTGTAGCCTGTCACAGTAAACTAGTTCAAGTTTTTTTTTTTTTTTTTATCAAGACATTTGCACAGTACTGTATGTTGAACAACAATATATATAGAGTAGACGCTGACTAGTGGAGTAGTCATCCATCTACAGTAGGAACCTCTGTAGTCCATCCAGGGAATATGGAGACCAGTGGTGACTATTGTATTTATTCCCATTTGTATGACCATGGTAGGACCTCCGGTCAACATTCACACACTACGGGCAATCTTGAAACGCCAATTAGCCTAATCTGCATGTCTTTGGACTGCGGGAGGAAACCGGAGAACCCGAAGGAAACCCACCAAGCAAATTCCATGCACACAGGACCTAGAGGTGCAAGGCGTTTACAGTGCTAATCACTAAGCCACCGTTGCCATCAAAATCAATATCACCCACATATAAACTTACAAAAGGGATCATCATCTTCGATGTGCGTTTGGCTACTCTAATTTTACACTGAACCCAAACTCTACATGGCATTTACAATCATGTTTTTGAATTCATATTCCAAAAATATTTTGGTGTATTTTTGTGTCTTTGTTGACGTCTGAGTCAGAGTCACTCGTTGGCTTTAAGGAACTAAGAACGGTGAAATGCACACATTTTGTACACTCCTAGCACTGCTTGTCTGAACATGAGTCTCAGGAAGATTTTAAAATAGTAGCACAGATATTCTGTTGTCTCCTAGCCTGTCTATCTCTCAGTCTTTTGGTAATGTCTAGTTTGTCATGTTTATAGTTTATCCTGGTTTCAGTTCATGTTCTGTTCCTTTTGTTCCCGTTGTTTTGTTTCAATAAATCCCCTTGATCACTTTCACCTCTGCTATCGTGTCTCTCTTTCGTCCGGCAAGCAGTAACCGTGACAGAATGCAAGACCCAAAAAGTAAGATAGTAGAGGAATCTCCCCTGGGAAATTTTTGGGGGGGGGCTGTGACTGTGACGCCGGGGCAAGCGACCTTCCTGGGGAGTCGGCTTGCCAGCCGGCGGAACAACTTGGGGCGCGCCGGAGCGACTGCCGGTGGAGCGCCTCAGCAAGAAGCTGGAGAGGGCGAACTTGTGTCTGCTGGCGTTCAGAGGGCAGATCACGAGGAGCTTCAACAGCGGAGGCTGGGGCTCCACCAACTAGCCGGGGTGCTTATCCAGCAGATAAACATTTGTCGCTCGACGGGAGATTGGGGGCAAATGCAAACCCTGCTGGAACTGGGGGCAGTGGTGCAGGAACAGCTGGCCAAGGCCAACAAAGAGGCAGTTGACGTCAAGGCCTGCACCCAGTCTCCAGCCAGCCTCAGTGGAGGCCCAGACCCTCCAGCCAGCCTCAGTGGAGGCCCAGACCCTCCAGCCAGCCTCAGTGGAGGCCCAGACCCTCCAGCCAGCCTCAGTGGAGGCCCAGACCCTCCAGCCAGCCTCAGTGGAGGCCCAGACCCTCCAGGGTTCCTCGAGGTGGACAGCGAGCTGCCGCCGCCGCCCTGCGTCGAGGTGGACAGCGAGCCGCCTCTTCCTCCGCCGCCGCCGCCATGCGCCGCCGAGGACGACGAGCCGCCTCTTCCTCCGCCGCCGCCGCCATGCGCCGCCGAGGACGACGAGCCGCCTCTTCCTCCGCCGCCGCCGCCATGCGCCGCCGAGGACGACGAGCCGCCTCTTCCTCCGCCGCCCTGCGTCGAGGTGGACAGCGAGCCGCCTCTTCCTCCGCCACCCTGCGTCGAGGTGGACAGCGAGCCGCCTCTTCCTCCGCCGCCGCCGCCATGCGCCGCCGAGGACGACGAGCCGCCTCTTCCTCCGCCGCCGCCGCCATGCGCCGCCGAGGACGCCGTGCTCCAGCCACTGCCTCCGCACGGGCTCCAGGACGCCGTGCTCCTGCCTCCGCACGGGCTCCAGGACGCCGTGCTCCTGCCTCCGCACGGGCTCCAGGACGCCGTGCTCCTGCCTCCGCACGGGCTCCAGGACGCCGTGCTCCTGCCTCCGCACGGGCTCCAGGACGCCGTGCTCCTGCCTCCGCACGGGCTCCAGGACGCCGTGCTCCTGCCTCCGCACGGGCTCCAGGACGCCGTGCCCGCTCCGCCGTCCGACCTTGGCAACAACCTTGGAGTAATCTCCTTTCCACTCCAAGAGGAGATCCCTTGCAGCCTCGCTTTGGGGAGGACGGTACTGGGACCTTGGGGAGGGTGTCCGGGTCCTCCTTTGGCGCCCCGGTGGTGCGCCTTTTGGGGGGGGGTAATGTCAGGGATTACCCCTAGAGGGCGCCAAAGCGCCCAGAGTCTTCCTTTTGTTTTTTTTCTGTGTTCTTTGTGTTCTTTTATGTGAAGGACTCCAATCCCCAGAATGCACCTCGGTCAGGTGATGTGGCGCTCACCTGGACTGAGGTTGCTAATTAGCTGTGCTCATTAGTGTTTGTTATAAATGTTCCTGAGTTCAGTTTAGTCTGGTCTTGCATCTGTTCGTCTAGGTTACTGTTTGTTTTGGTATGTTGTTGACTCTGTGTTCTCCTTGTTCTATGTTCTTCTGGTTCTCTGTGTTCTTCCTAGCTCTGTGTTCTTCCTGGCTCCATGTTCTCCTGGCTCCGTGTGCTCCTGGTCTGTCTGTCTCCTAGTCTGTCTGTCTGTCTCCTAGCCTGTCTATCTCTCAGTCTTTTGGTAATGTCTAGTTTGTCATGTTTATAGTTTATCCTGGTTTCAGTTCAAGTATTACCAATATTTAAAAATACCTATTTTGAAAAAAGCGTAGACACCCCACATGTAAGTCAATTTCTAGTTTATGAACCCCTGATCGTGTTGATCAGACCCTAGTCCTTTTCCCTACAGTCCCTTTCCATTCCCTGTTAATTTCCTGTGGCTTTGCAGCAAGAAATAGCTGCAGTGTCCTATCAGAATTTTCACTCCCCCTCACACATGGCAGCTACCAGGACACTGAACAAATCCTTTCACACCACATGCACGACAAATGTTGTATTTCAGACGTCAGTATTAGAACTGTGACTTTTCCGTGAAACTGTAGCATGATTCATGTCTTTGCTGGACATGTTACTGATCAGGCTGCATAGATTGAAAAGCATATAGTGTGTAGGAACAACAATAGATTTACTTCATCACTCACGTACATTCATTACCTGAAAACTCCATGGCAGTTTGTCTCATTATGTTCCCGTTTTTTTCTTTCATGCTTCGGTATATTTAAATCTTTCACTCTGTGGATGAAGGGATTGGTTCTCCACAGGCAGCAAAATGGTCTTGTATGAATAATGCCACCATTTTCAAAAAGGTTCTAATGAAACCTAGTGAAATGAAAAGGAAGTGAAGTGAGACCTCAACAAAGCTGAAGCGTGCTAACAGTCACTTCATTGTTTAAAATGTTTTCCCCAGCTATTGGCTCGCTTTTAAAGTGAATTCTAAGTGTTATACAGGCGCCTGTCTAATAAGTCATAAAATTGGCAAAATGGAGCACCATGCAAAGTAGATTACTAATAATTTACTGTGGCATAATAAAGGCTGATTACAGTGAGCCGGGGTGCCATGATGTTTTGTTTTGGTACCTTCTCAATCTAGTTATTGGGTGCGAGAAATTTTGCATGTTCTCGCCATGTCCAGATGGGTTCTCCGATCCTCTCCCCCCAAAAAAAACATGGCAATGGACCTGCTACTCCAAACATCCCTGGATGTACCACAATCAGCGGCAGCTTGTCTGTAGGGGCAGTTGGAGAAGAAATGAGCCGTTCAGCGAACAATAATCTTCATAATGTCTTCATTCACAGTCCCTTCCTTTAAAAAAAGATATTGCTATTTGACAGATGGAAGCTGATGCTCCATCGATTTTGCTCACCCTCGTGGACATTGTGCCAATGTACGGTAGCATGTTAACTGCTCAATTGGTTGCCATATTACTGCCTCTGGTAGTCAAAAACTACAAGATGTGCTAACAAGAAGCTAGTTTAGATGCCTGCTAGAGGGGGCAGTGGTAGCTCAGTAGGTTAAGGATCTGGGTTACTAATTGGAAGGTCAACGATTCGAGCCCCAGGCTGTGACAAATGTGGTCAAATAAAGGTTTAGCTTAACTAAGTGGAGGCCCACTAGATGAAGCTGTGTTATGTGCAGAGGAGTGATGGAGATCAATTATATCGACAGGATCTGTTACACCTCCCTCCTGTGGTTCCCCAAAGCTTTTACATCAGGCATCATTAAACTGTAGTCTAATAGACGTTAATGTGAAAGCAAATGACTTATTTAAACGTCATTTTAAACCATCAATTGATCAAAGACGCGTCAAGATCAGTAATCAATATATATCAATGGTTTAAACCTCCCTAAGGCATATGTCAGAAGCTTCTCGAAAGAAGCTGTTAGTCTTTCGGGATAAGAGCATGTTATCAATTTCAGCTTCTTATAATGGAGTTATGCAAGAATTCATTAGATCAGGGCTGTTCAAATCCAGTGCTAGAGGGCCAGAGTCCAGTACGGTTTGCTGATTTTGCTGTTCAAATACAGCTGATTCAACTAATCAGTTTATTGCCAGTGTTGGTGGGTATGTTTAAGTGTTGGTGAATTACAAATTGGCCCTCCAGAACAACCCTGCACTGAATGGTCACTCTAGCTAGAAGTAACTTTTTAAAAATTAATTCTTTTAAAGTATACAACACAACACCTACTGTACCTCTGCTAGTCGTTTACCTTCGCTGGCATTGCTAGACAATTCGCGCCACATTAGTTGACATTTCTTTCGTTTTGTATCATTCTTTAATTCTCAGGCTTCCACCAGGGTTGTGCTGCTGCAGTGTATTGTACAGTACCATGTTGCATTTAAACGTATAATCAACACACATACCGGGTCTTTAATGAAGGCTGTCTGGGAGTGAGTTTATATTAATTACCTTTAGAATTTGAATGCATTCAGTTCTTTCTCCTTGAGTTCCTGATTTAATCAAAGGGTATACCTGTGGGTACTGCTTATATTTATGCAAAGGCTGCAAAAGCAATAAAAAAAAAAGAAAGGAAGAAAAGAAAAAAAAGGAAGCAATATGTATTATATATTAATAGCCAGTGGAGGAAATGCATGTATTGTATGTGTACATGTATATATATAGTTTTCCTTTCTATCTTTTTGGAAATCAAATCAAAAATAACACAAGAGTAAAAATTTCTTTGCAGGTTCCCTCTCTTTTTTTAGTGCCCCTTTTCTAAATCTGATTCTTTTCCTTTACTTCATTGATTTTCTCCTGATTTGACCTGTCATGGGGTGGGGGGGTGTGTGGTTGGGACAACGCGTCGCATCAGCAGCATTCTCCAAACAGAAAAAAGGGTCTTGGAGTATCCATGGCAACGGCCGACCGAACTCCTCGTAACAGGGGAACAATTTTCATAGTCGTACTTTCACCCGCGGCTGTCTCCTTTTCCTCTTGCGTCCCGTATAATAATGTCTGTGCTTTGTCAGGCAGCTCTGTTGTTGCCATCTCTCACTGCCAAATGATTCACGGCTTTGTGCTACTTAATGGGCTCATTACATGGCAGACTGCTTGTTGCACTGGAAGACTGAGATCTACCACTATCATTAAGATCAATGCCCAGCATTTACGGAGGTAAAAAAGATTCTTTGAAGAGAAAGACAGCCCCACTCTTCTCTGCATCGCCTGGACATGATGTAAGGTAGGCTGGTGGCTAAAGCCTAATTGGTCTGTAAGTGAAGGTAGAGAGTCCATAAAATGCAGTAATAAGATCTTGCTGTCCTCTAGAGAGATGGACAGGATGAGCCAAGATCAAGCCTTTGACAATCCATGTGTACCTCTTCCCGATTATGGGCAAATTTTATAAGATACCCTTCCATTACAGGCCCAAGTTCGCCTCTGAATTAAACAACAGGAAAGGGCCGAGGCTCTTATGTATTTTAGCAGCTGCGCATTTTTCCTTTTTAGTAACCAGTTACATCAATATAAAGTTTGGAAATCTAATTGAGAAACATGCTGCACTTGTTCTTCCTGGCTCCTTACCTCATTATAACAAATGGAGGATGTTAGATCTTTATCAGATTTCCAAACAGAGCAAAGGATCTTTCACTAAAAGGCATCGTTCTCAAGGCAAAATCCATTTAGATCTTATGTGCTCAGGTTATTATACTGTATGTGTGCCATTTGGATTTTTCACCGGCTTTAAGCTTAGTGTGCTACACGAGGGGTGCTCAGAGAAAAAGGGGCTTAACAAATCCAACCAAGCTTTTCTCCGCGTTCCATAAAGTTGCTGACTGGGCAGTTTCTCCACTTTCTTGTCAAAACATAGTAAGCGATTCTTTCTTTTCACACATCAGAAAAGATATAAAGCTCCCAGCTTCATAACTCTGGTAGATCAAAGCTGGGGCGTTTAGGAATACAGATTAGCGGCTACACTGTGCAAAGACGTTTACAGCTCCGGACTGCAAGGACACTTCACGTGATTTCAATGTCGTTCTCTCCTTTTCTTTTTTTGGCCGAAAGAGGGCCTGTTTAGAATTCAGAAGTGCCTGCATATGCTTGACTTTGCATCAACTGAGAAAAACAGCAGCATGCTTCCTGTCCCACATTTTTGTCCCACACTTTATTTATCCACTAACTTGCTCAACCTGCTAGGTATTTACCCTCGCCATGGCCTCATATTAAACCTGCCTGATCAGAGACCGTTCCTACTATCGCAAACACACCACACACATCATTCAGTCATAAGACAAGGTCAGGGAGTTAATATGCTTCTACTCTGTCCCCGGCGCAAATATTGCTGTGTCACTAAAACCCACGTTTATTTATATTGTTTATAAATAACACAGCAGGGATCTGGTTTATATCACAAAGGTCATGAAGGCTTCATAACAATGATGACAATACACAAGAGCACCCGCTGTCGTAGACAGTAGCTGCTGGTTTGCGTCAAATTTGTGAGAAACATGGTAAATCCTCCTCTGGAGCACAGACAGATGTTTATGAATTGGGACACTGAGCTGAAAGCATTTGGGCAGGTTTGGATGAACTTAAAGCATGGCAAATACTTTGCATTGGAGACAGCTTGTGAACTTTTTGTCAGTTTGAATATCATCCCACCTTAATAATTTTAAAATAAGTAGAAAGACATTTATGTGACTCTTAAACACTGATTCATCTTCACGATCTGCTTCACCCTGTTAAGGGTCGCGGTGGATCCCATGGGTGCCAGTCGGGATGGAGTTCTAGTTTATTACAAGGCACCAGGCATACAAACAGACACAGCTAGGTTCACCTAGGTTCAACTGCAGCTATGTTATTGGAAGGTGAAACTGGAGAACCTGGAGGAAACCCATATGGACATTAGGAAAACATGTAGGCTGGAAACCCACATATTAAAAAAAGTGGAATTGATGGAATTTTTTAAATGTTATTTAACAGAAAAATTAACTATGGTACAGATGTTTCTAAAGAGAAAATGCCAATTGCCATGTGGACCTCTGACACAAGGTTGCCTATAACTCACTTAGCATCTATACCGCTTAATCCTGTATTCAGGGTCACGGGGGCCTGGAGCCTATCCCAGGAGACTTAGGGCACTTAAGGCGGGGGACACCCTGGCCAGTTCATCGCAGGGCACGCACACACTCATTCACACACTACGGCCAATTTGGGAACGCCAATTAGCCTAACCTACATGTCTTCGGACTGTGGGAGGAAACCGGAGTACCCGGAGGAAACCCACCAAGCACGAGGAGAACATGCAAACTCCATGCACACAGAGACGGGAATCGAACCCGGACCCTGGAGGTGCAAGGCGACAGTGCTAACCACTACACCACCAGGTTGCCTATAACAAAACGTTTTATTTGAAAACTGCTATAAAACCTTATTTTACGAGCTTTTTACTTCCAAATTTTGAGCAAAGCAGGACACATAGTCACATTGACATAATCAATGATCAGTAAAGCAAAAATACTTCCTTTACTTCCTGAATGGTTTGAATCCATTTAAAAGGTTTTTGGAGAATGTTTAAGCCAAGAAAATGCACTTACACACTTTTGTAAGGAAAGTAAAACGCCTGCCACGTGTTTGCTCCATCCATTAAATAAACCAGCTTTTTAATTAGCACAACTCTTCAGACAGATAGGCTGGAACTAATTAATGAAATCACCTTTTGTGCAATGGGGAAACTATAATACGTGGAATATATAATACCTTTGGACACCACCGTAAGTGTGGAATAATGAAAAGGTCAGTACCTTGGCAGTTTTTTTTATACATACGGTAAATAAATAATTTAAATAATTTCACTTTTTTGGAATCCAAGTATCCGTTGGCCCACTTATAGCTGCACAGTTTGAGCATCCCTTTTACCAGAATTACTGTATCATGGACCGGTTTTGGACCACTGCTGAGTAAATAATTATAGGGCAAAAGTGGATCTACTGTAAGGTGCATCCTCTCTGTTACCGGACATGATAGAAGGCAGATACAGTGTGCAGGAACACATGGTCTACAGTTTGTACAGTGGTGGCCAAAAGTATTTAATCATATTCCATATTCTATTACATGTCCTTGTGCACAAAGCAGATGATTCCACTAATTAGTTTAAGCCTAAAGAGTACTGCTAATTAGAAAACTGATTTAAGTAATGGTTGGAACAAGCATGTGGCAGAACTTTTACTTTCTGAAGGTTAAGGTTTATATTACTGTACATACGGTACTTAACATGGTGGTGCTGTTTCTTACTGCCAAGATGTCTACCCACCAGTATGTTTTTGGAAGGTAGAATAAAACCAGAGAACCTACTGAGCATTCATGTGGACACACTGACAACATGCGAAAACAGTACTCCAAGTTCAGGATTGCAACTCGGACCCTGAGGCATCAACACTGCTAATCATGCTACCATGCAACCTCTCTTTAATATCACCAGGATATCTTATTTATACTTGCTATTTACTCCTGCAACACTGAAGCTGCATTACCAGTCTGAGTCATATACAGTTACTCTATACGGGTATTTTCAGAAGTTTATGGTTCTGAATTTTTATTTTGGTATAATAAAATTGCACTGGAGCAAATGTAATGTGTAGTCCAAAGCTTGTGAATACCTAACGATCACAGCCACACGTAGGCCCTTTTCAAACTTTTGCCATGAAGTTGGAAGCACAAAATTGTAGAGAATGTCTTTGTATTCTGTTGCACGAATATTTCCCTTCCCTGGAACTAAGAAGCCCAAAAACCTGTTCCACCATGACAGTGCACGAATCAAGGTTTTATAAAACTACAGTTTGTCATGGTTCGTGTGGAGGAATTTACATGTCTTGCACAGAGCCCTGACCTCAACCAAACCTTTGGGATGAAGTGAAACACTGACTGTGCCCTAGGCCATCTTGCCCAACATCAGTGCCTAACTTCACTTAGACTCTTGTGGCTGAATGAGCACTAATCCCTACAGCCATGCTGGAAAATGCAGGCAGAAACCTTCCCAGAATAGTGGAGGTTATTATAAAAGCAAAGATGGACTAAATCTAGAATGTGTTCATTAGTTGTGATAATGCCTAGGATATGTTGATTTGCTTAACATGTAAAGCTCACCTGCCTTAAATTAGCAGAAAGAATTTGCCTCAGGAACTGACACCCAAACCAGCCTGTTTGGCACAAACTCCAGTACCATGCCAAGTCACCCGGATCACTTTTTTTTTTTTTTTCATACAAACTTGTGCCTTTTATCTTTACGAATTTAAGTGTTGTACTCTGCCACATGACTGGCTAACTGGATAACTGCACAAATGAGCGAGTGTAAAGGTGTTGTTCATAAAGCACTCGGTACAGTATATGTGCACATTGTGTAGTGTGCTTTCTATATATATATTTTTTATATATTTAGAAGACACATGGCTATAACTTATTTGAGATATAAATTCCTTTATTGCTTTATATAAAACCAATATAGGTCTAATTGAATTAAAAATATATATTTTTATTACTCCAGACATTTGTTACATAAAATTTTCATAGGATTTTTTCATCTATAGAACATTTTAATTTGCCTTTATTAAAGCGTTCATGAGAGTGCTAGTGGGATCTGAAAGCAAACAGTTAATAAAATCATTTTAAATTACTTTTTGGTATATTCATGTTTGGTCTGTGGTAATAATAAAATGTAAAACAAACAAGCAAAAAAAAAAAAAAAGCATGTTCATAATATATCAGAAACTTACAGTATGTGTATATTGTTTAACTAGTGATTCTCATTAACCAAAAAGAGTTGATTAGTTTTTAAACAACAGCTCTGCTAAAAAAGCCATCTGCAAGGTAACTGCAGGTTTATACGCCATCCGGTCAAAAGTATGCGGACACAAATTTAGATCTCCCCAGATTGCTGGTACAAGGTTGAAATTACACAATTGCGTTTTCAGTCATTGAAGCTATCTGTGCCAGCAGTACAATACTCCAGTGCACAAAGTGGACTCCACGAAGCCCTGGTTTGCCAAGGTTGGAATGGACGATCTCAAGTGTCAAGCAAAAAACTCCTGATCTCAACATACTGAACATCTTTGGGTTGAATTTTAGGGTACCCTCCACCTCTACACTCTAGTCCACGTCTCCTTGCCCGCCATCAGTGCCTGACTGATTGTGGTTTTGAGGCTGAATGATTATTCCTTAATGAAATTCCCCGTAGCCATGTCCCAAAATCTATTGTAAGCCTCCAAAAATGAGTGGAATTTATCAAGGTAAGAGTGGGAGGGGGGGACTAAACCTGAACTAGGATGTTTAACCAGCACATAGGTGTAATGGTAAGGTGTTTACAAAAATGTGCGGCCATATAGTGCAGTTACATGCTTGCTTTAATATGTTATCTTTTTATAGTAACCACTGATTGTATGGTGGATGCTCCAAATGAATGACACACAAATGTGTTATTTCCAAAAGAAAAACGTATGGCACAGGTGTTATGGAAGGAGTCTCCAGTGTCAGCGCTTGGTAACTGTTTTTGTCTTACTAACTCCAAAAGAGTGTACAGGATTAAAATAACTATATATTATATTATAACTATAAATGAGTAAGAAATGATTGGTATATGGAGGAATAAACCAGAATAGCTATGACAGCACAGCCAGTAGAGTTTTATTTCTTTTTAAATGAATGTGCAGGTTTTTTATTTTGTGTTTTGACTCTTCGGTTTTTGAGAAAGGATTTATTTTATTGCTATACAATTTTTGTATTACCTACCTGGGTAGACAGGCGTCATAGCAATGTTTCAAACTGTAGTTTAGCCCCATTCCGAGCAATGAACAGCTCCCCTGTGCTGCGTCTTTGCCACTGGTGAGTTTCTACCACTGCTGTCACAGCTGTTGACCCCATGGCAGGGTATAAACAAGATTTACTGAGAGGTCAATATGTGCTGGGAAGCCTCAGCCATTTTGCTGGCTTGATGTAATTGGAAAAGGCTCAGCATTAGTAGAATATCCTGGCAGTAGTCAGTATTAAGGTAAAGGTCTTGTGTCACTTTTTTGGCCAGAGCTAAATAAGGATATAGATGATTTGTTTGTGTCAAAGTTTCCGTCATCTTGACTGTAATCTGTGCTGCTTAGAATAAAAATTAGAGGTAGGAAAAGTCTATAAAACTTACATGTTGATATTGTATGCTTTGATATATTGGGTCTATTCTATTGCATTACGATGTGTTCATTGCTTCGATGTAAGTATTGCTTCCCTTCATATTGCTTTTACCCAACGGGTTTGGGTTGCGATTTAAGGTTTGAGAGTGAGGTGCACTGAGTTTTCCAAATATCCCCCATGCATTTGTCACCAATTTAGGATCAGAGTTTAGCCCCGGGGCAGTAGGGTGTGGATCGGGATCTGCTATATGCTGCTGGAGGAGGCTTTTAATTTCAGCTGCAGCTCTTTCCTCTCGCAGATTCATTACAGTTTGATGATATCAAATGATTGCCCCTCGTTGCGGAAACAATGGGCTGCTGCCTCTCCTGGCATCTTATCTGAATTTGACGTCTCACTCCTCAAGACATCAGTATGAGTCACTTTGCCAGAACAAGTCTGCCTCTAACCATATTCTTTATGGAAGGCAGCGAGGCATTGCTTCCTGAATGAAAAATGAACATGAAGGGAACTGGTTGGAAAGTTCACTGCAGTTGCATCCGAGCTGCATAGCAAGGTTTGACTTGGTGGAAAAAGTACATGTTGATTGGATTTATTTCCACCTTATTCATACTTGACATCCTACAAGCAATCCAGAATATCATGTGTATAAACATGATTATTTAGTGCTATTATTTATTTGCTGATGATGATAATGATGAAGGCGACTATTATTATTATTAGTAGTAGTAGTAGTAATGTTATCAACAACAACAATAGTAATAATAATAGTAATAATAATAATAAGACAAATGAAAGAACACAACATAAGAATCCTAAAATAACATTTTGCATACGTTCTGTTCAGTATACTGTATTGACCCCTGAGTGAGATGTATCACCCTGACATTAGCTATAGGAGCAAAATGCAGAAAAAAACTTTTTTGTAGAGCTGATCAGTTTAATCAATCGTTCAGTTTTTTAAAAACTATTTAGATAAACTTTCAAGTACCAAATTGTGTGGGCAGCAGGTGCATTAATGCCATCTATAAGACAGGAGTGTGGAGCGGAAGAATGCCAGGGGGAAAAAAGTATGATTGTATGAGGCATTACATTTTTAAACCAACAACACACTTTATAGCAGCATTTCAATGCATACTCTTAGTAGTTAATACATTACAAAATATAGCTGTATGAGACAAATCAGAAAATAAACTTTAGTGCTGTTGAATCAAAAATCACAATGGCCAAAAATCTGAATGGAATTGACAGTTCTAGCTGTCAATAGCTGTTCTTATAGGAAATTTGGAGGAATAAAAAGTCCTAGGAGCAGTTCCAATTTCATCTCAGTAAAATAGCTATCCATAGCAGTGACGTTGTCTGTCTAAATAAAACATTTACAGACTTACTGTAGCTTGCTAGCTAACAAGGGTAATTTGTTCAACAAACCTCCATTGACTGCCTACAACCTACAGTACATCATAACTATCAAGCTAACCATACATACCTTAACTACTGTAGGTCATGTTATTACTGAGGAGTTGCTTATAATGGGCATGTTTTGCTAGCTTAGTTTGCTAAACTGCTAAATGAGTTTATGACATCTGGCTACGCAGGACCTCAGGTATTAGTGTCCTGTATGCGGAGGTGGAAAGTAATGAATTTACTCGCATTACTGTAATTGAATAGTTTTTTTTTTTGTATGTGTGTGTACTTCTACTTATTAAAGTAGTTTTTAAAATCTGTAATCTTACTTTTACTTAAGTATGTTTCTTTTAAGTATTGCTACATTTGAAATCATATTCACTACTGAGTAAAAAAAAAATAAATGAGTGACAATGACAAATGCTAAAAAATAATGCCATGGGGAAGGAAAAAAATTGCACCCCGGAAACCACTGCACTGATTGATTGATGGAGAACAAACGCACTAAATTCACAAGACCGATGGAGATGGACAAAACAGATGCCAGTGATGCGCAGACCCAGCTGAAAGCGAAATGCCATCAAATTCTTATGAAGCAAACCCCTGACCATTGTAACAGCCACTACTATGTTGTATACCACATTATGTATGTATGTTGCATTTTTAAGTTTGTGCGTTGCGGTGGTGTGTGCGTGAGAAGGAGAGAAGGGAGTAGGAGCTCAGGTGTGCTGCTCACCCCCGAAAACACTATTCTTTTACCCTTTCCTTTACTTTTACTTTATGTTTTGTATTATAGTTTTGTGACGCTGAAAGAGGCCGATAAAGGTTTTGTGCTGAACGTTATTGGCTCTGAGCTCTTTTTTCCCTCGGCTATCCGGCGTAAAGCATCACACCATATTTAAGCGAACACTTTGATTTCAAGGTGGCCCATTCACAAGAAAGGCAACAGCTTTATTCCTTCAATTAAAAACAACTAGTTTTATATCCGCTTGTCTTTTTTGAGCTACACTAGAATCCCCCATCCCACCCCCGCTGTTAAAAGAAGTAGCTGTAACTTTTACTCTGAGTACATTTTTAATGAGCTACTTTTTACTTTTCCTTGAGTAGATTTTTATAATCTTAACTTTACTTGTACTTCAGTAAAATTTCATTGAAGTAACAGTACTTGTACTTGAGTACAAAAGTTTATTACTCTTTCCACCTCTGTCTTTCTCTATAGATTCTCTTTTAAATAGATTTACTTAATATATTATCCAGCCCAGTGGCAGCCCCTGACAAATCTCTCGGGACAAGGTGGCCCATTCATTGACAAGACATTGTCACGTTGCATTGAGTGATTTTCTTTTCCCTGGTCTCTTCATACAACCAGAGTAACCCTAGTACAAGATTGAAAACTTAAATAAAAATTTCTATATAATCTCTATATAATTTCTATATAAACTATACAGTATAATCTGAACTGTTATTTTTATTTATTTTTTTATGTAAGTGAAAATGTCCTACTATTCAACATTAAAATAATACAATTATTGAGACGTGGTAAAAGTTTGAATCCTTTGACATTTCATTTAGCACAGAAGTTTACTCACTTCTGTTGTACACACAGCGGTTCCTGCTCACCTCCATCCTTGTGATGGTACACATCTTGCCTGTAGCGCTCAATCAACTGTGTGGCAATGATGATCTGCCCAAAAGCTAAAAGTTGAAGGCAACTGTCTATCTTAAAAGTTTCAAGATTTTTCACCTTCTCCAAACGATGATGCTTGTCAGCGATACCTTTAGTTGTCCATGTGGTGTCCGTGCCAATGCCTCCATCAGGATAGGACAGAATGCAGGGGTTGCAAAATAAACCATTAGCAATTGTACAGTACTTCACAGCCTGCTAGCCACGTTTTCCACTAATACCAGCTCTGTAAAAAATCCTGATTATATGATTTCCCCCTTTGTAAATACTCGTTTTATACTTAAATTTAATCTCTGTGGTTCTATTGTAATTCTTCAGTTGCCAATTTATCCTGATTACTATGATGACTGAAAGGTTTTTCCCCTAAAGAAATGATCAAGTTGCTCTAAGATGAGGTACTGTTACCATGTTGCTCGATTGTTACTCTAGTGAATTATAGCACCAGGTTAATATGATGAAAACAAGCTAGTGCAAGCCCTCGTGGACCCCTTGCAGAATGCATTGCATCTGATATGACATTCTGTCAGAACTGTCTGGGAGATTTTCAACCAGACTGAAATGGCCACAAAAGGTGCAGGTGGAGTATTCCATGGAACAAAACTTGACGCTGATTGGACCATATTCAGAGGCAGGTAGGAGTAACTGCATAGAGAGGTGACAGCTAATGTGATTTAAATGTTAAAGTGATTTAAAACCGCTCTTTAACCCTTTGGTGGTGCATCGCCCAAACGTCCTAAAGAACAAATCGCCCAAGATCCAGCCTGTCGTTAAAAGTTAGACTATCAATTAGCATTGTTTATAAAGAGGATTATCATAAAGATAAACAAGTAGAAAATTGTTTGTTTATTTATTTATGGGGCTTTTGCTACTCTGGATATTGAACTAGCGCACAATACCTTTTAATGATAGTTGATTATTATTATTTAGTTGATTTATTTTTCTGTCAGATTACAGCCAATCTAGGATGCTCGGGACTCTTTTGCAACACACACACACACGCGCACACACACACACACACACACACGCACACACACACACACACACACACACACACACACACACACACACACACACACACACACACACACACACACACACACACACACTTTTCTCTTTTTTCTTACAAACACTATAGGGGGCTATAGCGGACTGTTATATAGAGCAAAGAGATGCACATAAAAATGCAGTCCCTGAGTCACCATAGAAACCAAGAATAAAAATCATACTTTGGCTTTTGATGGTATTTACATTTAGGTGCAAGTAAATCAATGCATATATAATACATTCCTGGAATACGTCATAAAATAAAACTCTAATCTTTAAATCCTGTGTGTCGTGGTGTGACAGATACCTGTATACACTGTGATCATTTTTTTTACTGAATGCATGTCCTTTTGCATATAAAGAAGAAGCTTTACAGTAATTTTATCACTTTAAAAATGCATGCTCAGTCAAGGCCTGATGAATACAAGCAAACAAACAAAAAGCGCAACAACAGGCTTGTCGGTTTAATGTTACAGTCAATATTAATATAACGTTTCATATAATAGAGTACATATGCTATATTAATAGATCATTATAGATCTAGGTTAACGTTATGTAGCTTTAAATCAGTTTTTATCAGTAGCATAAAGTAGCATATCTGTTTCTGACTTTTAATGAATTTGCCATGTGAACAGGTCTCATGTTTATGGAAGTGTAATTAGTTGTGATAAAGCGCTGATTTCAGAACGATAACTCTCCCCTTCTGGCTCACCTGAGCTTTCCAGAGCCCTCCTAACAAATGAGGCCAGCTAAGAGTAGCTCTGTGTGCTGGAGGCGAGTGTAATCACAAATGGAGGCATTTTCATTTTGATTAATGCAGTTATGGATTATAACCTGACCCATTTACTAATCACCCTGGCTGTGCATTTGCAGTGTCTTTGCCCCAGGGTTGCTTTCTACGGCAGCTATTATCTAGCATCATGTTTCTCCATGATGGGCTCCACTTTGGCAAACTTGATGCTTTTTCATATATATGTATATACAGTATATACTGTACAGTATATATACAGTTTCTGATGAATAATTTTGTGTCAAGCCACACAGTGACCTGTCGCTTACTGTACTTAAAGCATGGACCAGTTAAAAACAGGTGCTGATGAGGGCAGATCATTATTACTATACTGGTGATGCTGAATGCTGAGTGGTTGCTGCTAAGGTTATTACATAAACAACCAGTTTTTAAATCGTATCTGTAGGCGCTTTGCAGCCTGTCTCAGTTAAACATTTGTTTCCATTTTTGAATTAAATGAAATCAATTTTTATTTAATATAAAGAAATGAAGGGTGGCTCAAGACATTTGGAGATTAACTAAGGGGATTTCTGGAATTGCTGGAAATGGGTTAATAAGTGTCTATTGCATTTTAAAACCTGGAAGGATAGTGCTGAACCATCAACTTCGTGAAAGAAACGTGATGAGGGTCGAAAAATCGACAGTACAAACTTGTTAAATAATGAAAGTATATATATATATATATATATATATATATATATATATATATATGCTAGTGAAAACTTCACAGAATAGGTCTCCTGTCATCAATTCAAGATAAATGTTGTGAAGTTGCATAAAGTTGTCGAAACGATTCCATGGTAAATGCACACTGTAATTAATGTTAAAAGCATTCCAGGAAAATATTAGAGTGCGCATCTTTTTTTGTTGGCTGGCCAGTGTATTTAACAATGAGGCTCATTTATCAACCTTTTAGTAAAGAATACCAAAGTTTTTTTTTTTGTGTGTGTAAACATTCTAACAAATGACTTGAATGATATTACGCTTCATAACTGATGCCCAGTGTTTGTATTGGTTTTGATAGGCTTACATTGGCCACTGTAAGACCATAGTAATGTAAGATTATACATGTTTTTTAAAGGTGAAAAAAAAAAAGCCTGGTCATGTTATATTAGGATGCAGGATGTCATAGACTCATTTCTGAATGTAATATTAGGAAGTCCCTTCCTGTCGCCAGTTATTTAAGCTACACATGCCCTTATTCCTAAATTATGAGCAAGTCTCTAACAGTGTCAGAGGGAAAAAAAGAGGGAGGGAGTTCTTTGGAGAAATTAGTTGGTTAAATATTTGATTTCTAGGGAGAAATGATTGGTGTGGCTACAAAATATTCATGTTCCAGAATACCTAATGTACCACAGCAGACAAAGAGCCATGGGCCACTGACCTGCCCCTAAACTTCCCAGATCCCAATCCAATCGATGCAAGAGACAAACCCCCCCCCCCCCCATCCCCCCAAAATAGAAAATAGGGTTTTCTTTTTTGCCAAATAGGTTGTGGGAACGAAAATTAATAATAGTTAGACATTTGATTTGTTTTATGGCTGTTTTAAAGCTGTTTAAAGAAGAAAACTAAAACGTAGTCCTGTGGTTTGAAGCAGATGAAGTTGCTTGGGATGCAAAGTGTGTTGTTTAATATTTATAGACGATAGTATAGTATTTAAAGGAGGAAACACAAGCAGTGATTGAGGAGGTAGAGTAAGAAGTGAGGGGAATGGAGAAGAAAGGGAGAGACGATTAAGAAGGGAGCTGTGACCCCTGGGAAGCCAGCACGAGGATCCTAAGAGCCTGCTGGAGGGGGAAGTGCTTATTACACCAGCGCCTTTGGCGTGCCGCTTTCAGCTCGAGGCCATGGCGGCATGTGTTGTAGCCTTTCATCCAAAGCCTCTGTGCGGCTCCCCAAACATCTGGCTGTGTGTTTGCCCTACATTGCGCCTGGAAAAATGAACAATTTGCGTAATGGCACAACGCTTATGAGTGACGGCAGAGGCAACATATGGGAGACTGGCTGGCAAGGCAACAGGTTCTCAGATGCTTCCCTTCAGTGCTCGCAATTACACACAATTGCCCTTTTGGGCTCTCAGCTGGTGTTTCAAAGCAATGATCATGGTCAATAAAGTGTGTAGAAAGGTGTGGATTGAAGGCATACATCTCTCAAAGAAGAGTGAATAAGTGATGTAATTGACATTGTTTGTAGCTCTTAACAGATATTACAGGCCTCAGCGGTTGGCTGAATGTTTGGCTTTCATCTGCAGATCAATTGGCAAAATACAGCTTTAAAATTCAGTAGGAGGAATGAATCAAAGGCAAGGTCAGTGCTGCGTTTCACTCTTAATGACTAAAGTACATTAGTGTGAAAGGTGCATTAAAAACTTTCAACAGCTCATCCTGCAACATCCACAAAGAGACAAAATAGAGCATGTAAGTGTCAGTTAAAGTACCTAACATGAAGGAAATCACATACAGTAACACATAATACTTCCTAAAAATGATATAACAGTGGTATAAAGTAATAGACAGATAGGCAGGCCTTAACGTGATGTGTCGAATCTAGGGTGTATATCATTCTCAATTTTTATTTTAGGAGGATCACTGAAAGTTAGAAGAAAAGTACTAAACGTGGTTATTTAAAGTTTCCCCACCATGGCAAAGTCTTACCTTACCTAACTTCACTTACTCATTTATCCAAGGAACCTGGAGGCAATGCCATCTAACTTAAGACACAAGAAAGGGGATGCGCCCCACTTACCGACTCCCACACCCATTCAAACACTACGTGCAATATGAAAACACTTGTCAGCCTACACTACATGTTTTGGGACTGTGGGGGGAGACCAGACTACCCAGAGGAAATCCACCAAACACAGAGAGAACACATTTTTTTCCTTTAAAAGAAAATTCACAACTCTTTTTGTAACATTATTAGGACATACTCAGTTGTCCTATTGATAATAGACATTGTTCATAGTATTGTGAAATCAAATCAAATCAAATGATAAGATAACTTTTTTTAAAAGGTAGATGATTTGTGCGTTTTGTCCAATTGTTCTCATGATGGTATGTTCTCCCTTTTTCGTTTTTTTAATACTCAATATTTGAAGCCTTGAGCAAAGCCACACAACATACAGTAATATTCATGGAACTGTGATTTCTGAACAGCATAGCCTAAAACACTTAATTACACATATTATACTGTCAAAAGAACCTGACAGAGATACACTTAATGTGATAACAATTCAGGTTAGCAAATACAGTATATACAATGAGACCCTGTACATTTTCATTTGTACATATAAACATACAAGGGGTACCTTCATACCATAGGCAGAGCATAATTCTCCATCACAACTACAATTAATATTTTCAGCTAATGGTCAGGTCTAGTGCACCCGCAGGGAAATCATTAACACTTCTGTGTTGGGTGATTGGGAATCACAAAGGTAGTTAATGAGTTGGGTTTTTACTACGTACAATAGGTACAGTATATGAACATGCCAGATTGTCGCCCCAGGAAACTGTTTAGCTCCATTGTATTTACATTGGTGTCAACCACTGGTTTCTCACTCTATCCAGATGTTCTGTTTGTCCTGAATAGAAGCTCATATACCTTATGAAAAATCAGACCCACCAAACCAATTAAAGTTCTCATTAATGTAGATTAAGGTAGACATCAAACATACTCCCAGTTTTAGTTTTTTTGTGACACAGTGGGTAGTTTTGCCACCTCAGTGCTGTAAGGTCCCTTGTTCAATGCTGACCTTGTATGTCCTGTGTATGGGTTTTCTCCTGTGTTCTATAGGTTCCACCCAGTTCAAAAGCTGGTGGGTGGATTTGCTTCATTTAATAATCCATATCAGCAAGAAGCATGTGGGAAATTACCTGAAATGTCAGAGAATTACTCTTAAGGAAGCTAGGAATGTCATAGAGAGGGGTTGAACAGTATTGTCAGAAATTTATCACAAATCCTGAAGAAGAAGAACTGTAAAAAGTAAAAATGTATGTCTATACTATATTTCTGGATTCATACTCTTGTGCAATACTTTTGTATAATCTTAAATTATAGCTACTGTAGATTTGTACTTAGTCTTAGAGAGTTTGTGGTTGTGTCATCAGCTTGACTGTATAGGTTTGATGTGCATAAATGATTCTGACATTTTCTTAGTATAGTTAAATGTGTTCCTCGTCAGTGGTGACTATAAAGCAGGAAATTATAGCAATTTCTAAGCACACTTTGCTAAGCCTTATAGAAAGCTCTGCCTTAAGATTTCTTAAGATAACAGCAAACAGCCTTTATTTTATTTTTATTACACCTACTTGTTAAAGGTTTAACATTTGCTGCATTTGAAATTCAAATGATAGTTTATTTGTTAGTGTTAAAACTAACATATTGACAGTTTATACACATGCACAATGACTCCTCCATTGACTTTACTGGTGTGATCTATTCTTAAGTGATTACGGTCATGCAAATATATTCGAAATGGGAACACCCATGACAGACATCTGTCACAATGAATTGATTATAACATATTTATCCTACGTCACAGGGCCAAACTAAACACTTGCTAAATACTTCAAGATAATAACTGATTGGCATCAACAAAAATGATTGGATAAAGAAAAGTTAGTGCAGCAAGTGAGGTTCCTGGTGTATTCTCCAAGATTGTATTGCTGGCTCGTACAATGTAGCATGTGCATTGTATTGGTTTGTATTTGCCCTTATAACAACAGCAAGATTTGCTTTGTTTTGGCAGATATATCTGCAAATGATTAGTAGGTAATGCTGTCTACTGTTACATTTAATGACACTGCCTACTGTTACACATTAAGGGACACCCACTACACTGGTCCCTACTATACCGGCTACACCAAGCACTCAAACACCGGGGTGACAAACACCCATGGCAGGCCAAACAGGATTTCTGTTTTATATGGATTAATTACTCGCGGCTCCGCCCACATGCTGATCCTGACCCCAGTTGGTGTTGATGCTGCCTACTGCTGTAGTCGGTGAGGAACGCCTGTGACATGCTCACAGTATGACATAAAAGTTGATGATGCTACAGCCTACTGCCCCCCTGTACAAGCTCCGCCCACAGTACATACAAACAAACAAGCGAACAGAAATTTGCTTTTAAATGGATTATACTGTAAATGAGTTGCAGCCTGTTTTACACACAGACTTGAAATTGATTAATGTTTGAAAATATATTTTCTGTGTTATGGGATGTTTCATTAAAAAAGACTGATTGAACTACATAGCTTGTTTGTGACATATCTTATGGCTTTTCGATGGCAGGTGTCAGTCATTACCACCTCACAGCTTCAAGTTTTGATCCGGGTTGCGATCAGTTTGCAGTCTCACAAGCCGTTCGCACCTCCATGTGGCGTTCCTCAGGGTTCTTGCCACCTCAAACATGCCGATTGGCCGTCTTTGCAAAAATGCTCACGATGTGAATGTGTGTGAATGCGTATGAGTGATGCCTGATGATAAACCACCCAGGGCGTGTCCAGTTCCCTGCCTCATCCTCTGCGGTCTAGGGATAGGCACCAGATCCACCTCAGGCCGGACTAGAATATAAAGTGTGTTACTGAAGATGAACGAATAAATGAATGAATGAATGAATGAATGAGTGAATGAAGAACCCATAAAGCCACTAAATATAGCTGGATCAGATTGCCTTCGGCTGCAGAGGAGCTAAATTTTGCAGGAAGGTAGCTATCCAAGAGAAGATCCGTCATGTAAATTGCAACTCGAGCTCGGTGTCTCTTTAAAAGCGTCTCTGCTGTAGTTCCTCTCATAACCACTAGGCGAATCTTTGCTCCATTTTCTTTCTAAAAGCTCTCTCGAGCAGCTTCATCCTTTGCCTTGCTGGGGACAAATCGGCGTGTTATCAAAGCTGTGCACTCTGAAAACGCAAGGAGAGGATTATCAAAAAGGGGGGAAACCTCAGAATAGAAACCGGTTCAGTTTGTTAGCTTAGTTTAGCATCACTGCAGGCAGAAATTCAGACTACGGACGTAAAAAAGAGAGAGAGAGAGAGAGAGAGAGTAGGAGAGAGAGAGGCGCTTCTGCATCCCGCTGGTGTAGAAATGAGGAGATTCGCTGTGGATTAAAACGCACAAGGGGAAAATGATTTTTTACTCTGTGAAATAAATTGGACGGAATAATGCTGCCCTTCTGAGTGAAGTCTGTTTTTTTTTTTTTAAAGCTTTTTTTCCCGTCCTCCTTTTTTCTTGGCTGGATTTGCTCCATTCGGAATCTTCTTCTTCTTTAAAAAAAAAAAAATTAAAATAAAATGACAGAAGAAGAAACTGGAAAAGGCGAAGAGGAAAACTGTCCGAGGTGATTATGTGATAAAACAAACAAACATTTATTCGTATTTAACACACCATGTGGTCTTTGGGAAGAGGCTGTCGTGTCTTAACGTTACTCCTAATCTCAGGGTACAATTGAGGGGAAAGTAAGCAGAGCCGAGCACTAACACTGGTAACTTAAATATTTCATTTATTTATATTTATTTATCTATTTAAAGCATTGGTGAAAATTGTAACGCACACCTGAGTTTGAGATTTATTACTTTGTTTTATTCTCTTAGTGTGAACTGAGATTTTTCTTTTACGAAGCCCTCAAACTGTAAACTCGCATCGAGTCTGTTTTATTGTGGTAAAGGTGGTCAGTTTGCTAATTTGCTTGTGATGTGCGTTAATTTGTTTTCCTTTCAGACGAAGGCTAAAAACACCTGCAGTCACTTACATGCTCGCTCTCTCTCTCTCTCTCTCTCACACACACACACACACACACCGACAGACAAACAGCCAAGTGTATTTAAAACGTAGGCAAATTGTATTAGGATAGTCCGTTCTCGTTTGATTAAAGTGAATCCCGTTTTAGCAGCCTTAATTGGAATTAATGTGACAAATTACTTGAGCTAATGTTCTCTAACTGATAATGAAGCCTCGCGACTCGCGCGCGCCTCCGATTGCGCTGCGCTTCTCTCGCTCTCTCGTTTAATAAATGGGGTGCGCGTGCATAACGAAAATCAGTAAATGTTTAGGGAAATTGGTGAGCGGAATGCAGAAAGAGTAAATATTTAAAAGTAATCTTCATTACCACCCAGGCAGGCACAGCGTTGACTAATACTGGCTTGTAATAGTCTACAGATTTGTAGCTTCATGGTAGTGACTATGTTGTGTGTCACACAAACCAATTTAGGGATGATGCTGGTGACTTCTATTTTATTATTATTATTATTATTATTATTATTTTAAACAGTGTTTAACTCAGGCACCCAGCACCTACAGTATGAATGGCCCAGAAACAGCAAGTTTGACAGAATGGTTCACTATCTTACTCAGGCCTCATGGTGGTGTTTTGTCCAGAGATTGTTTTTCTATGTGTTAAATGTTGTGTAAAATAGTGTACGAGCACTGCTACACAGACATGCTAAATAATAGCAGAGCCTAATGGTCCAATCCGCAGTAATATTCGAAATTCACTGGAAATCTTCTATTGTTTATCCTTGTTTCATGAACTTGAGCGGTTCTCAAAGTCGTGTCCATGAAGCATAGCCAAGGAGTCGGTGTAACAGATCATGTCCACCATTGTCAAAGTTATCTTATTTATTGGTTGATTTCTTATAGTTATCTGGTCGGTTGAATTGACCTCAGTCGTTCAAAAGCAATTACTAATATCAAATTGGAACTAATAACTTAAGAGTAAAAAAAAAGCTACATGTTTTCTTACTGTACACATTTGAATAACTGGCCTCATATTTACATATGGGGTGGATTGGCGATGGTTCAGTAGAATTTCTTTTACAGGTAGCAGGATTAACATAAGAACTCTTGTATTAAGTGTTCAAGATTTTCCACCAGATAAATAGAATGTGACCACTTCAGGGCACTATAAACTATAAATGCCTAAATAACTAGATAATGTGAGATAGCATGCCTGTAAATGTCTCCAGCCTCAATCAGATGAATCAAATGAAGTTAGGCATGCCTTTCTAGAACACAAGCCTGAACAGATCCTAAAATAACAGCTGGACCGATCATCAAACATGCCTGTCAACAGCCAATCAAATTTCACCAGCCAGGAATGACCCTGGTGAAGGGTCTAGCATGATCATTTTTGCTGTGTAGATACAGAGGGAATTATTACGTACCTGTCCAACATAGGTGGAATGTTTACTCATAGACATTTCTCAACATATTATGAGTTAACATCTGGGCCAGATGTCGGACCAGTCATTAAACATGCTTACCAAAAGACAAAAGTAAAGTTTTTGTTAACTGCATGTACCTGCATGGAGCTGTTTATTGCCTATGCTATGTTTAATTACATTTTATTTTACTTATACATGAGCACACTTTCCTTTTGAGGTAGGCTTCATATTTTGAGGTACGTTCATAATCTCATTTAACATTTCTTATTACAAATATTGAATTCAATATTGAACGTTAAGTCTTTCACAGTAGTGTGCTTAGGGGACATAGTCACAATTTACTGTGTTTTAAGACTAATAGCTTACAATATTTTAAAGGTTTATATGGTCCAGCTACTGAATCTGTACAGGGGAGGGAGCTAGTTCATAAGTAATGGGCTTGACTGCATTGGTTTACCCTGGTCATACACCTACTGTTTCCTCCTCCAATTCCCCAGTTTGACGTCATGCAATAGGTTTTTCTGAGCCAGTATTTTAGAATCCAATGCCCGAAGCTCATGGAAGAACCATGGACAAATCATTTCAAATGTTTCTCATCCTTTTCTAAGTACCAAATGCGAAGTCATGCAGATAATCTGTGTCCACCATATTCTTGTATCTCCATCAAGTATTCCCAGGTCTGCTGTTTTTCCTGTGTAAAAAAAAAAAAAAAATCTTCTATTATTATTCATCTTCAAATCTTACTTGAGGGACATGTCTGTTGAGCGATGATTAATTCCACTCTCTCAGCACTCAAACAGGATAAAGTATGAGTCCTGTGTGCCATGTCATAAAATGTAAGGCAAACATGATTAGAAATTGAAGGAATGGGCCACCTGAGTAGTGAAAAAGAAAAGCGATCCTTTATTTCGGAAATTGCGAGTTAAAATCTTGATCATGCCAAAGCCACCAGTGGCAATGGGTCAGAAAGAGCAAAATTGGCCTTGCTATCAGGCAGGGAGGGATGGCATATCCTGTTTAATCATAGATATGGCAGTCAAGTATGGGCATCTGCAAGGCATCAGGTGGAAGTGGGAGGATAACACATTTCTGAGTGTGTCTCCATTGACTGATTGGGAGAGCTGTTTTGATGTCCTGTCATCCTGTCTGTCTAGAGCCTTTATGGACTAGAGCTCTGCGATTTAACAGATTTTGCAATTCAATCAATGGCTTCAATTAATTGAATGATGGGACAGTTTGTGACTTAGAATCTATTTAAATGATTTCGGTCAAATGGTCTAAAATTGACACAACCTATAAATTCTGGTTGCCTTTTTCACAAAGATGTGAGATCATCTTTTGCATTTACCAGCAGTTTGTGCAATAATGCCACCTACTGGACTGGAGTGTAGAGCAGGAGTTTGGCAGGAAAAAAGATAATCATTTGTTCAGGACATCATATTTAAACAAGGAATGCAAGCTATACAGCATTTCAAGTAATTATTAAATCCATTTAGTTGTTTTTAATACTTTGAAACCTGTAAGAAATTTAGCTGCTTGAGACAATCAGCCTGTAAACTTTAGTGCTATTGAATTGAACTGAATTGAAAATCGCAACGGACAAAAATTTGACGGTCTGCTTATGACTCACAGCTTTATTATAAACACATTTCTAAGCATATCTTTTGATATTTTTAACTGCAAGGTGACAGGAGACCTGTATGACAGTTTTCAACAGTTCCAACCTTCTTTTTTACATCAGTCTTTTCAAAATCCATGCACATTCATCAGTCAGACTGTCAGACATGCACTCACTGGTCATTTTCAAAGAAATTCTAGTACACTTTTGCTTTGAATTCCTCTTCTTGGCTAGAAAAGGACTCTGTCTATCACAAAGTCTGACATTTTCTGTGTTTTGAGATGCCTTTCTGCTCACCGTGGTCTTAAAGTGGGGCTACTTGAGATTCTTGGCCTTCCTGCTAGCTTAAACCAGTCTGGCCATTCCCCTTTGACTGTTCTCATGCGCAAGCAGTTTTTGCACACAGAGACGACACTGTCTGGATGCTTTTCACTTTTCACACTGTAACATTTGGACTGGCGTGCATGAAAATCCCAGCAGTTCAGCATTTCCTAAAATACCTAAACTAGCCCCTCTGGCGTCTATAACCATGCTATGATCAAAGTCGCAGAGGTCACAGTTTTCCCCCATTTCGTTGTTTGATGTGAATTAAAGCTGTTTCCCTGCATCCACTTGGATTTATGCATTGTGCTGTTAAAACATGATTGGCTGCCTGGATATGTGCATTAAAAAACATTTGTTTCTTATAAAATGGCTGGTCAATGCGTATACCAAATGAAACTTTTGTTTTTCTAAAGTCAATCGGAAGTAAATTTTGTTCCCCCCCCTCTCTCGGGTTAATGGAGAATAGAAAAATGATGCTGGTGAGCACTATATCAGCAGCCCATTGAACCTACTTATCCGCCGGGCAACTAGGAATATAAAAGTAATAGCCTGGACATGGAATGTGCCTGGGCTACTGATTTGTCCTACCCTGTTTTCATATCATGTGACCTGCTTTACAATTATGTTGTAGTTCGGGCCAGCCGTTTCAGCATGTCCTGAAGATATCAGCGCAGAACGTTTCCTGGATATCGATTGCAATCTCTACTTGCGTGTTATTTTCCTTGCTGATTTGTGGCTTTAAAAGATCCTCACATGGTTTCAGACAAGAATAGTAAGTGTAGCCCTGGTGGCATAAGTGGGATCATGTATGAGCTTGTAACAGTCTGCCAGTATTTTCCATCTGGTACGAACCCATTGGGTTCATACAAAATGCTTTAAGTACATGATGCCTGAGAGCTTTCTTGTATGTGCATCCCACTTCAAGCACCCTACAAATCATCTTCATGGTTCTCCATGTTTGACTCTGCTAGTGTGAAAATGCTGTTGTTGATTCTTTATCATTGTGATTTTTTTGTTTTAAGGTAGCCTTTCTTCTTTTGTTCAGGTACTGTATGCTGTGGAGTCTATGGCAGGCTGCCCTTAGTGCAGCCTCTACAAATCCAGTCCTGGAGGGCCACTGTCCAGCACAGTTTTGTGTTTCTTCTTCTTAAACACTGCTGATTCAACTAGTCTTTTAATTAACAGGTTCAGTGGGTGTGTTTAGGTGTTGGTGAAATACAAACTGTGCCGGACACTGGCCCTCCAGGACTGGACTTGTAGAGCCCTGTCTTGGTGCTTCTGCTTAACACGATGCATTGCCTCTTTTTGTACATAGAGAGGCTTAGTGATGGGACAGTATAAAAAATATTGTATGTTAAATGTGCAATTGTTAAATGTACAGTTGCAAATTCACTCCATAATCACGATATCACTCCATAAGGGTATGTTATCACAAATAATCTCCAGCACTGCAGCAAGCCAATAACACTACCGTTCAGTCATCAGGCTGAATAATTGAGATTATTTGGTCACCAGCCAATTCCAGGTGTCAGGTGTCCTCTTATAGAGAAAGATGAAAGCTAACGCGTGCCTACTTTGAGAACATGCTTGGACTAAGGTGCTATTTGCCCTCTTTTGCATACAGGAGTCACTATGATTTGCAAGTGCTCCTGTTATTGACATGGAGAAATAGTATTGCCATCCCTTCCATTCTGACAGCAATTTTAGTCCCATTTTTATCCAGAGTTGAAGGTGCTCTGCAACCCAAGTGACTACCTAGACTTTCCACATCAAAGACTAGGAACCTACAACTCCGCCACCTATGCCCCAAAATACTAATAGTAATATCCATATTACTGTACTACATTTATATTAATTCATAGCACAGGGTGTTCCAAACTTTTCTATGCATAAGGGAAATGAACATTTCCTATCCAGCCATGAGAATAATTCCAATATGTTCTTCCATTGTCAGAGGTATTCTCAGAGGCTATTGGTTGGGGGGGCGGCTATAATATGATTCAAGTGTGAAAAATTTCCGAAGACACTTTGCTAAATCCTGCTTATTTCCTCTCTATATGGAGACGTCTGGGACACCTTGTACATCACCTCATTACCGAATAACTCAAATCAGTACTGATTTCTTGTAGCTTTCATCTTTACGCATTTTTCCTCCCCACCTTCCCTTCCAAGCTGAATTAAAGCAGCTTCCGAACAGTTAACTCATCCACACTGATTCTCTCTAGATCGCCCAGCATCTAATGCTGGATGAATCTAAAACAGGCATCTCATCTTTTTGCATAAGGATGTGACCTTCAGAAAGCTGAAATTGCATTTGCTAAGCAAAAAAAAAAAAAAAAAAAACACTGGAAACTAGCCTTATACTTGACTGGCCTAATGGAACATGGGGATGAGGGATCTTCTTAACATTTATTTACATATTTGCAACTTCAGTTTGAACTACATCTGTGGTGACCTTCATGAGATATAGTAAACACTTCAGAATCCATGATGTTTTAGATAGACGTTTAGATACTGCGCTGCTTACTCATGTGCGTCTAATATGCTAAATCTATACTGCTTTTTACCGCCTCTTCAATTTACTTGAAGTAGCTCGTAGTGTACATCCGTGAAAGACTTGCCAGGCGAAGAAATCAATAAGGTGACAAGGTTTCCCTGATAAGGAATATTCTTATGCTGTCTTCATGTGTTTGAGTAGTTTGTATCAGCAAGTATTACAGTTTTTGTTATGTAGACTAAATGAGTTCTGAGCTATTCATGTGGTTTGAGTTTTTTTGAGCTATTGCTATTGACACTTGTGGTAGTGGTCAGGGGCACTGTGGCTCAGTGGTTAGCGTGGTTGCCTCAAAGCCCCAAGGTTGGGGGTTTGAATCTCATCTTTGGTCTGTGTAGAGTTTGCATGTTCTGCCTGTGATTTGAGATTCTTGGGCTTCTGCTCTGCACCCCATTCGGGGCATCACCTTGGACCCCAACCAGGTGTCCCTACACAGGATAAGCGGTGTGGAAAATAAATAACTACTGGCGGAAAAGGTTGTCAAACCATTGATGATGCCTACTGAATTATGCGTAACAAATTTTCAGTCTGATCTAATGCAACAGCGTTCAACAATGTGTACCAGCATATTGTGTCAAATATACACAATCCTTGGCCAAAAAGGTCAGTATTTCAGAAGTGCCAAAGTATTGGGCTGCATTAAGCAAAGCAAACTACTAAGGAGATTTGAAATTACTGAAACTATTGTATGTGTTAGAAATGTGTCTTTACCACATTATCAAAACCTGGAAGGATAGCGCTGAAGCAACAATTTGGGGGCAGGGCAAAATGTGGTCATAAAGTCACTTGTTATCAAGACTAATCAGAAAATTCTAGAGAGCATAAAGATTGGAGCAAAAGAAAAAGATGACGTGGTCTAACCAGTTCAGATTGATCCTATTCCAGAGTGATGTGTGTGTCAGGGTGAGAAGGGAAGCGCGTGAAGTGATGTGACATGGCCATTGTACAAACCTCTGGATGGCAGTGTTCTGATCTGGGGTTGGTCATGCCTAGGCTCAGCAACATCATGTGGCAATGTATAAATATATTATTATTATTATTATTATTATTATTATGTATAAACTTACCACTATTGCCCCAGAAACACTGAAAAGAAAAGGAAAAAGATATGAGAGTTTGCATGTAATGCTTGTATGTGAATTCTGGCCCTGTCAGATCCCCAACCTCCGATACATCCCGCGTGTTTGTAATTGGTCTCAACTAATTTGCTATGCAAGATTTTTTTTCTTTCAGAATGTTTTGTTTTGTTTTGTTTTTCCTTGCCCACAATATTTTCTAACGACTGTACTTGCTTCTGTTTCCCGACAGAAAAAATAGTAGCCTATTTTAAATCACAACAGCACTGACCTGGCAGTTAGTAAGGATGTTAGAAATTCATTGTACAGCCCTGTACTGTATGTTCATATCTGATGACTCATACACCTATATCCAGGCTCCGAAAGTAACTTTTTGACTCACCAGCAAAATTGGCGGGCAGATGAATAAAGCCACCGGCAAAAAATTTTATTTTTCCACCAGCCAAAATAATAAGCTAAATTGCATTTTTGTGTCACATACACATTCCTTTCAGTATGTTTTATTGATATAATAAGTTATTTTATTGAATTCAAAACCGAAAAGCAAAACTTGGAGCAAAATGAGTTTTATTGATCAATTAGAACTGCCACAAAGAGGAGAGGCTCTGGCTGAGCCCAGGACACAGATACACAGGCGGTCTGGCACTCGCTGTGTGCATGGTCACGAATGCTCTCCAGCTTCATAGTTTTATTTCTGACGGCAAATGAGTTGTTTCTTTTTTTGTCTTTGGCATACTGGCGACACATGGAACAGCTCGTCACCACTGCCTCAGCATCATACTTCAGCCAGCCTCTTGAGACACTCTCCTTTTCATATTGCCATTTCTCACAAAACTTTGTTTGCATGTCCTTCTGCTGCTTTATCCTGTTTTTCTTCGGTGGCAGTGTACTTTCGTTTGGTTGACTCAATATCGCCACATACTGTACTAGCTATCTGCTTAGTTACCCTGAGTAAGGCCGACTTCCCTGTAGAGCAAGCAGAAGCGGCGTGGTGGCTGGAGTGTGCTCATAAACAAAATGTTGGCCAACATCTAGCTGACTAAGTGTTGTATAAATCAGCATGATGGCTTAGTGGTTAGCAGTGTCAACCTGTACCTAAATGGGTTTAGGGCTTGAATCTCACTTTCGGTCTGTGTGTGTGTGTGTGTGTGTGTGTGGTTTAGGGGGACCTTCTGGGTACTCAGTTTCTTACCTACAGTCCATGGTTGATTAGTGTTTCCAAATTGCCCATAGTGTCAGTGTTTGTTCCCTGTGATGGGTTGGAACAATATCCAGTATGTACCTTGCCTTGTGCCCAAAGTTTCCTGGGATAATGTCCCATCCCCCGTGACCCTCCATAGAATAAGTGGTATAGATAATTAATGCAAAGCTAAAGAAATGAATGAATGAATAAATACATAAATTTGTGTTTGCAGGATGTGTCATTTTGGCTTTCTCATGTGATCCTCTTTGCCAGTTTAGGGTACAAAGTGATAGAGCAACAGGAAGATTCACAATTTGTCATGCGGAATATATATAATTTACACATTTGCCCTTTTTGGAACTCCCTCAGCGTGCCAATGTCTACTCGCTGACTCGACAGGTTCCTCATTCACTGAGCAGACAAGAAACTCTCTTTAAACTCCTCCTGCACAGTTCGTCTTTTCCTCACCAAAAAGAAAAGAGTGATTATTTTGTCATAATCGTTTGCGCGTAGTTGACGTGGCTATGCACAGCAGGCTGAGGAAGAACAGCAGCAGTTCCTTCAAAGATTTCCCGTTCCTTATGTCTGCCGTGCTTAAGCGTCTCTGCGCACACTTGGCTGGAGGGCTAAGTAGGTACTCTACCTGTTGCCCCGTTTATTGCGCACCTGTCCTTTAGGGCTTTTAAACAGTCCTATTGCAGCATAAACATTAAAGCGTAGAGTGGTCTCATCAAATGGACTGTAATGTGTATGGGATTAGCTTAATAAATGGAGCAGGAGAAATGATTCGAAAGGACAGATCTTAGATCCGGCTTGGCCTTGGCAGATGAGTGGAGGTAATGGTGCGGAAGGGAAGGGAAATGAAGTAGGGGCATGCCATCGAAGCACTGCATTTAGTAAAATATGAGGCCAGCTGTTATAACGAAGAGTAAGATGTCATGCTCACATGTCCTGCAGTAACTTTACTAGTCGTAAAAAAAAAAAAAAAAAATAGATTGGCTTTAGTACAACCGCCTCGTGCAACTCAAGATTTGTGTGTTTTTTTGCTAACTTGATTACGTCTAACCTCAGATAAGCTTTTATCATAAACGGAAAATAGTCCATGAGAACAGACTGCGAATTTCTCTGAACGGACCATGGTTGTCCTTCCTACTAACATTCAACAGCCCTTTTTTTCTTAAAACTTGCTCTTCTCTTGCCTTTTAAGGCAAAAAAAAAACAACAGCATTGGACACAACTTGTCCTGGGGTCTGAGAATGCCAAGCAAAGCTAAACTCACTAAATAGACTTGCTTTTTTTTTTTTTTCTTCCCCTCGCCGTGGTCAGCACAGTCAGAATCCCACTTTCCACCTCTCAATCGGTGTGAGCGTGTAAGGGCTGGGTGGATCGATGGCCATCCTGCAGCTTGTTAAAGTGAGAGAGGCTGAAGTGTTTCCTCGACTCACTTTATCTCTTCTTTTATATCAACAGTACTTGTTTCACCTGCTACCTGTCCACCCTCAAACCTGGTACTTAAAAATGCTCTTAATTAGGTTTTTCTTTTTCCCCCTGCTGTATCTACACTGGCACCGTGTGTGACCTCAGATTTAAATCTGGAGAGTGTGTGGCTTAAAACAGAAGGGTTTTCTTTTTTTTTTCTTTCCTTCCTTTCCTTCTTAAATATTGTATGTATGGATGTGGGTCTGGTTGCCACACTGGAAAACACAGAGACAGATATTCTCAAGCTCAGCTACACATCACTTGAGATAATTGGTCTCAACTAAAGATTAATTGAAAGGTTTGAAATAATGTGGCAGAAATTCTGCAGAATTAACCTGAAACCCTGACCAGGCAGTTACTGAGGGTGGATGAATAAAATGCTCTAAATGCAGTCAGAGCACTTGTTAAGCGTGGTCAAGCCTCAGACAGTATCTGTCATGACCTCCGTCATGATCACATATCATTTTTATAAAACAAATTCAAACAAAACATTTAATTGTTCTCCCCCATGAAAAAAAAATAAAAATTATGTGGTTTATATTCGTATGTGTATATTGTGAATATTTTTATATAATTTGTTGCATTTATTAAAATGATCATGTCATATAAGGTAGGATGCAGGCAAGGCATATTGGCAGATGTCAAGACTTTCCTGGAAGTTAAACAAACAAAATCGAAACAGGAACTTTCTTCGAGCCAAGGTCAGAATTTCATGTTTGTGTTAGGATTCACGGCCATAATCACAAAGCTTCTATGTCTTCTTTCAGAGAGCTCCTATCTTAGCTTAAAAAGTTCTAGCTGATTGATAAAGTGATTTAGGAAACTTCTCAGAGCATCTCTAAGGAAAGTACAAAAATCTTTATCTTAGTTAGGAGATTTAGTTGACCCCATTGGTAGGGATGATGCAGCAATTCAAGGACTGGGATTGGTTGATAAAAAATAAGCTCTGACCTCTGTAACGGTCTTGATATGTGCTCTTTGTGAAAATATAATACATGATAATAGAATAGGCAGTAAAATCATACTGTCTGCATATGAAGAAATTGTATAATCATCACTGCAGGCTACTTTATGCAAAGTTTCTGTTATTGGCTAAATATCTTAAAGATAATTAAACAGCCAAATGTTGAAAATGTTTCTACTTTTGAAACAACCAATTTCCAGGCAGGAGTTACCATATTTAATTTCTGACATTAATGGAAAAAAAATAATAGATTGGCTTTAGTACACCAGCTGATTTTATTACTTGTAATCCATTTTAGATTGATGGGAGCACAATAGCTCACTGTTTACCAATTTTTGCAGGACAGTCTATTTAAGTTTTTTTTTATGCTATGTAGACAACAATCCAAGAGAGATGGAAGGAAGTAAAACCTCTTAAAAGTCCTCCTCTCTACTCTTAACAAATTTTTACCTCAGGAGCTGTTTTTCAGGGCTAAGATGTTTTGTGAATAATTTTTATCTTTACTAAGATTTAGTCCTAAATTTAAGGGGAAATTATCATA
This sequence comes from Clarias fuscus, assembly GCA_030347435.1. Taxonomy (NCBI): domain Eukaryota; kingdom Metazoa; phylum Chordata; class Actinopteri; order Siluriformes; family Clariidae; genus Clarias; species Clarias fuscus. Next base: position 19,689,374 of record CM059219.1, read on the forward strand.
GAAAAGAAAATGTCATAACTCTAAGAATTTTCTTAGAATTTCATAAATAGGAGCAACTTTTAGGATTAAGAAGCTTTGTGAATATGGGCCCAGCTCTCTACAGTATATATGCAGTTATAGACATAAGCAGTTTAATATTTCCATAGCATTTCAATGTTATTGGTCAATTTTCAGTAACTCTGTTAAAAGATGTGGATATTTTGAACTTTGATGGGCTCGTATATTTCCTTGTATTTGTATGGATTACAAACAATCTTTAAGCAATCTATAGTGCATCTTCATTTGCTTCCTACTGGACTGTAAACGAATGTTAAAGGACTCTGGTTGCTTTGTCATACTGGACTCTCAGTTTGGTAATTATCCAAACTGCTGCATATATGCCCAAATGACCCGTGTTTTTTTTTTTCTTTCTTTTTTTTTCTTTCTTTTTTTTCCCCTCTCTCGTAGTGGCGCTTTACATTATTGTTTTTTATTATCGTCATGGTCTCAGAACATACAACACAAACTGGTTTTAAACTTCCAGCAAAAAGAATAAACATATATTGGTCTTTGTATTTACCTTTTGAAATTTTGGTTTTCATAGCCTATTTTCCTTTTTTTTTTTTTTTTCGGAGTAAGCCATGCTGTGTCACGCTTTCATTTAATTCAATTCAATTTCAAGATGAACAAAATTATCAAGATGTTGACTAGCTAAGACTTGAAAATAACAAAACAGCCAGAAACAAACATAAAACACAGAAAATTGTGATGATAAAACGGGGGGTTTAGACCCTCCCAGTGCTTGTATGCTCCAAATAAAGCACCATAAGAATAACGTACTGTACTTGTTTTTCTCTTCCCTACAGTAGGTTACATTTCTACTTCCGTAGGCCATTTAAAGCATCCGAGTTCTCCGGGAACTCGCTAATTAAGACTTTGATGTCAAATAATTTAATTGGCCATCGTGGCTTGACTGGCTGATGTTGATGGCTTGAGAGGAGACATTAGTATGCCGAATCAAACTTTCGGAGCGTTCCAACCGCTGACTGTGGTTTGTAAAAACACTTAAAACAAAAGTGCTAAAAGTCTAATTGTGCAGCTTACTGTTTTCTGGACACATGATAATGACGTTCCCACGCACAGCGGACTTAAAACTCTACAGAGAGTGAGTGGGAAACTCAGTTCTCTCACAGGGAACTTCTATTGGTCGAGAGCGTCGATTCTCGGTTTCCACGCCAACATGGTGCTTTGTCGATGACCTAATGGAGCAGATGTCGCAAGATGACAGCCAGGTGGGGGGAAAAAAAAGAAAAACACAACGTGTGACGTCCCACACGTACAAACAAGTTGCTCTTACTTACTACATGCACACCCTACAGGGCCTTAGGGGTGGTCAGCGATGAGTGTGTGAGAGAGAGTGTTTGAGAGCGAGAAGGATGGTGAGAGTGAGAGAAAGTACTTTTACACTAACAAAGTGGTAGCACAGAGTCTGCGTGGGCTGCCTGCTAGCTGTCATTTGAGATGGAGCGGAGCTGCAGATAGATGCTGAGCTGCAAGATCGTGTTTGCTTCACCATGTTACTGCAGGCAGACACTAAATCAGCAGCTGTGAATTAACTTATAGATCTTATTCACATTTGTGTGTGCAGAGCTTCAAGGGAGAGTTTTTAGATTAGATGCCCATTGGGATCCTGGGAGTTTTTTTCTTTATTTTTACCATATCCTGTAAAATTTCTTGGATACGCGAGTGAATATAGTTTGTAGAGGATACATTTTTATTTTTAAACATGTTAATCTACATGTTGTGTAATTAACACATTCAAGCAGACATTGGAGTTCTTCCATTTTATAACGTTCAACGCAAACAGTTGCATACAACGAACTTCATCAATGAAGTGTGATGTACCCAAGTGCATACTGAAGACTGTAGCTCTTGTACGCGAAGCGCACGGGTCACTAGTGGGTCTGTACTTCCTCAGTGTGACACAGAGCAAATCCGATTTGACAAATTCTAGAACTGGAGGTCAAAGAAGTGCAGAATAGTGTAAAATCAGTCTAATAGACTCTGATTCTAGATCCGTTTTTACAGCTGTTTGTTTGTGCATCATCTTTTTCTAGAAATTCTCCATTCAGAATTGAGGAATTAAGGAAGTTTGAAGGCTTTGAATTTATGTAGGTTAAATCATTTGATCACTTTAAGAATTTTGAATTAATCACAAATGTTAGCACATTAATGATAGTAGATTGTAGATTTACATTTGACTGAGGGCAACCTCCAGAATTGCAAAACTTGCAGTTCCGCAAATGACCACTAGGTCACTGGCTCTAAAAGGTAGCTGATCCCCATTGAGCTCCATGCTAAAATGTGCAACTTAATATAATATAAAGAAATATTTTTTTACAGCCTGGTACAAAATACAGTTTTTGATCTCCATAGCTAGATTGCTCATTCATGACACCTGGTCATGAATAGCCGTTAGCCAATTTAGCTAAGCTAAAGTTAAGCTAGCTATTGTCAGGAACCCAATACAAATAGGCATGATCCAACCAACAGATCTGGTAGTTTCAAAACCGCTCTTTAGCAAACCTTCAGATGACATCATGGAGGGTTTGTCTATTTTTATTTATTTATTTTTTTTTTGTGCAGTCTATGGTGCAGACAAGGAACCAAACACCTTTTCCAATCATCCATCAGGACAACATTCAAGGGTATCTCATAATCGATATCTGGTCAAGAAAACAAGATGCTAATCTTTAAAATGGTGGTGTTTGGAATTTTTCTTTCGGGAGCTGGCACATATATGAACACACAGACAAACTAATTTCTTCAGGATTCTAAAGCTTCTTGTCATAAAGTATGTGCAGAATATGCAGATAGACCTGGGGTGGATTTGCAAATTGTGTACTTCAAGTACAAAATTATCTATATTGCAGGTATACATCAAGTGAACAGTGAGCATAGGCACAAAGTAGTTACCAGCAGTTTCACTTATCAATGTTCTTCTTTGTCCTCCAGTTCATTGTTCCAACTAATGCAGTTGCGTATATGTCAGTCAAATAACACACTCTGTGCAGCACTGAGCTGGAGAAACATTTCTACCCATCATGTTTATGATGTATTCCCATGCCTTCCGTTTTGTAGGTGCGTTTCACACTTGCCCTATAAGAATAACTCCCCCTAGTATTCTCACTTCGGGTGTGTACCTTTAAAAAAATAAAAAAATCAGTCCATCATCCATGCCATCATGTCTCATTACCCCATCCCCCAAAGGTCAAGTGACAGCTTTTACACAGAACTGACGATACACTGAATATATATCAAACTATAGTGTGGGTTTTTATTGAGGCTGGGGGAGGAAGCTTTCTGAAACCACAAAACGTGGTCCTTAAGCTCCCACAACCGAGAAAAAAAATATCCCATTCCTCCTCCAGTGGCGGTTGGGCAGTCCTGCAAGCTAAGCACATCAGTGAAAATAGGCATATAAGCCACTGCCTATAAATTTCCCCAAAGCCTGATTGGAGGTGGAATGAGATCATTAAGGTCAGCGTGAGGCTTGCGTGGACCTAAAGCACATGGTGATGGACTGTTCGGGCTGTTGACTGACTGCGGCAATAAGTCGCCTTTCGCACCCTACGTCCCGCGCTTCTGACAGCTCGCGCTAAAATAATAGGTCATTTGTTTTCCACGCTGCACTAGCATCTAATCAAAAACCATCTTCCAGCTCTTGCGGAGCGAATATTCAGAACTTCATTAAAAGTTCTTTGATTTGAATTCTCACCTCGGCAGTGCTCCCTACTTCAGTGCTTAGGCGCCAGGCGAATTTGGTATGCTGCAGATTTTATTTATTTATTTATATATTTAAGTATGGTTCATGTTGTTTTGTGCTAGTGTCCAAAATGCACTCCTCTTCCGGTAATCACCGACAAAAAAAGTCCTTGTAATGGGCTAAAATAGCACAGGGGAGAGGAAAAGTGAGAAATGTTTGTGTTCTTTTGAATTCGCTTTGAAATTTATGGGGCTAAAAGGGTCAGAAATGCAGACAGACTGCAGGGGAAAAAAGGCTTTCCTGTGAAATTACTGTACCTACAAAGAAGTGATTTGGGGCACATTTTCAGGAGGCTATCTGGCTGTTATATTCTTTAGAAAACTTTTGAAACTTAATCTGCTGAGATTTAAGAAGAGAAGCTTCACAGTATGTTCTCAGCGGATCCATTCAGGGCACTGTGTCACGTATAGAATGTAGTACAGCATTTAAACTTGATTCAGAGGCTGCGTTCACACTATAAGCCAAATTGTTCTATTCAGGTTTTTGGTCAGATTGGGTTTGCATGTCATGACGGTTTATATTCATAATTACAAGTGACTTTTATCTGACTCTAATGTGCATCTCTGAATCGGCACTCATCCATGCATAGACACATGTTTGCTCGCTTTATCTGTGTTACAAAAAAAATACATGTGATTTTAGCAACAATATGCATGGGATTTTGCTCTGAAGATGGCAAGCAGTTGTCCAATTGTATTTGTTGAGGTCCAGAAGAAAGAAGAAAGAACAGATGCCTCGCTTTAGCGGTTTTAGCAGCTTTTGCTAGCACTGCTATGAAATCCCTGCGCTGTCTTTGCTGACTGACTGTCAACAAGTGCCCTACAGTATCTATGCAAAGAGAAAAAAGTCACATGAATCCTGATCTGAAATACACATACAAATCCGACTCGGAGCTGATCTGAAAAACATCAGGTTTGTGCATAGGCCATAGACTGGCCTAAAAAAATCTGATCTCTGTCACAGTAGGGGGGATGAAATCAGATTTAAGTTACTTCAGGCTGGTAATATGAACAGGCCCAAGAGTGTCTGGGCGACGTAGTTTGGTTCTAGTCCATGTGAACTTCAATTGCTGGGAGAACATGATTTCGACCCTGAGGGTACTTTCACAGAGGCGATTGTCCGATTTTGTGTGAATCCTTCCTCTCCCCTCCTATACTGAACACACTTGCATTTGGAGGATGTGACGGGCACATGCTGCGGGCATATGCCGCTTTCAGGAGAGACAAACTGCATTGTTGACATAGCATTCTAAACATTTTGTGTTTAGGTACAGTTAGCTTCCTGATTCAAACCATGCCAGAGTACACCGGCACTTGTCGTAGAAAAGGTGGCCTCAAGCGCAGTATGTATAGTATGATTCCTGCCCAGGCACAGTGTTCACATTAAATTCAAATTCATATATTATTTGTCAAATAAACATACACAGTATGATAATCAGTGAAATGCTTATATTACTGTCTGTGACCGAAAATGGAAAGACGGAGTAGAATAGAAGGACACTCCCACTACAAAAAAATCACTAGAGTACAATTAAATTAAAGATAGAATTCTAATCAAATAAAGAAATATATAATTAAATCTAGGTTGGAATATACAAATTTACAATAGAAATACTGTATATATACAAATATATAAATTACACAGGACTTACGGAGCATGCAAAATGTAATTGTAAACGGAGAGATATGTGAAATATAGAAGGATAAAATATGGTATGTGGGTATGACAGCAGCAGTATGATTGAAACATGAAGCATGAAATGATGTGTGTGTCAGCAGCAGTGTGACTGTCATCATACCAGATTTTGGGGGTCAAATGTACTGAGAGTGCCTACCGTGAAACCACCCTGAATCTCAGGAACTGAACCAAACGACAGTGCTGCTATGTGCTTAGCCAAAGGACGGAGACTTGGCAGAAATGCACTTGGATATTTGGAATGATAAATGAAACTGAAAATCAATGCTGAATTTCACACAAACCGTATAAACTGGTTATTATTCTAATTATGTAACAGTTTATTTATCATTGGCTCTCTAATCAGGTGTAGTAGTGTAGTATCAATGTACTAGGTGTAATGTCAAACCAAATATCTATCTGTCTGTCTGTCTGTCTGTCTGTCTATAACAAAAGCATATCGAAAGTACTGGATATATGTTCTTGAACCTTCTAAAAAATAGTCATGTTGAAAAATGTGCCATTATCAGTCTTCAGTGTCCATGTTTCATAGAACAAGGTTAAATGAGTTGATTGCTTTTTGCTTTCTTATTCCGCTCCCATTTATTCCACTGTACATGAAGCAGAGCGGAACAGAGAGGACGGAAAACCACTTCCCGCATGTGCTTTTTCAGTTAAAAGGTGCTCGCGTAATGCAAGCTCAACTCTCTCTGTCGTACTCCAAACCTCCTCTATATCATGTCTGACACACTCTTTCTCATTACACAGACAGTGTTTTATCGTTTACCAGTCAAACCATGTGTCTGGCTTTCCATTTCTCCCTCCATAATCTAAATATTTGGCTCTCCCTCGCCCCGGCTTACGGCAAAGGCCCGGCTGCAGTTTTTCATCCTGCCCTATTGTAAAAAAAAAAAAAAAACTCACAGCATTTTTATAGTCTCATTAACAACACAGCACCCAATCAATGCAGTGGATTTTTCATTTCAGGCCTCTTGTTTATTCGTGCGCCTAATTATTCCAGCACGCCGTTTGCATTTGTAGGGATGCACAGAATTTGTCTGCCACTGTCAATAAATGGCAGTTTGTTTTGAAATATGGCAAGCAAAAGGACAGGAATGAGGACTAGGCCAAGATAAGACCGAGAGAAAGATAAATAAAAGAACAACAAATAAATCAGGTGTTAATTTCGAGAGTGCTTTCACTAATTACCTGACAGCTCAGTAAGACAAAGAGAGCGCGCTTTAGAGTTTCTAAGGATAAATGATTATGCCATGAAGTGATGTTACATGTTTTGCATATGCTGGTCAATAATTGTTAGCGGTACTGCGGTGGTACTGTACAATATGATGCATCCGATAGCAATACTAATACTGGTACCTCATTCTAAAAAAAAAAAAAAAAGATTACACAACCAGTAGATTCTTCAAGGTAAGATGATGGGAAATTGATTCAGTTATCAGTAGTTTTTGCCTTACATCACCACACTGAGGCTGAAATCATTTACAGAGTCAGCCAGAAAATGTATACATACTTCAGGAAAAGAAAAAATAGTCTGATGTTTGTTTAGAAATAACAACTACGGTGGGTGACGAAATATGATCAGAAATATGGATTGTTCTTTTTCAAGTTTAAACAAGCATATGGAGGAACGTCCTAATTTAAATATTAAAGGGGAGATGGTTATAAACCATGCTGTGCGCAAACGTTGTCATGTCCAAGTTAAGTACATTGTAATACAGTAACGATCAGCTAACTTAATATTAAATGATATTACACTATTTCGAGGTCTTTTATCTCTGTGCTGGTTTTGCGTTAAAATCGGGTGAGCAACACACAATTAATTAAACTAACCCAAACGTATATTATACAAAAAAACCACAAATATAGTAAACAAAAGGTGCACCAAACAGCAAGAAAACAAACAATATTTACAAAATATGTATGTGTGAGCGTGAGTGAGTGGATAAATGTCCAGAGTCCGCGATATTGTTGTTGTGTGTATGAGGAGATATGGTTCGGTCTCACCGGGGTGAATGGAGTCCAGGAGGCCGATGACGGAGGGTGAGACGTCCTGTGAAAAAGTCCAATCGAGTATAATCCGTACAACTGAAAAATCTTCGAAAGAACAGGTTTCACGGCAACAATAAATAACGCCAGCGCTGGTCCACCATTACTACTCCTCCACCTCGCCTTCTCCCGCTGTCCTTTTAAAGCAGGTCAGGTGACCTCTTACTGTACGTCACCTCTGACCTTTTGCGACCGGGAAGTGTAGTCTTGCGAGCGGGGAAGCAGGCACCAAAACACATAAAAATATGTATAAAAAGAATCCCTTATATGGCGGCGCTACAGTATACGACTAATCTCTGGAGTTTAACAAGATTCCTAGCAATTTAGATAAAGTACATTTAAATAAGCTTTAATTTAAATAAAGCTTTCATGAGTATAAAGCCTTAGGGGTCCACATTGTTCATGGTTTTAAAATAGTAAAATTTGATTTAGATATTTATAAAATCATGATACTTGTATCATTGCAATTCAACTCAAATTCATCGTTACTTAGGCATCGTGATGAGATCGTATCTGGTGTTCCATAACACAGCCAAAGCAAAATGATGTAAATGCGAAACTTGCTAACTTGATGCCATATAGGTTGTCGGGATCAGTATTAGTACCTGTATTGATCAGTACCAAGGGCATTCCTTATTCTCTGGGAAAAAAATAAACCAACAACAACAAAAAAGACGACGTTGTTTGACCATGAGTCTGACCATCAGTTTGAACGTGCCTTGGCATTTGGCTGTATCATGATAGCACAATTTGGATCAAACCTCTGAAAGGTCTTTACAGTTTCGAGGGCAGAGAGCAGGTCACTCTAAATTGGTTCTCATTCAGCCTTTCTGTTCGGACATAGCCTCTGCTTTAGATCGCTCCGGAAATTCTGAATCCTCCATGCCGGCGACTGAATGATCTGCTTGTTAGAAAGCTCGGAGCAGAGCGGTGTCCTGTCTGTGTGTGGCTCTACAGTAATGTTCAACACAAGTGTCCTGTTGTCTGTGAACATAAACCCTATTTTGTTGCTGTGGGAGTAGCGGCGGCCCGTACGTTTAGCTTACTAAATGAAGGGCAGATCGGAGCACGGCTGTCCCAGTGTCTGCTGAAGCGGTTATAAATGTACTTGTCTTGCTCATTAAGGCAAGTTTCCTGTGGAGGATCCAAAAATAGCTTTTATATGTATGCAAGGCTGAAATATGCCCTTGTACTTGAGTAAGAAGTTAAAATGTACTGGGAGTTTATTTATCTTTGACTACTTTAGATGTTGTTTGTCTCTAGTCTCATCCTAATTAACGTCAGCCACCGTAGACCGCGTTTGTCTTTGGCCTTGTATCAGCTTGAGCCCACATTAATCTTCTGTGATGTCTTTATTTACAGTTCTCCATGATGCTTCTATTTTAATACCTTAAACCATGCCACAGTTATATAGCCCTATTATAGCGTCTCTCCTCCAATTGACCCTCTTTTGAAGCTGCATTAGTGTCAGTGAGTTCAGAGCTTCTCTTAAACTAACCGGGTCTCAGCGGTCAGCGTGATAGATGCAGCGTCATATAGCTGAGCTCTGATTCTGGAACATTCCGCTTGATGGCAACCGTGCAGGACCGTAACGCTCAATAAAGCTGCACTCCCCATCTGCCTCTATCCAGGCACTAATGAATTCTTTTTTATTTCCTGCAGGATATAGAGACCCGGGGCCTCAGCAGGTTTGATTTATCTGTCCACGACCATTTGTAAATGGCTAGCATGGAGAGCGGCCGCGTGGATAGGACGTGACCTGACGGAGAGTGTGCGGCGGAGATGTTGTCTTGCCACGCGTAGCGCTTGAGGAGGGGAACCCTTGCCATGCAAAGAACCACTGGACGTTTGGAGAGTCCTACGTTTCGAAAGTGCGACCCCTTGGCTTCGAGTGAGCGTAGTCAAAGGATATAGCGGATATAACACCAGCGTTGGAGTTTGCATCACTGTGGGGAGGGAAGGGGAATTGGTGAACTATGCTCGGCCAGCTCGGTCGGCCCTGGAGTGCCATTCGGTCACTGCTGGATATGGGTGCCGGCTTGGAGCTGCACTGCCTGCTGTGGGTACTGGCGTTGGCACTTCAGACTTGGGTGGGTGCCGCGGAGAAGCTGGACGAGCTAGACCCCGTGGTGACCACAGCATATGGCAAGCTCAGGGGCTTCAAGAAAGAACTGAACAACGAGATCCTGGGGCCTGTAATCCAGTTCCTGGGCGTGCCCTACGCAGCACCTCCTACAGGGGAGCGGCGGTTTCAGCCTCCCGAGCCGCCCACGCCGTGGCACGACATCCGCAACGCCACACACTTTGCGCCTGTGTGCCCACAGAGCGTTGTGGAGGGCAGGCTGCCTGATGTCATGTTGCCTGTATGGTTCACCAACGGCCTGGAGGTGGTTTCGACCTATGTGCAGGAGCAGAGCGAAGACTGCCTTTTCTTAAACATTTACGTGCCCACAGAGGATGGTGAGTGTGTACTTGTGCCGCGGTGTGGATCAGCGAATCTGTTTGTCTCGTCTCTGTCTCTCCTTTGTGCGAGTGAACCTAGAAAAGCATGACCGCTGCATGTCAACATGCATGCCACTGCTTTTATGTGTTTCCTTGTGTGCGTGTGTGCGCGTGTGTGTGTATGTGTGTGTGTGTGTGTGTGTGTCAGTTTGTGAGCCAGTGTTCGTAAATAAGTAAGTAAGTGTGGATGACGTGCGGGAGTGAGGAAGAGTGGCTGTACATGTTTCCTAACCTCCCTCACCATCCCTTCACGCAAACGCGCCCCCCCCCCCCCCCCCCCCATGTGCCGTAGCACGTCCATTTTTTTAGGTGAAGCTGGTTCCTTCTCAACTCCTGCCTCTCTCACTCTCACTTTTTCTGCCAGCAGTTCATAATTTGTCCATTGTGTGTACTGGCACAATGAGCTAGGCTCAGAGAGTGAGAAGCTCATTTAGAGTAATAATGATGATCATGATGATGAAGATGATGATGATGATGATGATGGATTGGAAGACAGTGAGAGCAGCTCTCCATGTTAACCTCTTTTCCCTCCTCGTCTCAGTGCTGTTTGCATGCTCCTGCTGTCTGTAACGGAGCTCCATGTTATTCTTTAGTCTTTTATTCATTTTTGCAGTAAAAAGAATATCCAAGGAATGTGCCAGGAAACCGGGCAAGAAAATATGTAGAAAAGGAGGTATGTATGCACTGACATAATTGATAAAAAACAAAAAAAGACAAGACAAAAGATCTCCCCTCCATCCCACAGTTCGTCTAAGAAACAAAAGTAAGCTTTAAGATCTCGGCTCATTGATTGGCTCACTGTCGATTCCATCTATGAGGAGTTAAATGGGACCCTGCCGACTCTTAAATTGGATGAGCGCACGTTGAACTCGCAAAATGTAATCTCAATTAAAAGAGACGTTATCTGAATTCCATTGGCTTACACTAGCTAAATCGATAATGGCTTCATCAAGATAATGCCCGACACACACTCCATTCCCTCTGTCCCCTCCCACACGGCATGGCCTGCGCCGTGTCTACTGACCTCCCTCTTGATATAGCCTCTGTGATTAATGCAGTCATTTACGATTCTACTTTGACCTTTTTTAGCAATGGCATGCCAAAAAAAAAGAAATTAGAAAGGGGAAAAAAAGAACATGGCTGAGACTCCGACATGTAAACGGCGATGGCAGATGGAGTGGAGATGGCTGTGGCCCAACTTCCTGTTCTGTCTGTTTTCTTGTAACCTCTTACCCTTCGTCCAGTCCCCCCAACCCCCCCCCCCCCCCACCCCACCCCACCCCCCCTGCCACCAAGGGTAGCATTTCCTTCTTGTCTTTTGACCTCTACTGTCCTTTGGCTTCTCTAATCCACACTAATCAAATATTTTCTCCTTCAACACACTCAGCAGTCATTACAACACAAGCCTTTTAAAATCCATCGTCTTCTTTCACCCATTAAAACACCGCGTGTTTGTCAGAGCTATCTGTTTGCAGAGTTGTGGCAGCTGGCGAAATTAGCCCGTGAGCCACAAAGGATTAACATTTCACATAATCAGATCATTTGAAATGAAAAACAGAAATGAAAGAACGAGAGCGGAGACCAATGGGGAGAATAACGGGGAGGATTGTCTTGTTTGTGTCCAGCGTGTTTTGCCTACACTATGAAAATGCTGTGATGTATCATCTGTAATGTGACTAAAGTTATGCGTGAAATGTTTGCAGTGCTTCAGCTGTGCTTCATTTCAGCCATACAGCAAGCCATTCACGGATCACTGCGTCGTCGTTATCGCAAATCAAACCTGAATTCGGGTCAGAAATCTGAACCACGTGAATATAATGAATTTATTAGTTTTTATTGTTTTTGTTTTGCATTGTGCCAGCTGTCTGTTTTCTTTCCCCCGCCGTACTAACAGGTTTTTATTCATTCACTTGAAAATATCCTGAAAAATATCACATAGACTTGATGTAATGTTTAAAGGAGTGTAAATGTGATTAGTGCTAATTGGTAGTGGTTGGTGTTAAATCTAGCCCCTAGGCATTTGGACTTTTTTTTAAATCGTCAGGTTTAGTAATTTTTTTTTTTTACAAGTTGAAGGAGTGAATTTATTTTGTGACCATACTCGGGCCTCTTTCCTCTTCTTGGTTTAATCATATGAATTATAGGAATTATTTTCCCTACAGTGAAAATAAATGAGTAAGTGCAGCCTTCATGTAGTCTAAATAATGACACATGTGCTAATCATCCCTCGGAGGAGAAACTCTACATAACAAGGTTAATAGCACAGCTTGGGAAGAGCTTTACATGCCCACGTTTATAAGGTAAAGTTCTGCCAGTTTAACATTCAGATATGTCACGGGATGCACTTAAACACGAGCCTCGTCATCGTCTCTTCACTTCTCGTCTCTGTCCAGGATAACATACAGTAATCCCTTCTGCTCTGTCGGCTAAATTTATTATTAATATCTGTTATTGGGTCATTTGAATTAAATTAAAAAAAGCTAAATATTTTTTTAAGTCATCACTGATTTTAAGTGTCCCGAAAACTCTTAATGCTTCAGCTGAAATGCCCTTTAGATAATGCATTTTACAGTATAATCCGAAAAAAAAAAAAAAAAAACTTTCGTGTATTTTGCTCCTCTTCTGAGCATGCTGTTTCAGTGTCTATGCAAATAACACGCTGCTAAACCATGCTTCTCCAGATAACAGCACGGCTGAGAAACAAGCTTTTTACTTTAGACATCCTAAACCTTAGTGAGTGTTATTGTGTTAAACCAGGTCCTTAACCAGACATGAGGTTTGCAGACAGAAAGCCACGACACAATAAATAAAAAAAAACTGTTTAAAATCATATTTGATTCAATTTGGTAAAATATATTTATCTTGGTGACAGTGTGTAAGTAATAACACACAACAGGCCCTGCTGTTCTGCTGAAATGGTGCGCACAAGGCGGAAGCCACTAACTCAGCAAGAACCCTAACATCAGATGAACATTGTTGTAGAGTTAACTACTATATACTGTACCTTTGTTACATTGCCATGACATCCATCATGAGGCCAACGTTGTTTTTAAACGACTTTGAGAATAAAATGACATTGAGATAACGCTGAATGAATGACCCAAACACACTTCTTTATTTGAAGCATTAAGTTTCTAACAGTGTATAGAATTCCAATCGGATGCAACAGTTTCTCGCACACATGTCGGGCATCTCTTAGCTTTGTCATACTACAGTGCCGCCTCTTTGAAAAATAGTACTATGAGGTGCATCTTAGCTGCCAAATTACTGTGGTGTAATATACTGTAGTGTTTGTACTGTGTCCAAACTGTAACACATCTGGTTATACAGAACAGATCTCAGACACTAAGCAGGTTTTTATGCATTTCTGGCTGCTTTCCAATTTAATATTGCTAAATTGCTGTTGTGTGGTATTTTTCTGGTGCTTGTTGTTACGTACACGCATTGAATTTACTACCGTCGAAATCATGTTCCCTCATGGTCCAGCAGTAAGCATGCAGCATCACCGAACAAAAGCATCACCGTGTCTACATTTATATGAATTACGTCATTTAAAAAAAAAACATTTGGTTTATTATTTGTCTTATATTATTTGGAGCAGCTGTATACAAGTTCCTGTGTATGTGCGGTTACTATAAAAACAATAGCATATTAGCACGAGTGCAGCAGTATAAAAATTTTTGCAACAGCCAGCACTACACTACTTATATATAGCAGTTGCTTGAAAATAATGCGGACATTCTGACCAATCAGATTTGTATCCGAGATCAGATAATCAGATAAATATTCATATATCATTTTTCTCAGACCAAATTTGCAAAACGTACACCACTGCTGAGCTCTGTTCTTTGTTCAAATACACTCTCAAAGAATAAAGCTCATCCATGATATACCTTTTTGTAAATTTGGGCATATATGAATATTTTTTAAACTACATAAGGTGTATAGAAAACAAAGCATTAGCAATACATCAGCAGTTTTGATACAGCTACAGGCACAGGTTTATAAATGTTCAGAATTTCACAAAAAGGCCAGAAGGGGACAATATAGGGACGTTGTCTGTCTGAGCTAATGATGCTTCACAAAGGCGCCTGATTTATTTGATAATTTTGGTAACATGTGATCAAATATGACGGTATGTACTGAGTGATATGTACTGTGTGCTATAAGTAGTCTTTCTCCTTCTCTCTTTCTCTCTCTCTCTCGCACACACACTCTCTCTCTCTCTTTCTCTCTCTCTCTCTCTGTCACACTCTTTTCTGTCCTAGTTTTGCGATGGTTGACAGGAGTCCTGTGGGAGGTGGGCTGTGATGTAGGCTTCCAACTGAGAACTGAGGCAGGAGTGGGTTCTTAGAGCCACATTCTCTCCCTCTTCTTTCTGTTTTCCTGCTTTCACAGTCCTACTGCACCTGTTTCCTTCTTTTTCTATTGTTAGTCCTTCTCAATCACCTTGTTCTGAGCCCCGTCTTATTTTTGTCTTAGGGCATCTTAAATCCAAAGGAGAAAGTTATTTATCTGTTCAGATTATTTAGATCACCTGCATGTAGTGCATGACCTCGAGGTTGCCAGATCTTTTCCTTCAAATCATATAGGATGTTTTTTTTTTTTTTTAACAGTGTCTAGAATCTGGCCTTTAAATACAAGCAGTTGTCTTTTCAGCATAATAAAAAGACACCCTGAAGGAGTGTGCCAACTCATCACAGGGCACGAGTGCACTCAGGCACGCACACAGTTTTTAATTATTACACTAATACCCCTAAATCTAATTTAATTTAGCAATATTTCTTCCCCCTTATTATTCTGTAGCTTGTTCTACACTTAATCCAGCACATTTTACTATTCTTTGTGGATTATTATTTTGTAATATTTTGCAGTACTGTGTAAATGTCTTAAGCCACCCGTCATTTCATTATATTTTTCTTCCAAAGAAGCAGACATTCTTGATCAATAGTTCTCCAGGCTTTCTGGAAGACTTTTTTGGCTCTCCTTTTTTGCCATATGTTTTTTTGCAAGCATGAACCAGTGAAAAACAGGTGCAGATGATGACAGATGATCAAGCCGGTGATTTGTATACTGGTGATGCTGAATACTGAGTGGTCTAAACAGAAGAGAAGGAAAATGTGGTTGCTCCCGAGGTTGTTACATAAACAGTGTATCTTTAAATTGCATCTTTGGGCCCTTTCAGTCTTTAATATGAAGAAATAATGGGTGGCTCAAGACTTTTACACAGTACTCTATAATGTAGAGTGACGATCACTTATGCACACAATTTGATGAAGCCACACAGTACTAAATCAGGATCACACATTGTAACACGGTTTATGAAAAACATTTTGCTCAGCTGACATCAGTGGTCAAGCAAAGTGCTGCGTGTAGCATAGCTGACCTACCGCTCATCTGCTACACTTACAGCTCATTTAGAAATTTATCCATAAAAATTCACTCTGATAAAGATGCTGTCTCATAAATCATGCAGTGCAGAAAAAAAAAACCTTTTGTAGACTTCAAAGCAGGATGTCCAAACTTTTCTTTAAAAGGAAGCCAGATTAAATCTCATCCAAATACCTGAGGGCCAGCCGTTGATATTCTATAAATAATGAATGCGAGTTCAAAATGCAGACTTTCAGCATCAATTTAAGGGGACATCCTAATCATAGGAAGGTTATGAAAGTAACAGCACTTTTTTGTTATGTTATTCTCTTTATTCAGAGACCAAAATGAAACTCTTAGTTTATAAACTCTTAGTACCAATTAAATTGTTTTTAATAATTCAAGAAATTTCCTTCAAAAGGATTTTCTATGCTTGTTCTTTGTTCCCAGCTCACAAAGTTAACTTTGCTCTTGTTGTCTGTAGCCATGATTAAATATTATTCTATAAATGCATTTGTAGGTGGAGTCAGAGAGAGAGAGAGTTTCATGAAGTTTAGCTAACTGTTATAACATGGTCTGCTACCATGTAATTATATCTTTGTAACACAGAAGCCACAGGAAGTTAACATCTAACTGTGAGCCCTGGGACTGGACTTTGGAAATCCCTGCTTTAAAGAGAAAGCATCAATAATTAATAGAGTTGTACTTATGAGGGGCATTTAAGGCAAACTGGAACTTTTAATTGTGCAGAATAACAGAACGCAGTTAGGAGAGTAAACGCTAACTTTATTTCTCTATATAATAAAGATACTCCTACTGTAAACCCAGGGACTCCTTTAATGACCCAAACATGTGGAAATGGCACGGAGTGAGGTCAGGACTGTACGGGGGATGTGCTGATAACTCCAAGCTGAGTTGCTGAAATGCACAAGTGGCATTGTACAAGATTCCCACAGATGTCTCTTCTGTAAGTTGCAGACAAATTATCCATCAATTTTCAAGGATCAGACGTTCCACTCTGAGTCACCTCAGACAGGACGTATATAACCTTCTTTAAAACTTTGCACCATTCAGATGTTTTACATCACTGTAATGTGCATTTCTGTAAATGTCAATCAAATTTACATCTGAATTCACAAAATATTTATCAGGTCCTGGTTTAACTTGAACACCCTTTTTAGGTATTGAATGCATTTACAGCTCTACCTAACACATGACTTTGCTTCTATAGTATGTAAGACTCTGAACATAAGATTCTTGTGAGTCACCTGCAATTGAGATATGACTCTGTTTCACTCAAACTCCCTCAAATACTGCCACGTACAGTATGAATAAATCTCACGTAACATCTAACATCTGAATAGCAATTTAGTGCTGAGTTACATCAGTCCTCTGAATCCTAATGTGCACAATTTCTGCAAATCCTTACGGTGATTGGTTAACTCATCTCGGAATGCAACTTTTAGCCTGCACCTCAGTCTGCCTATTGAGGTATAAAGATGCCATTATGATTGTATGTGTGAGTTTATTGTTTAGGAGGCATCCAGCAGGTAGGTGAATGTGGGTGGAGACGGAGCAGAATATTGAAAGTGCAGCATGATGCTGTTTGTCTCTTCGTGCTACTCTGCTGTCTGACTCACCCAGAAAATCAAACATGAATTATTCCTGGAGCGATCAAAATGACCCGTTTCCCTAAGTCGATTTGACTTGCATTATAAATCCCTGCGGAGGATGCAGCATTGTGAAAGCATGTCTCACCAAACCATCTGTCTGAATTATGAATCGGCAATCTAAGGAATCGCTATTACAGTATTTATTTCTGAAAATACAGGTGGATAATTTAAGGGAAGGAAGGGAAAACAAGCTGAATTATGACCAATATGAAAGTAGGATATACAGCAGGATCGGAATGAATGTAGGTAATGCAACATGCATGCTTTTTAGCAGGTGAACCGCACAGAATTTTCCGAGTTTTGTACTCGTTTATTGGTAATGAAAATTAGAAAATAACGATGAGGTTAAGCGTAAGATGGAAAGTCGTGGCTTCTGGCTGATTTCTTCCAGAAATTATTAGAAAGAAACCAGAATTAGTGCCTTTTTTTCTGCAGTCTTTGTTCTTGCTTTTTATATTCCTTAAGTTTAGTTTTGCATTATCAGCAAGCACTTTTTCAGAAATATTCACTATTCTTTCGCATATGCTTGCGTATTCTGTTGAGGATTCCTGCATTTTCAACACTGAGCTAAAAGATGTAATTGTGAGATTTGATTCGAGTAGAATACAATTTGTAGTTCTCACTCTTGCGAGCAGGTTTGACGAATCAAATGGGATTTTTAGACGATACTAAAAGTTGTTTTGTTGATAGTAATGAAAGGCATTTAAATAAGCAATGCATTTTCCCCTCTTGTTTGAGATTTTAAATACTGCCTATTCCAAACACAAATTTCCCACTTAATTAAGTAATGCCGAAGAAAGAAGAGTTGTCTGCTGAAATTTTGCATGGTTCCACTTCAGTATTGCTACTTTTCAAAATCTCTGATAAGAACTCCAATATGTACCACATATTTTTTTTAAGATAATCCTCCTGGATTAGTTTGGCAGTTGCTTAAAAAAATACATTAGCAAAGCAGAGTAGGACTGAAGTTCAGCAAGAGGAAAGAGAATATCTGACTAAACATATACTCAGTCTTGAAGTTTAAGCACATTTCAAGTTTCATTGTTGAGGTGAAAAAAGTATATATAAAGTTTACTTTCTGCTTTGCTAACATAAGCAGAATGCACAGATTTGTTTAGAAGTGATGTTAAATCAGACTGTGGCACTCTTCTTTATATTAATGTGCAACTTAGTTCTACGTAGATGATGTTTAAACAGTTATAAGATGCTTTATGTCAGACATAAAATAAAACAATTGGTCTATCCTAAACAATATCCTAAACAGAGTTAAATTCGAGATGAGATAAATTTAGTTAATTTTTTTTTTTTTTTTTTTAAGGTAGGTCCAGTAACTTTGGACGGTTAAATGCTTAAATGCATATCCATTTATCATTTTGCATGAATGGTAATTACCATTATTGAAAATGTAGTCCACTAATTGTCTTTTCAGAACATTTTTACTTTTAGGAGTTTTGTGTTGGAGCAGCTGAGTGCTGATGAAAAACTGCAAGGAATACACTGACCTGCACTTCAATTAATTAAAATTTTATTTGCCACATACAGAAGCATACACAGTGTGAAATGCTTATGACGGTCCATGACTTTAAATAGAAAGATTTCACTACAATGAAACAGATTACAATAGAATCTACAATTAATCTTTGATTGTATTTTCAATAAAATAAAACCAAAATAAAAACGTGACTAATATATATATATAAATATTTAATTAAAATATAAATATGTGCCCTGCTGATAATAAAATTCCATTTTATTTGTATAACATGTTTAACAGTGAATATCACCACAAAGCAGATTTGTAGAAATATCCCAGCAGGACCTCTAGGAACTCTACCATTGGATGACTTTGTCCTACAGTATATTATCATATAGTTGTAATGACGACGTGACATCATTCACCCGAAAACACAACACTGGGAATGCGTTGTTTCTGGAATAATTTTGATATCATGTTTAGATAACGTTGAGTTGATATTACAGATATAACTTTAAAACAACAGCAAGTCAAACTCAATTTATATTATTAATGCTATTTAACATTCATTTGCATGATGTTCCACCCCATCCATGGTCCCCTAAGTTTGTAACAGACTTCAGAAATTTAGAGATTAGGACAGACACAACAGCTTCCCACACACAGTGTGTAGCTCATGTCCCGCATTTCTTATGTGGTGTAATGTTATCTCTTGGTTCAATTTTATTTTAGAAACATTATAAAGAAATGCATCATAGCTCCAGATCATTGTACATTAATATGGTGTTTTCACTAAATCCAAACAGCACCATGTCCCATTTCACACAACTGATATATATATATATATATATGTTCACTAGCATCACCAGTAGTAGACTTCTTCATGTAGCATTGGTTAGCATTTAGCACTCGTGCCATTGAGACTGGGGCTCGCATCCTGATAAGGGCATTGTCCTGCTTCCGAAAAGACTAGCAACAGTCTACGGACATTCTCAGAATGAATTTCAGTTGACATATAAACGTAAATGATGTTAATAAATATTGTTTTGAAGTTGAATTGGCAACATTGCGTTCGATGTGGATTGCAATATCGCATGTTGGTGTAGCGGGTAGCACGGAGGCCGCGTGCCTACGGGGTCAAATCCCATCTCGTGTCTGTCTGGTGGATTTTGCATGTTCTCCCCTTGCTTGGTGGGTTTCCTTCGAGTTCTCCCATTACCTCCCACAGTCATAATGCAGATTAGGTTAATTGGCGTTCCCAAATGTCTGTTATATGAGGGTGTGCCCTGCGATTCGTTAGCACCCTGTCCAGGGTGTATCCAGCCACCATGAATTTTAAATACTAATTTTAACTTTAACTCTAATTGTCAGGCCTGGGGCAAAATGCTGGCAAGGAAAAAACCCTGAGACGACATCAGGGAGAAACCTCGAGAGGAACCAAACTCAAAAGGAAAGCCTCTCTTGATGCCACATTAGCCAATTTCTTATTTCATAAACATGTAATAATACAATTTTACAATTAGGTAAACAGAAACTTATGAGCTTATGGGCAACATACTGAATGAGCATGAACATCAGGGTCTTTTATGAATTCAGTATACTGTAGCTTATTATAAAGTCTGTTGTGATGATGAAGTCTGTGCAACCTTTTAAATTTTGTTGTTCTAAGGCTGTCCAAGAAACAACATCCACAGTCAACCTTGGGGTTTCTATGTGGAACCAAATGGTTCCATGGTAATCAAAAAACTTTCCATGTGATCCCTCAACAGCAATGAGTGATTTTCAGGAGGCGAAAACAAAAGTAGGGCATCACGGAGGATAAAGCAGGTCTGGAGAGCAATTAATAATAACTGCACCATGTTCAACCCTGTTCTCAGTAGCATCCAAAAACGTATCTGCATATATTGGCCCTTGTCTGCTGAAATGCACTACAGATCCAAATCTAGCTCAGGTGAGTAATGTGGGATAAACCCGTTGCTCAGCATGGGATGGCCAAAATGGAAGTCACTTCGCCGCACTGCAAGGGTCTTAATTACATTTTATTTATCTTTAAAATAACTTTTAGGCTTTTAATTAAAGCTTTAGATTAAAGTTCAAAGCTTTTAATTAAATTGTAATGAGTTTGGACCTTTTTCTAAGACAACAAAAATGCAACTGCAAGAGAAATTCCTCTGGGAGTGTGCAAAAGTGCGACTGAAAAAAGTTTGCATTGTATTCACCTTTCCATTACATACGTAAATAAAGGATTCACTTTAACTAGTCCGAAATAAATTCAGAATAACGAAGCGCTCTATTCTGTTTTCTTCACCATCCGCCTCCATTTGTTTCCCATCTGTCTGACTACCCGACTACTTATTTCTTTTATCTATTTACATTTACAGTACTCGGCTCCCAGAGCAATGACTAGCGAATGTATTATTCGACGAGTCAATTTAACTGCTCGTTTGTACAAGCTGAACAAAAGCGAATGTAAGGCTGCTTTGACACCAAGCATGATTGCTTTGTACCATGCTCAGGTACGATTGCTCCCCCTCCTCTCTCCCCCACTGGCCAGCTTTCACATTAGTAAAGTTTTTTTGTACCCAGGTACACTTGCATTTTTCAGCTGCACAACGCAGTAAGTAGTGGTCTACAAAACTATGTTTTGCAAGCTGCTAATAAGCACAAATAAGAGTAGGAAGGAAGTCAACCCTTGTGCTATTTTTTTTCTTGGCCTTTTTCCCTTTTATCCTAGGGGTTGCCACATTGGATAATTTGCTCTGCAAGATCTGGCACAGGTTTTATGCCGATGCCCTTCCTGTCACAACCCTCTCATTTTTTTTTTAACCAGGCAGGGGACTAGCACTGCATGCAGTGGCTGGGTTGTATGGTGCATATGGTTAAGCCCTACAATCACCCAACAGTGGAGACCTGTTGGTAGCAAGGTTTGCTCCCAACCCTCGAATCAGCAACCCAGAGCCTTAACTGCCTGAGCCACCACTGTCCTATGCTCTGTCTAATATTATTGACATTTCGGGATAAATATCAAGCATAGCCCTCTTGTTGGCCTTCCTAGTAGAAGAAGAAATTGTTGACCATGTCCTGTTATAAACATCTGTCCACTCCTACTATATTTTTATGTACGGATGGCTTTCATATTTGCACCATGCCCGAGTATGCCATAACTTGCCCAAGACCTCCTACTATACACCAGCATTATACGCTGATCCGAGCCTGTGCACATTGTGGAATTTTAACAATGCATAAATGTACTCAAGTGTACTCGGATCCGTGCCTGAGTGTCTGTTCTAAATGAAATACTGGTACCAGGCTACTATCCAGGAAAGAGTAGATACTTGGTTTTTTAGATCGTTTTTGGATGGACATGTACAGTACAGTTTAAGCTGATTTAATGTAATTTAAACAAACCTACATCTAAAGAATATCTACACCATATACACATAACAGCAATATGTTGTAGTAGGTAGACAAGTTCAGGAGTTAATTCTATACTGAATGTATTTTGCTTTGATCATGTGGAAAGTGCTGAATACTACAGAGAGATGGTATAGATGAGATAATGCACTCACTAGTTTCATGGCAGTGATAAATTCAGACAGCCTGTTGTCGAACTCTAAGGAGAAAGAACAGACAGTCTGCCTTCCCAGACTGCTAGTGCACAGCACAAAAGAACAAATGACCTTTTATTGCGTTCCTAAATGAGAAGATGCTCTTCTATTGCAGCAGAACACAAGCAATAAGGCGAGTATTAGTACTGGTAAGAATAAAGGACTAACGATTGAAGCTTTGTGGTATTAATTCTGCATCGAGTTGCTGTTTTTCTGAGCAGACTTGTGTAATTGTGCTGTCAGTCCGACATGAGAGCGCTGAATTTCGAAGTGGCTATTGGAGCGCTTCTGTCAACAACCTTCCATTCATTCAACTGAACTATAGGAAACGGGTGCTAACGACAGCGCCAAGTCACCTTAATTACAGTTTAAGCTAAAATGGAGAGCGTCGGAAGACACAGACGGGCATGCTGCACTTGGCCCTGTTCCCGGCTGAGCTCCAAGCGATTTCTCATAAAGCAAATGACAACTATTGAACCTGGAGGAGAGAGAGAAAAGGGAAAGGAATTGAAGCGACAAGCTGTTGCAGATGGTGAGCGTGCAGTGGAGTCTAACTAAATGCGTAGTTCACCTTGAGCTGGCAGTGAAAGGACAGCAATTGACCCAGTGCCTGCTTCAGGTTGGCCGTGTTCACTTCACACACGCACGCGTACACACACACACACACACACACACACACACACACACACACACACACACACACACACACACATCCACAAGGCAAAAGAATGATGAAGTATTAGAGCCCAGAATGTGATACATTCACTCTATCATACGTGGACACAATAGCTTTTAAATAGGAAATTTAACAGACTTTAATGCACCATATATTCACATAATGGGATGCACTGCAAATAAGTACATAATAAAACACAACAGGGCATACTGTTCTGCAAAAATGATTAAAAGATGATTAAAAATTATGAAATAACAGCACATCACAAAATGTTTTCCCCTTTGTACCAAAGCAATTTGCCAGTGTTTATTTTTATTAATTAAACAAGGACATATAATACTTTTTGTTCGCTGTTATGTTTAATATGTCTGGAATATCCAAACAAGATACACTGATAACATTAAAACCACCTGCCTAATATTGTGTAGGTCCCCCTTGTGCTGTCAAAACAGCCCTGACCCATTGAGACATGGCTCCATAAGACCACTGTAGGTGTATTGTGGTATCTGGCACCAAGATGTTAGCAGCATATCAATTACGTTCTGTTTAAGTTTTGAGGTGAGGCCTTCATAGATAAGATGTATTTGTTTAATACAATAGAGGACATTATCCGGCTTGGTCTGCAACACTGTTTAGGTAGGTGGTGCATGTCAAAGTGCCATGCATATGAATGCCAAGTGTCCCAGCATAGCATTCCCCAAAGCATCACACTACCTCTCCCAGCTCACCACCTTCCCATAGTCCACCCTGGTTTCATCTCTCTAGGTAAGTCACTTGAAAAAAACAGGCCATCTTCTTCTATTGCTTCTTGATCCAGTTCTCATTCTCACATGACCATTGTAGACACTTTCGGAAAGGGATACAGGGTAGCATGGGCACTTTAAACATCTGTGCACTACACAACCCCATACACAGCAAGCTGCAGTGCACTTTCTATCAAAAAAGGCAGTTCTTCAGTGGCTCTTGTAGGATTGGAGCAGATACAGTAGTTTTGGCTAGTCTTCACAGTTCTTACTCGCATCACTGATGCTTGGTTTCCATGTCGCCGGATCAGCGGTTGTCCTTCCTTAGACACCTTTTGCATCCCGGGAACACCCCACAAGAACCATTTTGGAGATGCTCCGCTTCCGTCATCTAGCATCACTATTTGTCCCTTTTTAAAGTCGTTCAGATCGTAATGCTTGTCCAACATCGAGAACTGACTGTTCCCCTGCTGCCCGATATATCCCACATCTTAGATCTGCCATTGTACCGATATAATCAATGTTATTTACTTCACCTGTCGGTGGTTTTAATGTTACGCTTAATCATTGTATGTTATAACTGTTGTAAAAAAAAAAAAGGGTTCCTTTGCTAGCCTTTATTAGAAACCGAGACAAACAAAAAATGTTAAACATCCTCTCAGGAAACTTTTCAACAACACATCATCAATAATATATATCATCTTTTGAGTTGCACACTTGTGTACAGAGTTATTGTCTGAACTGCTCTGATAGAAAATGAATAATTGCATTCCGACCAATCGAGATCAAGATTTCAGCAGCACTTACTGTAAACAACACTAAGAAACTCAGACCTTTTCAGCAGTTAAAAGTAAAAATTGTTTCAGTTTGGTTTACTTTTAACCCAAATACAGCTGGGGTTTACTACTTACTGCCTTAAAGAAGCTTATTAAAAGGTAGAACAGTTTTTGTCTCATCTTAAGAACAAAGTAATAAGTGCAACTGCAACAGTGAACATTGATTTAAGAACAGGTTTTTGGAGCTGACTCAGAAGCCTAAATGAGGCATTCTTGTCTACCTTTGTGTTTTTAATTTTATTCTTTTTTTATGGGTTTTTTTTTTTTTTTGGTCTTCTTTTTTATCCTGGTTGCTCTGACAACCAGAATAAAACAGCCAAAACCTTCCCCAAGTGAACATATCAATATAATAAGGAATAAAGTAAAGTGAATGCAGTTCTTCAAATCTTCAAACAAGATGGGAAAGTATCCAATGCAAACACCTACTGAAGTATTGTACAGTACTTTAATTCTTTAAAACGGTTTGGTGCTTTTATGAATTTGGATATTATTTGTCCAACATGTTGTATGCTATCTGCTTATACAGATAAAATAAGAAGGAAGCAACATCATTATTAAACATCATTACTTAATTAAGAACACCCCTCCCACACACACACACACACACCCCCCCCCACCACCACCACCACCACCCCCACTTATTTATTTATTTATTTATTTATTATGAACATGCTTTTAACTTGCTTTAAGCTTCTCAGGCACACACAAATTCCAAGTGGCTTTAACTTACTACATGTGTTTATTGTAAAACTGTATTAAACCCTGTGTATTGTCTTAAAGTCATAATAAAATGGCTTTTTACCCGCCACGAGTTAAAAATAAAACGTAACACCATAGTAAGAAATTTCCCTTTTTTGCGCCAAGCACAGGTCAAAATGAGACAAAATACTACAATTATTATTTGTTCTGAGTTGATTCCATAAACCTTTGTTTAATTACCATTTACATGTTCTTTGATCTCTGTCTTTTAATGAAAGGATGAACTCTCAACAGGTGTAAACTTTCATTAGTTGTTCTTTATTTATATACCTTCATGTTTTTTTTTTTATCTTGGTCACAAACTCTCACTCGTTACATTTGTAATCCTAAATCAATCATGATCCTCTACATCACATTCCCTTGTCTTAATTTTACTTAATTATTTTCCTGGGATCATGATTCCTGGAGCCACATCCCATGATCACTGTAACAGGTTCATTCCAGCACCACAAAATTAAGGGGCTTCTTTTGGCCAACCAGTCACCAAAGAACTGCATCATTAATAGTTAGTATTGCCAGATTAACAATAATAATATGTCCCATTTTTCATATGGCAGATTTTAAATATAACTATTGTAAACAATATTTTGCAATTTATAGCATATATAATTATGCATAAATATCACACAGACGCTCCAAAACCGGTTGGCATGACAACAAACCAATTCACCATTTCTAAAAAAAAAAAAATGTTATGGCATGGTCAGTAACATTTATTTGTGTAGTGTCTTTTCTTTAAGTCAAAATTGAAGTGACCAACTTAAATGATTTAAGTGATTTAAGCCATGCTGCGAGCCTACAGTACTTTCATATTTTCATTTTCTAGTGATTTTGTCCACTTGATAGTGTATTTGACTATAAAGAAATCCATAAATCAATTAATTAATTTTCATAATTTTCAAATTGTTTTTATGAAGCATGCCAAATCATTTGGAGTTAACTACCTGTCTCATCTGCGTTCTTTAAATCTGCATCAGAGAGACCATAATAAAAGGAGTGCTTACCATGGAAAGGCTGATCTAGCCCTTTGCATTCCAGTGCAAGCAAAAATAAATGATACCTGATACTACAGTGCATCAACAGAGAATCAGTGTTCATTTATAGTGGATGAAATGTGAAGAAGGATTGCAGAAGGAAAAGCAGAACGAGTGAGAAAAGTCATCCAGGATGGGTTGGTGAAAAGGTTTGCGTGTGGGAGAGCAATAGAGAGCTGTGAGAGTTGTGATCATGTGGGCAGGGTCGGCATAAGACTCGGAGGGACTTCACCTTGAATATTAATGGCAGTAGGACGCTATCAATCCTCATGGGAGGCAGTGTTTGGAGAGCTCAGAATGCTGCAGTTGCTCGATTCAGAGAGCTTTGCAATTATTTTAACGTGACAAGGAGGCAGGTTGTTTACTGCAGAATCAGAGAACATCGATACAAAAAGTATTAAGAGTAAAAAGACCACTGATCTGATTAAGAACACTCAGTTTCCAAAGGCTGATTGTGGTGTCCAGGGTACAGCACTTCAGTAATTTAATAATCCCACCAATGATTTGCTGTTTTTTTTTTTTTTGTTGTTGTTGTTTTTTTTGGGGGGAAAACACAAAGCAGGGGACACTAATGCATGTGGTATCGGATTGTATCTGTATCCGCAACTGCTCCAAATATTCACATCTGTATCTCTATTTGTATTTAAACCAAGAGTGGACAAACATACACATGTATGTGTTGCATTGCATAGGATAGGTTTTAGGCACAATGTTTTTTTTTTTTTTTGCTTTTTTTGCCACTGAAACAGAATAAATGAAAGTATAAAATATCTGTTCATCCAACACATTAAGTCATCCAGTACTTTACAAAAGAAATAATAAATGACCATGATAGAAAATCACTAAAATGCTTGGGGAAGTTGCATCATTAAAAAAAAAATATTGCAATGTGGGTCATGTGCGAAAAAGTCATGTGATCTGATGAGTTTAATTTGACCCTATTCCAGAGGGCTGGGTGTGTCAGGCGATGGCACATGAGGCGATGCACCCCATCAGGCATAATGCCGACTGTACAAGCCTCTGGATGGCAGTGTTATGATTTGGGGGGTGCTTCAGTTGGTCACGTCTAGGCTCAGCAACGTTATGAAATCAAATTGTGGAAAAAGTGGTTTGGGGAGCATGAGGAATCCTTTTCTCACACGACTTGATCACCACATTATACAGTATAACCAATGCTAAAGGCAGACAGACAAAATATTAGAGGGGGCATGCCATATATAAAATTCATACCTGGCTGTAATGCCAGCAGTGCTAAAGTGCCTTTGTACTGCAAATATAGCAGTTATGAATTATATAGAGATTAATTCAAATTCTAAGTGAAGGGTCAAGATCAAAATTACTGCATAGTATGTCATGTTGTGAGAAAAGTGATAGCATCCTGTCATACTGTTACGGACGCATAATTAGCCGAAAATGAGAGCTGTACGTCCTGCCAGGAAATATAATATACTCATTATGTAAAATTTCCTTCAAATTACCGATAATAACCATACAGTCGATGCATACCCAGCTAATCTAACAAAGTAGAGACTTTAGCAAGTGCCTAATGAAATTGGAAATGCTATTGATCCCATTATGCTGCTCAGAGTGAATACAAGAAACCCAATAAGTAAAAGCAGCCAGGGTATTGCAAACTGAAGATGTGTTTCTGCTGTGAGTGTTAAGTTGTATGAGATGCATTACATTTTAATGAACTTTTTATTCCCAATAAGATCTTTTAAAACTCATACGACATTGGTAAAAAATCCCTGAATGCCTGGGATGAATGTGTGCCTTTTGTGCATGCATTTCTTCCAATGCTGTGTTTCTTTAGACAGAAGGCTTTGGGTTTTTGAGTGTTCTTGGTAGGAGTAAATTTTCATAGTGATGATAATAAGGCAGATGGCTCTTATTCTGTCCCACTAGCATGGTGCAGTGTAATTCATTTATTGAGCTCAATATCTGAATCTTAAGCGGTGTTATGTTGTGCTCCCTTGATCTTTTTTTTTCTTTTTTCTTTTCCAGAATCTTGCAACGTTTCACTTCATTTTCCTCAGTAGATTCAGTCTGGCATTAGACAAATAGGGAACAGTTTCTTCATCCATGTTTTTTAGCTGCACCAATTAGTGTATTTTGAGCCGAGGGGTTCCTCGGTTAGTTGTGATATTCAAAGGAATCAGGCGGAAGTTAAGGAAGAAGCCAGAAGAATGTGCAAATCTCTTAGGATTTGCAGAATGAGAAGACATAACTGAATAAAATAGAAATCTGAGGTGAACGCTTTTCTTAATACAGATGGCTTTGCATCGCTTTCCCCCCCTAAGTTTCACAAGCACTTGATTTATCAGCTTCGATGGTGACATGTGAATGCACTAAAGTTCACTCCTTCATCAATTTCAGAGCATGGCTTAGAAGCGGAATGAAAGCAAACCTCATGAGATTCAGGATGCTGGATTTTTTTTTTCTTTCTTTCTTTTTCTTCTTTTTTTTAAAAATCAGGCTTGGTGTCTCATATTGGATTTGTGAAATGATAATGAGTCAGATATGAGTGCCTTGTAGCAGGAAGCACAGCACAAATGAGGACAAAAACTGAAGGAGTGAGCCAAGAGGGACTGCATTCGTGCTGCCCTCTCTCTTGAGAGTCACGCATGACGAGCTCTGTGTGTCCTAGGCACTCTCAGGGAGCATCAAAATGTCCCATGTGAAGTGTCTTATAGTTCCAGGTCCTGTCATTTAGCTGTTACTGTGTGAGAACAGGGTGCAGTTACTGTATAAGAGTTTAACAGACTCACTGATGTTCTCAATTTTTGTTGTATCTGTGGGGAGGAAAAACTACTGCCTGCTTGAATGTCAGTGTAACACTGTGATCATTTGACCAGAGGAAGCATTGACACCAGTCCTAGTTTGACTGGAGAAAAAGTTGCCTGCGTAGTAAATTAATGATCAGTGTATGGTAGGAAATCAGTTCTTTTCACTGCACTCCCCAGAGCTCTGACTTTTGGAATTTACTAGAAAGCTTTGTGGGCTGCTTGGCCTTTTCAAATCATTTTTATTTCCCACCGCACTCCTGAATGCACTTTTTCATGTTCTGTGCTTGTCAGCTGGTTGATAGAAAGCAGAGATGCCTGTGAATATTATAGAAAGCCAGTTGTTCCATAGGCCTAGTACAGACTGCCAGCTCAGATCTGATTTTGGCATATCCAGATTGGAATCCGTTTGGAATCAGATTATTTTCATGTAGTCACACATTTAATCCGATTATTACAACTCCGATTTGAACAACATCCAGAGGTGGTTCGAAATCAGATTCAAATTGAATTCATAAAGATGTTTCTCAGTCTGGATGCTTTACCCACTCAAATCGGATTTCAAAATGTCAACTGCAACGTTTAGAAGCTCAAGTCTAAGTAGATCACGTGGCATGGACATGGATCCATGCTTGAAAAATGAGTGGGAGAACAGTGGAAGAAATACCGCAGTTAAGCCAGCTGCTCTTTTTGAAATCAAGTTGAATTCTGCCGCACAGAAAATTCAAGGGTGTGATTTTTACATACTTAGTGGTAACAGGGCTGAAAACAGGAAAACGACCTTCCACAACCTCCTAAAGCTTAGAAACTTAATTTTCTACAAAACAGCTGGTTTAACTGCAGTATGGAAAAGGAGAACAATAGTCCCTGAACAGCTGACATAGTGAAATGTCTGCGAGCACTTTGGGTATACATCAGTACAGGCAAAGCTAGAGGGAATGAACAGAAACATGGTGATATATGAGGAAATAACATGCTGCATGCGAGTCATCGTTGTCATTACCGCATCAATTGAAGCAGGTAGGTCAACGATGTGTTGAACAGATCTGATCGGATCACTTTCAAATAACAATGTGGGGAGTCAGCCCTAAAAATTAGGTTTGTGAAACAAATAAGATGTGCCTGCAGTCTGAAGAAAGCCATGGTAACCTCAAATAAGTCCTCCTGTTATTATTGTACTTTTTAGTCCAAAGACTTTGACTTTTAATGCGGGAATGGCTTTTTTTCCCCAAATTCTAATTCGTGCTAGATGGACAAATTTCCCTCAACTTTGCATGCACTCCCACGAAACTTTCAAATCTGTCGTAAATCAAAAGTGAGGTTTAGAGACGGTTTAGATGTTCCTGCACTGTTCAACAACCAAAAGCAGTTCGTCACCCGAAATGACCTGGTTCCGGTTTTCTACATGGGTAGTTCTGGGGAAAGAAAAGAGTTAAATTTGTACAAAAAACCTTGAAAGATACTGTACCAACTCGATTTTTCTCAGTGGAAGAGCAGAAGCGTTACATGAGTCTCAGCTTTGGAATGCGTTTTTGCACATAACGAAGGTTGAACAAGAAAACTTGTATCAATCTAGACCTACTGTACAGTATGTACTTATAAGCATCTCAATTTTAATTTGAGATACACTTAAAAAAAAAAACCCAGCCTATCCCTTTTAAAAAATCTCCCAGGTCGCCTAAGCACTATGAAAAAGAGTTGCCCTTGGGAGAAAATGCACAGTTTTCGAGTTTGTCTGGTACCCGCCCCAAACCCCTTTGCTCCTTAGCTCGTTTTTGGCCGAATTGGAAAGTGAGACACATCACGTCTAACAGCTTAAAAATCTCATGAATAAAGTCTCAAAAATAAGTAACCCCTTCAAAACCAATCCCAAACTCCTTCCAATGAATATGAATAGGGATTTAGAGACAGTCAGAAAAAAATACCACCTCTACTTCTAAACTGCTGATTCACACTCCATTTTGTATAAACTCTCACAAAACTTAGATTCAGTCAGGTCTTCTCTCTCAAACAAGTCTAAAAGCAATGCACTATGGCTCCAACAGTTCCTGATATACTTTATCCATCTGAGAAGCAGAGGACTGATGTTCTTATTCAAGTAAAAAGCAAGAGATCATGTTATGTTGTCTGTGTGTGAGTGAGCCATGCAGAGAGACCTGTTGTGATGGCAACATGTCTAAGCCATCGTTTGGTACAGCACGGACCTGACAGTAGCCGGATGTACTTGTACGTGTACAGCACATCCTATTTAACAGAGAGAAATGGTTTGAAAATATTTGAAAGATGTGCTTGGTTAACTTTTACGTGAAGAGTCTCCAGTGTCAGGACTTTGTAAAACATAAATGAATGCATTTAGAATTCAGCATGTCAAGTAGCATCCTGTATATTACGCCATTAAAGTGTTCCATCTGTGGATTTCTGGTTGAAGTCTTAATATCTTGTTATATGTTGTTTAAAAAAATAGCCTCTGGATGTAGGAATGATTGGATTGGTGAGGTGTGCACAGATGTTATTTATATTTCAACTACACCACTTGTAGAATTAGAATTCTCTAATCTGATTAGACAGAAGGGGTTGAGTAGTTTTCAAGAGCAGCAGCTTTGACAGTGAGCAAATCACAGGTTTATATCAGTGTTAGATATAATAAATTAAACAGGTATGGAAGGAGTCCAACGTGTCAGTACTTTGTATGGGTCAGAAGATTTTTGGCGGTAAGAAAGGTCTTGAGGATAGAGGACTAGAGGACTTGGGAACTCTGTGTGCGGACGTGACTACTTACAGTGTGTCTACTATAATGTCAGTAAGAACAGAGGCTAATCTTTCTCTACAACATGAATTTTAATTACAAACATAAAATGTATGGTGTCATTATTTCATAAAATATTTTTTTTAAAATCCTCAGTTACTGTGGTATATGAAGATTTGTCAAAATAATGAAATTTAAGGGTTGTACCAGGCACCATTAATCCATCCTGTTGTTGACTGTTTCCACAGTTGTCTTTCATTCCTTACTAATTATCAGATAAACTGACACGTCTCAATAACCTCAGTGTCTCATTAAGGTAGCCGGGCCAAGCTGGGTCCCTTTTTCCTTCACAGGTCCAGGTGCGCACTGGGTAATTTGACTGCTTGGGGCAGTGTAGTGTGATTTATTTGAGGGAACACACCTGATCCCTTGTCAGCAGGGCACAGCTCCTGTCTTCAGAACAGCACGGTTGGGATGACCAGCGGAGCTCTGTGTGTCCCATAGTGTCTTTCCGGAGAAAAATTACAACACAGGAATGATGGCCAGTCCACTCGAATGTGATTTTGTTGTGGTTGTCAATGGAGCCTTGAATGTTAACTGGAAATTTGGAGCGTGAAATGAATAAATAGCATTCTCAGGTCCATCTCAGAATAAAATTGGCATATCGGAGAAAAAAGCTGAACGCGCGTCTCGTATTGAAATAAAGAACAGTTAGTTTTCCTTCGCAAATTTACCAACGCATGTATTATTCATACACGGTTCTCTTCATCTTCTGTATTTTATTAAAAGAAGACAATATTGTGACGATGTTTATTTCTAAAGGATTTGTGCTTGGGTGATGTAAAGCAGCATTTGGCACTAGATTAGCTTGGTGTCATTTCCCCACTTAAGCTGTCAGCTCGTTTAACTGCTAGGCTCTGATTAACCAGGGTGCTGGCATTTAGGAAGCCTCATACCAAGCTTGGCTGCTTCTTCAGTTCCTTTCTTGTTTAATGCCTTTGAAACCCAACGTCATTTTCGCCCTTGGTTCGGTTTCGCAACACAATCATGTAATTGTGTACAGTGTCTGGGGATGTCGACCGGCCTACAATTGTGTATACTGTATGCACACTTTATCTGGTGAAAGTCACAGAGGTGGACGTGTAATTGCCCTGCGTACGTTTTGTTTTGAATTTTGCGAGAAGTGGCTTTATGCAGAAAAGGTCGGTTAATTGGTCGTCGTGCTGATAAACCGAAGGCCTCAAAGAGCTCAGACAGAGGCTGACTGCGACTCTTTATAGTGTGCATGGAGTCTGGGAGAAGCTCACATCCAGGGAGAAGTTTCTTAATGACAGTTCTGTCACATTAGCCCTTTGTTATTGTCCCAACCTCTGTAGTAGTATTGATTTTTGGCTAAGTGGAAATTGTCAGGTTTGCCAACCACAAAAGTGCTTCACCTCTCTCACATCAGTCAGGATAAATGTGATACAAGGCTGTGGTGGGCGAACAGTTCTATAGTCGCTACATCAATTGATGTCTGACTCAAGATATTATTTAGCTATGCTTGCTATCAGAACATCATCTTTTAGCTTGTACAAACATGGCAAGCTTGGTATATGATGTTTTGTTTATCAGGTGACATATTTTCATGCTGTCATTAGGTTTCACATGTGTCACACTGTCTTATTCTTTAGCCGTAAATGTAATTCTTTAGCCGTAATGTAAATGGCACTTCATGAACATCACATTTCCCACAATGCCAGATATCAAGGCAAATGAACCCGTCGGCTTGGTATAACCATTGCAGGGCATGCCATGAGAATGAAAGGTGCTTCAATAAATTATCTAAAACACATGCGAAAATTGCTAATATTTATTGTTCAATATGAATCCATTCGAAACTCAGGAGAAAACAAGATTTCAATTTCCTGAAGTAAATACACAGTGCTCGTATGGTGCTGGAAGAAATGAGTGCGATGAAATAAATGAAGGAAAAAGGGAAAATATGGGGAGACAAAAAAAAGCATGGATGGAAAGAGGGAGGAAAAATAGGGGACAGTGTCCACATGTGCTCATTTGTTTCAGCGGGGAGCCCAATCACCAAAAATGCAGTTCTAAATTCTAGAATTCTATTCAAAGTGAAAGACCAGAGCCCGTATTTACTAAGCGTCTCAGAACCACTCGTAGGAATAAGGCTCAAAGTTCCTTTAGGATTGTAAATAGTCGTACCTCAGAGTAGAACATGAAAGTTATTCATTAAGCTTCTTATTCTTACCTTCGGAGTAGGACTGCTCCAAGGAAAGCGTGTGACGTCACTTTTTACGACACAGAGAGCCGCAATGTAGGCTGCATGTTCTAGTGGGTGTATAGTTTTATACGGTGGAAAAGCGAAAGGGTGAAATCAGCGTAAGTTGTGTGAAAGCTTTATGCACACAGACAAAACTTATAGATGCGTGACTCGCCCCATGATGTTGTTATCCTAATCAGACTGCTCCAATCACAACTGTTTAAAGCCCCTATAATAGAACTGTGTAGGACTGTCATAATCTGATCAAAATGATTGCGAAAGAATCGAACTGGAGGGAGGCTGAGAGCGTTTTGCTTGCGGCGGAGGGAGTAAAATGCAAAGAAACCATTAAAGTAAAATTCTGCCTTACTTTTACGTCTAAAGATAAAAAGTGAGTGGAGAGCAATTTGAGAAAGCATCAACGCCACATGTACTTACTGTAAGTCCGCCGCACGTACCCCCGAGGAGTATGAAACAGTTACGAAGTGTTAATGAAGTGATGAAGTGCTGCTTATAACAGAGAATCTAAAAAAAAATGTTGTGTACACTCAAATAATGTAAGTGGTGCGTGGTGGGAAATGTATGAATCTGCGCATGATCTGTGACGCTGTAAGAACAAAGTTTAATTAATTATTTCCGACACTGTCGGCTGTGTCACTGTTTCAAAGCTGCATCTGCACTGTTACCAGTTTTTGTCGGTTCTTTGATGAGCTCCTTGTCACTCAGTGTTACTAAAACGTCTCTCCTCTGCACACACCTCTGCCTGTACGCCATTTCCTCTCTACTCCTAACCAGTTTGGACACCTCCGAAGCTGTCGGACATATTGGTGTTGATGGGAGTGATCTATTTTAAGAATCTTGATAAATATCTCTCTTTTTTTTTTGTTTTTTTTTGGTTTTTTTTCCCCCGATTTTCTCCCTAATTTAGTCGTGTCCAATTCCTACCCGTCACTAGGGGGCTCCCACATTAAGGCTACTACTACCACTCAGCCGGGAGGGCCAAAGACTATCACGTGTTTCCTCCGAACCACGTGACGCTCAGTGTTACTAACCGCATCTTTTCGAACTGCTCGCTCGCGCATCGTTGGGGGCGGCGTAACACACTCGGAGGACAGCGCTATCCGCTCCCTCCGTTGCGCGAGCTCACAGATGCCCCTGACTGGCTGTAGAGCCGTGATTAATGTGGGAGCACTAAGTACCTCTCATCCCTCCCCTCTGAGAGAGCTCGGCCAATCAGCTCTCTCTAGACCTCCGGCTGCGAGAGGTTACAGCACCACCCGGGATTCGAACTAGCGATCTCCGGATGATAGGGCGAGCGCTTTAACCACTGCGCCACTCGGAGGCCCACGATAAATATCTCTTATTTCTACTCCTGAAAGTAGAACCAAAATGGCATAATTTTGAGAATTTTTGGCCACTTAGGAGCGATTACTCTGAGACGCTTAGTAAATACAGGCCCTGAGCTTTCTTAACTGTACAAGACAGTGAGACATGATATCATAACTTCCCTTCTTTTATTACTCTCAACACAAAAGGTCCAGATCATTAATGATTAAACAATTAGCTAATCAGCTGGATAAAGTGTGCATATGGAGGGAAGAGAATCACCAGGATTCTAGATGCGTGTCTAGATCCCTGTGACAGTTTCCACCAATGGACGTAAATTGGAAAAATTTAAAATTTGGGGACTCGGCTGAGGAACATGCTACTGTATCCGCTGCTTCCGTTTCATGACCTTACAGTTGAGCGTGGTTGGCTAGTGTCACTATGATGTGAGAGCGGATAGGTTCCTTTCTTCCCCTTCGAAAGAGCCCAGCTAATCTACTCTCTAGTGTCCCAGCTGCGAATGGCTGTAACGTCACCCAGGAATCAAATTCAAGAAGTTTGGATCCTTGGATGAGAGAGAGAACACACTCCCGTTATGCCATTCAGGAACCTGGAAAATCTCAGTATTTTAGCTTAAATATTTTTAAATATTTTAAAGTAAAAACTTGATTAAAACCAAAATCCTGTAACTGAATCAGTTGAAACATTTTGAATGGTTTAAGAAGTTGAACCAGAATTCATTCTCAACAGTGTTATAATAAGAAAAAAAAAGATTGTAATGAAAGAAAGAAGAATTAAGAGGAATTTAATATATTACAATCTTGCTTAATTACTTGTATAATATCTGCTGTAGACAAGCCATTGGCTGGTAGATTGGCCCATTGGCCTTCCTCTCGGCTTCTCATGCCAGCCCTTTTTCTGTAACTCTGCTTGGCACAGCAACATATCACTCTGAAACCTAATGATGTTTTGACAGACTTAATAACGGACGAGGGCGGCCCTGTGCCATTAAGAGGAAATATGTTTTTGACACAATGAAAGATGGTCTAATCAATCATTTGCATTTGCCTAATTACAGGGTGAGGATGAGTAATAAGCATCAGACATCTTTTGAAGGACAAGATGGTCGGGGGGAGGCATGAGAGAAGAGAGATGGAGAGATAGACATTGGGTTTATTTATTGAGAATAGAGTTTTTATTTTTCAGTGGTAGTGTGTGCTTGATGGCTACCACAACCCCTTGGTGTACTTCTGAAGACCTGCAGAGACCCTGCTCTGGTTCAGAAACATTGTTGTATTTTGCTGCATGCGCTGCTGAATGAATAGATTCAGTAATAGGTTTGCGTTACTGTCATAAAATGTATTCAGAGTATTTTCTCTGCTTTTAAATAGTTTGCATAATTTTGGCAATGGATGTTATAGACATTATAGACCATGGACCAAATGGACAGGGCTCAAAGCATGAAGTTTTAAAATAAACCACTCTTCCATTATGCAATGAAGGACTTCGACAAGCTAAAAGCTTGTATAACCATATCTTCACTTTTTAAGAAACCCTTTTAAATCTGTGTTCCTTTCAGTCTGAGAATCTGAGGATTTTTTAGCAGTGATTCTGAAGTTTTCTTCGCTCCTTATCAACAACATCTTCGCTGACCTGGACGCTAACCTTAAACCATTATAAGGTGAACCTCAGAGCTGATCTCCAGCCAGTACAGAGGGCAGTTTCTCCCACTGCTGACCTGGCGAGAGAGTGGCAAAGCGTAACAGCACTCTCTGGCCATGTCTGGTATTTAAGAGTGGAGAGGAGTATAAAGGGAGATTGATGTTTTGATGGATAGTCATTGACTTTCTAACCTTTCCCCCTCGTTCCAGTGTGGCGAGCCGTTGTGAAATGGCAGAGGGAATTTGCAAAGCTATTACCAGAGTGTCTTTCTAAATCATATGCCTCCGAGTGGAGATGACTCCTATAATACCTGCCATTTACTGGCCAAATTATCTATTATATTCTCGCCTGGTGTGTGGATGTAGTCACTTTTTGCAGGGGATGGAGTGGGGTGGTTAGATTTGTGGGGGAGATGGTGGGGATTTAGGGGTACAAGAAGATGGGTCTGTGAATGAAGCAACCGGAAAGAGGTCATTAATTTATACCCTGATAATAATAATAATATTACTGCTTTCTAATAAATGAGAATAAATAATATACCAATAATCTAGTGAAGAAAAGTTAAGTCGATGATGAAAACTGAGCTTTCAAAGATGAATGTGAAACTTTGACGCTAATAAAAAGCAGTAATGTGAAGACACCATGAGACAAACTAGACTAGAGCAAACATATCGACAATAGTCCAAAGTGAGGGCATGTAAAATACAGGAACTGAGACCCCGATATGACAGTCCTTTCACATTCATTTCCAACCCAGCAGCGTGCAAATGAAGATTTGCGCAAGATTGATTAAATATTGTCAGCATATTACTCATAGTCTATACAATTTTATCATGTGTACAGGGTCGCGCGGGGGGGGGGGCCCAGGAGCCTATCCCAGGAGACTTAGGGCACAGGGCGGAGGACACTGTGGACAGGGTGCCAATCGATCGCAGGGCACACACAAATGCGCACACTACAGGCAATTCGGGAACACCAGTTAGCCAAACCTGCATGTCTTTGAACTCTTTGAGGAAACCCACTAAACACGGGAGAACATGCAAACTCCATGCACACAGCCCTTGAGGCAGCAATCGAACCCCTGGAGGTGCAAGGTGACAATGCTAACCACTAAGCCACCATGCCACCTTAGGTTGTTTATATACCATAAAATTGCAAGCAAATATACAAGGCCAAGTTCAAGTTGTCCACATGTTTAACATAGTTACTGGAAATTGACAGCAAATATTATTGAAATGCTATCGAAATTTTAAATTGATTATTTTTTTAGAGACTGAGAATATAGTGATCTAAATGCTAGCTCAAACCTGAAATTCTGACCACTGTTCGATGAAAATTTTATTGACTGGACCTTCATAAATTTTAATTCATGACCCCTGCTCTAGGGGAAACTTTAAAAGGTCTTTTATATACCATTATGCTTCAATAGTTTGGAGCCAAGGGTTTTGTCTACAGTGTTAAATGTTAGACTTCTTTTGAAAAACAGAACCAATATCCAAAGAATGCTTGACGCTAAATGTATAGCTTTAAAGTATGTATAGCGTTTGTTGCCCCCTTAAGTGCTGTATGTGGAACCCTGTAACGAAGTACTGTATGTCCGCTTCAGAAACAGTTTCAAGTAAAAGCTTTTTTAGAAACTAAGAGGCCTTAATTTTGTAATTTGCCCCAGACGTTTGATGTATAATTAGAAAGGCCACAATACTTTAACACCGCACATCTGTCTTTTGGTCCGCGTTGCTAGGTTGTGCAAGTTTTAATGGATTTTCAATATGCATACATTAAAAGATCATTAGCTGATCTCCAGCGATCATTTCAGTCAAGAGCTGATTAGAGGAGTGTTTTGTTAATGCAACAAAGATTTCAGTGTAAGCTCAAAAGTGTTGACACTTATTAATTACCACAGTCTGATAACTAAACATCATGGGGTAAGTCAGCAGACGTGCATGCTGTCGCTAATACCAAAGCAGAAATGTGACATCTAACCTCAAGGTAATCTTGTGCATCAGACACAGAGGGCACGTCTGATATATCCGCACTCACTCACATTGAAGATGAACGCAATCCCTCACATGCTCAACAGAATCAAGTGTCCAAGTTAAAAAAAAAAAAAAAACATTACAGTACCTTATAGCTCCAGGATCAGTTTTAAAACCTGCAAAATGGAAACAAATTAAACTGATACCTGATGATGTTGAGGCCAAGCTTGGTAATTTTAGATGTTTTATTTCATTTTTGAACATTTTGTAGAAAAACACACAGCGGCTTTGTGTTCTTCTACCAGAAAATGAGAAGTTATACAGTAACCATATGACTAACATTTACTGCAGTTATCATTTATTTGGCCAAAGTGATGGTTATACATGCTTTACTTACTAAACCATTCTGTGTTGCCACATGTGGATGAAGTTTATTCTTGACACATGAAAGGACAAAATATTCTGAAGGAACCAAGACGTTTCTATTCAGCAACATTCAGCAACAATCCATTAAAGCTTCACAACTTGACAAATACTGTAATTGGTTTTCTAAAGTTATTGTAAAATTCCTAAAATTAGGAAAACTTTTTTATGTTGTTGCTCTTTGGTAGAAGGTGTGACATCAATATAAAATAATAAATAATTAAATAATAAAACAGAATGAGGTGTTCTGTCTAAGGCAAGCAATCAATGCCTTAACTGATTATTTTCCTGGTACAGCACAACCTGAAGTATTTTTCCCTGTTCCAAAGAAATTTCCTAGTGTTTAAATTTTGACTTTTATCCATTTATAGTTATGTTTTTACATACCACCCATTACAAAGACAGACACTAGACTTTTCTTTCATAAAGAAATCATTTTAAATAAAGTTTCCCTATTACTGGGCACTCACTATGTGGAATGTCCATGCAGCTGTTACTAATGAAACAGGAATAGTCATTACGCATTTTTTTAATATCACATTTTATTAGTATAATGTCATCTTTTATCAAAACCATGCTGTTAATAGAAAATTAGTCAGCACCTTCTGACCAATCAGGTTCGAGAATTTAAAGCCTTGTCCAATAACTGTAAATAAAAACTCTGTTCCAATCTTACCAATCAAAGGACTGCCGTGGCTTTTTCGTCAACATTTACTCAATCGTTTTGTCTCGTTCAAGACATTATATAACAAATAAAAATTGTTTAGTCTCATTGGCACAGGTGCTGTTGCGACTCTGCACCATGCTGATGGAAATTTCCTGTTGGTACGCTTCAATAATGAAATGTGGAAGATGCCACTGAAGGCAATATGTGGAGTACAAAATTTATTTATGACTGGTTCTTATTGTGCGAGTTCACTTCTTGAGAGGTGGTTCTCAAT
Source organism: Clarias fuscus (assembly GCA_030347435.1). NCBI lineage: Eukaryota > Metazoa > Chordata > Actinopteri > Siluriformes > Clariidae > Clarias > Clarias fuscus. The sequence continues at coordinate 19,729,718 of CM059219.1, forward strand.
AGAAATACAAATACAAATAAAGCGGGGGAAAAAAAGGTGTTAAAAGCATTGCGCCTGCCATTTCGAATTAAATAATTATCAAACAGAGAGAGTGAGCTGGAGTTCTATAGCCAAAGTTCTACTTACAGTATACTATATATAAAATATGTCCTAGTCATACTCCTATAAATCAGTCATATGAACAGAATACATTTTTGCAAAGAAAAAGGTTTGTTGGACAGTTCTAGCTACTGAGAAACAGTACTAGCTTTCTGAGTCAGACACCATATATTCTAATATCCCGAAACAAAAACTCTATGTTCTAATGACAGGGGGCACAAGTGTCATGAGCAGAATGGTATATACATGACAGGAGTGTGAGACAAGTTGAACTGTGAGACACTGAGCCTCTCCATTCCCACCTCCTGTGTCCACCACTCCAACTCCCCCGAAACCTGTCTGCAGAAAGCCCTTCTTACACCTTGCCGTGCTCAGGGAAGGGGAAAATGGGAGCAAATGGGAGGCTCAGCATGGAAACGATAGGGATTCAATCCAAAGCCTGTCCATTTATTCCATTTGGACGGCCACATCTGACCAGGAGGGGCGGTGTACGTCTCTCTGCCAGACACTAATGCAACATCCTCGCCCTTGCATGCAATAAATCGAGTGAAAACACCCTGAAGGGGCTGGCTGCTAAATAGAAGTTTGGGAGACAATCTGACCATGGCACTTGCTGCCAAATGAGAATGGCCCCTTGTTTTATTGCGGCTATGTGCGGGTGTCCATGTGGGAGAAAACAGCATATGGAAGTTTTTGCTTTATGGCCACTGCAAGTTACTTAGTGCCACAAGCAGTCAAGATTTTAATAAGAAAATGATTTTTCGACTTTGGAGCTCACTATAATTTGCAAAAAATTTTAAGGACACATGACGGGTATTTTGCCTGTTTTCTAAGCAAGCCACAGTGAGACAAATACGAGGCTTTATTGGTATCAGTGGTGTATTGATTAAGTGACAGAACAGGCTGCTCTTCCTGGCCCATTGCTATGTTTTTTTTTTTTTTTCCTGGCTGTGTTGATTTCTGTACTACTTACAGAAATAACTGATACACTTGAATTTACTTGAGCTCATTCCAACCCCAAAAGCAGTTTATTTTATTTATTTATTTATTTATTTATTTATTTTTACCATAGAACAGTTAATATGATGCCATTTTCTATTTAGCAGATATTTTTAGCCATTTCCTGTACAAAGTATCATGGGTAATTTCATAGTTTGTGATTCGTAGTTTGTAATTAATAAATAACCCAGACTATCCACACTAATTCTGCAAGGCTGTGAGTTTGCCTTGGACATCTTTAAGCACTGAATAAACATCTTTAGGGGAATTAATATAAATCAGTTCTTTGGGAGTCTAATGGGTATAAATTTAAGACCTTTGTACCTTTGGGTAGCAAGCATGATATACAGATGGGCAACAAATTTAAGAGTGTTATGTTGGTGGAGGCATTTTGCTGGCTTGCTTTGGACCTCCATTACTACAAATCAATGCAAAGTTATCCTGAGGAATCATCTTTATTCTATGAAGTAACATGCCTATCCAAAGGGGAGTGGTCTCTCGCAGGATGATCCTGCCTCATCCAATGGGCATAAAGAAACACTTAAAGAGTTTAATGAGGATGAAAATTATGGCGATCATAAGATGTCTTCACAGTCTCCAGATCTCAGCCTGATGAGAAATTTTGGCAGGGCCATATGTTAGATAGTGCTCTTTATCACAAACATCAAAACCCTAATTGAGGGAGGAATGGGATTCATCTGTCTAATACAGTTTCAGTGACATGTAGAATAGATGCTGTATTGAAGCTAATACACTATCATGGATTTTCCTTCAATTAGTCATTCTGTGTTATATTAAAGTGATTGATGCGTCCTCTGTTTAATTTTGCAGTGCATACTTCTGAGTGCATTCAATGGTGGCCAAAAGTATTAATACAATGTATGCCATTATTGGTGCCAGTATTGGGTGTGCACAAAACAGGTGATTTCACTAAATATTTCCAACTTCTCTGACTAAAGAGTTGTGGCAATTAGAATCCAAAGTTTAGATAACTGATAGAATAGCTATGTGGCAGGACTTTTACTTTCTGAAGCCAGGGTCATCTCCAGACCTAACCACAACAGAAAAGTACTTGATAATGGTGGTGGCTTCATCTTTAGGAAGCATTCAAGCAGGTATGGATTGAGCAAGTACCACCAGATTATTGCAGGCATCTTTTTGACTATATGTCCAGTAGTTTTTGAAAAATAAAGGACTTCAGAGTAAATATATTTTTTTGTATAAGAATTTCCATAAAATAACATTATTCTTCTTGCCATAATTATATTGTCATTTTCAATTACTTGAACTAAAACACACTTTTTCGTCCCGACTCCTAAATATTAATTGACAATATTTGAATTTTTGAATTAGGGCAAAATTTTGTAACCTCATGCTGCCATTAGCCAAAGTTTAATTAGAGATGCATTTACCAATTTAGAATCAGCCCATTTGCTCTAGAATGGAATGAATAGACATGCTGGGTTTCTTTGCCCTCAGGAAAAGTGGCCATTTGTAACCTCTTCCCCATTCAAACCAAAGGAGTTTATTACCATTAAGCCCACAAACAAATTTAGCCCCCCGATCTCCCGTTTAGCGACAGATCCCGAGTCATGCCTGGGTACTCGGGTAGATGTCATTAGTGGAGCGTATTGAACTTCACACAAAACCTACTGTTTAAATTTAGAACCTGTTTTTATCTCCTCTGTCTAATTAGGTGCGGTGGTGACTAATTGTTAATGGCGTAGCTGTTATTGCTCTGGGTTTCTTTGTTCTAAATGGAACAGGCTGCTTTTGTGAGACATAATTAGGGTTTATAGCTCAAACTCAAACCCGGCCCTTTCTGTGGCATCACTTCGTAGTTTTTAAGGCTGCAGCTCCAAAAAAAGCAATTATCACTGCTCTGAAATTTACTTCTCGAATCACAGAGTGAGTTTCTCCTCCCTATTAGTTGCAATTATAATCCTTTTGTAATTCCGCACTTATCTCAGATGAATGGAAGTAACTGGAATCAGATTTGTTCAGACACTTTTAAGTGTTAAGTTGCTAAGTGATCAAGGATTACTATATTACTCAGTTAATCAGTTTTTTACCTAAACCTTGTTCAGATTAGGATTAGGTTCTTCCTTTTTCTTTTTTTAACTGAAAGCTTATACTGTAGTATTACAAAAACATTATTCGTTTCTTGAGCCATTTGAATTATTCATCTGCCAGAGGCTCAGTTTTCTGTTTATTTCACTCTGTTCTCTTCCCAACATATTAACACCCCCACCACAGCAGCTCAGTGTTTTTGCTTTGGGGTTTTAGGTTTTTTTTTTTTTTTGGTTGTTGGGTGTAGTGAGAGGATCTCACAACTGAACCGGAAACACGCCTGTGCACTGTGTCAGTAGAATGGTTTATCAGCTTGTGTGAATGTGACAAACTCATTAGGGCTTAGATAAGACTTATCACTTCAACCAGGGCATCAGTTAAGCACATAATTATTTCTAAGTCAGAAAAATACAGCATAGGCTAAAGGCTATGCAATATTTCAGCATGTCTCTTGAGGGCGTTTTCTGAAATTTGCCCTTTGCAGTGGTGCCTACTAAAAATACATTGTATACAATTCCTAACTAAATTACACCTCCCCTTGAATGCTTAGAAAAAAAAAGAAAAACTGCTATATTTGTTCTGCAGTAGATCGGCACCCTGGTACCCCGCCTAGTGCCCCGAGCCCTATAGAGAATGAGTGATAATTTGTCTTATTTATTGACAAAGTAATCAGTAATAGTCAAACATTTATAGGCATTTATTCTCTTGCTAGCTGTTTATTCAGGCTCGTCTTACCTTTAATTCACTCACCCACTCACTCCCCCTCTCAATCACTTTATCGCTTTATCCTGCTTACAGGGTCATGGGGGGGCCTGGAGCCGATCACATGATAAACCCTAGACAGGGTGCCAAGCCATCGCAGGGCACACACATACACACATTCACACGTTCATTCACACACTATGGGCAATTTGGGAACACCAGTTAGCCTAATGCATGTCTTTGGACTGGGAGGAAACAGGGGAACCCAGAGGAAACCCACCAAGCAAAGGAAGAACACGCAAACCTGATGGGGGAATCGAACGCTTGACCTTGGAGGTGCAAGGTGACAGTGCTAACCACTAAGCCACCGTGCTGCCCATCATTAATTCAGTCTTTACAAATGTTAGTTGAATAGCACTGGTGTAGACCAGATTTTGCAGTATAATTAAGGTAGGCTGAGAGTAGCTGAAACAACAGGATTTCATTTCATCTATGAATTACAACCACTACTGTGGCCACGCACAAACATGGCACCATCACAAGCAGCTGCATCAAACGCCTCGATTTCTTCCTTCACAGGTTTCTTTTGATTTATTCTGAGGGATATATCTGCACGTCAAAATAGACTTTGATGTCCTAATACTGAAAGCTCCCACTTGTCATTTTTTCTTTTCAAAAGAAGCTAGAATACATTTACATACAGCACACTCTTACAGGCGAAGGAAGCCCACATAGTATACAGTGTAAACGTTTGTTTTCTGGGATTATTCATGTGTTGTAAAATACTAATATGTTTGCTCTGCAAAAAATAAAAATGAAAGAAGTCATGCACAAAAGTATCATGTAGGATAGTTGTTAGCTTTGATTATTGCACACATTCACCATGTCATTGTTTCAAGAACCTTGTAAAACATCATAAAGTCCAATGTTTATGCTCCCTAGCAATTTTTTTTCCTGATTAGATTATAATGGCCATGCAGCTCTTTAGACTTTGTCCTGTTCTAGTCACATCATATGCGTGTGGAAATGATCTTACTTTCACTATTAATCATAGCTGTGATTTCTACTGCAAACCTTTTACAATGCAACTGAACCAAGTGTTTAAGCGATCTCCAGAAATGTTCATGATTTTTTTCCAACCACATTTCTTTTGTGAGTTTAGTTGTCAGGTCAGCACTATTCTCCCTGGTTTTAGTAACACACTGGAAAGTTCTTGACCCAATTGTCGTAATTTAAGCAATATCCCTTGTTGTTTTCTTCGCTCGACAGAGTCAAATAATTTGACTCTCCCGAAACACAGCAACATCTTTTTTTTCAGGACAATAAAAGAATAATAAGCTTCTCACTGCATCAGACAGGGTTTAAAAATGGCAGCTGAAACCTATTGATCACTGCAATGATTGTCCAGTCAAAGGCCCCTAAGTCTTTTAAAAAAAATCCAAATGGCAACTATTTTTAAAATAACAAAGGATGAATATAATTGTCGAGACCCTTTCATGCTCTAGACCTGATGAAGAAGGCACTGTGTGTCATCTGGCAGAGAACAGATATGTCAAGAAAATTGGACAAAGATTGGCCAAGCAATCTGGCAGCGTTAGAATAGACATGTCGGAGCAATGTGAGGGATGGTGGGTTATGGGGGGCTAATATTAAAGCCAATTGGATCTTAAATCTACTCAGATGATACAAGATTTGAGGTTGCCTGTAAGACATTGTGATGTTGGGAAATGCTAACTATTGAAATATTCATATACTTGATAATAAATGAAATATAAAACCAAACACACTACTAAATGTCTGTCAGTTAAATTTAAATACAATTAAAAGTCCCTTAAATCCATCCAAATTCTGTGCCATTTTTTTTTAAAATCATGCCATGATCTTATGTTAAACCTAATATTTGTAATAAATAACTGAACATGTGAACTACATGTCTACAGAACAGTTTGATCAGGTTTGCCTGTAAAATGTACACAATGAAATGGCGTTCATTCATTTAAAGATCGATGCAGACAAAATATTGTTTAACTAAATGACATTTCGTCCTTGAGTTATCTGAACACGTGTTTCGTTCATTCAATGCATTACCGATATTCCTAAGTTAAATTGATCACATATTAATCATTCTAACCCTCCACCTACCTCGGGATGAAGTCTCTTCATCATCATTTTTCGCATATTAGTCTTTTTAATTGGCGTAATTAATTTACTTATTGATAGACTTCCTTGCCTTGAGGGTTTCACAGCAAACATTTCAGTTGTTTTAATGAAGTAATTGTGGGGATGATTGTTTATACTTGGCGAGTAGTTTGTGTGAAACTAATGGCTTTTGCCCTAATTAACTGATTGTACGTAACCTACTTGAATAAGCGAGCTTTTAATTAAATGTGACAAGGGAAACGGCTTTCTCTCAGGGGCAGTTTACAGTAGAAGCAAATCACTTAAATGAGTAACAGATTTGTCAGATAGGAAGGAAAAATGCTCTTTTCGAGATGGACTTGTGCAAATATTCATCAGCTTGTTAAGGTTGAGTTTTGATTTCTCTCAGTGCTTGAATAACGGACTCTTGATTGTGGAATTGGGGTGTTCTAAAATTCCAGGATCTTTATCTGTTGGGTGCCTCAATTTTTTTTAACCTTTAATCCTGTTGCTTTTTTTTTTTTTTTTTTTGCATTCTACAAGATCCCAGTCCCAGTGTATACCCTCGGGGCTAACCAAATGCTAAACTCCTATTTTAGACTAGAACATTTTTGATAATGTATTAAAATTTGCTATTATGAAGTGATCATCATTGTACAGTACTGTAGTTAAAATGAATGGAGTACTTCATATAGGATATATTATGCTTTCAGAATCTACTGTCCATGAAGCTCTTAGTCTGTAGGAATGTCTAAATTAAGTTCAATATACTGTAAGTAAGATTGCGATATTTCATGCATTAAAACAAATGAGGGAAAGTATTTCAATGATGAGTTTGAAAGTCCTTGGCTGCTAATGGAAGGACTCATGCTGTGATCTTTGTCAAGTTTGATTATAACATTAAGTTTCAAATCAAAGTCTTAAGTGAAAGTGAGAATATATATCAGGGTAATAGCTCCTTGCAAACCATGGTTACAGTTAAAGCAAAAAGATTGAAGCCCAGTTACTCTTGCCAAAGCATTCAACTGGTAAGTGAGCTTAGGAATGACATGAGCATTGTACAGATGCTAGAAGTTAGCACACCGATTTCCTGGATTTGAATAAAAAGTCAAAATTTTTGTTTCAGTTTACCCCCCCCCCCCCTTCCCCTTTTTCAAAGCTTGAAAGTCATTGTCATCACTGACATTCTCTGTCAGTGTTTGTTCATTTTGTATGTTAGCATTTAATTGTGTTAAGCTTCGAAGAAATTAGGAAACTCAGGAAGTAAAAAAAAAATCTTGCAAGTTTACTTTGTAATTTTAATTGTTGCTTTGGGCCATTGTATCAAAGCATTATCAAAGCTATTAGTGCTCATGATGCTCTTTGCATCAGTGAATCCAACGATCCCCCAGTATTTGAATATGATATTTTTGACCATGCTGGTTTTTAATTCGTGTTGCTGTGGCTATGACACAACTCAGGGAAATGATTCAGCTGATGTGCAAAGCTGAGTGGGAGCAATGTGTTAAAGCTCAGCGTGGTCATTAAACTGGGTTTGCTAATGCTCAGTTAAATCATATCATTAGCATTGAATACTTTGAATATAATGCTGCCAAAGATAGCTGATTACTTCATTTCGATTAAGTTTCAAATTTATGCTGAATAATGGGTAACAAGAAGGCAGTATTCCCACGGCACCAACCTGAACTTGTGATATTCATTAAGAGCAAAGTATTCTGAAAAAGGTTGCTTTGGAAGTGATGATGTAAGGGCAGATGAGAAGAAACAACTACTCAGTGGTGGAAATGAAACCTTTGCGAGAGTTCTTGACTTGGTTGCCAGTAAGTGAAGTATCAAAAAGTCTGAAATCCTGTAAAAGCTCTCCTTTTATAGCATACACTCTAGGACTAGGAAAGCTTGCCAGAACGGGCAGCTGGTAGAGACTTGAGGTTTTTGCTTAGGGACTGAGATCCTGTAGATGCAACGAAAAGAAAGGCATGCAATGATATAATGTGGGAAATATGACCAACTAAATTTGCTATTAAAAAAAAGAAAGAAAAAAAAGGCTTATCCAGTTATTTGGTCGGTTAAATTCAAGTGGTAACTTGTATATCCTATAAGAACTACTATATAGGATAATAGCATTAGTCACCAACTGGATTTAACTAAGCAAATACTGTAGGTAAGAGCCTTCCATTGGATGATTACTACATGGTTCAGCTGCCAACAATTTATTTAAACCTAACTGGTACATTGAGTAGGTTCTCATTTCTTACGCAACCATGTTCGAAGATGTATCCTATAGCCAGGGCAAATATGTTACTTTGTTCCAGAGGGATCAAATTATTGGTCTGCATCAACAACCAAGGAGATGCTGAAACTTCTGAGTTAAGATCTGTAAAACACATTATTAAAACTTGGAAAGATAGTGGTGAACCATTATCGTCGAGAAAGAAATGTGGTCAGAAAAAGATCCGGAATGAGCGTGATTTGAGATCACTAAAAGGCTTAGTGAAATCAGATCATTATCAACAAACCTAGGAAACATATGTTTAATGCCTTTGTTTAATGGTGAAAGTAAGAGCAATGCCACAATCACGACATGAAGAGAACTCAAGGGATTGGTACTTCAATTTCATGCGGAGCATAAAGAAAGAACTGCGAACCATTGGAAAAAGGTTGTGCGGTCTGATAAGTCCAGATTTACCCTGTACCACACTGATGGGTGCATCAGGGTAAGAATAGAAGTGGATAAAATAATACATCCATTATTCCTAGAGCCTACTGTACAAACCTGTTTGGGCAGTGTTATGATCAGTGGTTACTTCTGTTGGGCAGGTCTAGGTTCAGCAAAGTTATGTGCCCAAAAAATGAGATCAGCTGACTACCTGAATATAGTGAATGACCAGGTTTTTCCATTATTTACATCAACAGATTTTTTCTTCCCTGATGGCACGGTTATATTCTAAGATACTTATGCCAGGATTCATCAGGCTCAAATGGTGAAAGAGTGGTCCAGGGAGCATGAGACATCCTTTTCACACATGGATTGGCCAATGCAGAGTCCAGACTCTAACCCCTTTGAGAATCTTTGGGATGTGATGGTGAAGGCTTTATGCAGCTACTGTATCTGGATCTCCCATCATCAAATAATGCAATTCTGGATGGAAATACTGTAAATGTTGTGACATTGCATAAGCTTAATGAAACTATGTCAGGGCTGTAAAGAATATGTGGCTTTTTTGGCGGTCAGTGTGTGTGTGTGTGTGTGTGTGTGTGAGACTGAAATTGAGTAGTGTAGAGTTCAATTGAGTTGAGTTGTGAGTTCAAGGCTGAGAGCTGGGATTTTTACCTGTGATGGAGTTAATATTTCATAAGAAATTAAAAAGTCTTCTGGTTTAGTCCACATCAACCAGACCATACAAATACTTCTACTGAATGACTTTAACCCCCTCTCTCACTATGCTGGCATACTCACTCCTCCCTGTGTGAAAGTGAACCTGAACTATAAACCACATTCTCTGAAGAGTTAAGACCAAATTTGTTACCCAGACTTCATGTAGGCAGGAGGCATTTCTAACATCGAACTAACGACCCCATTTTACATACTCAACCATTATTCTCAACTACCATTCTGTCCCTGCAGCTTATCAAAGTCAGAAGCCTAGATTGCTACTTTGATTCAATGCACACAAGGGCAGTGAGCCTTGTGTCTCATAAACAAGCGCTAGCAAATAGTTGGGTTTCTCGGTTTAGTCAGCTTATCATATTGCGTTTCACCTCATATTTTCATGGGCTTAGAGTCCATTTTACTGGTAGCGTCTGCCAGTGCCATATGTAAATCTTATTTCGATTGACACGACAGGATTTGGGATCTATCGTCACAGCAGTCTTGTGTAAAATGCTTAAACGGCACTCCAAATTAAATGAAGGCCAATATATTTAAATCAATAATATGACAGTTTTACTATTTTACAATATTCAAGTCAAGTATATGTTGCATCCGTTTAGAACTACATTATAAATAGTGTGTAAATAGTATCCTTCTGTGACGCCATTCACATCCGAGGGTCACGACCCCAAGGTTGATAACCTATGCAGTAAAAATCTTTATTAGACATTATTATAAAATATTACTAATTCTTATGCAGTGGACATCACACTAACTTTATAAAACTCCATATACTATAAGTCTCCAGGACAAATTGTTGGCTGCAAGCTTAAACATGTCTACAGATACTGTAACTGGCTTTTTAAATTTACTTATTTTTTTTCTGTGTTGTTTTCTTTCCATATCTGAAAAAAATCACTAATTCCCATATTAAGACTGGTTAGCAGTATTGCATTTCAATGATTGCCTGATTAAATGACACATTTGCATAATGCCTCTTTGGAATAATAGTAACATTTGTAATAATAAGTTAAATTCAACAGAAAAAATAGCAGTCTTATATTCCCTCAAAGTGAAAGAAAGAGCTAAAAACACTACACCACAAGAAAAAAAGTGACAAATTTCATTTTTATTTGTAATAAGTGCGTGGAATTGTGCCGTGGATTCATACATTAATTAATGGATTGCTACAGTACCAGTTCTTGTCAGAACTGGTAGTAATTCCAAGGTTGTTGGTGTTTTATTCAGTCAGTAGTCTGAATTGGTTGTATCTGATTCAACACGGATTTAACAAACCTCCCAGATATGTGGAAATTGGTTTGTTATGGTTTTAATACAAGATACTCTTTCTTTTTCTCTTTCTTTGGTTTGCTTTGCTTTTTGTTTTGACAGCATGTTAAAGCCAAAGTGCCTGTTTCATACATATCAAGTCTTGCTATAACAGTTTGGTCATGCAAAACCACAACATTAATCTACGTTATCCTGAAGTTACCCCAAAGGTCCCAGAGAATAAATAATCATTTCTTTTTTTTTGTGTACTTGGCTTAATATTGGCTTGTGTTAAATTGGTGTCTTGCTTGAGTGTGTTGTCTAGGTAGTGTATGAGAGCTTTCAGTTTGTCAGGGAAATACTAAAAAGTCAAGATTGCTGTGGTCACCCTTGGTCATTCTCTCGCCCTTGCTTTCTTGCCAAGCCATTGAGGTGTAAGGTTTTATATGGATGCTGTAAATGGCCTCACTGGTCCCCGGTGTCAGGCAGCACCTCTACGTCTTAGATTATGATCATTTTTTTCTTCTTCTTCTATTTTCTGGACCTGTGGTTAGAAGATGTAGGAAGGGTGGGGGTAGTGGACATGCAACCCTCATTTTCATGCGCTGCACGTCCTGCTTCAGTGGCACGACGCCTTAGCCTGATCTCTGTTGCTATGGTAGCAATGGTTTGGGTCAGGCTTTAGGCCCTCATTATGAAGTTTGAAGTGTGCTCGCAGCTCCCCAGAGTGACATTGGAACACCTAATAGGAGAGAGAGCATAGGAGCCTTCATGGACACATCTCTCCAACTCCCCTTTCATCGCTTCATCACCAGTTCTTGATAGTTTCTCCACTCTCTTTGAGATACAGTAATGCTCAAGCACATCCTTTTCTGAAGTTGCCTCAAAATATATACGATCAAAGGATTTCGTTAACGTTTTCATCAACTTGTCCATCTAGTGATGGCTTTCTGATCATCATCTATTTGGTTCCCAAACTACAAAGTTCCTTCACATCAGTTATAGCAACTGTTGTACATGGAGATTGTTTTGGAATTGCCTTAACCATGTTACAATTTTCATAATTTGTTTTATTGGCCACTTTTAATTCTGCTGTGTGAGACACAAAGGGAATGGCATTAGGCAGTCACTTATAATGTTTAATAGTGTAGGTGAGGAGGTAATATACTTCTTATTAAACTCTGAATTGCTCTTGGTGTGTGCTGCAATTTATTCTTAGAGCAAGTCTTGCCTTCTTCAGAGTCGTGGTGCTGTGAGGTGCACAGGCTGGAAGAGATTAACATTTAATGGGAGTCTCAGGCTCATTTTAAGCTGATATCTCTTGTCTTCCGTCCTGGTCGTGAGGGGATTGTATTAATCAGGAACTGCGGCAGAAAAGGTGATGGAACTCTTCAGATTTGGATGCAGAAACAGGAAATGTGCACTCTTGTATTCTGTTTCATTCTCTGCTTCTTTTCTGCGTTTATCCGTGCTTAATCAGGAGTCATGTAATTGCCATTTTCAGAGACTTTTGGTGGTGGGCTTCATGTTTTGCTGCGCTGCTCTGATATTCTTTGATGGTGACACCAGCGTTTATTGAGAAAGAAGGCAAAAGATGGTGACAGATTGATCATTTTCCTTTCAATTCTCCAATTTCTTTGAGGAAATGGCAGTGTTTAGCAATTCATTGCTTCAAGAACAAGGCTTGTGTCTGGTGCAGCAGAAATAAGTAGGTATTCTTCTCTTGCGCTTGCGATAGTAGCCCTTGACTCAGCACTCTGGGCCAGCAGGAGGCTTCTCATAAGAAGCCTGGGGGAATGCAGATAGGAGCACGTTTAACATTGCCCTTCAAGTCTGATGGGACGCTGCATAAATTTTGTTATGCAAGATTTTTAGGCAGTTCAACCCAAGGCTAGGTCATGCAGTAGGATCAAGCTGGGCCTCCAGTGAATCCTTTTCTACAACTTGACTTGGAATTGGGAAATTCAGTGGAAATAAACCTGCTGCCTGAACAGATAGTGAGAATACCCAGCTTAGAGTGTTTTTTTCTTTTTTCTTTTCTTTTCCTTTTTCTTTTTTCCATTAAAAAAAAAAAATTCTGGAGAGAATTCTGGAGAAAAGTTTACTGTTTTTTGCACCAGACCATGGGAGGTTTATACACAGAGTTGCCTGTGTATTGCATGTACATTTCTTGTGCTTACGCTTGATGGCAAATGAGGTAAACCAATCATATGAATTATTTTATATTTTATTTTCACTTACTTGGACTGACCCATCAAATCTGTTGCACAGGCTGTCCCAGCCCACGTCGGTCCTGTCCGTTAAGGAAAAGTTGTGGTCATTGGACTATTCGAAAGGACCATCACTAGAACATATTCAGCAGTGATACTGACAAGGTAGTGGGAAGGTAGTAGGTGTAACACATGTATGAATGTGTAAGGCGCAGCGGTGTTGCTGGCTGCTGGCTGGAGAATCAGACGACAACTAAAAATATCCAGCCACTAGCAGTCCTGTGATAAACTGACACTGCTGAATTTGTAGGAGAGCTCTGGCATAAAACCGTACACTTACAAGACGGAGCAACAAGGAAATGTAGGTGTGCCAAAGAGGCCCATAAGAGTACACTACTACTTGTACTAGTATATCACTATTGATCCACCCCTCGTATAATACCTGGTCATTTACTGTATGCTCTTTTGGTGGCCACATTCAATGAATTTGGGATACACCTTTACTATAGCAAACAGAAGGACTACAATCAGTAACCGAATACCTACAGACGGAATCTTTATAGTGCATATGGTCTTTATGGTACCTGATAAAATTGTGAATGAGGAACTTTATGAGTTGGTTGTACCTGATAAACCAGCTGATCTGACAACCAGCTTGTACGTTATATACAGAAATGTAGCAGTATACACCGGATGGTCAAAAGTGTGTAGATCTGAATGTTACCCTCATTTGTGTGTGTTTAACATCCTCTTCCATATTTAGTTTCCTTCTAAATATTTTGTTCTCCACTCTTTTAGAAAGCATTTTCACTAAAAATTGGAACATGACTGTGATCATTTGCTCATTCAGCCACAAGCATCAAGTCAGGCACTCACATTAGGTAAGGAACCCCAAGGTGCAGTCGGCATTGCAGTTCAGTGAGCTCCTTGGTCTCTTCCATACCAACCTTGGATAATCTTGGCATCATGGACCTTGATGCACAGGTACATCACCATGCTGGGACAGGGTTGGGCACTGTAGTTCTTGTGAAATGAAAATATAATGCTACAGCATACAATGACATCCACTTGACATCTAATTGTGTTTGTGGTAACAGTTTGGGGATGGCCCCAAAATAGGTGAGCTGGTCCGTAGCCATATAATATGTGAAGAAGCTTCCAGTTCTGTGATATTGTTGCATTGAGTCTGTTCAGAGCTTGCTTTTGGTCATGCTGCTTGAGTGCTCTGTTATGCCAAGAGGGAGCTGTACCCCGGGATGTAGAGAGATACTGACAGCCTCAGGCCTTGCACACCTTTCATCTAGCATACACACACACACACACACATGCACACACACGCACACACACATACTTTTTTAGCTTGTTTTTTCTAATTAGCGTATGAGCAATGTCCGAGATTAAGTAAAAGTTTTACATAATACGAATTAATTAGAAAACTGTTAAAAAGTGTGAAAATAAACATAAATAACAAATTGTAGAAAATATTTTTTTCTTCTTCTTGATTTGCAGTTTAAGGTCAAACTTTTTGTTGTTGTTGTTATTTGGTTTGGTTTTTGTTTCATACTGAACACCATGAAATAAATGAAACCTCCTCAAAACAATTGCAGGCTGAGGTTTATGTTGGGCTAAAACCATATTCATACAGTAAACTCCTTCATTCATTCATTCATTCATTCATTCATTCATTATTATTTATACAAATCTTTCCTGAGCACAAATCACTGATGAAGATTCACAGTTGTGTTTCATGGACTCATGTCATTCTTGTTTTTTTTTTTTTTTGTATTATTATTATTATTTTTTTAAATAACTTCCCTCATAAATAAATAAATACCTAGATAAAGAAAGAAAGAAAGAAAGAAACCTGCAAAAATGGAGATATCTCCCCCTTATCTGAGCTGATCTATTTACTGAAGCTACAGTATGTAGAGCCAAATACAATTGACAAAAACATAATAAGGCAACCAATAGCGTAAAATAGTGTCTCTAGGGCAGGCATCACTAAATGGCAGACCACGATCTGGATCCGGACCGAGTGACAGTTCTATCCAGACTGATGATTTTCTGATAAACGAGACTAATTAATATACCAGTAATCTAGCTTTTTTCCTGGAGGTCCAACAGACAATCAATGCGATAGTTTACCATGCAGGGACAGAGTGTGAGGAAGGAACATAAATGAAAATGTGACCTACTGTAGCCTGACTTACTCCAAGAAAAGGAATTTGGACTATTGAAAACTGAACCTTCGATGATGAATGGACAGAAAAATATATGCTTATTCTTCCTGGGGAAAGTTTAAAACCAATTTGTCTCATTTATCGCGGAAAACTATGAAAAACCGAGTCGTTTGAGCAAACGTATCCCCAGCAGTCCGAGGTGAGGGCGTGTAAAATACCCGAGCTGAGAGCCCAGAATGACAGCAGCCAGAGTCTTTTCACATTCTTCATTTACACCCCAGCAGCGTGCAAATGAATATTCAGTGAGGACTGATTAAAGATTGATGTGTGTTTCTGAAAACTGGCAATAAATATTATTGAGATGCTATTGAAATTTTAATTTGGTCATTTTTATAGACTCAAAGTATTATAATTGCATATACTGTACTGTACTGTATATACAGTACATAGAGATTTGAATTCTAGCACAAACCTGTTTTGGACTGACTTGAGCACCAGCTTGAAGAAAATTTTATTGACCAGAACTTCTTAAATTTTAATTCTGGACTCCTGCTCTATGCTATTATCTTTGATTTTATGTGAAGCAAACAGATTCGTACATTTTGTTTCATGTTTTGAATTCCAGATAAGCACAAATTGAAACTGCAGGAATGACATGAGGATGGAGCGTCTGTCCTGAATATGCCAGAATATATGGCATTTCAGCAACAGTACAGCTCTGTCGTTTGGCTTTTTTTTTGTGATTCGTTTACTTTATTTTCCCAAATTTTTCAGATCAATCACAATCGATACAATGTACATGAGCTCTAGTCAGTTTGTATTCTTACTAACAAAAAAACACGATATATGCTGTCTGAACCCCATGTATATTAAAGCACAGTTAAAATATTCATGGATTTCTTTTATATGAAATATTTGAATGGTGAAATATTATCCTGATTACTGGCAGTGAATAAAACTTTGCAAAAGGGATACTTCTCTATCCCTCTATCACTGATCTGATTCTCCTTCTGTCTTCCTGCTTCTCAGCTCTTCCTGCCCCCCCCCCCCCCCCTCTCTCACTCAATTTGTCGTCACTTTCCCTCCCCTTTTTCCGCTGTTTAAATCTGTTTCCACATCCTGCCTGTTTTGACACAATCAAGTGCATTTGCATAAAGATGCCTTGAGTTTGTCTAACAGAGTTGGATGGTTGCACAGGCTGACTGTGATTTGGTGTGTGTGCACGCATGCACACATGTGCGTGCACACGCGCGCACACGCGCGCACACACACATAGTTACGCAATTTATATGCCCTGATTTTTGAAAGAAAAAAGGCAAAAGAGTTGGATTGAGTGGGCCAATGCAGTACGCTGCCATGGCAACTCGGCACTCACCTACTCCTCTGCCGGTGCTGTGTAAAGTAATAAGTGTTTAATATCTGTCGAGGATGGAATATGTCTGTCAGGCTGGCAGCGGACATCTCATCTTTTCCACCACCTCTTTGTCTCACTTTCCAACCCTGCCACTCCGAATAGGTTGAGATGAGTCAAACTTCATCAAGAGTCCCTAGTATCCACCAATCATGTGTGGATAAGCGGAAACGCTGTGAGTCACCACGCCATATGCTGTGCTACACGTTTATTTACTCAGGTTAGCTTGCTAATGCTAGCCCACAACAACATTTATGACTCAACTCTACCGGTGAGTTATGTGCTCCATAAATAACCCTGCGAGCTGGCTTTCAGCGCTGATTGACAAATTCTGATGTTCTAAAAAGTGCTTAGTCATCTACGTATAGCTGCAGGAGGCGCGTATAGTATTGAGTATATTCGCTTGATTATGGCTTTTTTTTTTTCTTTTTTTTTTTACATGATTACTCATTGATTTTGGAAACACGACACATTTTTTAAACGGTAATTCTCCTGAACTTAAAAAAATGCAACTAACAACAACAACAACAAAAAAAGTTAAATGCCGCAGCCTCTGCCTAGCTGAGAGTGAGTGTGGGCTTTTAGTGAGGGATGAACTAAAGTAAATGCACCGACTGGATTTATAACACGTACAAAACGGAGCGCACAATAATAATTTAATTCCCATTATCTTGTTTTTATAATCATTGGAATCCAGAATCTTAATTGGAAATGAAGTGTGACTTATTGCTCAGCCCTACTATTTAGGATTGCAACTTTTAACTGTCTGATGAACTAGTTTAAAATATGTTACAATTTCACTGTATTAACTGACCATTTAAAAAAAGAAGACAAAACCTTAATTCCAATAAAAAAGGGGTAGTATTTTAAATTCTTTGCACACAAGAGTCTTTGGACATTTTTAATATATGGGTTTGGCACAAAGTTGCAATGATACAATATGTATGTACAGTATAGAATACCTTGGTATAAATTAACATTACAATTTCCCTTTATTGGAGACGTTCCAGCATGACAGTGCCCCTGTGCACAAACCCTTCTCCATAAAGAATGTTCAGCTTGCCCTGAAAGAACTTGTCCTGCACAAATACCCGATCTCAACCGCAATGAACACCTTCGGCATAAACCCAGAACACCGATTGCACCCCAGGCCTCAGTGCCTGACCTCACTAATGCTCTAGGGACTGAATGAGCTCCACATAAATAGGTAGGAAGAGTGGAGGTTTTTATAGCAGCAAAGAGGACTAAATCTGAAATGAGATGTTCAACAAGGACATGGTTGTTACAATGAGGTGTCTTTTGGTCATTGGGTACATTAATGCACTTCTTTTTCTTTTTTTAGATCTGGTCAACAATTTAATGTTCTTGTGTGCATAAGTATAGGTACAATGTATGTGATAATATGACAAACATGCGACACAGCCAAAGTAGAGAAACTCAGGTTGATGTTGTGTAATTTAATAGTGAGTTCAGTGGGAGGGATGTGGAATTTCTGGAAGTTTGCAGCTGCAGACAAAAGAGATGAGTACCATCATGAGAACCAGATGTAAACTTGATCTGGTTTAATAAAAAAAAACAAAAAAACAACAACACTGGCGTAATCATTTGATTATACACTATCAAACTATAACAACCCTATTACTAGTTGTTTTATTACTACTTAGTACATTAGTGTATTGATGAGATTTGTGCAGCACATTCTGTCTACAGTGGTAACTGTTTGTTAATCAAGCAGAACCAAAGTTTCTTGCAGTGTATTGCCCTGGAGATCATCAAAACACACAGGAAACACATTACAACAGCATAATGACAAAGTCAAGTCTGTGATCTGTTAAATATGCATTTCGCTAGGCTCAGGATGAGGAGAGAGTCAGCAGTTACTGCTCAAATTTAATGGACTTTGTAGATTTAAAAAAAGTTAAACGTCTAAATGTATGAATAAATCATCATTAAGGTTATTTTATTTATAAATGCACTATAAAATATGCATAGCATTGGGGCAGATTTTCGTTTGATTAATTGTATATATATAATCTAGTCTATCAATGCTAAAAGGCTCCAGGTCGTAGAACCTTTTTTTTTTCTTCCTATTTGTTAGGGTTTGGAATTTTCATACTTAAGACTTCTTCATCCCTTTATTATACGTTTCTAACCAATCTTTATTTTGGTTTTGCTTCTCCATAATTCCTCAATTTTTGTGTTATTGTTAAACTCATCAGTTCTTGCTTCTAAGGATTCACAATTGCCCCTTTTTTTAAGTAATAGCCACAACAGAGCTTTGCGTATTACCCAGTGCCCTCTGGCATACTGACAACCCCTTTGCCAACCGATTCATTTGTTAAGCAAACACCTGTTCCTAGTTTATGCCAAGATATACTATAGTGATGTTGTATTGTATACTGGAATTTGATTAGCCTAGAAAAAAAAAATATTTATCATGTATCCTTTTTTAATCCCTTTATTTAATTACATTATTTTTTATGTCACATCAACTGCAATCCCACGAGTAGAGCAAATACTTGTGGAATTATTCATATGGCGATGTTTACTGTAAGGAGATGTTTATTTTTATGATCAGAAAACACGTTAATCTGAGCATTTCAAAGTAGAACCCCTAATACTGATACCGCATCAGGTCATTACAAAACTCCTTGCTTTCAATTCACACAGCTGACTATATACAAAATATATAGACGCATCTCTAATTAAATTATTATGATGGCATTGAAACTTCAATGCAACAGCAATATGCAAATGCTGCATCTATAATATGCTTTTTATTAGCTCTCTTGTGCATGGCTGCATAATACAACAGCTCAACTATCCAAGAAGTAGCGTGTAGAAACCAGTATACCTTCATATCCAACTTCGTAGACATGAAAAAAATGGCAAAAAAATCCCCAGTCTGTTAATGGCCATGGTGATGCGGTTGTTTGATATGGAGATATTTTGTGTTTGTTAGGTGAATGAGCTGAGTAAAGTAATGCGTAATTCACACCGGGTCATTCCGGATAGTACTTTTACAGCCTCCGGGTGCTCTGTTGTAGCCTGAGAAGCAGAGCAGCAGCCGCAAACGCGGCGAGAAGTGATGATCAATTGGTCGACGTCCTCCACAAAATCTATAAGTGACCGTATGCTTAACGATTTCCTGCCAGCTTTTTAATGTATCTATAGGCCAGGTCGATTCCTCTGTGGGAAGAATTCTATATTTTTGCGTGATGAACTACTTAATCATCCTCATCGGCCACTTGTGCGAGAAAATCCATATCCATTTTCCTTTTGTCTTTTATTGGTCTGTACTTTTCAAGTCATCAGAAAGAAATGGGGGAGTTGAACAGATAAATGGGTAGACTTTGGTTTAGCATACTATGATACTAATTAAAGCTTTCTGAGACTAATTTACTCCTTCATTACGTTTCCCTTGGCTAGCAATACGTGCGGTTTGTCCAAGCCGAAACAGGCCACAGTGCCTCCGAACGGATGGTTGTTGCAGACCTTGTTGAAGATCTGGCGTTCTCTGTATTTTTATTCTTTTTGTTTTTGTTAGTTACTACCCTCTACCCTGTGCCATGTTCTTTTGTTTTCTGTATTCATTTATTCAGGTAGACATTTTGTTCTGGTTACATCATCTCTTTTTTTCTTTTAGTACTTTTAGCAGCCATCCAACATAAGGTGCCCCTTCAGTATCCTTCAATAGTTTTTTTTATTTATTTATTTTTATTTATTAATATTTTTTTCCCTTTTCTTTGTCTGGCTCTGTGTGTACTTTTATTTCTGGCACACAGTAATTTTTTTCACTGTAGGCACTGCCCTGGTGCATGTTTGACGCAAACACCACATGGCTTTAAAATGAATTTGGACCCGGTGGACAAGGTTGACGCCATTTCGAAGTCGGTGCCAATTTTGTGTGTGTGTGTAATGACGACAGTATCCGATGAGACTGAAGCACTACAGTATTTCCGCTAGAGCTGTGCGATTTAAGCGATTATGCAAATTAATCAATGTTTTGTTGATTGATTAAATAAACTGATGCAATGGCTCCGTTTTCGAGAGTCGATTCACACTTAACTATTAAGGTACATTTTTAATTGTTAAATGGTCTTCAATTTTTTTATTTCTTAAACAATGAATAAAAACACTTCCATCTTCAGAGTATTGCTGCTGCTTCTACTACTTTTAAATGTATGGGAGGTTCGTGCAGTACCTTCTCCTATTGGACTGGAGTGTTGCACAGAAGACCTGCAGGAATAAAAGATTTGTAGGATATATGATATTTAAAAAAGTTATATAAGTATATAAGTTATATAATTTTGTAAATAACAAACATTTTGCATATTAGATCATTTTAGTATACTTAATACTTTAAAACATAAGAAATTCGACATTATATATCAGTGCTGTCAAAGGGAATCAAATTAAAAATTGCAATGTCCAGAAATTTAATTGAATCGAATCCACAGTTTATTTATGATCCACAGCTCTGGTGTACTCAGTCGAGGACATGCTTCCTACATTTCCTTAACAAGGCAGAGTGGCCTGAACACAGTGAAGCCTATAAAAAGATTAAAATATAGTTGGTTTGCCCAGAAAAAATTCCCCACTCTCGCTGCACTTACAGTACGCTTGCATTTGATCTACACCCAAATAGAGTATTATGATACAATATGGTCAGCTGCAATCCACCTGAGATTGTCATAAGGACCATCCATGTCACTGAACCTGTTAAAGTTAATTAAAAATCGTGTTGATGTTCATGTTTCACTTTGCACACACAGCTGTACAGTGTTGTTTTATTTATCGATTGTCCATCAGATATCCTGTTGCCAGTTTTGGCATGATCCAGCTTACTTGTAATTTCTGTCACCTTGTATGTTAACAGTGTCAGCAAATGAGCAGAGATGTCCAGTGTGTGCAGCTTACAGAGCTTCTCATTAACGCAGCAAAAAAGGAAAGATCAATTAGAAAGGCTTGCGTGCTGATTTAATTGAATGATCTGAAGACGTGCTCATTGATCTTTTTTTCTTCTTTTTTTTTTTCTTGCTTACAGGGGCTGTAGTCAATGTATTTTTGCTGAACCATGTAAAGTCTATACAGTAGGTGATGGTGTTCGTTTTGGTTTAATGTTGCCACAAAATACCAATTAACCAAAATAACCACATGAGCTGATTTGAATGATGAGTGGATGGGGTGGCATTTTCAGAAAAGTTAGATGTTGAAGCATGGGTGTATGCAAATGCAGGGTATAGGCAGAGTGATATGATTAAAAATGAAGAATTTGGATTTTAATCAAACATGGAAGGTCAGAACTATTGTTATTAGCTATGGTACAGTAGATGTAGTTCATTATTAGTTCTGGCTGAGTCAGAGAAAGATCTCAAAAGTCTAGAAGTGAATGTTCTGAAAAAAAAAACAGCAAAGTGCTATCTTGTTATTTTCATGTAATTGTAAGTTGCCATTTCTAGATATTATGACATTATTAATTTATAACTCTCAGTATTTGACATATTATCTCCTTATTTTAGACTTGATATTTAACACAGCCAAATTCCAAAAGGGCAAATGTATTTAACAATATCTTATAGGAATTCTAACTTCATTTTCTTTTTCCTAAACAGCAAGTACACCAGGCATTGATTTAGTGAAATTATTAAAAGTCCAATAAATAATTTATTTGCATTCAAATGATTAAATTGGCAACAGTGAAAAGTACGGAGTTGTTAATAGTCAAATTTCATGCTGAAATAGCATAAAATAAAGGGTCTTAAATAGATTTTTTTTGTAGGTTTATCTTAAATCAAAATTGAGGTGCATATACAGTAAGTACATTACCATAGGTTTCAGTCGTTGTAAAGTCTAGTGTACAGTATGTTAACGGGATTACACAACACGCGTTCCATGCAAAAGTGCATTCCAAAGTTGAGCTGAGACTCGTATGAAGCTTCTGCAGTCCCGTATGGCATCCCAGGGAAAGTGTTAAATATGTACTAAAAACAAAGTAAAAAAGTTAACTTAAAGTTTGTGAGTCTTTAAGTTAGAATCACATACTGTAGCAAAATGTGTTAAGCTGAAATTAATGTCAAAATAATGACAGTAGCACCTCGGTGTTATAATCACAGCTTAGAATGCTGTTCAGGGCTTTCGATAAACAACATAAAAAGATTTTTTTTATTGATTTAATTGGAATTTTTTTCTTTATACTGTATAGCCTTTAAAAAAATTCCCAGCACTAGAAGACATTTAAATAGAACACACCATACAGTAGATGTTTTTGCATTAGTATTCTAATGCATTTGCTTCTTTGGCATAAAGAGAAGGAAAAAAAACTCACTTTTAACCTTACTGTAGCTATCTGTTTATCCTGGCTTCCTTGAAAAGGTGCCTCTCTTTAAAGTTCAGACAGGGGCATAAAAAAAAGAAAAAGGCTTAGCTGGGACAAAACTGATGACAAATACATATACAATTCTCTTCCTATGACTGTGTGTCATTAATAATCGAAATTTACTGAAACACTGGACCTAGCGAGTATAGACCTTTAAATTCTTGTTTGTGCCAGTAAAGCAAACAAATAGTGGATTTACTTATGAGATCAAAACATGTAGTGTTTTCCCAGTGAACATAACTAGTGACTGAAGCTTTCCTCGTGCAATGAAAACAGCTGCAAAGCTTGAATGATCAGATGAAATATTTAGGCATGAAATATTGATTAAAAAACAAAATGTAGTAGTTTGTTGCACCATATCAAAGGAATCCCAGGGTGTACACATGAGGGGAAAGCAGGCAGAGTTTGAGATTGTTTTGTGGTGAGATGTACCACATTTTACCTATGAGTGGCCCAAGCTTAAAGGATGTCTGTCGATGATGGGGATCGGCACTGAATGAACTTCAGCACGCCCCTCCTTTCTTTTCTTCCACCCTTTTCATCCCTGCGGCTGGGTAATGCAGATCACTTTGAAATTGAAATGATGAGGAAATATAATATGGTGGCAAATTAGAGTCTTTGCCGTCCTGCTGATGCTAGAGTCGTTTTGAACGCATCTCTTTTCCTCCTCCACCCAGGAAGCCATGTTAGAAGCTCAGCACAAACTGGATCTAAGCATCTGCATAAATCAAATATGGTTTTAATTAGTAGAGCCTGGATTTTACCCTTGGCCTGGAGGCTCTGATAAGCATAGAGGTCTTGCATATGGGTCAGTGCTACGTCCAGACCAATTATAAAGGTGGCACCCAAATGTGATGTGTATTTAGTTAATGCCTGTTAAAATTCGACTTTCACATTGATTAGGTTACATAACATTGTTAATATCCTACTTCTAATTTTCTGTCATAACTCAGACCGTACACAATTTCCATTCTGTTACAAAACATTTAATTAATGACAGGGTAGCATGATATAGTCAGACAGAGAATAATCAGCATCCTTGCTCATGGTTATAAAAGATTGTTTGATTTTGTTTTGTTGTTCACACTGAAATATGCCAGAAATCTTACTTTTGAGATAAATAAAATAAATATATAAAGTGCTATATGTTCAAAGAATTATTGATTCCACTAGAAATTCTTAGATGTTCAAGGATGTTCCCTTTCACATTTTGCGTTTTAAAAAATAATTCCTTAATATATATATAAAAAAAAGAGCAAACAATAAAAACCTACCTGACTTCCTGCTTTGCCAAAGTGCCTATGAAGTGACAGAAATCATATGCCCCAAGTTATTCATCAGAATGAAAATGAAAGAATATACAAATGAAATGAGACGGCAATCATTTAAAATTTATAAACAAGGCAGTGGCGAGTAGCGACACCTTAACACCTTCAAGGCCTTCAGTCAGGCATTATATTTCTCAAAAATAAATACAAAAAAAAAAAATCAGTACAGTGCCTACAAACCTTTTTTCTCGTGCATAGTCTGTGACTTTGCTACCCAAGGGAGCTAGGGGAGGCTCAGCCAGATTTTTTTCTCTGCTGTTGTTATGTGGTCACTTGAACACTAAAGGCTTTCTCTGAGGCATTCTGAATTTAAACCTACAGTATGAAGACACGGTTTTAGATTCATTTACTGAATACTTAATCAGTTTATTGTGGGAGGATTCATTCACAAGATCGGCATGTCACTACGCTACAAAAATGGCCACTTTTTTGTTTTTAGCATCAAAATAAAATAATTAAGTCTGTCAACTAAGTTTAGATGATATTGTAGTAACATCAAGGAAAGCTTTGTTATTGGTATGCTATATTTGACGTGACACTTTTTAAAAATAGTTTGCTAGTAGAGGCTGATTAGCGGAGGGAAAGCTGTGAATCAGTTTTCTGGATTTATTAAACTTGAGAGACTGTTGTGTTCAAGAATTCCCAAAGATCAACAAACATGTTTATTTCCGTAGTGAAATAAAATAGCATGCTGCCAGATTTATTAAAACCCACGATCACCTGTATGGTCGCTTTTTGCCCTTTTTATTTAAAAGGAAAGAAGAATGCATTTTGTTTTTAAATAAACATTATTGTGAGGACATTACAGCATATTTAAAGTGGTTTCATTGTTGTTGCTTATTTAATTAAACCAGCAAAGACGTGTAGTTCTGCGGTTGGGCTCTGTTACTGTACACTGTAAAAAATAAAAAATAAAAATCTAAAAAAGGCGAAAAAAAACGGTCAAATGACTGGCACATATTATGTGCAAAACCATTAAATTTACAAAAAATTATTTAATCTTTCACAGAGAAAAAACGTAATTTTACAGATTTCAATAAAGCAACAGCACTATAAGTTTAGCAGATGAAAAAAACATTATTTTACAGATTTTTTCCAGTTAAATCGTATAAATCAAATGTATACGATTTAACACCTTCAGTAAAACAGCACTAGATGTGCTGCAGCTAAATGTTTTTATTTGACTGTTTTTTTCCAAAATTATTACAATCAAACAAAAAGCAATAAAGCAAAAGCATTAGACATTTAGCAGAGAAACACTGTTATTTTACTGATTTTTCCTAAATGGAAGATCAAACACCTTCAAATAAAGCAATAACATAAAAAACCCTGTTATTTCATTTGTAATTTTTCATAAATCCCTGTGAACACACATGTTCAATAAAGTGTTAACACAAACTCAGGATTATAATATTTGTAAAATAGCCTGTAGAACTGTGACACAGTATAGTACAAGTATGATGCAAAATACAATAAAATCACTCTCTAGATTCTCTGTGCTGCTAAGTAGTAAGCAGTACCTTTTAAGGTGGAAAATTTTGTCGTGAGTCGAGGCTGTGACTCAACCAACACCTGACATTTTACTACACCAGCTTAGACTATTCTCTTTGTTGTTGTTGTTTTTGGGCAGGGGGTTGTCTTGCATGACATTCAAGTACAGACATTGTTTTTTTCTCACTTGCTGAAAATAAGGGGTCATTTCAGTGTGGTGTGGAAGCCCTACACCAACGAGTATGATGCTTGTTCGAGAACCATATAGAGGCGGCACAGAGGCGTAGTGGTTAGCACTGTGGCCCTGCACCTCCAGGGTTGGGGTTTAATTCTTGCTTCATGTTCTCTCCTGCTTGGTGGGTTTCCTCTGGGCACTCCAGTCTCCTCCCACTGTCCAAAGACATGCAAATAAGGCTAATTAGTGTTTCCAAATTGCCCGTAGTGTGTGAGGGAGTGTGTGTAGTACTAGACAAACAGGTTCTAGTGGACGCAATCTATAGGAAGTATTAACATATGATATTTACCAATTACTATATTATTTAGGGAGCATAACAAGGGGGATGTTTTATGGATGTATGACATAGAACAAAGAGGATGGAACAAAATGGATTCATGCTACACAAAATTAGAAATCCTTACAATTTCTGAGCACAAAGTTGGTCAAAACTGGAATAAAGGTAATACAGCCAACCATCTCGCTGGTGTTGTACCTCTAAATTAGGCTTCCAGTGGCACAAAAATAGACCCTGTCTCTCTCATCTCTTTGTACAGTACTCCATTTCTTTCCCATTCTATCCCATTCTGTCTTGACCTGTTTCATGCTATTTCTCTATCAGCTTTATGCTGCTTGCTTTGAGGCCAGTATCAGCACCTGCAGAGCTGGGCTACAGCCAGTCACTGTGAAGATACTCCGTCAGGAAGAGAAGAGAAGAGTGGGCGTGAAAATCCAGTAGGAAAGGAAATCACTAGATGACCATCTCTGATACCGCTGTCACATACTAATATTAGCTTACATCGACGGGTTAACACGTAAAAAAGGTGCCTTGTTTAATCTATATAGCTAGCACATGCCAGAAAAGCAGTTCTGCAGTACCGGCACTCGCAGGCAATCTTTTTATGAGATTACTATGCAAGCTACAGTACGTTTCCTGACTGTATGATTATTTCCCTGGCATGTGTTTTTTTTTTTTTTTTTTTTTTTGTCAACGTTAATGTCAGCAGAGCCTCAAAAGCCATCCGTTATGGATCATGCTGATCGCTAACAGTGGGACAATGTGGCCTTTTACAATGACGTTTCACATAACAACCCATAATTTGTCTACAAAGACTATGATAATCACTGGAAAGTCAAAGCCGTTTCCGAGAGCAAAATTTGATACAGGGCTTTAAAAAAGCGGGTCGCATGTGAAAATCTGTCCTTCCTCATAGCGATCACAGAATTAAAATTAAGCACAGGTTTGTGTCTTTCACAGCAGCATAAAGGAGGAGCCTTTGTGTGCATTTTAATTAAAATTTCGAGTTAGTATCAAGAGCCCTATTGGAAGGCTAAAAACCTGACTACTGTATGTATGATAAATTTTATCGGTTTTTACAGGTCATATCAGAATTAATGGCAGTGACATAATTTAACATGCAACCAAAAGGACAACAGTTCCATTTACTGTAGGTATGCATGATGTTCTGCTTTCTAATTCTGCCTCATCCACATCCATAACAATGTATATTTGCATTTTTAAAAAAAAACTCCTGTCTAAAGCGTTTTTAAAAATATCTCGTCCCTCCGCACCATATTCTGGCACCTCCATGAGGATTAAAAAATAAATAAAATGAAATTAGATTGCACACGTTATAAAATACATACTGTACCACATTACAAAGCGTCATCGTATAAACCTAGTTAGCGACTGTTTAAAATGCAATCCTAGCACATTCATAACACGCGCACACACACACACACACACACACACACAGACACACACAGGTCTTGTAGGAAAATGTGCACTATAAGAAGAATATATTTGATCTACAGCCTATATTTGATCTTGTTTTAGTAAAGCTTGAGAAACCGATTGACTCAGGGTCTGGAAATAAAATGATTACATAAGAGTTCCTGTTCAGTTGAGACAAATTAATGTCTAGAACACAAGGAAGATGAAAGTCTATAAAGATGAGTCGTTGAGTGATTCTTTCATGTCACCTCCAGACTTTCGTTCTCCTGTCCTTTTTTTTTTCTTCTCCCCCTGAAAGCACGCTCATTATGAGCTTTGTCATCTCTCCATGTCGGTGGTTATGTGGTTATGGCTGACAGCTCTTAATGAAATTCCCCCCTCCTTCACCAATCTTACCTGACTTTAAGCCCTGTCACACTCTCCCTCTAATGAGCAGTGCACAATCTGAAGCTGCCGTGACATTTTGGTCACTGCGCTTTTCCATTCCGTTCTCCACAGGGGCTCTTCAGGAAAATAACCTGATGCTGGTGGCTCCAGCTATTGATATTTCAAACAGCGGGTTTAGATCTTACTTTGCCGGCTCTGGCTACCCTTTTCTCCCCAGCGCTGCTGAATGTCAGCCATTTGGGGGAGGATCAAATATTTATGAGGGGTTGATCCACAGGCCTTACTTTCCTTCTACGTCTCCAGAGCGTGATGCTTTCCCGGATCGTTTGCAGACGAGAGCCGGGGCTCGGTGAAGGTACGAATTAGCGGCAGAGAAGGAGCAACCTTTTCACGGCAGATTTCCACCAGATGCGGAAGTGAAAAGATTGTCAACATGATCTTGTCATGTAAAACATTTGTGTTTGGAAAACACAGCTGATGCCTTCTCGATACGGCTGCCTCAAAGCTGAGCGTTTTCAGGGCTTTTTTTTTTTCTTCTTTTTTTGCCTGCAGGAAATAACGTTTAATTCCTCAAGGAGAATCCAATTTCTTTACCAATGACTGATGCAACAGAGGCTGTCAAAATGAATGGTAGAAAAAAGTGAAGAACAAAAAACGCCTCATAGTAAATGCTGCATTCGTATTGGAAATACAACCACACACTCTGCCTGATCTCTCTCTCTCTCTCTCTCTCTCTCTCTCTCTGCATTTGCGCTGCCGCTTGTATATCTCCCTCACGGCATCACATACACAGCATCACAGCTCCACCCTATTTGTGTGCTTGCCTAGAGCGCTTTTTGCACTGCGTGTGTAAGAATATGTGCAAAGACTTCTGCAGCCCATGCAGGAATCGGAGAACATGCCATCCGTATGTTCATGCACTCATTTAGACGTGTGGCTCGAGGGAGGCTCTGTCCTCTTTCTGCTCCTCCTCTGCATTTTTCAAAGAAAGTGGATGGATGGTAACGTCACGGCTGTCCATGTGCACGGATGATTATTTAGCATGCATCTGAGCAAGGGAGTCTCTTTCCAAACTTGAATGCGGCAAGACTCTGTAGCAACTGAACCATAAGAAGCAAACCAACAATGCGGCGTATTTTGGGCTGTGGGTAATATTTTATTTTTTAGGCGCGAACTGGCAAAGTGGCCCGCGAGGCTCAAACTGAGACAAATGGCAGAGATGTAGTACTGCAGAAATGTGATGCATGAGTGTGATATTTAGAACAATGAACAAAAGGAGAAAATACAGATGGCTGTGGCATCATAGTCATTCAAATTTTACGGTTTCTTGATATTGCACCACAGAATGTTTTTAAGTAGTTATTTATAAAAGTGTGTGTGTGTGTGTGTGTGTGTGTGTGTGTGTGTGTGTGTGTGTGTGTGCGCATGTCGTTATGTGCAAAAGTCCTGTGTTCTTTTAATACAAACTTTTTTTTAAAGACTCTATTATTGACTTAATACAAAAATGTTTCAGATCTTCAAAACGCCAGTATTAAAAGTTCAAGAAAAATATTTGCAAGACAGAAAAGAAAGTAGGACATCATATAAGCTGACCACGTTTCAGACAGAAGAACAAAATGGAAGCTGCTGGGTTTTGCATGCAAAAAAACGAATCAGGTGCAAGTCCTTAGGATGGTTCTGCAGGACGCTGAGTAAAACTTAGTAGCTAAATTTCTCATACTATCCAAATGCTGGCGCTTGTGTACTGTATGAGCAATACTGACGTAAAAGCAATATCTACGTTGATCTGCACTGTGGAAATCGACCAAACCAAACAGCAAAATAGCTAAATGTACAAAATTTTGCTTTAGCTCTCTCTATACAACAGATCGCAAGCTGGGAATGTGTCCTTAAATTCGTTGCAACGAGGAAGAAATCCACCTTTCTTAATACCGTACCTAAGCGTCTGCCTCTACACTCATTAAGGAGCTGTGGTGTTTTCATGGGAAGCTCGTCATTGGTTAAAACTGATGAGTCACAGCTTTCTCCAGAAAGCTTCCTCTTGCTCTGTGCGCTCATTAGACTCCATCGAAGCTGCAGCAGGAGCATAATGGCATCGCCTGTGTGCAATGTTGTGTGCTTGAAGAAATATTGACTCTCGTCCAGGTGTTACCTGCTGTTTAGAAGATGGACTGCTCTTTTGTGCAATAGATTAGCTCATGGATTTTAGCGTGTTGTGAGGGAAACACATATATTGTGCCTGCGCTCAGGTCGGGTACCTGATTGGTGTTTATTGAACTCCGTGTTTAGGCTGATTAAGCCAACAAAGAGCCCACAAAGACTACCTTCTCATGCTTACCTTATTGCCTCACAAACTTCCTCCATCATTCATCTATTTGCAGTATATTAACGTGGTCATCAGGGTTGCAGTGGTTGTTGAGCTACACTTTGATAGCTGATGCACCTAAGGACAATTTCTTTTTTTTTTTTTTTTTTTTGGTAAAAAGAAAACTGGAGAATCCTTAGACAGTAACCTGAGGTCATCATTAATCCTCAAACATCATTAAGTGCTAAATGTGCTAATTTGCATTAAATTCCCTTCCTTAAGATACTACTCATTACCTCAAATTTGTAGCTACTCCTGCCCAGCATTTCACACTGTGATTTGCTCTGCTGATGTTCAGCATGCTGGAACTTGAGCTCTCTGATGAATGGCCAGAGATGTCAATAGGCTCTATCTGAAATCGATCTGCCTCGAAACATTAATTGCCCCATCTGGCTTTGGCCGCAGGTCTCACGCAGGTGCAGCGCAGCGGACTTCACCTGCATGCTGCATTAAAGACGCATCAGGCATGAAGTAGCCATTTATCAGCCAGAGGTAAATTCCGATCGATGGTGGCACAAGGAGGAATATTCTAGTGCCAGTGAGGAGCACAAATGATAAATCAATCTGGCGCTCTGTGACATGCCAAAAGAGATGAGGTGTATAGTGCTGTCTTTCTGTGACTTTAAAATAAAGTGTGAGGTTCGTCTGGATAAAGCAAGAGTTGGTGAACCCAATCTCTGAGGTCATGGGGGACTGAGCCTAGGGGGCGTTAATGATGTGGTGGAAAGAGAAAGTGGACAGGTGGCTAGGTAGTGTCCCTTTCCTCCGGGATTAATGCCCTTCACTTTCCTCAACCTCTGGGCCACTTGGACAGGGTGATGGAGGGCTCTTCTCTAGTGACTGCCACCTAGACTCATCCATCTGATCTGTTTGAAATGAGGCACTTGTCTCTGACTCTTTAATACACTGGCCATGATGCAGTAACCTGTTTATATTGAGGAACAGCAGACCAGGGTGAGTAGTAACTCCGAGGCAGGGATTAATCCACAGATAAACTCTGGGCTTAATTTTTTATTACTGGTGATATAAACCATCATTTTAGATAGAGATTGACTTAGTTTAATAATACTCTTTTATAGAGTTATAGAGAAATTTGTACAGCCTTAACAATTACTAATCAACCTATGGGTAAGTAAACATGTCAGTGCTCTACTCAGTCCCACGTTTTATTGACAAAGGTGGCTAATGTAATGTAATAAGTTGAGTTACTGTATAATAATATAATACAGATTATGGTAAAGGAATGAGAAAGTTCTCTAATGCGGTTCATGAATCTTAAATAAAACTTCGTCAGGGTCATGTTCTACTTTTGCATTGCTTGACAATGTTCCAGCCTGGCTTAGCATTTTTATTTAATCATAAAAGTTATATATATATATATATATATATATATATATATATATATATATATATATGTTCCAAAAGTTACATAGTAAAGAATCACTGCTATATAATTCAGTGCACAATGATTCCTGAGTCACCATGTATTTTCCTGCCCTGCAACGGACTCGCGTCCTATTCAGAGTCTATTCTTATACCTTGAATCCAGCATTACTGGACTCGGTTCCGGATCGACAATGACCATGACCAGAATAAATGGCTGAATGATTCCCAAACCTAGTCCACTGTCTTGAAATGGACAGGCAGTGCTTGCAAGGCCCGTTCCAGCCTTATGCCCAGTTATCCCAGGACTGGCTCTGACCCAGCCACCCACCTACCTTGACCCTGAGCACAATAATGTGCTCACTGGGAATGATGAATGAAGATGCTTTCTCTTACTGAATGCACTGACAATGTACTTTATTTCATATTGTATTGTCAAACAGGGCCACATTTTTCATGCAGAAACCTGCCAGACAACATATTAGCTGCACCTGCTCATTACTTACAGACAGTTGGAATTTCACACAATGCTGTCTGAAGAATTTTCACACACTACTGTGAGTTATACTAGCTAAAAGCAGCGTGCAATTAAAGGTCAGAAGAAAGAATAGTTTGACACAGAGGCTTCAACAAATTGTGTAACAGCTCTTTGGAACAGCGTTGTGCACACATGTACAGGTAGGTGTTGAACCTTGAAGCGGCTTATTCTATAAGCAATAGAAGACGTAACTGAGTTTCTCTTCTTTTCCTTAAGTACAAGGACTATATGTATTTGTGCATCAAAAGCAGGTGCCTTACACTTGCAAAACAACGCTTTGTTTGACCAACCGCAACAGTGGATTAACACAATTTGTGCTAATCAGTTTAAATCCTCATAAAAATCCAGTGTAAATGCTTGTGGTGGTAATATAATGGAGTGCACATTGGTCCTCCTTAATATCCAATCTTTGTCCACATCATACATGGGCTGAAAATTACAGAGATGATATTTGCTTGTGATGACCTTGAGGACTTCGGACACGCGTTCATGATTCCCTTATTCTACTCTCGTTATGCTCTTGACAAACATGCCTGATAATAAACACAACTGAAGGAGAAGCTAGCTATAGCTGATTTCAGCCCTCCCCCAGTTTTGTCTTATCCTCCCCTTTAAATCAACTGGCATGGATAAGGCCTTGGCATGATTTCTGAACCCAGCTCTCAAACCAATTAGGCGCAGATAAAAATCTTTTTTTTGTTCTATGCTACAGAGCCGTGGAGGTTAGCAAGCAGGAATATTGAGGTCATTTTCATTACAATTGATGGTATTGTCTGGGCTTCCTTATTCTACTCCTACCTGTTTTATCAGAGTGATCTTGGGAAGATTTGCTATTTATTTAAATTGGCCACGTTCCGGCTTCTATTCTCAGCTACATTAGGGGAAGGAAACCTCTGTCTTAATGCATTATGGCTGACAGAGATAATTGATGAATATGCCCTGATCTGTTTAATTCCAATGTAGGGAGCCAAGCTAGTACAGCCACAACTGTGATGGACCTGAAAGCTAATCATGTGTGAAACTTAGATACAGTGTGCAATGTATTTATGAATTGCCTTTTGGAACATGGTTTGCACAGCAGAGGGTAGAGGGTATCCAATACCTTTAGAGTCCCAGTTGGATCCCAGTTCGTGTTTGCTGTCACCGTGTACCGGTTTCCACTCACGTACCAAAACCATGCCTGTAGGGGAATCGAATATGCTAAACCACTCCTATGTCTGAATGTATGTGACATCACATCCGTCTTACAACCAGTGTTCCTGGGATAGGCTTGAGCTTAACGTGGAACCTGAGCAGAATAATAATAAGGGTGAAAAAATAAAGGTATCTTTAGGAAAGAGTTTCAAGTAGATGCTCATTAGAAATTTAGAACAGTTGAATATCCAGAGAGTCCTTGGGAAACCCTTGGAACGTGTGTACAACCAGTTTTAATTCTCTTGTTAAATCTACAACACACAACTATGTGTTTTAGGCTTTTTTTATATGTACATTCCCAACATGGAGACACTTTTTACAACAATAGGCAAACAGCAAACACTAACGTTTAGGTAACATAGGTTTAAAGTTTCCACCAACATTAAGCCTGTAATGTAATGTTAATTCCAACTAAATGCATTTTAAAGAAAAGTGATGTGTATAAATAATAACCCATGCCACTTGGCATGCTGGCATGTGACAACAGTAGCAGTCACTACATTAAGGCGGGCACATTTAAACTCCAAAATGAAAACCAGAGACAGGCATATAATTAACATTTAACCTCTATGTTACAGATTGTCAAAAAATCCTAGTGGAGTACAGTGGAGAGTGAGGTTTAACTAAACTCTAGAACATACAATAAAATTGTCAAACTACAACATTCCAGTAAGATGCATTTAATTACCTTACCAGTCATTATAATATCCTGGGAAATAAACAGATATATACTGTATATATACACACACACATTTCCAAACGTGACTGGTGGATCTGGGTTTTGAGCTGTAGACTTTCAGTAAGAGTAATTAACGGTGGTGAAAGAAGTACCAGCATTATGTATCCAAAAGGTGAGAGGAATAAATCATAGAAGTGGTGGACAGTTCTTAGAAACGAATGGGATTTAGTTTATAGTTTCATATATTTCACTTTCAAATATCAGCTAATTAACCCTTCCTGGGTTGAACAGTTGGGTTTCCAAATAGCGGAAAATGGAAAGCTAGTGTTCTATGTAGGGTGTAGAATCCCCCATTCCACACACTAAATAATGCCCTTGATCAAGTGTTAATGGGTATTATAAGACCTGTGAAGAGGAGTGGCACATATACGGTAATAAAACGTCCTAGTGCTGTCATTCACACGTGGACAAAATTGTTGGTAACAAGAAAAACTTACAATGGTCTCAGAAATAACTTTAATCTGACAAAAGTAATAATAAATAAGAATTCTATGAATGTTAACCAATGAAAGTCAGACATTGCTTTTCAACCATGCTTCAACCTAATTATTAAAAAAATGAACTCATGGAACAGGCCTGGACAAAAATGATAGTACCCCTAACTTAATAGTTTGTTGCACAACCTTTTGAGGCAATCACTGCAATCAAACGATTCCTGTAACCGTCAATGAGACTTCTGCACCTCTCTGCAGGTATTTTGGCCCACTCCTCATGAGCAAGCTGCTCCAGTTGTTTCCGGTTTGAAGGGTGCCTTTTCCAGACGGCATGTTTCAGCTCCTTCCAAAGATGCTCAATAGGATTGAGGTCAGGGCTCATAGAAGGCCACTTTAGAATAGTCCAATGTTTTCCTCTTAGCCATTCTTGGGTGTTTTTAGCTGTGTGTTTTGGGTCATTGTCCTGTTGCAAGACCCATGACCTGCGACTGAGACCCAGCTTTCTGACACTGGCCAGCACATTTCTCTCTAGAATCCCTTGATAGTCTT
Source organism: Clarias fuscus (assembly GCA_030347435.1). NCBI lineage: Eukaryota > Metazoa > Chordata > Actinopteri > Siluriformes > Clariidae > Clarias > Clarias fuscus. The sequence continues at coordinate 19,764,903 of CM059219.1, forward strand.
GAGATTTCATTGTACCCTGCACAGATTCAAGACACCCTGTGCCAGATGCAGCAAAGCAGCCCCAGAACATAACAGAGCCTCCTCCATGTTTCACAGTAGGGACAGTGTTCTTTTTTTGATATGCTTCATTTTTCCGTCTATGAACATAGAGCTGATGTGCCTTGGCAAAAAGTTCCATTTTTGTCTCATCTGTCCATAGGACATTCTCCCAGAAGCGTTGTGGCTTGTCAACATGTAGTTTGGCATATTCCAGTCTGGCTTTTTTATGATTTGTTTTCAACAATGGTGTCCTCCTTGGTCGTTTCCCATGTAGTCCACTTTGGCTCAAACAACGACGGATGGTGCGATCCGACACTGATGTTCCTTGAGCATGAAGTTCACCTTGGATCTCTTTAGAAGTCTTTCTGGGCTCTTTTGTTACCATTCAGATTATCCGTCTCTTTGATTCGTCATCAATTTTTCTCCTGCGGCCACGTCCAGGGAGGTTGGCTACAGTCCCATGGATCTTAAATTTCTGAATAATATGTGCAACTGTAGTCACAGGAACATCTAGCTGCTTGGAAATGGTCTTATAGCCTTTACCTTTAACATGCTTGTCTATAATTTTCTTTCGAATCTCCTGAGACAATTCTTTCCTTCGCTTCCTCTGGTCCATGTTGAGTGTGGTACATACCATGTCACCAAACCACACAGTGACTACCTGGAGCCCTATATAAAGGCCCACTGACTGATTACAAGATTGTAGACACCTGTGATGCTAATTAGTGGACACACCTTGAATTAACATGTCCCTTTGGTCACATTATTTTCAATATTTTCTAGGGGTACCATCATTTTTGTCCAGGCCTGTTCCATGAGTTCATTTTTTTTTTATAATTCTGTTGAAGCATGGTTGAAAAGCAATGTCTGACTTTCATTGGTTAACATTCATAGAATTTTTTTAAATTCTTACTTTTGTCAGATTAAAGTTATTTATGTGACCATTGTGAGTTTTTCTTTCATTGACCGAAGGGTACCAACAATTTTGTCCACGTGTGTATATCAGCACTCATGAAATGGCTCTTATTCAATCTAATTGCTTGGTTGGAACTAACTATTGAATTAATCACAACATAGCATATCATATTAAGGTACATAATTCTTACACTAACATAATCTGCATACTTCTGGGAAGAAAGTACAGACCAAAAAATAAAAAATAAAAGAGTGAGATGAGATGAATTAGAAGAACATTAATTGACTGTTTACATAAACTGATACATTTAATATGTAAAAATGGTTAATGTGTTCTGCGACTATGGCATTTTCTTCTGGCCCAGCATGATTTCGGTTACCTGACCATTTTACAGTCATAATAGTTCATGTCGGTTATTGCACAGCCTTTAGCCAGTGTAGTGCTCTAGCCTTACCAGAATTTATATATTTCATAACCTTATTCAGCAGATGCACTAACTTATAACAGAATAAGGCCATTGGGTAGTAAGTTTTTTTTTTTTTTTTGACTAAGTGGTAGAGTAAAATCAGTGTGATAAAATAATAAAACTGCTATAAAAAGCAGCCCCTTGTGTTAGCCAGAGAAGTAATGACATGGTAAATGCATGTTAAAAGGAAGCCTCTGCTGTTCTGTCTTTACATTATAGGGATTAAAAAAATATATATATATAAAAAAGGCAACTGTCCCAATCATTTGGTACATCTGGACGTTACTGGTGTATGGTCTAACCCTACAATCCCCTAGGACCCTACAAGTGTTTTCCTTCCATCAAAGAATATAGTTGCTGGACGAAGACATGCAGAAACCCACATGTAGACTGTATAATCCATTTCAATCATTTATCCTGAGGTCTACGTAGATCACTGATTGACGCAATATCAATGTTTTTGTCAGAGTACGTCATCTAAAACTGCCCGAGCTCACACGTTTGTGCTCATACTTTCATGTTTCAGGTTGATGTGTTTACCAGGCTGTGGGAGACCAGACTTATGTCATTAACATTGATTTTCTCCCACTTCATAACACCTGCTGTTTCTCCACAGTCTAGAGAAGGTACAGAGGCTTAGTCCACTGAAAAGAATAAAAATAAAACGAAGGAATCTGAGAGACTGTGCTTCATCCAAAAAATGGGCGTAGACGGTGCACGGCACTGTTGCTTCCCTCTCGTCCTCCCGTCTATAAGAGCGTATGGATCCTCAGCGCTGCTTCTGTGTGATAAACACGTTATCATTTCCTTAAGCTTCATTCTGTACCATGTCACATGACCAGCTGCTTGCATGTCCTCAGCCCATGCATGATTTTTGTTTTTGTTTAATTTGTTGCTCCACATGTCTCGGAAGTGTGCTTAAAGGTGCTTAAGCATGCCCGTGTGTGTGTGTGTATGCGTGTGTGTAAGTGTGTGAGTAGAGCCGTCATGATGGCAGGTGTGTAAATCATGAAATGAAGCCCTGAGCGATGAATGTTAGTGTGCAGAACCGTTGAAAGCTCATCGTGTGACCGTGTCGCAGAAAAGTGAATGCTGAGTCCATTCTCAGTTCTAGCTGTTTCCTAAGCTGTTTAAGACTCTTTGATGAAATTGAAACATTTAAAAAAAAATATTTTAAGCTTCACTTGTTCACAAATAATGAAGTCAAAATAATGCAAGCTAATATTAAATAACGTCACATCCATAAGACCGATCCAGTACTGACTGACTAATTAATTCACTAAATATATTTTCCCCCTCAGCTTTTGCTTTTCTGAGAAAAGTAATCATAGGGGTATTATTTGCTACCCCATTGCTATCTCATATTGCAAGTGTATTTATGATTTTTATTTATTTATTTATTTTACATAAAAACAATGTTTGTTTCCTATTGACAGTATTTTTTGTACCTAAAATCCAAAGTAAAAAGAAATGAAATGACTAACTAATCTATAAAGAGACATGTTTTTGAAACTTTTTGCATTGGATTCTCAGAACCGATAGTTTTCCTTTTGAAAATTATTTACTTTATTGACTGTTTGACTCTTTTCTGCAGAAATGTTTGAACATTTGCTTAGATCTTCAATACTATTTTTTTCTTGCTCTGTAATGTATCAAACATATCAATGCAAGCTCGTTGTATCTCTGAGAAGCCTTTTTAAGGGTTGTGTTGTTCTTGTATTCTCTGTTTCCTCCAACTTCTCCATTTTTGATCCTAGGTCCTCTTACAAAGAAACAGAATGATGATTTAGGTGATAATGACGGTGCAGAGGATGAAGGTATTTTTTTCGAAGCCAAACTGATATGCATGACAAGGAAACCCTCCAATTTTTTTCTTCTTTTTTCTTAAATTTCTTGTCCTTTTTTCACGAGTGGAGATTTTTTTTTTTTACTTCCTAGTGTTTTTGCTGGATGTGTTTTGTCTTTTTTGCTTGATGTTCTCCGCGTATGTCACATGTCTCTCGTCATTCCAGACATGTAATTGTTAACCTTCCATAGGTTTTGCCTTGAATTTCCTTTTTTTCTTTAATTTTCTTTAATTTTTTTCCATGTTGCATCCCACTGAAAGAAAAAAAAAAGAAAACTAATAATCATACTGCAAAATCTTGATTCTTTTTTTGCATGAATTTTTTTAACCTTCTTGTGTTTTGAGATCCAATCAACCGTTACAAAAATACAGCATCAATGGAGTTGCTGAAAACTCTTAACTTTTCCTATGCAACATGTTTCTGGATTTATAATCATACTGAATTGATGGACATTTATAGCATTAATAGCTACACCAATAGATCTTTTGTCCATATAAACCACTACTTTTAGTTTATATGTACATAAACAGCATTTTAAAATTTATACAGTTTTGTGCCATTAAAAAAAAAATCTATGATAGGGTGTCATGATACCTTAAAATCCTGAATCATGTTTTATTCCTTTTATAGTACAGCGATTTGCATCCAATGACAATTAAATTTTTTATGAAGATCATACATATTCATTGTTTGTAATAAAATCAGTGTTTTACCTCAGTCATTAAACAGTCATTACCTCACCAACACAAGTCTGGTTGATACCAGAAAGCATAAACTGACCGTTACAAATCTCTGAAACTCAAGACCTTTATAAGGATGTTCCATAAACGTCTTCTTTCACAAGATCAATTATCATAAGCGTTGCTATATTAAACGACATAACACCTTTAAAAATTCACCTAATTAGACTTAGATTATGAAGCACATCTGTTATAAAAGTCCATATGAGTGAGCTGGAGCTTTTGTCAGATCTACTTTTAAACAACACCTTATGATTGAAAAATTCCAGAGTTGTGGTATGAAAAAGTCCTTGTTAATGCTGGAACGCAAAGTTAACCAAGGCCATATTTTGTAAAATCAAGTGAAATAAGCACCAATTATCACTAACTAAAACCAGGAAAGTGCTGTGTTTGATCCACACATCATAAGATTAGAGTTGCACAAATACACAGCGAGAATCCCGCCAAGCATCTCCTATTAACTCCATCAAAAATTCCAAGCTCACAAAATAATCCTCTTAAGTCTGGTAGACAATATGCTGGGCCAAGTGCAGTTACAGGATACATTTACAATATGTCTCCTGGGCCTGCGGTTGAAAACAAGAAAGGCTACACTCAGGATGATCCATACTTCTGCTTTCTCTTTAGAAAATTACTCTGCTCCCTGGTTTCTCATCTTCTGTAAAGGCAGAACGGTAGATCTGATATCAGGCATCATCTGCTGGACTTGACTAGACTTGCTCGTCAGTGTGAATAAGATGAGTTCGCTTTATTATACACGCCTCTGTAGAACACTTCCTCCTCCTGGACCGTTCTAACCCGGCGCCCTGAAGACAGCGACGTTCTGAGAGAATTGGGATGGCCTAAATCACTCACTTAAAGGAATTATACTGAAGTGAAAGCAAGCTTTTGATCATCAGAAGTAATGCATCACTTCAAACTTAAGTCACTTTTAATAGGCAAAGCAAAAACATCAAATGATCCTTTTAATATTAAAGCACTGTGTATTAATGGCATAGCGAGCAACTGCCATAGTTATAGTACAAAGAAGGAGCATTCCCCATGGTCAGTAGAGTAATGTTACACTTTGAAGTGTGGATTCTTGTCTTCAGTACTTTGTGGGAATTCTTTCGCACGTACACGCGTGCGCACAAAACCCCATAAATTATTATTTTATTATTGCTGTAAAATCCAGGCAGAAGAAATGAAAAACTATTATTCCATTGTTTTTATTATCACAATATTTCCCTCTATGTAAATTAAAAAATTAAAACTAAAAGAAGATTGTCACTGATAGGGCGGTAACAAAATGCCTATAAAATGTAGTTTTATCTAGCTTTAAATATGCCTTAGGAGTTGTATTCAATAATTATTACATTCAATTAAATTCAAATTTATTTCTATAGCACTTTTAATAATGGACAATTTCACAAAGGACCTTCAGAAATAAAAAATAAAAAATCTGGATATACAGTGGATTGAAACATGCACACATTTGTAGCTTTAAAAATATGTCTCTAATGAGAAATCTGGATGTTACGGTGGAAAGAAAAAAGTCCCTGAGATGAGACAAGATGAAGAAAGCTTATGAAGAACCAGATGCTAAAAGGGAGCCCATCCTGATTTGGGTGATACCAGAAAGCAGAACCATGAATAAATCTCTTATATGACTGTATGCCATGAGGACAAATGTGAGGTTGTATTTCACTTACATTAAGTCAATTTATTGAGGTTACCAACTGTTCACTTATGGAGACTTGGGTACAAAAATGTTTGTGCCCTAAAAGACTGAAAAAACACTATAGACATGGTGAGAAGTGGGGGGAAAAAAAAACCTTTCAAGAACCCCACACTGTAAAATAACTGATCCAACTGTTCCTACATGGGCTTTGAACTTCCAAATATCTCTGCCTGCCAGAATGTTGGTTCTGCAACCTCAAAATATAATATCTCAAAATATATATCAAACAATTTGTGGTATAATTGCAGCAGAACATCCTTATTAATGCCCTAGTGAGCAGCAGAAAGGCCATTCCTCAGGATTCATAGATTTTGTGATTAAAAATGACCTAAAGCTCACATATTGTACTCAATTTGAAACAAGTTAATGGTTAAGGTCTACAAAATGTGTCGATTAATTTCCAACTGAAATACAACTCAGAGCATGCATTTTGACATGCCAGCACTTTTTTTATTTTTTAAACACACCGTTTCAGTGTCTGTACAGTAGTTTATCCATATCAGTCTCTTTTTAAATTTTATATTGCTAAACAGGTTAAAATAATCACAAAATAAGTTGCTTGTATCCAAACAATTAAAGGGAAATTGGCTTAAAAAGTTTCACATCCGTTTTCTGGTCCATATTAGTTTTGCCTCGCAATTACCGTCACAAAGTTTTGTCTTGCTTTAACATGCGATACAAACTACCGCTAGCATCATTAACCTCACACTGTGCCTAAATTTAACAAACTAGATTTAACAGACAAAAACGTTAAAACAGTAACGCTTTACAGCTCGAGGATCTGAAGCTGAGCTTTAGTCTTCTCACACAGCCAGCTCAGAATCGGCCCTCGTTGATCATGTTGCTGTAATACAAAACGCATATCAGTGCTGTCTCTATTGAGCAAATAAAATGAGGACTTCCAGGGTGGAACTGAATCCCATCCCAAAGGAGGGTCTTGCCATCTCCCCCCATCCCCCCCCCCCCCCCCCACACCCCACCCAAGAATATTGAAAATGTCTTGAATAACAGAATCCAAAGACTGTGTTAATAAAGAAATAAATAGGCAAATTTACAGTAGATAAAAGGGAGAGGATGTGTATTTCAATTCAGTACAATTGTATTTATATAGCACTTTTAACAATGGTCATTGTCCTAAAGGAGCTTTACAGAAAATTATTTTTTCATTTTTTTATTTTTTTATTTGCATGATACATAGATGTCCGCTTTAAATTGTCACTGCAATGTACATTTGCGGGAATATTTTTGTGAAGCACTTTCTTCACTTTTCCTCACTCACCATGTCTATAACGTAGTTATAGTGTAAGTAAATGTTAGTCATAATACTTCATTGTCTCATCAGAGACAACTGCAGGTTTTATGTAAACAAAGCCCTTTTTTCCGTTCTATTTCATTTCTGATGTCATTTTTAGATTATTAAGAAGGAAAAGAAACACACAAATAGAAACCTTTGTGTGGCTTTTAAACCAATAATCAAAGGACCATTTTTATGTGCGTTTGTGTGTGTGGGGATATATAGTATGTATGTGTATTAAGTATAGAATGACTAAAAAGTAGACAGTCTTTTCTAGATGTTGTGTTCACAGCTGTGCGTTTAAATTGAAAATGGGAGCACAAAAACCTTTATTATTGTAGTTGTTTCTTGGCACAAGCCAAAACTGGAAATTGATATGTTTTTCCCCATAAAATTACTCTTGATTATTATTCCTCCCTAAAAAAAAAAAACACATCCTCCTTACCTGTTGCCCTCTTGCTATTTTAAAAAAAGCAGAGTGATTCATATTAGCAGGACATTAGGCACTATCTGACATCCGTGATCTACTTTCTTCTTGCTACGAGCTACCAAGTAATTGCTGCTTCACATCCAGGACATTCAGGATCCTTTATTAGCTTCAGTCCAAAAATTAATGGGAAATAGGGGAGCCAAAAATCAAAGCCGCAATTCAGGAGCTTTTTGTAATATGTAGTGTTTTAAAGACAAGAACTGTTTGCAGACAGGTTTGTTTTTCATCACAAAATGAAAAATGAATGACTGTTGTGTGGTATGTTTTTTTTTTGTTTTGTTTCTTTTTTAGACCAATTTTATAGCTTGTACCTTTTCCACGAAAGCCCATTTTAGCAAGAAAACACACTCTAATTGGTGCAATTTTAAGTAAGCATAAGGATTTCTTTTTTCTTAATTTTTTTTCTTTTGACACATCACTATCTCCCATAATTTTCGATTCAGCTCTCGTGTCCTTGCTGCGCTAGTTTATTTACTTCTCTGGATCCAACTGCTTTGAGTGATTCAATTAATTTATCGAAGTAAGTAGGACATGCGAGGACGTGTATATTGGGCAAAAAAAAGGAACATAATTTTGTCAGGGAGCTTAGTCATAAAATGCATGTATAGCTGCTGTTGCATTTGTTAAAAATGAGAGAAAGATACACTCAGCATAATTACATCAAGTGCTACAAATACGACAAAAAATTTATAAAGAAATATAAAGAAAAGAAAAAGAAAGGAAAATAAGAAATATCCGACTGAAAGAAAATTGTGAACTGGGACTACCTGAGAGCCCCTTGTCTCTCTAGACCTAGAGAAAACATTTTTGGGAGAAAATAATTGCTTTTTTCATTTGTTCTCGACTTTGTTCTGGGACCTCCCGGAGAAGCATCCCCGAACGCCCAACTTCAATCAATTATTAGAGATTTATGTGGATACATTGTGCCGGTGGTGTAATAGCTGTCTCTTCCTTACAGGATGAAAGCTATTGCAAACATCGTTTTCATTTTGTAATTACTTCCCACGTGGATGGAAACCATTCACCTAAAGCAGATCATTGGGCACAAGCATCAAGCGATGTGTGATAATTAATTAATTAAAAGCAACAAAATGGATAAAAGTAGGTTGTACAATGTTAGAAATTTAGTATAGACAAGGCTGTATGTTATATGATTCAGGAAAGTGTCTCGTACTCATTGAACTCAATCCTTTAATTAAAATGATTTTGTTAAAGTAGTACATTTACAGTAGTGGTTTCTGATTAGAGAAAATATAGCAGGAAAAAAATCCTTCCCTTTTTTTTTTTTATTTCAAAAGACATGACATGTTGCTTAGGAAATAAAGATTCTAATATCTAAAACTGAATATATTATAGGACTTTAAATAGTAAGGCTAAATGTGGCAAATTGGACTAAAAGAAAAGGCAGCCTCAATTTTGATTGCATCTTTAGACAATTTGAATTTGACATTTAATTATTTCCTCCTTCGCTCTTCTTCTAGACATCCGCGAAAGTGGAAGTCCAAAGCCGGTGATGGTTTTCATCCATGGCGGATCGTACATGGAAGGCACAGGGAATATGTTTGATGGCAGCATCTTGGCCAGTTATGGCAATGTCATCGTCATAACCCTGAACTACCGGCTTGGTGTGCTAGGTAAGTCGTAGCTGTTTTTTTAATTATCCTATTTTGAAAAAACATCTTTGCTAAGTCTCTGATAAACACAAACGTAAAGTCCTTTCGCGAAATGATTCTGTCTTTTCTTAACACCAGTGTATCATATTCTCCCGTGAAAGCAAATTCAGCCTCCTGTAGGAAGTAGTGCACTGTCTGGCATAAAATCATCTATTCGACAGCACACATGAACAGCAGGATGCATCTGTAAATTCAACTCAGGGAGCAGTTATACAAATGAAGCTGATAGTCATAATGAACAGTGCTTTATGAGCGCTACTTCAGGCAAGGCCATAAACTGTCTAATGCGAGAGAGCTCTACCTGGATAGTTTGGTCATTAACGGTGGAGGGAAAACAGAACAGCCTCGAGCAAATCATGTTCATTTATGAGGCTTGGGTTGGCTCCCAATAAAACCGGAACACTGATGGTGATCTAGAAACGTTGTTGTGCTAGGATTCTACACCTCCTAGAATGAGTTGAGTGGCCAGGTAAGTCGAACTGATACTGATACCTTATACACAATATTCTGCTGCTTTATTTCCATTTAAGTGAGCTACTGTAGTACTGTAGGTAGGGAAAATAAGTACGATTGACAAATCTTGGTGAGTGGTCATATACAGTATATGGGGAAAAACAAGCATAAAGACATACATTGAATTATACATAGTTACCTAACTGAGATATGTTTCTTTATTTTTCTTTTTTTTTGGTAGAGGATAAGGGCCACCATAAAAATATTTCAAATCCAGATTTTTTTTCCTCAGAATTCTGACTTTAAACTCAAAATTTACTGTAGAGTCTTTTCGAAGAATTCAGATTTTTTTTTTCTGGCTGTAATCTTAGATTTTTTATTTACAATCAGGATTCCAAGATTCAAGGAAAAGTGTTCTGAGGAAAAATGTTACTATTTTGGTTTTTATTATTATTATTATTATTAATTTTTTTTATGCACTTGCATACTTCTTTTGCATGTCCCAGATTTTAATGTCTGATTAACCGAAAATTTAATCCAATTGATTGAGCCGTTTAGTTATCAGAATGGTTTACCTCAGTATCTTCTCGGGAAAACTCACCCGCGGCATTTAAACACGATGCTCGGCAGGTAAATTATCCTAAGCCGATTCAATCAGTTCCTTTCCATTGGCTAAATTTCTTCTTATTATTGTCGTTCATTAGGTCATATGAACATTTGAATACTTTGCTCGCTGCTGAGTGTTTAGGTGCTCTTCTTTGTTTGGCTGGTGATGTTACAGCTCGCGAGCATTGCTGACATTTTAACAGCCGGAGACTGATTACAAACGGAATTGAACGAGTTGATGTCTGTTTCACTTTGGCGAGAAACTAAACAACTTGATTACATTTTTACATCCGCCCTATGAGGAAATCACACTTAGCTAGCAAGGTTTAACTTTGCTAGCAAAGCAGACTGAACGTTTTTACGGTCGCATTTGTTAAGCGACATGATCTTTGAGAAGGCTGAGGCAAAGTTAGAAATAGATGGATAGTAAAACATTTGTTTACAAAAAGAATTTGCTAAAATGATGGCAAGGTATATTATTGACCAAAAAGATCAACTGATGTACAGCCTTTACAGTATACAGTATGTGTATGTGAAGTGCTAGGATTTATCAAAAGAATACTTAATGTACTGTAGCACATTCTACTGTATCACTTTCTGTATTGTTTTTGATTTGTAGAGCAAATCACATCTATCATGCCATTCTATACAAACTGTTCTCTTTTTTTAGGCTCTGCCTGGACTGATTCCCTTTATCAGTGAAATTGATTATCCATATTCTTTTAGTCACATATCTTCCAGACACAATCTTTAAATCAAAACGCTTTGATTTAGAGGCTGGACGTTGAACACAGCAATGCTCGACCCTGGAGAACAATTAAGATGCCAAACAAAATGAACATATGATGTGCCCTACCACCCGCCACTGAACACCAAATCTTTTTTTTTTTTTCCTTTTCTTTTTTGCATGCAGAATTACTGCTCATTTTGGACCAGTGTCCAAGATCAGCTTGGACTTGTTTAAGTTAAATCCAGGCCAGTATTCTCAAAGCTGACTTGTATTAAGGTGAAAGACACACATGCTGGAACAGCTGCTCTCAAGCCTTTCATAACACTTCATAGTGGTAGATAGAGAACAATAGCTTTTTGTGCAAAGAAGACAAATGTGGTTCTAGGCAAGGTGCTAAGTCTACGTAAACAGTGGCGGTTTGACTGCTTACATTTAGCAAAGGACCATGTGCCCCGCCAGTGCGTCAGCATGAGATCTACATTGTAAACGTAGCCAGAGTGGCTTTAATTGTGTCTACAGTGTGTTTACTTGCAGGCATGGTAGCCCCTTTGTTTACTGGCTTTTCAAATCTTCACCAGTGGCTTTTGTTCTCTCGGAAGTAATTGGTTTCGGTGTTTTCATTCTTTGAAATGCCTTGCATTATGAATTATTTTCATGCTTATTAATTTCTTCTTCATCAAAACAAATACACCGGATACTTGGTTTCATTAGTCTTGTTTTCCTGTTCTATTTTTCTCTTTCGGCCTCTATACACACAAATTAAGTTTGGGCTTGGTCTCAAGTCTTAAAAGAACCATGCTAACTGTCTGTCTGCAACACATGGTATTCATTAGAAACAATTCCAAAATCATAGTAAATCCTTATAGGAAAGGTCAAAGCACAGGTAAAAAAAAAGTCTATCAAGTAGAACAATAACAACAAAAACATGCCTTACAACAAGGGATGGAAACAATGGGGTGTTACTAGGCATATTAATTAATTACTGAACACAGAAAAGATGCACACATGAGCCGGGAGAGGGTATCTCCTTACAGGTCTCAATATGTGAAAAAAATTAATTGGCTTATTTGAGACCCAGCCAATACAAAGATGGAATACGGACAATGAGCATAAAATGTTTGTTTTTTTAGTACCGTACATGCTTTTGTAAAAAGACCCATCTGAATGGCTAAAATGATAAAAAGACAATTTTGCACAATACATCCCCTTTAAGACGCAAGCGGTCACGTTGCATGTTAAGAGTTCAAGTTCATGAACTTGACATTCTGAGGTTATTGTTTTCGGGAGATGCTTTGTTAGTGTGTTTATTAATCTTTTGACTCCATCTCATCCTAATTTTCTTTCTCTTGGGTGTTTCAAGGTCACATACCTTGGGATAATCTATTGACTATAGTCAAATAACACTGCATGGATGATGAGCTGTGCTTTGTTGATAAGATTTGCGCATGTAATGTAAACTGTATCCTTACTATCACTGCTTCCCAGAATGCTTTAATTGCCTGTATATAGCACCCTAGATAAGGCGTGGCTGACTTTATCTGAAATGGCAGTTTGATGTCATGTCTACTTGCTCTTTTTGGTAGAGGGCAAAAGAGACGGGCTCTGGAGACAAGGCCATGTGCCTGCAGAGAGCCAGTGTCTTGTGGTCCATCTGGGCCTACAATTCCCTCTCTTTAGCTTCTTACTCTCTATTAAAAATCTTATCAAGCTGGATGTTGCACCTTTAGATTGTTACAAATACTCTTTTATGGCCAAGCTCGGGCAGCATACGTTGATTTCAAGCTTGCCATAAGGAAGTAAACCTGGCAGGCAAGTCGAAGTGTCTGAGTAAGCACCTTCTCAACATCAAGCATGAACATTGACGTCTCAAGGACTTGCTCATCTCTGAGGAGTGAGACGATCATGGCCGTCTCTCCATGACATTATTTAGAAGATGTGGTTTTATTTACTATAGCAGGACCCTGGCTGGGAAATTGCAGCCAAAGCTGTGTTTCACATGTAGCTTCTGTAATTTACAGCCCAGAGCCTGCAGGAGTTATCTCAGAGCTTGGGGCTTCCTGTCACGCTGGCCACCCTTATTCCTGGCCCCAAAGCTGCATCCATTTTGCTTGCTGACAGCAGCTGCTGTGAGGGGACAGGTAGGGGGTATCAACAGATGGATGAAGCCACATTGAGGCATTTGTCTCTGCCGTGAATTTCGGCATTAGTCCTGCCCCTCTCCTGGGCAACTCAATGGTGACCAACAGCCGTTATGGACAATCTAGGTGCTTACCAGGATTCACACGGTGATGTTGCTTCTGCCTAGAGAAAACAGATGGATATGTTTAACAGCTAAGAGATGAGATTGATCACCAGAGTTCCAAGTAAGTGTGGGGCAAGTGGAACTTGTTGGAAAAGGTGTGAGGAGCATCTCTACTGCTATATCTTGATTTTTATTGACGGAAAATCCCATGAAATTTGAACCCCCCGTATTTCTTGACTGGAATCATTTAACATGAGCCGTGAATATAAGAATTTCCTTTGATGTGAATGAAATGAGCAGATGTTTGTGAAACCGATACAGGTATGAATTAATACCTCACAAGGCCTCAGGCTAAGACTAGAAGTGTACATCAGGCAATGTTTTCATTTTCATTTGGGCCTGAACGTGTCCAGTATACATCGGAGATGAAGCTTGTGGGATGAAAAAATACATTGTTTATTAACTGTGCATACATTGAATTGTAACCAGTTATGAACTTGGGTGATATTGGTAAGTTTGAAGAACTGTCAGAGCCAGGATTTTCAGACAGTGCTGCACAATTCTATTAAAAAACATAATAATAAATAAAAACATAAAATACAAATAAAAAAGCCTTCCTCGTTTAGACATGCACATTTTCGGTTTAAATCTGAATATGGATATAGATATGGTACACCCCTAACAGATGTTGCAAATCCAAAATTATTGTCATCTCCCGTGGCCCGACGCACAGCAGTTGCCCTTACTGACGTATCACTGCATGCCAGTATGTTGTTCCTTTAATTCCTGTAACATTTTAGAGGTCAAAGACACCTCCCACTGGGAACAAGATGCTCACTGCCACGGCCGGTCAGCACTTTTAGCCCCATGCCCTCTTTTGGCAGATGGCAATGTGGATGAAGGAGCTATGACATTTAATTTGCTGTAATCACACCCTGATATTCTCATCATATGAAATGGACATAGGCAGAGATATTGCTCTGGTAGCATGAGGTCGAAAGCATAAGCCTTGAACAAGGTTCCTCAGGCTTGTGTCATTTCGTATCCTGTTCTCTCTGTAGGAGAAATCTAACCGAAATAAACGTTTGTTACAGTTAGGCGATTACACTTTGTCCAGAGTCCATGGATTTGTGCCTATAGCTAGAACATATCTTCTCTCATTATAATGAACTATAGATAGAAAGATCAGACTGTAGTGGGAGTAACTCTCCTGAAGTTTAAAGTTTTAGCAATTGTGTGATTTTGCACCCTGCCAAGAATCATAATAGTTGATTATCAGTTGCTTAGATTACCAGTCTCACAATTTTAACCTGACAGGTAAATTAAGGTTATTTTAGGAAAAACATCAATCTTTTTATTTCAATATACATTCTGATATCCGATGTACACGGCCTGGCTAAAAAAAAAAAAAAAAAAAGTCTCACACCAATATTTTTTTTCAGTCACCTTTAGCGAATGGTGGAAGAAGCACTTAAATAATTTACCTAAAGTAAAAGAACAAATAAACATGAAAAATTGACTCTAGTACAGTAAAACTACTCCACTGAAGTACAAAAGAAAACTTACTTGACGTCCTGGTGCAGCAGCATTAACTACTATGTGTATATTGTGTTAAATATGAAAGAAATGCAGCTTGCATCATTTTAGTTCAGAATGATGATCACTAGCAAACCATCTTATCGGATTGTATCATCAGATTGTATCAGTTTTGTTTTATTATTATTATTCTCAACATCAGCAAAAAAGGGAGACAAATACCCTCGCTTTAAATGTAATATTTTGTGGAACTTAAAAACACTTTGCTCACAATAATATGATTTGGCTTGCATTGGACGCTTTTGATTATCTGGCAATCCAATCACAAAAAAAGAGAGTTTTAAAATGCCTAAAAGTCCAGACTTATCATTTAGTTATTAATATTAGCACTTATGATTTAAGAATTATTACTGTATGTGTTATTGAAAATAATGTGACAGAGTCTTATCAGATATCAGATTACCGGTGTGAAAAGCCACTCAGTCAAAAAGTCAACTAAGTTCAAACTAAAATACAAAGAACAAGTCTAGTGACCTTTGTGATTGAATATTAATGCAGATTAAGATTTGTACAGGTTTACAAAGCTAAGGTTCATCCATGTAAACATGCTAGACTATACTCGGACTATGGGCTAGTTTGAAAAAAAAAAAAACTCATGAATAATAAACTAAAATAATTGGCTGGTGTTTTATTTATTATTATTATTATTATTATTATTATTATTGTATTCTCATGGTCCAGTCACATTACTTTGTACTATATGTTCACTGAACATACAGTAATAGTAAAGATACTATAGATTCACCTAACTATACTAACTCCTTTTACAAATTGAGATACACACCCATCTAGCCGCTTTTACCACTTTCTCCTGTACCCCTGCTTATTCATGCAGCTGCAGGTTAAAAACCTCAGTTAATGTTCACATCAAACATCAGAATGAGGGAAACATGTGATCTCAATGGCATCTTTTTTGGTGCCAGACTGGCTGGTTTGGAAGGAATTTGAGCCAGCAGTCGGCACAGGTTCACTGAACGTGGACAATTGAAGACTGGGGGGAAAAAAAAAAACATTTATCTTATCTTTTTCCAATTTTCAACTGTCCTGTGCCGAGTGCAGCCTCAGACTCCTGTTCTTGGCTGACGGGAGAGGAACCCGATGTGATGTTCTCTTGTTTGGCATGCTGTGTTTTCTGAGATGCTTTTCTGCTCATCATAGCTGAAAATAGTTATTTGTGTTATTTAATGTAGCCTTTCTGTCATCCCAAACCAGTCTGGCCATTATCATCTGTCTGACTTCTCTCATCAAGGCATTTCCAACCCACAGAACTGAACCACAGAAGAGTTTGTTTGTTTGATCGTTTGTTTGTTTAAAGGAGAGTGTGCAGGTGTTTCTGTGCATCGTAGAATATTGTGCCATCCGTTTGGGCAGTGTCGACGTATGCCGTAAATGCCGTGAATGTGCTGCGGAGGACACAGGTTGATTTGCATCTTGAAATTACAACCCTATCATATTGCATCCCAGTGAATTCAATTACATGAATCATCATTAATAGGAACATTTAATCATTGATATTAATCACTCCAATTATAAATAATTTTCTCTCTCTCGAATGGCATGGTGAAGTGCCGCTATGGAGCAGGGATATCATCGTCTGTCATCGTTCTTTATTTCCTATTTCTTTTCTCCTCCTCCTACTTCCTTTCTTTGTCTGTCAGTCACAGAGACTCCTGGACCATGGTAAAAAAAAAAAAATAAATAAATAAAATTCCTTTGAAACGATAATTGTTGGTTGCGTCCATGCAACACAATGGCAACCGATTTGCGTCCCGCAGTGATGGGTGGCACATACAACCACCGCTATGGCAGCTTTAGTTTACCAGCTGTGAAGCTGGAAAGATTTACAGCTTTTTCAGTGTAGGTCAGACAGAATTTCGTTCATCATGCTGAATATACAGTACATCCTTGACATCAACATGGCAAGGAGTGTTACCGAAGAATATCAAGATCTCTCATCTTGTGCACAGATATGTGTACGGTCTGTCTGGGGAATGAAAGGGATGCATGGTGTGTTTTGAATAAAATGCTAGCATGATGTAGATGTATCTTTGTAGAACTGCAATAGGCAGGCTCCTACACTTGGTCTTGCAGGACAATAATTGGCTCATAAAGAACATGAGATGAGGATTTCAAACTTAATAATAAAGCAAAAGTTTCTTGAAAATAAAGGTAGGTAGGTATATATCTAGACCACACCATCAGCTGTGATATCAGGTACATCATCAGCGTTGCTTATGGAATGCAGTATATCTGTTCCTTATTTTCACTTATTTAAATTTTCCTACCGCCATATATTCACCAGCTAAGGAACAAGACACAGGGTATGTTTTATTTTGTAGGAAAATAGTCGAAATGATGGAGCTCCAGATGAAGCAGGGTTACAGGTACTGTTCTGAAGTTCATTATTTTTCTGTGACTGGACATCCTGAAATTGGTCTATAAATACATTTAATGTTTTTGGAATGGCTGTGATACAAGTTAGTCCCCGTTATCACTTTCTAGCTGTAAAAAGTCTTACTCTCAATATCCCCTCTCTTTTTTCTCTCTCTCAATGTTAATAAATCATAAGCTACAGCTTGCCATATTACCGAGGAACCAAAAAGCACAAGCTGCTAAGGGGGAAAATGAACAGACAGGAGCCTCTTTCTTAAAACGTTAAGTAGAAGTCTCTGTACAAAACCCCACAACCATTTCCTCGGTTGTTTATTTATTTTATTGTATTGTGAAGTGTATATTTCGTGAAGAGTTTGCAATAATAATAATAATAATAAGTCTGATGCTTCAGTTTTGCCATGACGGACAGACTGTCTGCAGTGCCATTTGGTGGAAGTGTCACTGCTCATTCTAGTATCGATGCCATAATGAGATGCCTCTCCAAACAGACTTCTTAGCAGAAGGTAAGGTAGTTGGAGGTTTAAACAGGAGGACAGTCTGTTAGGAGAATATCGCAACTAAGAGCTTGGAGACCATGCTGTCCTGATGCAATGGTCTGTGGCAGAAATGAGTGAAGGGGCACAGAAGCTCTTGGCTGGGACGACATCATCCCCCGCCAGTGGACAGATGTTAAGGTCCTCTGCAGATTTCCACAAAAGCCTCTTCGGCATGCTTCCAACGCTCATTGGACAAGGTGGCTGATCTGCTTCCACCCCACAACCCTGGAAATTGAAGCTCAACACAGAAGAAAGACTGGCTTCTTTTATGGTTTACAGGTTTGCTTTGCCAGTCTTTTATAAACGCTTAATTGCACCAGATGAAAAGCATTAACTCAGAGAATGTTGTTTGTGTTTTGCAAGGTTGAACTGCATAAAGAGATTAATGGAACGGATTGAGCGTTAAGAATTGGAAATCAGGCCTTGAGATGCGAGTCGCTGGTTGAAGGTCTGGGTTTATGGTGTCATAAAATTGCTGAAATGGGTTGTTATCGGGAACACAAGCTTGCTTTATTTCCGGGTTCTTGGAAGTGCTGCAGCTGGGCGCTTTATTGTAGGATATTGTTTAAAATTGCGTTAGGTAATATTAATTTACTGTGCTTTACTTACTTTCTCATTAATCATCCATGGGATGATTTTCAAAAAGGCTTAGAAGGATTTAATACATTCGGATTTGTATGGAGCTTTTTTTAAGGTGTCATGTCCAGTCATAACATGATTTGCTTGGACAAAAATCTCAAACTATGTATGTTTATTAAAATTCTGTAAAGCGAAGGGTCTCTGCTTGTTTTCACTGTTTTACTCTCCTTACTTAATGTCAATTCAAGTCAAGTCAATTTTATTTATATAGCGCTTTTAACAATTGACATTGTCGCAAAGCAGCTTTACACAATAAAAAGAAGTAAGTTTTTATGCAATGTATATGAATCAAAATGACAAGATTGTCCCCGATGAGCAAGCCGAGGGCGACGGTGGCAAGGAAAAACTCCCTGAGATGGAATTAGAAATAGTGACTCATTAATTAATTGCATTAAATAATGCACATTGTTCTTTATCCAACATCCTCTTAATGCATGTCACAGCCACAGTACAGTGATGGAAATACATTAATTCACTTTCAGTTACTGTTTTATCTTAATGGGGTAATAGCGATCCAGAGCTTATGCAGACAGTGAGCTGAGAATAAACCATGGACTGGACATGAGTCTCCACTCCCATCCACGCCTATGGCCAGTTTAGAGTCACTATTTCACCTAAATAGCTATATTTGTATTCTTGTATGAATCAGATTTCCCTTCCTTCTTTTTTCATTCTTCTCTTTTTCCTTTTTCCCCCTTCCTCATACCTTTTTCACCATTTATCTTCTCTCTCTCTCCTACCCTTTTGTCTTCTTCCCCTTTACCTTATTTCTATCTTCCATTTATTTCTATTCATCTTTCCTTCCATCCATCCATCCTCTATCCATAGTAGGAATTCTGGCACAAATTTTATTGGTTCTGTTCCCCAATATATTGTGTGTGTTCGTATGTTTGCATTCATAACGTTCAGTAGAGAACATTTTGTTTAGTGCACACAGTCTATCTATAACTAGTGCTGTGTGATTTTATCCAGTAATTTGATTAACTCGAATTAATGGAACAAGCAGCAAGATGCTGAGGACAACCCTGAGGATGAGCAAACTACTCAAATAGCACTTCAAAAATATGGAATACAGTAGATACGTGCTCAAAAAGTCATAGGAACAAGTTTATTTTAAATATAATTTATTCATTTAAAATATAGTTAGGTTATAATTTGGTGGTCATATTTCCATGACTTCTGACTTTCGTAAGACAAAGTTTGATGGAAAAAGTGATGCAACTGATGCAACTCATGTTTAAAAATATCCTTTAAATAGCCCTTATTTAAAAGACCCAGTGTTCTTTAGATGGTGCTGTTACTCTTCATAAATAGTAACATAAAAAAGAATGCATTAGAAAAATGTATCAGACACTGCCGCAGAATCATGTTAATCAACGGTGTTTGTTTTTCTGTGGGATCGCACTACTCTAATCTCAGGCTGTAAACCTTTCAGGGGCAAACAGGGGTTAGTTAATCCCTTATTAATACCCATATTTATATCCCTTTAGAACACACACAGGTACATCATTAATATACTAGATTAACCTCAGCTAAAGTTCAAACAGGACACTCTGGAGCTGTGACTCATCAATGCTACAATATAACGAATATTCAATATAACGAATTTGTATCGCATGTTTTTACTAACAATACAGTTCAACTGCTCAGTTCTATCAGCTGACATATGGGGAGATCACAGCAGTACAATCTGTAAGAAATTAACTCGCTGTTCCGACCTGCAAACATTGAGATCGCATTTAGCGCCCTTTTTACAGTTCCATCACCTGATACATCATTACGCATATTGATCGAAACGATCCTGACACGGTTTGCCATATATTTTATGTCAGTTTTTATTATGCATTTGCTCCAAATGGCTACATTTTGTTCCATTTCTCCACACGCTCAAACAGCACAGGAAATAATGATTGTCACCCACATTGTCCATTTAGTCATTGAGAAATGAGTTGTATTGAAAAACCTGACTCATTTTGTAGAGCATTGGCACTAAATGTGCACTCGATGTGAACTCCGTGACTGGCAGCTGTCCCTGCCCCCTGGAGTGGTGGAGTGGAAAAGTGTGGCATCCATGATTGCTACGTTTTATACATTCCAATCGGCGCACCGTATTAATCACGGTAATTCTATTACGCGCAGTTTTACCATACTGTAGGCATGCGCTTAATGTCATGAGCCAAATCCACCACTGAAAATGCTGGCCAATAAATTGGCTTTCATCTGGATACGGCTTGGTAATGACATGATTTAGTCACCAGATTGACTCCACTCATCTGTATGTTTCAGTGCACCATGCTGTCTGTCAGGTTAAGTCTAACTTTCAGTGGGAAATAAAATTGACAGGCTAGATGGGAGCTCTTTAATGGCTACCACTGGCACGGTTCTATTTTCAGAGACCACACTTTGCACGGTGTGAAAATGGTGACAGGGACAGCTGTCCGAACACAGTGCTAGCTAGCTCACACCTGCTTGGCAGGTCAAGCGTGCAGGGCATCTCAAAGATGAACAGCCATTTCATATATACAGTACACTATATGGTCAAAAGCTCCCATATGAGCTTTTCGAGCATCACATTCGAGATTTAGCCCTCCATTTGCTGTTGTAACAACCTCCACTCTTCTGGGAAGACTTAGACTGTGGATCATGGTTGTGGGAATTGGTGCTCATTTAGCCACAAGAATTATCACCCACTGGTGATGGGCGAGGAGGCCTGGGAGGAAAGCAGCATCCCAGTTCATCCCAAAGGTGTTCAGTGGGGTTGAAGTCAGAGCTCTGTGTAGGCCACAAGGGTTCCTCAAAATCATCCTTGGCACACAATGTCTGAATGGAGGCACTTGGGCGCTTGGGGCACTGGAACAGGTTTGGCCTCATAGTCGGGCCTCTTAACGAGGGGAAATTGTGTAGTGCCACAATATAAAAAGACATTGTATACAACAATCGCTTTTAATTTTGTGGCAACAGTGTTCATGTATAAATGTATTATCTTTAAAATACTTACAATGTATGCTTGGGCAATAATGACCATGCACCTTTAATCAGTTTTAGAATACTACAGGAAAAAGATACCAGAGACATTTACTGACACTCCTTAGACAGAGAAAGTGTAGTTTAGCAGAATTTTTGTCGATCGAAGAACAGGAACTTGTAATACAGTTTTATTTTGGTGACTTTGTGATGTACAGGTGCAATCCTTTCCCAGCTAAAATATATCTCAAGGACTGATCATGTAATTAACAAACCCATTGACTTTGGAAATATAAGCTGTGCAGCAGCAGGTCGCTGTGGAATTGAAGCTTTACTGTAATTCATTGTCATTAGGTTAATTCATCAGAGAGAAAGCAAGCAGAACACAGTGAGATGACTTTCTATTGTTCATTTCTTTTTTTTTTTTTCAATGAGCAGAAATCATACTCCCAGATGAAGAGGCAGTGTGGTATCAGTCCGGGAACGTGGTGTAGCCGTGCAATCATCGTCCTCCTCCCATTTCATCAGTCAGCCTCTCTTGGTTTATGTGTTTTTTTATGTAATTTTCCCTATTCAGATTTAACACTGAAAAATTGTTTTCATTAGGATGTGACAATAACAGGGATATTTAAACAGATGACTGGGTTTCAATTTCATCTCCTTGTCACAGAATGAGCATTTTAGGCCGGTGCCTAAGAGAGGAGCAGCGTGATGAAGAATGCATTGCTTTTCCTTTGGAGATTTATGGGAAAGCCAGAGCATTGCTATTGCTTATAATGGGAATACGGATTATTTTGTATATAGTGTAACAATCCTGATTGCTTTATTATGTAAAATAACATATACATTTCTGGGTATTTTCAAAAAAAAAGTCAGGAAAATCTGTTGTTAATGCAAGTTGTGGGTTGAGTAGCTGTTGCGCTATAATACTGTAGAATTTCATTGTGGAAAGCTTGAACAAAATCCATGTTACTACAACATTGCCTACAACTGGAATGAATAAGCAACCAGGCAACAAAGAAACGCAACAATCCGCAAACTAATTCTTTTTGGTTGTAATTATAATTATTTGTATTCATTAGTGTGAGAAACAAAAAACAGCTTTTTAAACCAAAACAGCTTAACAATATGATTTGCCATATTTTCCTCATCATCATCATTCACTTGGTAAAAATTCTGAACAAAGTTGAAGTAAAAGTGTAAGTAAATATTACAGTAGCAGATGCAGTGGTTATGTTAAATTATGTTCTGGTGGTTAGCACTGTCGCCTTGCACCTCCAGGGTCAAGGTTCGATTCCCGCCTCGGGTCTGTACACTTATACACTTACAGCGTGCATGAATTCTGGATTTGTTGTCTAGAAAGAAATCAGTCCTTCATACCATTCTGTGTAAAAAAAAAAATAAAAAATTACCGTTACTGTTGGTGCTATTGCACTTTCCTTCCATGTGGCAACCTCTGGTTCTGAAAAATAAATCCAACACAGAAGTGCCACTATGTGTAGTTCCTAAAATGACCACTAGGAAAAATGACTCACTCCAAATGTGAGTCAATCCACATAGAGCCCCATGTTAAAATGGCTAACTTTATAACAGAAATAGACATGCTTGCAGCCTGGTACAAAATATGTTTGGTCTCCATAGCTAGATTTCTCATTTATGAAACCTGTACAGGGGTTAAATTTTTATGTACCTTGTCAGTTAAAATTACATAAAGCCATAAAATTATCCTTAACTAGGGGCATGGCTGATTTGAGTGACAGACTGCTAGCTGTCTGCCAACACTTTAGCTAATCAGCTAATTGAAATTGTTGTAGTTTAACTTACCACAAGAAATGTAGGAAATAGGACTCCATGTGCAGTATTATTAATATAGTTCAGTCAAATGTAAAGTAATGATAGAAGATAAATTAACGTTAGTCACCTTAGCATTTTAGCTAAGCTAGCTAGCTTCTGGAAACTGAGCAACAGCCAGGCTCTATTCTTCTGCTCATATGCTCATTTATGGATTAACCAGGGTTTAGGCAGTTAGCTCTTGCCAAGATGTCGACCAGAGTTTCCACAGTAGAGCTTCAAAAAACCTATGGGTGACATCATGGAGGATTTGTCTAGAGTCGATGTTTCTTTAACAAAACTCCAAAACAATGCGTCTTAAAATGGACACTTATGGAATGTAGATTTTTAGACATTTAAATTAGTCTCTAGTGTGTGTGTGTGTGTGTGTGTGTGTGTGTGTGTGTGTACAACCAAAATAATGTTACTATAAAACATTCACTGTTTTTCTTTCTCCTGGTGCTTAAACAAAACAGTTAGATTTCCCCCATAATACGAATTCATATAAGAAGATATCATCTCCGGTAATTCTTTTTATTGAGACACTGAAATGGTGCAGTTGGAGAAGGAGTGAAATAAAGGGAGTTAGTTATAGCATTAACACACAAAATGGACCTTAAGTTATTTGTTAAAGGCAAATATTCTAATGTGGTCGGCCAAAATGAAACATAGTCTGATTCTACTACAGTATCTCCTACATCACATTTCCCGGTATTTGTATTGGGACACATACTACATCGTGTTTCATTTCCAGTGGTGTGAAAGTGTATGTTTGTTTGCCCTGATAAGAGAATCGCAAGGAAACGGTGGCAGCGGACTGTCACATACAGACGAGATGTGGCAAGTGTCTTAATCAGCTCCCTGAATCTAATGTGATTGTTGATCACATTAAGCATGGAGGATGAGGAAATGATGAATGAACAGTGAATTAGAGGCATGGCCTCACTGTCATACTGCAGAGAAGCTAATCAGTACCATTCTCTTTCTGCCCTCCTCATTCGAACTGTAAGAAAGCAATCTGAGGATAGCTGTGCCTCAATTATCTCCAAATAGATCACATTTCACACCCATTCATTTGCGGGCAACATGGTGCATGATAAACATTGTATTTCCTCATTAATAACCAGACGTCACCCTCATTAGTCCCCTTTTGTGCATGACTAACGCAAGGGATCATTACTCAAAACCAATATTAACAGGTACATCCAATTTTCATACCTCCCACTATATTAACAGAATGCCAACACCAAGTGGTCATTTATCACGGGTTGGTGAGTCACACACACAAAAGCACACGCACACACATAAATACTAGCACATTTCCTGTTAAAGGAAAATTCCAATCTGAAACACATTAAATATTTGTGATGTTCTTAGCGACTCTGGTGCTAATTTGTCTCTGGTAATGTATTTTTCGTAATTCCTGTTAGATGTTCGCGGTTGTCTCCCACGCTGATGTCACAGCGGGACATTACTAGCGTAATTATATCGGTCAGGTTTCACTGTTAGCTCACTATTCAGTGTCATATTAATGAGGAATCCAATGTACAATTCAGCAACTATTGGACTTGAACTACCTGAATGGAATGCGGCTCTTTGATGTAGTTGTGTTGAAAGCCCGGTAGCAAAGTACAAAACAGCAAGGTGGATGATGTTAGTAGTGGCATTAGCATGAAAGCTAAAGGCTTTGAACCTGATTTATTTGAGTTACATAGAGTTTACAGATTTAAGAACTAGACAGATTTACAGAGTGAACCACCAGTGCATCAGTCTCTTTATGAAGGGAAAAAGCAAGAGCTAAATCCAGCTGCCTTTGCTAGGAGCATGTAGTCGAATTGCATTGTGGGTAATGTTGGAAACCATTAACAAATGTGACAAAAGACAAAGTGTCTCATTACATGATAGATATTAGACACCACTGAAGCTATAGAAAAATGAAGACTAATGTGTACCGTATTAGGCAACAATGAAACCATGGAACGTTGTTCTTTTGATCTTACTGTCCTGAGGAGAGTGCTAGCTATTGCCGTCTCATCAGCAGCAGCATTTTAGTCGGCCGAAAGTGAGGGGCTGGATGAGTGACAGGTGAGCAGCTTGGCTTAATTCCGGAAGAATATCTCCAAAGCCTGGGTAAACAGAGTGCTGTATTAGATCCCCCAGTGGGTGGGAGCCACCGAGGCAGTGCCACCCATAATCTCCTCCAAGTCCAGCGCGTGGCACACTTTTAATTTAGTTTTTGCCCTAGTGGCTAAGCTGTCTGCCTGCACCAAGTGGACCCTTATATTTACAGGCGGGATGCAGTGGCCTCTTTCCCAGGTTTTGAGGTTTATTTGACCTCTCTGTATTGCTCAGTAGATAGGGGTGGAGGGGGGGGGGGGTGGAGACACAGATCCACCACACATACAGTTGTGTGTGTTTGTTTGTGTATATAAAGTGTGTGTGTGTGTGTGTGTGTGTGTGTGTGTGTGTATATATATATATATATATATATATATATATATATATATAGTGGGCAGTATTATATAATATGATATTATACAGGGTGTTTTACAGGCTTTCTATTGTGGCCAGTACTTACTTTTTTTGATGCATTGGCTCTTCTGTGGGATGGCCTTGGATGCTCATGATCCTGTCACCAGTTTGTTGGTGTATAGTTGCTGGTGTTCAGTGGTGTTCACTTCACATGGTGCTTGGCATTAAGGCCAAACAACTCCACATTGGTCACATTGTTCCAGATAGTTTAGATGCAGTTTTGTGAACCGCAAACATGCTTCCATGTACTTTTTAGACAGAAGCGGCACAATACTTTAGTTCACACGAACTGTTCAGTCTTCTAGTAATTGTGCTGCCATGGAAATTGTCATTTAACATGCCCTATGAAGCCTGTAGGATCTGCAGTGTAGCTCTTGCTTTCTGTTTCTTTACTGTAGAATGTTAAATTCCGAATTATTATGGTTTTATATCTCTTTCCAGACATCAAACATGCAACAATATAGCAGTCGAACCACAAGCCCTGCTCATGTGATCACAATCAGATCACATTAGCTTCATCTCACCATTTGATTATTTAAAATGCATTTCCAATTTAAGCTTTCCTACGAACCATGGATTACATTCTCAGATGTTTTTGTCCACACTTTCTTTCCTTATCATTACTAGCCTGTCATTATACTGTAGCAAGGATGCCAATGGGCACTTTAGGCTTGTTTTACACAACCTGCCATTACAATGAGAGTAACAAGCCTTGTTTAATATTAGCTCTTAACTTCGAGTAGGACCCTGGGTTATTCTGATTGAACAGATATAGCCAAAATAGATTCCAGTAAGAGGCTGCCTGTGATTATTTTTCATTTTTTCCCGTTTTGAAATCTTGCCAAAGAGGTTCACAGGGCATGTCGTTGATACTAGAGGTCTGCATCCGGGCCGGGAAGCAAAAAAAAAAAAAAAAAATTTACACGACCATATTAACATCTGTGTGAAATCTGAATACAGATACAGATCCAAAACATTTGGAGTACTAAACGGATGCAGATCCCACAGTGCTTTTCCTGTACTTGATGAACTCATACAAATGTAACAGTCCCAGATTGTTAGCACAAAACTGATGCTGCAAGTCTGCCGCACTTCTCAAAATCTGACTTTAGCTGAGCACATTCTGGAGCGTAGATCATTCTCGTCAGAAAGAGCACAACGTCCTTGTCATCTCCACGAATGGGCATTTCCAATTTGTCACGGAATGTTTTATGAGGAAACAGATGGTTGTCACAGGCAAATAAAAACCCTTGGCTTCGCCAGCTTTCTGTGGGTTTAAAAGATGAGTTATCGCTTTGGAAAAAGCTTTGAAATTTCCTAATGAGATTGGTCAGTAGATTGGTAAACAAGCTTACTTTTTTGGCACCTTTCTGTGCATGTAGATTGATAGGTATGTTTATAAATAAATGAGCAGTTATTACCGTTTATATATTAAGCATTCGTCACAATTAATGTCTAGTTGATGGGGTTCTCTTGACAATTGACATTGTCTCTAAACTTTATAATTTAACTAGCCTTATTTTGAGATCTGGACTTACAGTACTGTAAGTACCAAATTAACCGATAATGTCCGAACACATCTCACCTCAAACTACAGCATTGCTGAATAATATATGCTCAATAAGCTTGTTTTTCTCATTTTACTGATAAATTCTCCTAAACTAAACAGCCGTTGTTGATTAATTTTCTGTAGCAGCATGGCTTGAGTAGTGGCACAGAGATAGCTTATTGATGTATGTTAATATATCAATAAGCTCATTCTTATGTGTTATCATTTCTATATTAAATTATATTGACAGGGAATTGTGCAGTACACACTCCACATTAGGTAAAAAAAAAAGACTTTTTTTTTTTAACACAAAACATGGATATCATCAGCTCATGAGTTTACTGCTAACTGTTTTCTGGCACTTCAGTCGCTTGCTTTAATATTGATGTAAGTGGTGTGGGATTACAGGGTCTGTCCCTCTGAGATCAGCACAGCAAGTGAGCTGTTTCTATGCATATTGATATGCATAGTGCTGTAATATTCCCTGCTCACTTTTCAGGTAATGTAGTGTTCAGGTGAAAATATCTGCTTTCCTTATGATATCATCGCTCATGGATTTACATTTTTACAGGTTCACTGGAGGTGATGGTATATTTTGTAGTCAAACATGTGAGCATGGCGATGCTGCGGTCAGGAATAAACAAGGTGCATCAATGAGGATGAGGCTTGTTCAGTTGAGTTGTTTTTTCTTTTCTTTTTGTGTATAGTACTTTTAACAATAGACATTATCACCAATAAGCTTTGCAGATATTCACATTTAGATTTAGTGTGTTAATAAGCAACATAGGTTTAAAAAAAAAAAACTACTTATGATAATATGATGGAGAGGTACTTAGTGCTCCCACATTAATCACGGCTCTACAGCCAATCAGGGGCATCTGTGAGCTCGCGCAATGGAAGGGAGTGGATAGCGCTGTCCTCCGAGTGTGTTACGCCGCCCCCAACGGTGCGCGAGTGAGCAGTTTGAAAAGATGCGGTCGGCTGGCGTCACGTGGTTCGGAGGAAACACGTGATAGTCTTCGGCCCTCCCGGCTGAGTGGTAGTAGTAGCCTTAATGTGGGAGCCCCCTAGTGACGGGGAGGAATTAGACAAGACTAAATTAGGGAGAAAATCGGGGAAAAATCCAAAAAAAGTGTCTAGTATGCTGGTCTTGGGTGTCTAATTAATCCCCTAAATAACCAGAGACCTGGCTCCCAGATGATCAGATGAATTTCAAGCATTTTAGAAAAGAATAAGAATAAACTGTCTCGCAGTGAGAGCAGGTCCACTGTCTGTTTTTCCCCCAATTCCGTATTCAGTCACACCAAAGTACCTGTGCACATACCTCCAATTTACACCGGAAAAAAGACAGACCATGCTTCCTGTTTCTTGTCAGTAATTCTTAGGTCTATAATTTGTTTTGCTGTTTAATTCCTTGTTTTTTCTACAATGTAAAATTCCAACATTGTACAGTAGGACACAAAGGATTGCCTTTAAGGCTTGTTTATTGGACGTGCCAGTGAGCAAACTGACTTGGGGGAACTGTTTAAATTTACAGTATGAGCACTACCATTGTTATCTAGTATCTACTGTAGGATGCAACTTTTCTAATGTGAAAAGTCTAAAGATTTAAAGGTTCAGATTCAGTCTCTGGGTTGCTCAGGGGTTTAGAGCCCCACTACCACTGGATAGTCACTTTTTAGTCCTTGGGAAACAGCTTTAACACTACTGTACGTCCCATACAACCTGGCAATTGCATACAGTGCCGGTACCAAGGTCGGTTAGAAAATGGGAGAGTCGCAACAGTAAGGGTACCGCTGTAAAACCTGCCTAGATCTTGCAGACGAAATGAGCTGATGTAGCGACCTCTGGGATACAATGCCCAAGAAAAAAGAATATACAGATTTCACATTGAAGGATTCTAAATATCTCTTGATTCCCTGCACAGAAATGAAAGCCAAATCTTTTAATATAATATAATAATATATTATATTATATTATTATATTATAATAATAATATAAGTAATATAGAGTCAAAATAAGAGCAATGGACTGACTATTACAAATTTTAGATGAGAGGCTTCAAGCGGTGTCAGTTAATATTGAGAATTTTGCACTTGTCAATTATTGAAGCATACAAGTTCTGGAATTAAAACAGGAACTTGTTTATGATTACAGCAGCAGCTCTAAGGAAGACATCTACATTTTCTTCCGGTTGAGATTACGCTGCTTGTTAATTCAGAGCCAGCACGGTAGCAGAAGGTTTTAATCAAATGCCACAAAAGATTTGCTACAGTATATTTGAAATTTTGTTTCTTAGCCGTTGAGTGTATGAGCAAGATGTTTGCCAGACGTTAAACGTTTTCTTTACGTCTCCAGCAGCATTGTCATGGTTCGTAGTGGAAAATTCGACATATTGCAGGTTATATTAGAAGTCTGTGCAGCATTGTTAGGAGTCACAGTGTTCGCACCACCCTGTTGAGACCTCTATTTTCAGATTCTTTATGGAACATATGTGAGCATTCAGACAAAGGAGTGATTTATTAGAATTTCCGAAAGCACCGGCCCATAGAATACAAATGGGCCTTGATGGTTGCAGCAAGTGCTGACCTTAGCATTCATGTCTCATGCCTGCGTCCCCGCCATCCGCAAATGAACCACATTACATATGGGAGTTAGGGGACGGAAGAGTAGCCACCTCAGCTCATTCGTTAGATGGTTCTGCGAGGTTCTTTTAGTTACCCTTTCAGCTACAGGTCTGCTCAAAAGCACATAAGACTTAATTGTCTATTTGTTTAGCATGCACAGCACAACCCTTACGCTCTATATAGACGACATGATGCTAAAAACCCCATTACGTTGCCTTTAAGCTAACTTCAAGTGCAAGGGTTATTCCCACACAATGCCTTCTACAAGACCAAGCACTAAATAAACCAGTGCTGGGGAAAAATAAAGCCTTAGTTAGATTTAGATATTTTGCCCTAAAGCAGCCGGTTGCAGCATTTAAAAGATCTACGTGGGAGTCTGTTGCTCTCAAATGCAGCACTTTTCCCCTGTGTGTTTCCATTTGTTTACAATATAGACGGCGTATGATGTTTTTCTTGGCAGGGAGTGCATAGTCAGCTGTAGAGGTCAGTGGCATGAGTCAAGGCAGGGTTCCCAGACTGATGTGTGTGTGCTGGTGTGGGCGGCAAGTGAACGCGTTTTGCCAAATGGTTGAGGAGTTTAACCACCCACACAGAACATTTCATGACTCGGCGACTAAATGGCTTGCATGGTACAGTATACGTTGCAGTTTATAAACAGGATTCCATGTCCCACTGCTCGGCTGGGTAACAATGATCTGGTAATAGACTATATAATGAGCTATGGTGATGCCCGTGTTCACGTATGAGCTTGTAAATGAACAAACAATCAGTATAATGATAATAGCATCATTAGACCCATGCAGGTACATATTATACAGAAGTAGAATTCTGTAATCCAAGAAATGATGTTGCACTGGTTGCCCTTCCACTGAACTGTCCCTGCTTATATGAGCTACGAGGTGTTTGCGTAGGATATCCGTTTTAATTTGAGTCCACTAGCATCATATTCTGAACTGTGGCTACAGTCTATTCTGTATAACACAACATTTACGGTGACATAATACTTTTAAATAGTTGAACTGATTATTGCTATTCTTGCAAATATTATTTGATAGCTGTTGCAATGAATTGCTGTTATGCATTGCTGGCATCATGGATTATGCCTATTGTCTACAATATAAATGTTCTAATATAAATATTGTTCCAAATGCTTAAACTCAATATATTGATGCCGTGTCGTTTTATGATTGATAAAACTGTGAGAAAAAAATACACACACTAGAACCCTTCTTAGTTTCAGACAGTTTCATTTAAAATATCTGCTCACAATTGCCTTTATGTAAAATAGATACATTTTGAAAGTCTTATTGTTTTTTAAATGTATTGTTTTTTAAATGAGCTTTTAATGCTCTGATATTACATTGTTATGCATAGAGCTCTTGTATTAAGTGTTATCTATATTTATTATACGAAAAAAAATAATATGTTTATAATAATTAAATCTAACATTTGGATGTTATAATTAAATTGTTTTACTGTGAAGACTTTTACAAAACAGTATATGATAGGAAAAAAGTTTTAAAAAAGAAGAAAAAAGTGGTATGAAAAACTAGTAAAAAAAAAAAAAAATGGTGACAATTGGTCCCCACTGTATAAGGGCCTAATATCCACTATTTATGGTTGATTAATAGGTTTGAGTCACGCCACTTTGAGTAAAATCTTGAACCAGACCCCCCCGATTGCTCTTTTTGGCATTATTGGAGAGGAAGATAGGCGTCTAACTTCAGCTAAACGTCGATTATTGTCCTTCACGTCCTTCCTGGTATTCTTTTTTATTTAACTGGTAGGATGCCACTTCACCCACCCACGCCCAAGTGGCTTAGGGACATTATGTCCTGTTTGTCCCTGGAGAACTCAATCCGTAATTCAGACTTGAAATCTTCAGCAGGCGTGTTTTCATTAAAATTTATCCCCTTCTTATTTGAGTGGTTGGTTTTCACCTCCTCTTTTCTTTGCATACAGACTTCCAGCTCCTTGTTTTTTCTTCTTTCTATTTTTTCTGTCCGGTGTCTAGCCTTTCTTAGATATTTAAGGCTTGCATGGAGTTAGGGATGGTTAGGATGGGGGATGTAAGGGTTATAAGTACAGATTGTACAAGTGAAAACCTTGAAACGCACACCACATGTTTGCTTTGTTCTCCAGACCTAAAATGTAACAGAGAACTATTAAGCCAGATCCACCATTTGAAGCACTTCATCATAAATACTAAATTATTTTTATTATCTTGATTGTCATTATTAAAAAAAAATGAGAATGGCATTATAAGCAGCCGTTCCAATTCAATATCACCTAATTTCACGTGTCTTAATAGTTTTGGATGCCACTTTGTTATACTTTAAAAATTTTAAATTATTATTATAATAAATATTATTATTTTGATAATAATAATATATGCCACAGACCCACTTAAAATATTATTTTAAACCTAAACCATTATGCATATACTGTAACTAGGGGAAAAAATTAATTTTAAAAACTGTTATCTTATAAACAAGTACGGTTTAGGGGGAAACATACAGTACATGGCATGACATATCTGAAATACATGGTAATTTTAGCTGAATTCTGTTGGGGGAAATAAGCTTGCCAGAAATATTTAATGTGATGTGCTTTTCCTAAA
The DNA here is from genome assembly GCA_030347435.1 of Clarias fuscus. Lineage (NCBI taxonomy): Eukaryota > Metazoa > Chordata > Actinopteri > Siluriformes > Clariidae > Clarias > Clarias fuscus. The sequence continues at coordinate 19,797,406 of CM059219.1, forward strand.
TCGGGCATAATTAAAGCATTTAGACAGAAGGGAATGTAGAGACTAAACAAACAAAACACTGAATTAAACATTGCTGTTGAGAGTCAACATTTTATATTAGAGAAGAACTGCAGTTGATAGAAACTTGAAAAAAAAAAAAAAGAAGTAAAAACCTGACCAGTTGTGTTTTCTGATGTTACTGACATTAAAACGGGAATCTTTAGAGGGCATATGCTCAGTAACAAGAACATTGCAATAACCAGCTCAGGGTTTAAAGTCCTATATCGGGTGGTTGGAAGGAGCAGTAAATACTATGGCTGTTATTGTGTCCTTCATTGCACTTCCTTTCATATGCTTTTGCCTGTGCATCTTTTGCCTTAGGAGGAAGATCTATAAAAAAAAAAGTGACCATCATTCATTGTTTTCCACCTGCTTGCCCTTCGCAAGTTTGGGATTTGTTACTGTACATCTTCACCCATATCAGTTAACAGGTGGAGCAGTAAAAATGAAGGAGAAACGATATTCATTTCCTTTACGATTTTTTGCCATAGGGAAGCCTCCTTACTAGTTTAGCACAGGTGGGAGAGACAGAAGCAGATTGGGGCTGCTTTAACAGCTCCAGTGGTCCTGCAATGGAAGACATTGACTGCAATGCGCCTGGAGGTCAATCGAAATTCACGAGCCGAGACGATATTTATGACAATCTATAAAAACACAGGCCTTAAAAGTACAGTGGAGCTCGTGAGCTCCTGGAATTTGGTGTCAGATTGATTGCCTCTGTTTGCAGGCAATGCTTTTTTTTTCATCTTCTTACAGCTTCCATTTGTTTTATTTCTGTTTATTTACTTCCTTTTTCATCAGTCTCCCCTTTCCTTTTTGAGATTGACCTTTGAACCTGTGCACTTCACCCCAAAAGGACATCAAACAGAGTTCAGAAACCGGATTAACCCCACTCTGCTTTACTTAAAGATCAGGCTTATTGAATTTTCCTGGCTTCTTTGCACAGTGTTAGATGTATAGGATTCATAAGGCAAGGTTACCGAGGTCAGCATAACAGATTTTTTTTTTTTTTTTCATTTAGTTCAGTCCATTTAGTGTTTACAGCATTGTAGTTAAAGAGGAAAGAAAGCTCTTAATGAGGTAGTATATCTCATCCAGTCTATTATCTCCTACCCTTACTGGACCAGTACTGCTGCACAAGTCTTTTAAGATAGAGGCTGCATGTGTAATTAAAGATATAACGACTGTCAATGGTGGGCTTTATACAGTACAAATCCTTAGTTTTCTGAAATACATAGTAATAAAGAGCAATAGATAAGTTTGATTGCAGTTTAGCATCTGGGTTATGTTTTAAACGTGACAAGTGGATGTAAATTAATGGTCATGGTCAATAAAGTAAAGCGAACTACCCTACACGTAGACATAAAGACAGAGAGAAAGGGGGACCGGGGAAATGGTTAGCTCTACCAGCACATTTGTGCCTGCGGCCTTATCGCAAATGATGAACTCCAGAAAGACATTGATGAGCACAGTTTCTCCAGTGTGTTCAGTGGGCTTGAAAATAAAAAGACCAAAGCTGTCACAGTGAGCATGTCAAGGTGATTACGAGTGGTAATTCACAGTATTGGCTTTCTCTCTCTCTCTCTCTCTCTCTCTCTCTCTCTCTCTTTTTTTTGGGATGAGTATGAAGACATATCTGACGCCCATGTAATCCCCACTCACTTGGTTCATTTGAAACCCCCAGCGTACTGAATGAGATGAAAGTGCTTCCTCTTTAGCGCCGGAGGCTGGACTGAGGGGCCAAAGGCTGCTCTTGTATAATAAACCAGCTCTTGGCTCATGATGTGTCTGCAGCGACCAGGAGCTCTACACCTGATGCCATCAAATCACCTCCAGCCTGCTAAGACATGCAGCCATTAACTGTGAACGAGTTCATACGTCTCAAACAATGTGCTTGTGTATGCATAATGAGGGAGCCTGAGCAGGTTGAGTAAATGATTATTTGGTCTCATTTATCCCCATGGCTCAGCGGCTCGCCCTCCCCTTTCTGTTCCTCTCCTTCTTTTCCCTTTTGGCAAAGTCATGGCTATGTTCTGACTGTGGTCCCTGTAGGCAGCCAGTCTAGGAGAAATCAGCAATAAGATCATATAGCTGTGTGTTTTTAGGAGTGATTGTCTAGATGTATGCCATGAAGCCACTGTGGGTCTGACCCCTAACTGCATATTCTTACCCAGCTGCTATGGACACAGGCTAAAAATACTGTTTCTCCTTCTAGTCTTACAGAGCAAACTGTGTAGAATTGGCTCACTCTGAGCTTGATGTTCTTTATCAAGCACCATTCTGTCATGCAGCAAGACATTCAGAAGGTATAGAGACATAATAATTTCTGCCCCTTTAATACCTTGTCATGATAACGGCCTGGTTGGTATACAGTACTATGGTGAAATTGTAGGGCCTCTATTAATGAACAATTGAGGTCAGAGGTTAGACAAAGAGCAATCCTAATGACCTCTCTGAAAGATCCGGATTAGGGTTCCTACCAACCATCCCTGCAGCCAGAACCGGGGGAGGTGTTCTCAGGCTAGCATCTAGTCATCATGTCAACCACCTAACCTGGTTGGTCTCATCGTCTGCAACATGAAAGGTGCGGATCAACGCAATGCCGACTCAGGCAGCAGGTACAATGGACCGTCTAGACTAGCTTTTCTATCCTCTGCTGAGATTGCCGCACTGCAGTTCCTTTTTGACAAAACTATTTGTATCTGATTGTAAGGTCTAAGCAGGAGTGCACTGTCCATGTTCCGCTAAGATCAATACCTACACTATTTTGCTTTCCTGTCATGTAACCTCTTGTGCCTGACACGTTGACATCAATTCTCTGTGACAGATGACAAAATTCTGCTATGCACCATCCATCTCTCACCAAAGCCCCGAGAAGGGACCTTTCAGGGTAATAGGCACTAATAGTCTCTCGTCTTGAACGGTGAATTTCTCTTGCCAAAGACACTCCAGCAAAGGTGTCTTCCGCTAGTAGTCACCAGGGGACGATTTGTATAAAAGCTCAGCAAGGCAGCATGAGGAATAGCTACAGAGGCTTCAGCAGTATCTGTCTGCAGCTTTGGCAACAAATCCCGCATCTTCTGGCGGCATAAAAGGAGGAATTATTTTCCGCCATGCAACTTAGCCAGGCACTGTAAGAGAAAGTTATTATCATGTGTACAGAATATGGATGCCGTGACATTTTCCCTTTTTTCTTTTTTTTTCCCCCAGACGAGACATGTGATTATATTCAGACTCTGGAAGTGCAGCGAAATTCATGAGAAATGCTTCTGGAGACTTTATTCCTCTTACCAGCATCCGCATGTAATATAAAGAGTTGAATCAGATATGGTAGGCACAGAAAGGCTATAGCGACAGAGTTCATTTTATGTCTGGATTATGATATTAGGCCGTGCTCTGAGATGTTCCTCACTTCCCTCAGTGTGACTAGCTTGCCGGTTGATGTCAAGGTGCTATTTAGACAGAAATGGTACCATGTATCAAACCACAGTTCTATGTTGGAGTTGTTTTATGGTTTCAGAGGTTATATCTGATAATTTTGTGACTTGTAGGTGTCCGGTTCAGTTCAGTGGAATCTATGCAGGTCATATTTCATACAGATATCTTTTTTATAAAAAATACATAATGTAGATAACTAGTTGTGCTTTACTTAGTTCAAACATATTAAAAATAGCACTGTTTACAAAAATTAACGTTTAATGCTGTTACATTTACAGCTTATGTGCTTTATCAGTATTTTATATGTATTTTTATCAGTCCAACAACTGTGTGAAATAATAAATCTCCAAAGCCAGGTCAAATTTATTTGTCTTTTCTTGCTAGACAGACTCTGATGCGTCCTTTGGGTGATGTAGCACATTTGGCTCAGGGTTCCACGTGTTGCGTAACTGCTCACCATGATTGTAGGAAGTGGTTGTTGAAAATACCATAGGTACCCGGTCAGCTTAAACCAGCCTGGCCAGTCTCCTCTGACATGTTAGGGATGTTCTCCCACCTACTTACAGTCCATTCTGCAGGATTTTATGCACTGTGTTGCTGCAACATGATTGGTTGATTAGAAACGATGATATACTGTATATAGTTCACTTTATCAATCGTGTAGGGAAATTCACAAAAATATATGCATCTTGCCTTCCTTTTTATGTGCAATTATACTGAACAAAGTGCCTTTCCGAAAACTTTTATTTTCTTCGCTGTTAACAAACACCGTTTCCTGTTTCATGGCCATTTTACTGTGACATATTTACAGCCGCAAAATTTCTGTACAGAACTAATAAAAAAAAAAAAAGAAAGAAATCCCTTTCCGAGGTATTGTTTCAATTATTCATCCCTGCTTTGTAAAATGATGTTAATGGCTTCTTTATTAGTGCTCGCTAACACATTAGTACAGCACAGCATTTCAAATCAATAATAATTACAGGATGAAAGTTATTTCCTTTTTTTTTTTTTTTTAAACGATCCCTTCGTGAATAGTTTCATTAAAGAGCTGCCATTGTCAGGAGGGCTTTTGTAAGGAGGGTTTATGTGTGAATTGTCTTCGAAGCAAGTGGAATTTAGATTTTTATCTGATTTCGGTCATTATTGAAGACGGAAGCTGAATGTTGTTGGACCTTACACATGGTAATGATGTTATTGAACATTTTTAAGGCTGTAATATATTTACAGTAGGGTCAAAACGTCTGAGAGCCCTATCAATTTTGGTTTGATTTTGCTTTATTTTCGGATCACTTTTAATAATTGACAGCAACTTGAGTAAAAAAGCGTAATCTTTGAAATACTCAAATGAGTTTCTTGTTTGTTTTTTTTGCACGACCCCCTTTATAATTTTGAGCAATACTTTATAATCCATTTTTAGATCAAATCCGTCAGTCTCATCTCAACAGGTGCTTCAGTAAAAGATGGTCAACATTGCAAACTTACTTAGATGCAAACAAGGTGCAGAATCTTAATGTATATGAGCTTACTTTACATGCAAACTCATATTTCTGGCTTGAACATATTTTGCAGAGAAAAAAAGATCTCAGTGCATTAGGAAAGGTATCACTCCATTCAGCTGAGAGGGTGATTTCATTTTTTTTTTTTTTTTTGAGTGAGTGAGGAACCTGAGTGCCACTTAACTGTCATCTCCTGAGCACCACGTAAAGCACAGTTAGCATGTTTTTCGATTCCCTCGCAGACCGATCCACTCAGAGTCCTCAGCAGCCTCCCGATCGCTTTGAGTAAGGTGTAAGACGAGTGTGGGTGCTAACGCTAAATGACAGCGCGGGAGATTATATATTTAGTCAAGGCCCGTTTTTCTCTGCCTCATTTTTTGTTTGCACACAAGAGCTTGATGATAGTTTCGAGATGTCAATATTAGAGATTTGTTTAAGAATGATATTGAAATGATACAGGGCTGAAGTATTTATTGCGCCTGCATACTGTATGAAAGAAATTATACTTCCGTGAAAATATTGATTATGTGTTAAAATGTTAAAGTAAAAACGGTAAAAAAAAAATAAAATTCCATTTACTAACTCGGGTATCAAAACGACTGAATAATAGAGAACCAACTGACAAAATGCAGTTAATATCACGTTTTATTGTGTAGTATATGCATGCTATATGCATTTGAAAAACATTGAAACATTTTTAAAGGCTATTACTCATGCATTAAGGTGATATACATGGCCAATGATAAATTAGTCATGTAAATAACCAGTATTTACCAGTGCTAGTCTAAACCTACAGTAGCATTAGCTAAAGTTGGACTATTACTGTAAATGCTACCAATTCTTTTTTGCTAATAAAAAAAGTTAAAGGAGATGCCTCATGTTATAATGTAAGTCTTTGCTTCCTAAAATATACGAAAGAGAAGAATGTTTGAATAAAAAAATGTACAAGAGCACATGTAGACAATTTCAAAAAGACTCAAGTAAATAAGGCGGGAAACTATCGCTCAGCAAAGTACAATTACTCGAGCGCTGTGTACAGTATATACCATAATTACAAAACATGCAAAGGTCCAAACAGCATTTCTTTAAAGCATAATTGGAAATCAATATCATGCCTGCTGTTGATGTTTTCATGAAAGCGCTTCCTCCTTCCCTTTGTGCTCGCTGCTGTTCATATCGATTTCATTGTTGGCCTTGCCGTGTAACATCGTTATGTTCTGCTTGTCACTTTATCTTTGTCTTTATTCATTGATTATGGCTTTATGAAGAAGGTTTTACAGTGTGTGAAAACATATTTGCTTACCTTCTCTTCTCTTTAAAGCGAACTGTCTCATCTCCAGCGAAAAAGAAAAAGAGAGAAAGAAAGAAAAAAAAAAACTCAGTTAAAGCAAGTACTGCAGTTAAGATTGTGCCTTAGACTTAGACAAGCAGTGAAATTCATGTCTGTAAGTCTCCCTCAGCAATCACCGAGGAGTACAAGGGCTTCTGCAGAAACATTGTGTTTTCAGGCCCTTGCTTCTAATCAACCAGACATCGCTGAGCAATTGTAATTATCTCCTGTAAGCCTGCATTTGCCCTTCATTGCTTCCTGGCTGTAGTTTGGGTATTTAATTAAAAGGCAGAGTTTTTTTTTTTTTTTTTTTTTTTTTAATGCCAAGTATGCTTCAACTTAATCAGTCCAAATTTTACAAAGGCTTTTCCACCAGGTATGCAAATTGCCCTTCTGTGGTCGATGTCCTGTTGGGAAATTTAACCCCAGAGAATAGAGCCACCATCTGGCTCAGGGAAAGATTACTAGCTGTATGCTTCAGTCGAATGGGATTAATCCAGACCTTAATTGTATACGTTAACTCCTAAGGTATATTATTGATCACGGATTAGGCATCCCATAGCATATTAGAGCACTGGACTTCATATAGGTTGAGGTCGATGCTGGCTCTCCGTCCTTGTCAACTATTTGATTGCGGTTTGCCCATATTTGGCTAGTGGCCGAAGGAAATCAAGCAAACCCTGAGTCTGCACCTGAAACATGCACAGTTGTGGGAAAAAAAAAAAGACTAATTACTTACATTTAATGATTAGTTTTACATGTTTATTTCATTTTTGCTTACATCTGCGTCTTTTCTGTCTCGTTGGTGCCGCCTATTATGGTTATTAACAGCCAGAAGTGAAGCGTGTGCACAAATACTGGAAGTTATGCTAAATGTAAAGTTATTGTGGGAGTATAATGTACACACCTGCCCATTTTATTTACAGATGAGGACAAAAAGATATTAACCTATGTTCCTAATTTATTCGATACAAACAAATCATGCATTGTACGTAAACACAACAAAGATTTAAATTTAGACGTTGATTCAGTAAATTTCCTGGCACTCACCTTACACTGAAATATCGTACTAATTTCGCAATTTACGTAATGCATTTTTTCCCGCCATATTTGTCATAAAGGGTGCAAAAGACGAAAAAATATCAGCAATCGCTTATGGTTTTTGCAAGGCACAAAAACAAACTTGAGCGGTTTTCAGGCTTGAACTTTCTGCTTGAGAGACAGAACAAGAATGAAACCGAATACCTTCTCTGCCCATTACTGTAGTTCCAGAGAAACTTTCCCAGTTTTTACACACACACACACGCGCACATGCACGCTCACTCTCACGCACAAAAAAATGGCCAAATGCCCTGCAATGTGATCATTTTGCCTGGAGCTTCTCTTGTATTATTTCGTGGCAGAAAAGCAGAACAAGGGGAACCACTGACAGAGGAAAGCAACAGATTCACGGTTTACGACCTGCTGCCTGTTTCACCGACACACATGATGGTACTTTAGCAGCAATTATTGTTATCATCTGTTTTGCAAACTCGCACTGAATGCAAGATTAAATAAGATTAATTTTGAGTACCGTAACTGCCTGAAGAAAGAAAGCTGCAGGAAGAAAAAAAAATCTAATCTCAACTGTAGTAAAATATTAATATTGTTGATGATTAAGATCTGGTAATGTGCTTCAGTTGCTTTAAATTTATTATAATTTATTGAAAAAAATAAAGCATTGCCATTAAATAAAATTAAACAGGTTTATTAATTGATTTCTAAAGCCGCTGTGTGAAATAATCTTAAAAGCAAGTAATATAAATTAATTACAGAACTTATTCAAACTCGCTACTGAATATTGCTTTTTTCACCTCTACAAACATACTAATTAAAGCCTCGGTTTGAGGGTTTTTATGTATTTCTTATAGCTTGCATACGTTAATTACATCACTTAACCCGAATGTAAAGTTTTGCTGAAAAAACAAAAATTACCCTGCAATTTTGCAGCTTCTCACAAGACACCCAGGAAATCACAAAAAAAATGTTTTAATTCCTCTCATTTTTGATTTTAAGCTGTGTAATTACAGCGTTATTTGGAGATTATTACCTGTCATGAGCATGAGGCGATTCCAATAGGAATTCCTAAAACAGGCTGTGCGCTATCGTATTCCCCGTCTTAGATTGTATGATTGTAAGATCCTCTAAAAATAGAGCCTTGATTAAACGATGACATTCTGCTTACATCGTTAATCAGCATGATCTGGACTCAGGCAGAAAATGGACTTGCATAAAGCTCTTGGTCTAATAGTGGCAATTAGAGCTGTGAATCAAAGGTAGACAATCAATCCAAATAGATTTTTGTGCATTTCATTTTTTTATTCAATAACTGGTATTTATTTTCTGATTTGTATCAAGAAGGTGCATTTCTTAAAGGTATTAAAGGGTAAAAAAGTTTTTCTTTTTTTTTTCCTAAGCTTTGAAATGCTTTATAATTTGTGTTGTTGGTTGTTTAGACTGTGATATTGCACCAACCACCTATTAACTGAAGAGAAGAAGAAAAAAAAACAATAATCTTACAGAATTAATAATAATAATAATAATAATAATAATAATAATAAAAAGAAACTGAAAATCGGCGGTACGGTGGTGCACTTTCGTCTTGTACCTCCAGGGTCCGGTTTCGATTCCCGTCTCTGTGTGTATGGAGTTTGCATGTTCTCCCCGTGCTTGTTGGGTTTCCTCCAGGTACTGTACTCCGGTGTCCTCCCACAGTCCAAAGACATGTAGGTTAGGTTAATTGGCATTCCCAAATTGGCCGTAGTGTGTGAATGAGAGTGTGAGTGTGTGTATGTGTGTGTGCAATGCGATGGATTGGCACCCTGTCCAGGGTGTACCCCGCCTCGTGTCCTAAGTCGCCTGGGATAGGCTCCAGGCCCCCCGTGACCCTGAGGACAGGATTAAGCGGTATAGATGATGAGTGAGTGAGAAACTGAAAATCACAGGACCTTTAACCTAATATTTTTTCTGCATACCTTTTTGAAAAATTACTGCAATCAAGCAATTTCCATAGCTTTTCGAGATTTCTGCACCTGTCAGCAGGTAGTTTGGCACGTTTGTTGTGAGCAGACTGCTCTACCTGTCTCGGGTTTGAAGGTTGCCTTCTCTAGACTGCATGTTTCCACAGATGTTCAGTAGGATTTAGATCAAGGATCATAAAAGGCCTCTCCAGAATAGTGCAATATTTTGATCTTAGCCATTCTTGGTTATTTTTAGCCATGAATTTTGAGCCAATTTATGCTGTTGGAGCACCCATGACCTGAGACTGAGAGCGAGCTTTTTGAAGTTTTGCTCCAGAATGCCATGATAGTCTTGAGATTTCTTTGAACCCTGCACAGTTTCCGGACACCCTGTGACAGACAGAGCTGGGCAGCCTCAGAGCATACCCGAGCTTCCTCCATGTTTTACAGTAGGTCCAGGGTTGTTTCCTTTTAAAATTTTATTTTGCATCAGGGAACATACAGTACATCTTGTGACTTGCCAAAAAACAAACTAACACTTTTTGTCTCGCTTTGTCTCATCTTTACAAAGAACATTCACACATACACACATAACCATTGTGGCTTGTCAACATGCATTTTGGCAAATTCCAGTCTGTTTTTTTTGACAGATAATCCGATCTGACCCTGATATACCTCATGAAGGTCACCTTAAATCTAAAAAGTATTATCCTTCTTTTCAATTTGATGGCAAATTTTCTCTTGCAGTGACACCCAGGGACATTGGCTACAGCCCCGTGGACCCTAAATTTCTTAATAATATTTGCAACTGTAGTCACAGGAATATTAAGCTGCTTGGGGATGGTCTTATAGCCTTTGTCTTTAACATGCTTGTCGATAATTTCTTTTCTGATTTCCTCAGACAACTTCCTCTTTTGCTTCATCTCGTCCATGTTCAGGGTGCTACACACCATGATACCAAACAGCAGAGTGACTATTTTTCACCCTTTAAATAGGCCGAGTAACTAATTGCAGGTAATGCTAATTACAGGACATTACAGTAATATGTCACTATACACTGTCAACTTACACATGCGGTATACAGTGGACCTTGGATTGCGAACATAATTCGTTCCAGAAGCAGGCTCGTATATCAAAACACTTGTAAACCAGAGCAAATTTTCCCATAAGAAATAATGAAAACTCAGATTATTCGTTCCACAGCCCAAAAAATAAATACATAAAAATAATTAATACAAAATATAAAGATAAAATAAAACAAAGTAACCTTTTACTTAAAAAAAAGTAAAAATAAATACAGAGTACAAAGTGTTTCCGTTTGTGTGTGTGTGTGTGTGTGTGTGCGTGTTTGTGTGTGTGTGTGTTTGTGCGACACCCTCTCCCTCTTCTCGTCTTACACAGTAACCCTTCCTCCTTTCTTATTTGTGTGTGCTTTCACACACACACACACTAACGGGAACACTGCCTCCTTGGAAAAATTTAAAAGAAACATCTCTGACATTCGAGTAGACTCACTGCTGTAAAGTAAAAATAAAACAAATGAACCTGCACTTTATCTTTGAAAAGAATCGCGACGGAGCAGCATCTCTAGTAGAGTGTGTGTTTGTGTGTGTGAAGGCGACAGGAAGAGGGGTGTGTGTGAAGGGGCACAGTGTCCAATGACGCTCGCGCACACACATAACGGAATCAGACTGACAGATCAGAATCTCTCAAATCAGAGAGAGAGAGAGAGAGAGAGAGAGAGAGCGAGACAACGGATCTTTAACCTCTCTAATGGTACTTTCTTTGCTTTACACACACGCGCACACGTGACGCTCGACGGCAAAACAAGAAGCGCATGCATGCCACATGATACTCGGTATTTGTAAACCAAGACTTGTTCGTTTCTCAAGTCAAAATTCATTACAAATTTTTGCTCGTCTTGCGGAACACTCGCAAACCGCATTACTTGCAATCCGAGGTTCCACTGTACTTGCCATCCGCAACAGATTAACTAGTAGTGGACAGTTTCCTCTCTCACTACCGCTCCTGTACCTGTTTATTCTGCTACCACGAGAGCGTACTGAGAGGTAGTAAATGCAGTGGATGCCAGCTCCTGTAAAAAGAATCAAAACAATGTACTGACGGTGTGCAGAGAAACAGTTTTGCATGGTAATCAGGTTCTTCTTTAAAAAAAACACAGGAGATTTAACCCTTAAAACTCAGGAACCGGCCAATAACCAAAAAAAAAAGTGTGTGTGTGGATGCTGGAGGATTCAGACATCAAATTATGATTGGGGTTTTTGGATATGTCTTGCAGAACCAAAGTTATCACTACTTTTAAAATGTGCAAATTTTACTCCTACCGGAATACTGGAATGGTATCACAAAAATGCAAAACTCACATTTTTGTGATGCCATTCCAGTCCATTTTTGTGATGCCACTCGCATATTGTTATTATTTTTTGGTCATGAAAAAAACAACCACAAAAGCACAATATCTTGTGCATCAGTTTTATTTCTTTGCCTATGTGACTCTACGTGCTGGCCCGTTCGTCGACTAACACCGAAAATATATTTCAGACCCGTTAACTTGGGATCAATCATATATGGGAAGCAACTAATTTGTCCAGGCCAATTCCATTTTTTTTTATCATTCGAATCACAATTCAATAAGAATGTTTGATTTTCATTAGTCTATGTTCAAAAAATTACTATTTATTATGATTTTTGGTCAGTTTCATGTTCTTCGAGTAACCAGCGTGGGTTTTGTTCTTTCTTTAATGGAAGGATACCAACGCATTCATTCACGTGTTATTTTGGACTGTGATAAGAATCTGGCTAGAAATCTTGAAATGTACAGCCAGCTTCAAAGGGAAAAAAAATAATAAAAAAAAGGAATAGAATTTTTAAAAATATCCTTCAACAGAGCATGCACTCACTGATCCACAGCAGGACCTCCTCCGCCGTCTCTCTTTCTCCTTCGGCTCCTTGTTCATTCCCACTCTTGCTCTCTGACGCTTTTCCTGCCTCTCTTTCTTTCTCGCATCTCCTTGCTCATAAGTGAATATTTATGCGATGACTAACCCTTAGATACTCGCTCCGCTTTAAAGAAATCCTTTCTAGAAATTGGAATTCAGGCAATGAGAAAGTTTAAGGATGTGACTAGTGAGATTGGCATGTCATCTTATTGTGTCACTGGCATCATTAGTCCAACAGACCAAAGATTGAATTGACTAAGAATTAAACAGAGAGGAGCAGGAGGAGCTCATCTCAGCGGATTTAATCTCATCAGGCATATCTACTGAGAGAGAGAAAGATGGTAGTGTGATGTGTTTGTGGATGAGTGTGTGTGTGTGTGTGTGTGTATAAACATTTCCCTCCCCGAGGCAAAGTGGGAGAGAACAGGCATAAAAACATGCGGGCTTGCTATCAGTGGTGGCTCACTAGGGGTGTGTAAGCAGGAGTGCAATGAGCCCTGTAATTCAGTGGGCACGGTTCAGGCCCTGCAGACTCAGATTTAGTGTGGTGGAATGGGCAGAAATAGAGGACAGGACAACTGGCAGGTTTTTTACCTATGGAGAAGCAGACTTGACCCTGTGGAGTGCTGCAGACACTCCACTATGTCATACTGCTGGTGATGTTAACGTAGGAGAGTTTCAGGCAGACTATCCAGTGTCTCTGATGTACTGTATATAAAAGGAGGTGTGTATTGTAAGACATGCCACATAATGTCTATAAAGTGATCTAGTTCATATCCAAAGGTAGTATTAGCACAAAAAATTATGTTTACATCTATATTAAGAGTATGATTTAATTAAATTACTAAGTGTATCTATATAATATGTCAAATATTTGTTTTCATGCATAAATAATTTTTGTGTTCTCCCCGTGCTTGGTGGGTTTCCTTTAGGTTCTCCGGTTTCCTCCCACAGTCCAAAGACATGTAGATTAGGCTGATTGGCATTTCCAAATTGTCCATAGCGTGTGAGTGTGTGTGCCCTGCGATGGATTTGGCACCCTGTCTAGGTTGTACCCCGCCTCGTGCCCTAAGCCTCCTGGGATAGGCTCCAGAATACAGGATAAAGCGGTATAGAAGATGAGTGAGTGAGTGAGTCCCACATACAGTATGTACATGTCTGCCTGCAACAACGATGAACCCCTTAATGTTTTTAAACTGTAATTTCACCAAATTTCACCAAATTTAATGTTTTATAACATTATATTGTATTGGTTTTCACTGGATTGGTGGCCAAATATTAGGAAGTTGTATAAAATGTACCTAGTCCATGGCAAGATTTTGAACATTTCATCTTATTACAAGCGACGGGAAAGAGAGAATATAGAAAAGTTCAAGTCTGCGTTTTGTTTACGCTTTTGCAAGTTGTGCTTCTTTCTTTCGTCGTCAAGCCAAATACACTCCCTGTTCAGTAATCAGAGAGTGAATCACGGATGAGAATCCGACAAAGTAGATCAGATAAGGATTTATCCTAAAACGACTCCAGCGCGGTAAAATTCACTTATACCACTTCGGAGCTGTTGTTTCAGCGGTAAAAATATGAGCTGAGCCCAGGAAAAATATTCAGGTTTGATTTTCTAATAAATATCTATTGGTGCAGGTGTTTGTTTACATTGAGCAAGTAGCTTATTTTAAAGTATTAAAGTTTCATTCAATTCTGACAGACAGACAGACAGACAGACAGACAGAGGAAAGCTTCTGAGACTGGTTTCAAGAATTTCAAGAATATGTTTACCTGTGCAGGATGCATGGTGAAAGAAAAAGAAGCTTTTTCTTGAAATCTCTAGTGTCACATATATTTATTCAATTAATTTTTGTTTGTCATTGGCTTGTGAGTGGGTCACAATTAAAAACAGGAATTAATATGTTCTCTAGGAGGCACGGTGATGTAGTGGCTCTGTAGACTCACACCACCAGGATCAAGGGTTTAAGTCCCACGTGCTTGGTTGGTTTCCTTTGTGTACTCTGGTTTCGTCCCACAGTGCAAAGACATGCAGAGTAGGCCTAAAAAAATTTTAATAGTTTTTAATCCCGTCTCCTGTGATAGGCTCCAGGCCTCGGTGACGCCTGTACATGAAACTCAGTGTAGAGGATGAGTGAACGACTGTGATCAACAGCATTAAATGTAAAAATAAATGGATAAAAATGTATGTCCTTCTAGAAGGAATAAAATTGTCAGATATGATATACAGGGATAAAACACTTCACAATGTACAGTTATTAGAAAGTAAGTAACTTTGCATTGTTGCATCATACTGTAGTTTCATAAGATGAGATAAGATATACCTTTATTCGTCCCACAGTGGGGAAATTTCTATGTTACAGCAGCAGAGAATAATGTGCAAATCAAAAACTTAGCATCACAACCAACAAAAGCTTCCTAATGTTTTTCGTCCCAACCATTCAGTTTTAAAAATGGAGAAATATTGCATAGGATGTAGTGTTTTTTTTTTTTTTTTGTATTTATTTATTATTAATCATTGTTGAAGATATATTTTGAGAATCATCACACACATGATGTGTAATAATTGTTAGCTTTTTTTCAATCCTAATAACCGTAGCACTCTTTTGCAAGCGTGAATTTGAATGTTTTACAGGAACATAAATAATCCCGACATAAACAAGCCCCGGGTACAGTTGCATCTGCTACTTAATATACGTAAAAATGGATCCACTCACACTTTTAACTCCGTGACACCTGTTTATAGCTGGATATATAAAGCCATCCTACTGAATATACACCATCGGTGGTTGACATTTAAGTTGGCTACGCAGGTTTCGAATAAAGATATGTGTTTCGTGAAACAGCTCCAGATGGCCATATGGTTCGAACCCTTTGCACCAGTGCCATTTTGGCTCCACATCATTTGACAGAAATGAGGATGAGGAAAGTGGCCAAGCTGAGGGAACATTAGTTTATCAGTAACAGCATAGCAGCACCTCAGTCATGTTTAACAAGCCATTAAGTATAAAGCCACAGAACAGGTGTCTCCTCTTTTTTTTTTTTCCTTCTTTTTCTTTTTTTTTAACTGCAGTTAATTGTGTTGCTTAATAAAATGCCAACGGAAAATACATTCTAAAAATAAAAGGAAAAACATGTTTTTGGAGAAGTACGTAAATCTTCATTAACCCCTAAAGCACAGAGCATTTTAGCGTTTAAAAAAAAAAAAATTATTGTTACTGTGTTTTAATGCATGTATACAGGCATTTTTCAGCACAACCTAGATGATATGATAGCATTTTTTATTTCATTTGAATCAAATATTTTATATAAACAAAAATAGTCACATAGGCAAAGAAGTAGACAGGTATCACATGTCAAAACAAAAGTGAGTTCTTCATTTTTGCAACATCATTCCCATATTCTTTAAGTAATGATTGCTCTTTTTTTTTTTTGTGGTAATTTACCAATGTTGTGTTTCTGGCACGGATGTGCGCCACTTAAGATTTAAGGGTTAAATGATCTGGCTTATGAAGTGTACTTCATTTTCTCAGAAGTAAATAAAAAACATGTAGAGGAGCCAAATATTTGGCTCCTACAGGCTAATTTATCATAGCCCTGTTGCCAGGGCAACCCCGGTTCTGTCATGTGATTGTTGGCCATTTTATGCTGAGTTGTTTGTCAGCGACTTATAAAAAGACAGGATTCAAAATATAGGCTTCCCATGGGGAAAGGAGCGTCTCCTAATCGCAGGCCGATGAGACCCAGCTGTGGAGGCGAACAAAACTATGCACGTGCCCTAGGGATCATTATGAAATTCACACGAATCACTTATGCTTCATCTTAATTGTGCTTATCAAAAGTGCCTTGTGTCTTGCGTGTGTTTGCGTGAGCACGTGTGCTTTTGCCTGTCGGCTGCGGATGAATTTAAATGGCGCTGAAGCGAGCTGTGCCGCCGAGTAACACTTTCTCTTTGTGACAGGCTGGCTGGCTGCCGTGCAAATGCTCGGGGGTGGATGGAAGGGTTAGCAAAAGCACACACACACACACACACACTCACATATATATATATATATATATATATATATATATATATATATATATATATATATATACACTGTGCCACAGAGCTGTCATCTTGAGTTCACTGGATACAAACTCGTAGGATTTACATAACTGAATGATTCCAGATTGGCATATCGGTGAGTGGGGACCGGGTCTTATAGAAAATGCGTAGCTACACGTCTGTCTTAGCCTGACCCGCCCATATGTCTGTCTGTGCCGCTTCGTATGTCCCTCGATTGTGCGCATAATCCGTATGGATATTGAAGTTATGGTGATGCTGTTTAGAACCAAGTTTTAGGAGAAAAGGCATGGTCTATGGAGCACAGGCCATGTCTTTCTCAAAGTATCTTTAAAAAATAACTAAATAAACTTCCTTGTGAGTGTGCAAATAAAAAAAAAAATCAACCTTTTCCCAAGTGGCATTATGCAACAAATTTCGTAGCACACTTGTAAAAGAAATGCAGAGGGGCACCAAGGAGGCTTTAAAGAGAATTTTTTATTTCTGTTTGTATACCAACTCAGACCAAAAACAGGAACGGTGCACAAGGCTTGGGTGAAGGCGATGCAAATACCCGGTTCAGTTTTGATATAATAAGTGCGTCCTCATGTTAAGGTGAGGTGTCACGCAGTAATTCTGTGAAATTCTGTGCAATTCTGTGAAATGCAATACATTAGGGTACAGTCTAGATGCCGATACCACAGACAAATCTGATAATGTACAGGACAGTGCTGTATACAGTAACACACTGTTTGGGTAAAAAAAAAAAAAAAAAAAGCCATAGCATAAGAGTTAAACTAACCTGTATCAAGCAAAGAAAACATTACAATGACTGTAATTTGGTTAAGAACTTTCGAACACATCATTAAAACCAGGAAGAATAGCGCAGAACCACCGACTTTGGAAGTAAAAAAAAATGTGACTGTGATCACAGATCACTTAAACACTTGGTGAAGTTGCATCATCTGTATCAGTAAAAGAGGAAAAAATTTCTGTCTGTATGTACAGTATGTACACTACTACTCAAGTGTTTGGGATTACTTACAGATTTCTTTGTTTTTGTTTGGTGATTTATTTTTATCATTCTACAAAAATACTGGGTATTTTAAAACTATGAAATAACACATATGGAATTATTTAATTATGTAACTTTAATTAAATTAAATTAAATTAATTTTTTTTTTTATGCCTTTCTGAAATAGTTCTTTCAAGAACAGTATGGTCAAGTGCATTTGCAAAACCCATCAAACACAATGATGAAACTGACTCTCATGAAGACCTTCCTACGAAGGCAAGTCTAAAACGTACCTCTGCTGCAGAGGAGAAGTTCATTTACCAGTTACCAGCCTCAAAAATCACGATTAACAAACAGCACCTCAGATTAGAGCCGTTACAGGCTTTACAGATCACGAGTAGCAGATACTGTACATCTCAAAATTAACTGTTTAAATGAGATCATTGCATATTTTGGATGCCTTCAGCATTGCTTTACAATGTAGAAAGAAATACAGGAACTCAGGAACGACCATGGAGTTAGAAAGTCCAGTCATCATACAAAGTCTTTGCCTGAAGTTTATCCTGCACCATAAATGAAGTTAGAAGTGAAGTTATGAGCAGTTACAGTACGTGTCAGATTTTGTCACAACGTCAGCATCATCAGGCAAAACTGGACAGACAGAATTGAATGAAACTTTTGCCGTCCTTAGATATCTGCCCAAAGTTTAACCTGCACCAAAAGTGAAATCAAATTCAGTAAAAGCGATTTTCTGAACAGTTACATATGTGCCAGATTTAATAATCTTCTTTACAATAAGGTACTTGCTCTATGTAAACAGACTCCTGCGCCAATAGGTTTCAATTATAAAAGATAAACTGAATACAGTTAAGATTGGCACTGCTGAAATAACAGCGCTGAAGTGATATCAGAGAATTTTAACAAGCTGAAATTGTTTTGGGACAAAACTTAATATTTATTCGATCTACTTTTTTGATTTCTCATCTGTGATTCACTTGCCAATTACCGAACCGGGAGTGTATTTGGCTGATGACGTGTGTTTCGTAATAATATGTTAGGCAGAGAGTTTTGCCGTACAGAAAGACAGGCAGACATGTACATGAAATAATATCACTAATTACATTAAAGATGATCAGCTTTAATCTTTTAACTATTTCAAAAAAAACTTTCTGTATGTATGGTTAAAAATGAAAGTAAATAATAAAGAGCATTTCGCGCAGAATTGTAACTAAACTGCTGTGTGGCCATAAGAAAACCAATTTACTATGAAGCATAAAGATTGGACATTGGAGCAATGGGAAAAGGTCATGTGGTCTCATGAGTCCAGATCGACCCTATTAGAGAGCGGTAGATGTGTCAGGGTAAGAAGGGAAACGCATGAATCAATGCATTCATCATGCATAGTGGCCATTGTAGAAGCCACTGGAGGCAGTGTTATGATCTGGGGTTGCTTCAGTCGGTCAGGTCTAGGCTCAGCAACATTATGTGGCAATAAAATAAAGTCAGTTGATAACCTAAATGTACTGAATGTCCAGGGTATACCATCTACTGTATATGGAGTTTTTCTTCCCCCAAGGCATGGGCATAGTGCAGGACTCAAGTTGTGCAAGAGTGGTTTTGGGGGCACGAGGAATCTTCGTCACATTTGAATTGGTCGTCACATTGTGCGGCGTAACTGAAGCTGTAGGTGATCAAGCAAGATATTAAAATGTGCAACTTACATTCTTCATTTACATTCCTTATCCCAGACCGTACATCACATAAATCAAATGTGTATGTATGTACAGTATATATGTATATACAGAGAGAGAGAGGTTGCCTGCATAAATGTTTACCAGTATTTCAAAAGCATAGTCATCTTTTTCATCGTTACAAATTTAAGAACATAATTCAAGATTATTTAAGGATGTAGCACTTCTTAAAACATGGCCGAACTGAAACCGCGCAGCATGGAAACTCATGTCTGTCAACTGAGCTGGTCTAATTGCTCAATGAGGCGCCTTTCTTACACGGTGGATGCTGTGACTACAGCAGCATCTGGGAGATGCTTTTTTTTTTTTTTTTCAGCTTGATAATGACTCAGGAGTTGAACATAGCTCAGTTAGGTCTGTAAGCGAGTCTGAGTGGGATTGAATAATGATGACCTGCATTCAGATTTTGTCTCAATAGTATTCAATGTGCTAAGGATTTTTTTTTTTTTAAATACATTGCTGTATTTAACTTAAAATGACAAAAAATAAGAACTAAAGATGTTCTCAACACATTCAGTAGAAAAAGACTATTCCTAGCAAAGGCTCATACATTGTGCAGCTGACTATAGAGCTGACTTTTCCTAGTCAGAATAGTTTCCAGACTATCAAAGTACATATAGCCTGTTTAATCTGTTTTCTTTACTGCCTGCTTCCCCTGACTGCGTGTTTGATGCTTCCCCACAGTTTCGAGCCGGCTAGTACATACAACCCCTAGGTTTGCTGCTGTTGCTCTCCTTCAGAGCAGGATGTAATAGGATCTTTTAATTGGGTTATGCTGTGTGACAGGCATTCTAGGATGAAAGTGTAATCTGGGGTTACTCTGTGCTAACATAAATCAGTTTTGCATGGATATCCTTGAAGACACTGCTTGTATGCGCCTCTCAACATGGTGTCACCCTGGTTAGCAGTCAAAGCTGGACGAGCATTGATCTGAATTTAAGGGGGAGGGGAAAAAAGCACATATGCTTACCAAAATAAAGGTGTCTGTACTTTTTCTTGGTGCATGATTTGTACATTATTGGGCATTCAATTCTTTAAAGCTAAAGGAGCGCCACATTTAACTTCCTTGGAAAATGATGCATATCAAAGGTACAGATGATGTCTTTAGTGATAAAGAAAATACAGCTTGGTACCTTATTTTTCATGTTAGAATCAAACAAAACTGCAAAAAAGAGATATGTGAGGAGGGGGAAAAAAAAAAGCTGCATTTCATTGAATTTTTAATTAGCGAAACCTTCATGAAGCAGCTTTCTGCTGCACAATAAATGGAGCCGGTGAAGTGTTTTTGACAAGGCTGCACATTTCCCGTTTCTGGCTCATTCATCACCTTTCAAGACCTTTTAGCTTGCAAAAACCACTCAGTGATGGCTGTAGACATTTAGAGGTGCCGTGACGCTCATTGGTGATATTGCAAGCTAAAAGCTTTGCCACTTTTGTCATTTGAGTGACAGAGCTTCATCGGTTGTGGAGCTGAATTAAGAAACTGGTTAAGTACATCCCTGCTGTAGCTCTAGTATTGTTGACCTTTGAGCAGCGTGTCCCATTTATCATCACATGTTATGAAGGAAATCACTGTTTTACCAAGTTTAAGGCCCACCTGCTTTATCAAGAAGCCTAATTAGAAGGCAGTGGGTGGTCCGTGTGTAGACGGCACCACAAGCTTGTGACATTTCAATTCATCCTGGTGAAGCGAAGGAAGAAGGAGAAGAAGAAGGAGAAAACAAAATAACGAGACCGAAATAAAAAATGAATTCGTTCATCACACACTCTTATCAAAGACACACCAAATATCAGGCATGATAAATTGGTTCCTCAGTATCTTTGTGCATGTGATTGACAGAAGGAATAATCATATTAAATGGAAATGAGGTCCAGAAGAGATCGCGTTCAATGCTCTCCCCAGTCCTGCCATTCAGAAGGTGCTAGAAAGAAATCTTGTTTGCAAATAAAGCTCAGTACCTAAACTATATTAAGCTCATTGGATCTGGTTCGGTTGAATGGAGTCACTTGGGCTCAGATTTGATTCTTTTCACTTTGGCTTAATTAAAAGCAAGAAAAGGTTGCAAAAGGAACTTGGCACTTTAGGGTAAAGAAGGTTGAACAAGATGAAGGCTGATATACAGCCTCTTCAATTTCATGCAACACAAATAGCTTTGGGGGAGCCATAATCATTTTTGGTTGTGTCCATTAAGATTTCAGATGAAGTACTAATATGATGCTATTATGCAGAAAGAATGAGAAATGCTTCCTTTCCTCAAAAAAAAAAAAAAAAAGAAAGGAAAAATCTGATCAGAGTGCAGGAGCATCCCACGGGTCTTCATCCTCGGGTGGAACTCAGGTGTGTGCCGCAAAACAAAATTAATTGGAGTAATATGTTGTGTATCGCAAAATAAGTTACACAGATCTGATAGTGACCTCCCCAGACTTAAAGCCATGTGGAATCAATACAGACGAAGGAGTGCAATTTTCATTTTCATTAAGCAGCACTTTTGGAGGCACTGAGCCAACTGCCATGGGAATAGACAGCGCATTTCTGGAATAGTGGCAATAATGAAGCTACCTCGCATGCCCCCACTTACTCATTCAGACTAACGGGTTTGGAGATTCATGTTCAGTCCACTTACTCTGAGTTCCGTTTATAAATAAATGCAGTGCATTATAAACGTTTATAAAGATTTGTTTGTTTGATTGTCACCATACAGTATGTTTTCTGATCATCAAATAATACTAAGTACTATTGCAATGTCTACATAACAACTTTACATACTGTATATTCATAGCCACCTAGCAAGAAGATTTATTCAGACAGCAGCTTTAGGCCTGACTCTCCAGGATCCCAATCAGGTGGCCCATGGACAAAGATCCTAAACAAGTTAGTGGTGGATCTCGAGCCGTTCCTGTGAGATCTGGGCATGAGGTGTGACTGCATTATGGATGGGAAGACTGTTGCATGACGCATACTGTATTCACACGAAGTGGCAGTTCATCTTAGCTAACTGGGAAACCTGATAACTTGTTGGAAATCCATGCAGATTGAGCAAGAACATGGAAAATTCAGGATTGAACTGTGAACGCTGGAGATGTACAAAGGCACTGATACTTGCTAAGCCGTCATCCCAACCTCAAACAAAATTACAATTACTAAAATTCTTGTAATAACATGTGCACAATGAGTACCAAGGGGGGACAAGCTATCAATCTGCCAACTGCTTATCAAGCGTACTGCGTAACTTTATCTTGGCACTTGTATCCATTCGCCTAACCCAATGCCGGTTGCTTCTTTCGTACTTTAGTCAAACATGTAGTGAAAGGGGGTATGGTGACATTAAAAGCACCTCACAACTGGCACCTCAATTACCAAGACCTCGGGTGGTACTACGAAAATTGGGAATCACCGCTGTCAAAGAATCCTGGAAAGACACTTTGAAAGGATTCACATTAGTGGAATGACAAGAACTGGCGGGCTAGACATGCAAGTGGAGCAGAAACTCTAAAGAAGGCATTTCCATCTCTTCTGAAGAATAGCGTTAGATTGTTGATTGAACTCTAACGCTCATGTACTGGTCTTATAGGGAAAGTGAAGAACTCTTTGTCATTACGCAGATATAAGGGTTCAATCTTGCTATTATCATACTATATATAACTATACTATACTGTACAATACTATACTATACTATACTATACTGTTTATTTTTCACAAGTTAAAAGGTAATATGAAATGGCTTCATATTTTTTATACACTGATAACATTGTGCCTGAGGAAAATTGTCTTACTACCTATAAAGTTAATACCTAATAGGTAAGGAGTAGAACATGATTTGCTGCGCTGAAAAAAAAAAAAAGCAGTGTAGCAGTAATTGGAACATGTTGTACTCAGTTCTATTGTAGTTTTAAGTTGCAGCTTGGGTTGCAGTCATCAATGAAGACTTTCGTTGTATGAAATGACAAGATGTCCATGATGTGTTTGGTGGTACTGTATTTCCTTGAATGTTAAAGCTATCAAACTTAGTCTGTTTAAGGAGGCGGGCATTTTTGTAAGTAATATAGGAATCCATTAATCGAAGTGAAACAACAAATATACTTATTTAAGGAAGGCTCAAATGATTAAAAGTATCAATGTCAGAAACAAAAGCCTTTCTTTCCTTTAAATTGGACAGACTGTGTTTATGTGGAGCCATAGCCTGTTCAGGAGATTTTTCCTCTTTCCTTCTCTTCTCCGTCCTCTGCTTGTTGTTAATATATAGCAGTGGACAGATAGCAGAGTGATGAATTAAAACACAAGGAGTGGTGCATCCATCAACATGAAGGATCCGGTGGCCATAACAAACGATCGTCATGGTCGTGATCAACCGCACACTGACAAGGGGTCCTATTCAGCAATATCAGCCACAGTGAATCAGGCACCGCCGTGCATATATGCTAATGATGAGCCGTCTCTGTCTGTAACTCTCCAAGGTGGATGAGTATTGACAGAATGCTTTGCTGCGGGGAGAATGAGATCGACCATCATAATTATTCTGCACGCCCTTTGCCGAGTCTGACTGCAAAAGAGACCGAATTATCGGAATATGCGTTTTTATGATGGACATAATACACGATCTCATTTTTGTTTAGAAGATGACATATAAAATGGCTAGCACATTGACCCAGGTTTGCCATGAACAACAACCACCAAACAAGAGCGGAGCTCAATGGAGTGTATTGGAAAAAATTTGCTGACTTTGTGTTTGGCCACAGTGTTTTGACCATAGTGTTTTTTTTTTTTAGCTTCAGGGGAAAGTCTTATTACTTTCTTTAAGGGCAGTAATAATAAGGTGTTCCAGTTGTCATATCAATTTTCCCCCCCACCTTCATACAATTTCATTTTTCCCCTCCAATATATTATAAAAGGTCACATTCAAAGGAGAGATTCCAGAGTTAAAGATTTTCTACTTTTTTTTTTTAATTCTCAAAATGATCTAGGAGAAATAGTACATTGGATTAAATTTTTTTAATAGTCTACTATGATTTGACATCGCAGTCCTTTTCTCAGTCAAAGGTCTTAATTTTATTAACCTCTTCTCATGCTTTCAAATTTGGGCGCGCAGGTTAATATGAATAAACTACCGAATTTAAATGATATTACACACTGGTTAGTGCTATGCGTTGTGTGTGTGTGTGTGTGTGTGTGTGTGTGTGTGTGTGTGTGTGTGTGTGTGTGTGTGTGTGAATAGGCTGATTTGCTTTGTAGGATCTTGAACAATTTAAATGAGCAAACGAGGAAGACAACACTAACTCAAATGTTTTTGTCCATTCAGGTGGATGGCCTATAACAGCAGAAGACCACATTAGATTCACTCTTTCATATTCTATACTGTATACATAAATAGCCTAACTAAAGCACGATCGTCAGATTTAAAGGAAAGTGCTTCAAAGAGGGATCTGGTTGTTGCTTTCAGCTCACTGCTCTCTACTGACATTAAAAGTGAAAAAATGTGATTTCCACCCCAAACTCAAACATCCATCATGATACACCTCACCAATGAAACCCAAGAAGAAATTAGCATGTGTTTTCAAAATGGAGCCCAAAGATGCAGTTAGCTAGCAAACGGCAAGTGCTACAGTAGATGCTGAATCCTGTTTCTGGTTTGGTTGTTGTCAGTAGTGGGCCAAAGTACAGATACCGTGGGTCAAATATTATTCAAGTAAAAGTAAAAGTCCACCATTTGCATAAAAGTACAAAAGTTCCCGCATTCAATTTTACTTAAGGCTCAAATGTACTGAGATTATATTTGCTCACAGTATGATTTTACCCCCTCTCTTTCTCTTTCTCTCTCGCTCTCTCTCTTTCTCTTTTTCCAGACTTTTGTTGCAACCATCTTCGTTTCTGATTTCAAACACCCATAACGTTATTAAGCGTCACAAAGGACTACACCCGGTTATGTAATACAATGCCATACAGAAATGTTGTGAAGTAAAAGTAAGGTACTTGTTTTAGTATGTAGTGGAATAAAAGTAAAAAGAAACTGCTAATAAAACTACTCAAGTAAAGCAGGGAAGTGTGAAATATGTACTGAGGTACAGAAACTACTGTAAGGAAACTTACTTGGTTACCTTCCACCTCTAGTTATGGTTTATTTCTTCTGGGTTCTCTGGCACAGAAAGAGCAGACACCGAAAAAAAGATAAGTGTTCATTTGGATGGAGACTAATCCTTATTTTCAAGCTGTCATCAGTTGTCACTTTTACAAATGGGTTCGGACATTGTATTCGTTCAACTGAGTATCATATATTTTTTTTAGATCTTGGATGAGTTCAATATTTTTTCCTTGTCCAAAGTCGTAGAAATTGGCATCTTTTCTGGATACAATTGGAAGCAATAGAGCTGCATACAGCCTTCACGTTGGCAACCCATTTAAAGAAATGTTGGGTCCAGTGGCCCATAGCATAAAGGTTATCCATATTTTTATAAAGACACTGCTTTCTGCATACAGCTTGTGAGCCAACAAGCAAAAAAATGACACCACCGATAAATTTGCCCATTTATTTAAACCGACTTTCCATTTCCATGTGTGGGGCAACAACCATCACCTGAGTGCTGATGATCAGCAATAGCCATGCCCAGTTCATCCTCCAATCTGCGACCTATAAAATGGAGGGCAGAACCTAAGAGATTTTGTTCCTCTCTCCTTGTCCAGATGGGGTGGTGTGAAATGATGAATGCAGTGATACCTCTCTCGGAGGAATTCCATTCTTACTGAAACTGTCAAGCTGCTGTTTGGTGCCTTTGTTAATGCTGCAACATAGGTTTAACCCCACAGCAACTGACTGCCATACCTCCTGACCCTAAAACAACAATCTGGAGATGTAGCATAATTCTCTCTTTTCCTCATTTTTCTCGGCCAGTTTCCAGCCTACTCTGTATTAAACCATATCCTGTGCAAGCATATGACTCCTACACATCTCAAGCTCCAAGGAACCATCTAGAAAGCTTGTCTTAAGCAATAGAGTTAAACATTATGGCTTTATTTTGAAGATGATCCCCCATATACAATTGGTCCAAATACCACTTTTCTTACATCACATCAAGGCACAGATTCATGTTGTTGGCTTACAGGAGATTAATCCAATATGGTCTACTGCTGTTGTCCTCCTTCCACTTCAAGAGTGGTTATTTGGTTATTATACTGTAGGCTTCTTTCCAGCCCACTGATCAATGATGACCATGCCACAAACATGCTGATGTTTGATTTGAGCATTTCTTGAAACTTTTAACTTGTAACTCTTGCGCTGCACCATAATTGGCTGATTGGATAATCGCATTTCTCAGTAATATGTACTGCTAAATTGAAAGCATTGCCACCTTACAGCTCCTAAGCTTGGGTTACTATGTGTGTTTGTGGAGTTTTATATTTTCATTAGGTCACTGTGAGTTTCTTCTGGGTTCTCTGATTTCCTCCTATGGCTCTCTTAAGGTGGGTTGGATGAGTTAATTGCCTCTGGGTGTTAACGAGTGTATGCATGAGGCTCTGCTATAGGCTAGTGTCCCAGCCAGGATGCATTCTCGCTTTGTGTCTTCAAACCCACCACTACCTCTATATAGGATAAAGTTGTTATTGAAGATGAAAAAGAATAAATATTACTATTAAGCAAATAGTTTTATGGCCTCTTAACCAATTTTAAGCCTACATTTGTCTAAATTGCATTTATTTATTTATTTATTTATTTATTTATTTACATACATACAGTCCACCAACCATCCATAATCAAACACCACCAAAAGGTGAATTGATTAACATTGATTATCGATTATATACCAGTAAACTGATGACAGGATCATGGGCACTCAGGGCCCATCTACACCTGCATGGACCAAAGGCTAGCCCGTCTGGCCCGTTTCCACAGAAAAGCAAGGGCAGCATAAATCGGCAAAAAAAGTCCACATTGGCAAGACAGAAATGCAACAGTCTGCCATGCATGCGGCTTAGCAGCCAATAAGTTAAAGTTTATTGATCTGGCCTCCAGATCCCCCAAATCTCAATCCAATCGATCATCCACGGGATGCACTGGACAATCAAGTCCATCCATGGAGGCCCCACCCCAGAACCCACAGCACCCAATGGATCCAGTGTCAACCCTTTGGTGCCAGACACCACAGCACACCCCAGAGCTCCCATGGAGCCAAGACTCAAGGGGTCTCAGCTGCCCTGGCAGCACGAATAGAACCCAAACCCTAGGCGGTTTTAATGTTAATAGTTTTAAAATGATCAGAAATATGTCTAGTAATCTAACTAATGTCATTTGCTCACCTTCCTTTCAAGGACATTGCTTCAGAAGTCTTATTTGTGTCCAAACTGTCAACCTGATAATACTTCAATGCTACATCACCTCATAGCTCTATGACAACAATTGGTGCAGAGTTAATGTACTAAACAGACAGACAGCTAATACTTTCTGAGTATACTCACGACTGTGTGTTCACCAGTGGGTTTTTTTTTTTTTTTGTCGCTCAGTTCTTTAGTTGCTTGAAGTAGACAGCCACTATCACTCTCTCTCACACACACACACACACACACACACACACACACACACACACACACACACACACACACACACACACACACACACACACACACACACACACTGTGCTCGTTGTCCTTCTATACAAGCTCATCTTAATCATTCTCTCTTGTTTGAGAGGCATTTCTAATGCTGTAACCTTGGTTTAACCCAGGGCCGTTCATCTCATTTTAAGTAGTGAGCCACATTACGTCTAGTCCAATTTAGAGTTGGCTGGACCAAGAAAATCTGTTCGGTGTCAAGTATTACCTCACAAACAGTATTTAATTCTGTTTATTTAACTGTAGTTCTATCTGAAATGTGCCTTCTGAATGTATATCGGTATATGGCCGAATGAACAGAGAAACAGACTGCATGTCATTACCAAGAAAACAAGTTTTCCAAATTTTTTATTGCTTTGCATAAGTATTCACCCCCTTGATTATTATTTTTTTTACATTTTTTACATATAGCGATAAAACATGTAAACATTTGCTTTTACATTTTGTCATGAGATGAATTGGTATTGAGTTCGCTCTATTTTGCTCTCAAGAATAATCTTTCAGTTCAGTTCCTCTGTGTATGTTGGGTCAGATTATAATCTTTATGATGCTGGTCCCCATCCATGAGCTGTTGGATTAGACCGCCACACCCCCCTCGACCCCCCCCCCCCCCCCTTTCTTCCTAAATTCCTCTCAATCTTGACTTTCTCTCTTCAGCATTTACTCACTTGTCCAGAGCTTGTGAAATCGCATAATCGAACTTATCTCACATATCACAAGGATTGATATAATGTTGCTTCCATGCATTAATTACACCAACAATGTTGTCAATCCCTCCATCCAGTCACTGTGTCCTCCATCCTAACATCTCATACATGGAGGAATTGTCCAACACTGTCTGCAAGGGTAAATTTACAGGACAGTCCTGCTTCTTTATCCATCTCGCCTGATAATAAAGGCTTGATTAAGGTCATTTGTTCTGTTCCGGATTTGAAAACACATTTAGTCTTCTGCATAATGCCTCAGCCTAAAACACGACAGATGTTGTTTTCTTTCTTTTTTTTTTTTTTCTTTTCTTCTTTTTTTTTTTCTCTCGACCTTTTCAATTTCCTTTCAATCACTTTCACCTGCCATTTACGATGACCTAAATCTAAAACATTGCACTCATTTTCTCCGAATGGATTTATTGCCATGGAGATATGATGGTCGAGTTGACGAAAAAACATCAGGAGCTGTCGATGTAACTATAAGATGGGCAGACTCAAGTGTGTGATGGGGACAAAGTGTGTTGTGTGTGAAGTTCAACTCACATTTTATGGCTTCCAAGCGCTGGGGATTGACTGAGGAGACTGAGGAGGGTTTGTATGTGAGAGTGTGTTTGAGTGGATGATGGCAGCTGGAGCGGTTGAGCTGCGCCAGGAGAATGGACCTCTGTTTGTGTGTTTGGCTACTCGGGAGGGCCAGCAGTATAATGGCAGGCATCTGCAGGGCTTCCATTACTGCGGCCTCTCGCTTGGTCCCGATCCGCCTATTTTCAAAGCAAATTAGCCGCCGGCTCCACACACCACCGATTGCCCTTACCGCCCACCAGCACAGCCTTAAATGTCAGCGTGTTTAAAAGATTGGCAATAAGCTTTGTCTGTTTAGCCTGCCAGTCAAAAGGATCCTCATGTTGTTTGAGTAAATATGGCAAGCACCGGTTCAAGTGCTTATATACGTACTAGCTTATATAACACCACCGCATTGTCATCTTTCATACTGAGGGTTTTCTTTAATCGCGCATCATTGTCCAAGCCTGAGTTTGCATATAAATGCAAGGTTTTGTGTAAAAACCAGTGTGTGTGGGTGTCTCTGGCTGTCATGCTGTCAGTTCAAGTGCATGGCCAGCAGAGGGAGTGAAACTCAGACAGTGCAGCCTTCAACAGCTTCAGGCTCAGCTCAAACACTCCTAACTGCTGATCACACGCTGATCTTGTGGACGAGCAGTATGTCAGGTCTGCATTAAGTAATCTATTATTAAACCACAGCACAACCTCTGTTGAATTCTCAGATCTGATTGGTCAGAAGGGGTTTGCTGTTCTAGCAGAAAATTAATCATTATTACATTATTCCACTCCTTACATATTATCATTTCTATTAGCAGCTGATTCACAAAAATTTGTATGGTAGATGACAGATATAATAATAATACAAGTAATAATCATAATAATAATAATAATAATAAAAACAGGAAGGACAAACGCTATAGGAGCGTCTTTTGATTTCTGTGTTCTTTGAAACCTGTTCTCTTCAAGGGTGAAATAAGAGAAGCTTATGGAGGAATGCTGTTCTTATAACATTAAACGTAATCATAAATGGTTAAAACTGCGATCTGTCATTCATAAATAATTTTAAAAAATAATAATTGTTGGCAGATCACTTTAGCATAAGAGGAATAAATCTTCTGTACAATCTTCTCTATAGGCGAAGCATCAGCTTCGCCATGGTAACAGTGTACTTGTACTTGGACCAACGCTATTATGAATGAACTCCTTACGTGTTAACTGTTTCCTCTGTGCAGTCAGTGAACAACATTTGCATTTTTTCGTGAAGAAAATGTGGAGGAATCCATATGGAGATCTTTTTATAGTGCAATTATTATTGCATTGAAGTGCATGCATAATTCATATAATTTCTTTTTTTTTTTCTTTTTCTGTGAAACCTTTCTGATCAGGGTGTGAGAGGGGATAACTAAGAATGGCTGCTCTTATATTAGAACTGCACAGTTGCTCAGTTCAACACATTAGAGCTTTCAGAAATAATGCAGTTACTTAGCTCTAATGCTCCTATCTTTAGCCTGAGCTGCCCAGAATCGCATAGTTTAACAGATTTCTTTGATTGAAATGGACAGGGGGGGAAAAAGTGACTCCATCGTAGAGCTGTGTGTGTGTTTTTTTCTTCTTCCCCCTATCACTTTTATCTAAAAAGCCTGCAAACATCTCCTAACCGAGTGTCATCATTTATGTAATCTTTTCATAGCTGTGAGGTTTGAGATTGTGGAAGCAGTGTGCTGATGGAGGCTGAGTGAAGTTTTGAGAAAGCAGAAGAAAGAAAAGATCAGGAGACACACTGCATAAAGAAGTCGTCAGGTTTTATTTTTCTTGTCCTTAGCGTTTGTGTAGCTTTTGTTTTCTTTATTCATTTTTTTAAGGAATATAACGTGACCAGAGATGCTGTTGCAGAAAGACTATCAACCACATGGTGGTGTGATCCTGGACTTATGCCTACATATATTTGATTATAGTTACAATTACAGGTTAGTTATCATTTACGTTGAGATTTTTTAATACGAATTTCATCCTGAAGACTATCAACCCCGTTGAAGAAAATGTACTGTTTCTGATTTATATCTGACTGATCCAAAGCACTGAAAGTAGAGACTCCCTTTAAACCTTAATAAAACTGTCTTTGCAGAATGTTTCCTAATACAGCTATTATTCGCCTTACTAGGCCATTTGAATTAGCCACCATAAAACAACAAATAAATGAATATGCATTGATCTGCCATAAAACTAGTAAACTAGTGACTGGATTATGGGCACCCAAGGCTCACCCATGCCCACGGGGACCAAAGTCAGCTGTCTGGTCTGATCCCAGAGAAACGCCAATGCTGCAGAAATTACTGAAAAAATTTGTATTCTGGCCGTGATGTACGGTACCAGTCAAAAGTTTGAACACAATTATGGATTAATTTTTACAATAATAGTGGATTTTTTTTTTCAAAACTATGAAATAGCACATGTGGCATTGTGTAATTAAGCAACAACAACAGTCGATTCTTATTTTAAGATACGAAGATAAGATATTCTGGAATAGTTCTTGCAAGAACAGTATTGTGTCAAGTGCATTTGCAAAACCAATCAAGCACCATGATGAAACTAACTCTCATGAAGACCTTCCCAGGAAAACAAGACCAAAACATAGCTCTGCTGCAGAGGAAAAGTTCATTTAGAGTTACCAGCCTCAAGAACCTCCAATTAACAAACAGCACTTCAGATTAGTCCGATCCATGGAAGACTGGCCCCACCAGTCAATCCTCTGCACCCAAAGAATCTGCTGCCAATCCAATCATTGTGAATGAACGTGCCCATTCCCTAAGGAGTCAGATCTGGTTCAGCAGCACAATTGGAACCTACACAATACTGGGCATAATGTTTCGCTTTGTAATGCCAGTGCGTGATCTGTGTATAATTTATAATTAATAACTGAGCTTGGTCGTGAGGACTTTCTGCACACTAGAGATCAGAGCGGTGCTGGTGTAGAATTCAGACAGGCCCGAACATCAAAAGTCATTCAGAAGTGCGGTGATATAAATGGACAGGAGATGATGATCCAATCTGGTTTCTCAGTCAAACTATTAAACAAAAGAAAGAGCAAAGCGCCTAATTCTGTGTTCGTTATTTGATTCACTGGGAATCGTTTTGATGGGAAATCCCAGAAGGATGCTGGTGCAGCTGGAGTTTTCAGTTTTCCTTTTAGAATTCTGCTTATGTTCCACATCTCTCTCTCTCTCTCTCTCTCTTTTTCATTTCCTTCCTCCCCCTTTCCTGCACTCCTCTCCAGTCCTACAGCAACATGTCAGCTTAATTATTTGTAGTTTTGGCTGGCTAATAGAATCCCGTGCCCAATTTCTGAGGAAGCAATGAGGCTGAACTAATCTGGATTTGATCAAATATGTGGCTGTGCAGTCCACTCGAGTGACACAGTTTACATATCTGAAGCCTTACTCTTTTCCAGCTGTCTCCAGTCAAGGTAGAAAGGATGAGAGCCATCGGCTAGTGCGGAGCAGCCCGGCTTTCAGCTCAGCTATTTCTCTGTGGCTACTTTTATTAACCTATATACACGAAATTTCCAAGGTGGTAAGAGGTGTTTTATATTTTTAATCAATAGCCAGGTTTAATTACTTCCATGCTTAATTGCGTCTCATTTAGAGGTGCATGCCTTTCAATATGTACGGTTCATTATCTCGCTCGCTTCAAGAGCAGGAAATTTTTCATTTTTGGAAATGGAGAGCCTTTAGAGAAGAAGCATGGTTTTATTTTGTTACATTTCTTAAGCTGAATGGGATGGGCAAAGGAGCTTGATAGTTTTTTTTTCTTCCTTTCTTTCTTTCGTTCTCACTTGTAGAAAGGATGCTAAAAAAGCGTCACGTCTCTATAGGGACTGATTGCTAGCTTTTATTTAAGCTCTTCTTTGTATAAGTGACTCTCGTGCTGATTTTCTACACCACGGATTAGAGCACTTTTCCAACGAATATAAAGTGATGGGTTTAGGGATGTGGCTTTTTAAAGGACGTGACTTTTATTTATTTATTTTTAATGTATTTTGTATTTTTTTAGTTTTATACCATACCACTTGGATTCATTATTGTAATCACATATTGTGTTTGCTTCCTGACAGAATACAACGCTTTTTGTGTGAGATTAAGATCGAGTAGACTGGTGGTGTAGGTTGGGTCATGTTATTGAATATCATGTTGAAAGATTTATGTGGTTCTACATGATTCGGCACTTCCACTACGCCAAGTGACCTTTTTCCTAATTATATTCTATTATAAAACAGTTAGTTCTGGTTCACTACTCTGATTGGTCGAATGCTTATATTTCCCATAACTGCAGTAGAACATTTCACTCTGCACATCACTCCACTTGTTTGTGTTTCCAAATTTCACTTTCTGAAATTGAAATGATTAATACAGTAGTGTTGGTGACATCATTAGCAGATGAGGGATACTCAATTATAACTTATGCTATGACGGAAGCTGGTCAGATCCAATGAAGAATGAAGCAGTCCCATTTTTACAGGAATCATCTTTAACGGTAACGTACAAATCGGTGTGAGCTGGCGAAGAAGATGGGTGACATGGTATGAAAGGAGTGTAACGAGTAAGAGCAATAATAAACAGAAGAACATTTGGGCATGTTGTGTCTAAACTTTCAATTACTTTCAGTTGTCAGTTACTTAATATGAATTTAATGCACAAAAATTCCAGTTTAACACCACAAAACATTAACACATTAACACTGATTAGCAATTATACACCAGTAAACTGCCATTAGGATCATGGTGACCAAAGGCCAGCTCGTCCAGTCCGATCCCACTCAAAAACCAACTTTACAACATCATCGAAAAAGGGAATGGCTGGCAATGATAGAAAGCACCAGAATACTTAAGAAAAAAAAAAAAAAATTTATCACCCACTTGGCCACCACATTCCTCAGATCTTATTCCGATCAACCACTCGTGACATGCACCAGACAAACAAATGCGATCCACAGAGGCCCCACCCTGCAGCCCACAGCACCCACTGCCAACATCCTGATGCCATACACCACAGCACTCCCCTAGACGTCTTATGGAGTCAGGTGCCGAAAGGCCAACTTTGTCCTGGATGCACAAGGGGAACCGGACAATACAATACCGGGCATTATATTTGGCATTGTAATGATGTGGCTTAATAGTGCATCATACTGTATGTAGGCAATATTAGAGTGTATTTATTAAGCCATTAGTCATGGGAGGCCTCAAACCTTTTCCAGAGGTCTTAGGGCACAAGATGGGGTACAACCTAGATGGGGTGCCAAAGCTTCAAATGGGACAAGTGCACACACACACACACACACACACACACACACACACACACACACACACACAATTATACACTGAGGGAAATTTTGAAGAAATAAAAATCAGCCAATAGTGCCTGGCTTTTGGATCCCACATAACTCAGAGGAAACCCATCGACTGTAGCACATGAAAAACATGCAAACTCCATGCACACAGATCAGAGACAAGATTCAAATCCCCAGCCCTGAAGGTGCAAGGCGACAGCCACTAAGCCACCCTATAAAAGATAAGCCTATCCTCATGTACGTTTAAAGAGCATGGTTCACACTACACAGAACTAGTGCCAAACGCTTAAAAGAGAGAGGAAAAAAAAAAAGTCAAAGCAAAGGAAAATGCTGAACATTGTGTAATAGACAACTTGTCATGCTTCAATCTGGCATATTTTTTATTTGTCTATTTATTATTTTGTTTTACATTCAGATCAGATGAATAAGTTCAAGCACTTGATCTGAATGTAAAACCTGTACCAATCAGCAATGAGGCGGCTAGTAAAAAGGACATTTGAAGGTCACCATATGTGAAAGAAAGCAAACAAACTAACGAAAAACGAGATCTTCCACGGGGTTGGTGGCCTTACTGCTTGCAACACCGCTGCGGTTATGTCCGCGTCGTATACATTCAAGCTAATGACACGGAACAGCAGAACTCCATTGCTTTGGGTTTTATTTTTGCTGTGTTATTTTTTTAATCTGTTCTGGATGATTAAATCGTTTTAATGGTAAATCACTATCAGGGAAAAATCGATACCGCACAAGACTACTAGTGTCAGTAGCTGGCAGTTATGACACTGAAACTACAAGGTTTAAGCCTTATAGCATGCGGTCTCACAGTAAGAATGCAAATGCACTGGGAAAAATACTACATCGGCACAATCCACACACACTGAAATGCAGAGAGGGAACTGCATTTAGATTTCTTATTTTATTTTAAGTCAAGTGTCTCCTCTGAATAATCAAGTAATATAAGCAGAAAACAGTCCATTCTTAGCTAGATTTGTTAGAATGCTTTTTCAGTCAGACTGCGAAACAGAAAGATTACAGTGCATTCGTCTGCTTACATAATTTCTGCTCTGATGTGTGCTTACTATTGTGAAAAATGGATTGTTGTGTACTGTAAGTAATACGCCAGGTTCATCGGCAACCTTCCACAGCGTTGCTGTTTTTGAATTGTATGCCACGTGTGTCTGAACACTGCTAATGGTGTATTATAGATATGTCAGTGAAGAAGGCGAAGAAAAAAAAGGATTTCAAGAAAATCTTCGGGAGATTTTACCGTGTGTAATTATTCAACACAAATGTTGGCAAATCTAAAGTCTTAGGTCGGAAGAATTAGCACAGAATAATACAGTCAGTTGTGTTTACTATACATGATGTTGCGTCATTTTCCTATGCCCGTTTGTAGCGCCGTTATTCTTGGTTCGACAAAGTAATAATCATTTCCACAGCATTTGTTCAAAAGCAGATAAGACAATGCGCATGCCAGTTATCCTATTAATCCTATTTGCGCTCTTTTCGCCATGATAGAGATGGCTTTGCCATGTTAATCCATTTACGCTATGTAGCCGTGTGAAATAATGCATTTTTAATCTCATATTCATCTCAGCTGATGGAGAAGGGCACTAAGTGTATAGGTCAGTAAGTAGAAAGGCATCTTCGAAAGAGGATAATCCAAAACAAGGAGCCTTAATAACCCAATTAGTCAGAGACTGAATCATTGACCGGGGAACGGCTTAGGGGGCAGACCATTAAAACCAAACTAAACTATAAACTGAAACAAAGTCACATGGAGCGAATATAGCATTCGACACATTGGGAAACTCAGAGAAGGGGATTTGCGACATGCGTATTGCCGTGCCATGTCTCGTTTTGTTTCCTTGTTCCTTCAGATCTGTGTCTTTGTCAATAGCATTGATGCTTTTCAAGGGAATGAAATCATTGTTGATTCTCACAGTTGAACTACTGTGGGTTGTGAGTGCTGTCTTTTCATGGTCCACAGTATGACATAATGCCAGGCTAAATCAATATGCCTAACTTTAACGGTAATTTAAACTCAAGGAGGATTTACACTCCGGAGGTAGTTGCTAAGAAACCCTCGGAATGAGCTTTTCTTTTCTTTTCAATATTTTTCTTTTTTTTTTCAAAGATTTTCCACAATATATTAGTCTTATTTTAAGCTGAGCGTGTGTGTGTGTGTGTGTGTGTGGGTGGGGCGGGGGTGGGGGGGGGGGGGGGGGGGGCTTACAGGCAGGGTGTCTATGGAGGGTGGTTAGTGGGTGGTTGCCCGGTTTACATGGATTTACAAAAATCCATGTTCATACAGTATTTGCGTCTTGTATTCTTCATGTGAAAAACAACAGTGAAAAAAAAGAAATAATAATAATCATAAATTATTATCTATGTGTGTGCTATCCAGTTCCATTGTTCGCTTACCTGGAAATGTCAATCAATCCTTTGGCTAAAAAGCAATAGCCAACAATCCAATAACATATAAGCGGCTGTTTGCTGAATTAAACGCATAAATACAGACTGAGGGAAATAAAGAAGATGTTCATTATCCCGTTCTAATATTTCAAGACTCAGCAAGTCGCTGAGACGTGGTGTTCCGTCCACATTGCACATAAAATATACTGCGTCGGCTTCCTGCCTTTATTTTCTCTCAATATGTTTAAAACTTAGTTGAATGCTTGTAAAAAAGCTGGAGAGTTATATGGCTGTTTTCTCTGCAATTAAGTTCGGTTGGGTTTATCTGCCATCTGAGCAAACTAATTAATCTGCCCAGATCATGCCTCGTTCAATATGTGTGGAGTATCGGGTGGCGGGATTCAGAATGCATGCGCCGTAATTACAGCGCTGACGTGAGTTTCATCACAGCGAAGTGCATCTTAGGTTAAAAATAGCGACATACTAAGTGATTTTTTTCTTTTCTTCCAGTAATCAGGAAAAAAACAAAAAAAAACCATACTACCATCCAGACAAAATCTGCTCGCTACACTTGAAAAGTCCCAGCATGTTATATAGTTATTCATCTTGTGTTTAGTGTATTATTTAATAAGCATAAAGAATTATTATAACCACATGGTTATGAGAGTGAGGAATCTGTACCTTCTGGGAATTTTAGGGCTTTACAATGTGGGCCTCATTTATCAGGCTGGATATGAATGGGTACAATCATAAATCGTTTGTGGGAGCATTTACACAAGGAATTTGGTATTCATGACATCCCATAATTTTATTTTTTTTTGGAAAAAATAAATGTTTGTATCCTACTTGTGCTTCTGAGGGTGTGTAATTGGTTTGATTCTGTAAAGCTGCTTTTGCGACAATGACCATTGTTAATAGTGCTATATAGATAAAATTGTATTAACCTCTAATAGTCAAATTCACATAATAAATAATGCATGGACTACACGTTTATATCCAGAATAATCGGTCAAGTTCAAATGACTTATTCATTTACAGTAGCTGATGGTCTTATGCAGAGCAGCTTACAGTATACAGTAGATGTGGATTATTATAGGCTCTTTTAAAAAACGCTGCTAGCTCAGCGGTAGGCTTCTTGCCTGACAAGCCGGAATGCCTGGGTTTGATTCCTAGCCGATGCCCAAACCTAGCCACTGGCCGAAGAGAGGATTGCATCATGAAGGGCATCCAGCCAAGTTGTATGCAGATCGGATGGTCTGCTGTGGTGACCCCTTGATGGGAGCAGCTGAATGAACAACGGCGACGATAATAATGTCACAGTTTTTGTGCACTTCATAGATGTGACCAGCATACACAGACATGAGGATAATCAGCGTTACTGAAACCTTTGTAAATCTGCCAATTTCAGTTCGGCCTATTGAAACAACTTCACACACAACTTTACTATCAGATTGATCAAAGAGACCCTGCTTGTTAGGTGTGCGGGCTACGGGGCTACCAGATATTCATCATGGCTTTTTAAATGTAAGCATTGTTTGTCCACTACAGAAAAAGTGCAGAAATT
The DNA here is from genome assembly GCA_030347435.1 of Clarias fuscus. Lineage (NCBI taxonomy): Eukaryota > Metazoa > Chordata > Actinopteri > Siluriformes > Clariidae > Clarias > Clarias fuscus. The sequence goes on from CM059219.1 coordinate 19,835,665, forward strand.
AGACAGACAGATAGATATATCTCAGACAGCGAGAGAGAGAGAGAGTATGTGAAGTGAGTGGCAGTCCTTCTCTGCTTGCAGACAGAGCAAGAAGAATAAACAGTCAGGACACAGCAAGCTTCCTTATAGCACCAGAGTGGCACAGTTAGAGTTGGAGTTTACTGCGCCGAATGAGGCCGTCCGCCCAGGAGGAGTGTGTGCCGATGAAATGAAGGTCTGTCGCCTGGCGTTCTTTTTCTCCTCTCCATGTCAGTCTCAATCTCGCCTGAGAGTAAAGCAGGTCAGGCTGAAATCACCTCATGATTTGTCTCGAGAAGTCACGCTGCTCCTTTTGCAGTTATTTGGGTCATATTGTGTGTGTTCATGGGAGGAATTGATTGATTAGTTTTTACAGCGAGCTGTGGCACCGGCTATTTTCATACCGCATTGTGTGTGATAAAGAGACGGAGTGACTTGATTAGATGTTTTTGAGGCACACCTGTCTAGCCCCGTGTCTTGTGCTTCTAAAATTACCCAGACTGACATTTGGAATAGGGCACACTTCGAAACCTCGAACAATAGAAACGGTCAAATCGACAGACTGCAGGGAGCCTCGAGTGAACACATTACTGCTCTGGCAGCCCATTAGATGGGGGTGTGTGTCCAGGTTTGGGTGGTAAGTTTTGTGTTTATTCATGTGTCTATGGATGTGCAACTGATGTATAATTGAATTTTGGGTTTGTCTTCAGCATGTAGATTTGTCAGTGTGTAAGTGTTTTCATGATTAGCTGCATTCACCACCACCCTCACTGTGAGAAGTTACAAATGCTACCTTTTCACTTCTTTAGTGCCCAGTGTGTGAGCAATATATGAGTAACATTATGAAGCCAACCTTCATGTAACATATGTTATTAGAACGTTGCCAGAATGTTACACTTGTACATCTGTACAGGAGGAATGTTCTAATGAAGTTCTGATGTGAGCTTATAGGATGAGATATGAAGTGACGAGGTGTGTGTACATTGCTGCACAACTTTTTTACGTCTTTTGTGTGTTGTAAATTGTTCATTAACTAATTTTATATGTTCACATCTATTCCAAAACTGATAAGAAATTGTTGGAGAAATTTTCTAATAATGTTCCATTCCATCATGTTGCAATGGTTGAGTGAAACTATACGCAGCTGTTTAGTCCCAATCCTGTGAGTTCTCATCACATTATGGGAAATGAAGAATTACACTGAGGATGTACTTCTTCTCGCTCTGTTCTCTTGGTTCAGACTAAAGCATAAAAAGGAACTGTACATTAGATTTGGTCCTCAATTATAAAATTCTGTCATTTTCAACATCGGACTAAAAGACCCAACAGAAGGCATGTGGATTATATATGATGGTAAATAACTTATTAAGAGTTTACAAAATGTAACGATATCAAGAATGAAAGATCGCCAATGCGCCTAAAGTTCTTAGTTTGCGACTAGCTTTTAGCCATACAGGCGCCAGTTGTGTCCATCCCCAACATAGGATTTTTTTCTCATTCGCTGCCCGTTCTACCGCTGCCTCTACAGCGTGATCTGATGTCACGGATACAGAAACGAACAGTGAACATTCAAATGTAAAATCATCATTATCAGATAGTGCTAGCGAAGCAGATTTGGTTTATTTACATACCTGTGATCCACAGAGCGTTCACATTGCAATCATACCGCACCAGAGTTCGTTTGGAAGCGGACCAAACTTTTCAAGCAGTCTTAGTTTACTGGCTTGAAACGCTCCGTGGCTCGAATGGCAGCGTTCACATTTGTTCAAGTGAACCGCACTAACAGAGCAACCGCACCAGAGTTTGTCAAGTCAAGTGTGAACACAACCCTGAGTATATGTGAGGAGTCAAGCTTGTCTACAGGAGGCAAAGTTTGTAAACCACATGTACAGTAGGATGGAATTATACTCTTCATTGCAATGTACAGTAATTTGCCATACAAATATAATCCCATGTAGAAGCTGTCGCCATACAGTAGGTGTCAGTCATGCCGCCGACATACAGAACGACTTACTGTATAATAATGCATTAATACCAGGGATCATAGCAGACAGCATTCTGTCTCCATCGATGAAAAATCTGATTTGCTTTTTGCACGTCTGGAATGAGGGTGAGGAAAGAGGAGAGTGAAGGAGGTGGCTTGGTTGGATAGAGGGAGGCATGTTTACGTAGCAACCAATTTGATTAATCCTCCTCGAAGCCAGCGAGCCCAAATATGTGTGTTGGTGTCACCGCGATTTAAAATGGAAATTACAGAAACAACTTCCAGCTGTTAAACTGTGAAATGGGTTTATCTAGTAACTTATTCATGCACATTTGCATTTCCTCTCCTCCAAATTAATTTATTGCAGCAAATAAGGGCAATTAAAATAAGTGCAAAAATATTTCAATGCTTTTTCTTTTTCTTTTTCTTTTTTTTTTTTAAATGCCCTATCAGCAAGGAGACCAAGTCAAACAGTTCTTTTTCTTTCCCTGTTCTTGCCAAGGTGCATAAAAAAAAAAAATGTGGTGTATAATTTTTATTCTTTTAGCTGGAGGCTGTGCTGCAGTAGCACACATGCGACATGGTCAAACACACGCATACACCCGGGCGCAGAATGATTTGTGGTGCGTGGGCTCGGCTGCAGGAGTGTGCCGAGGGCCAGGCTAGCTGATTCAACACGGTGTCACTTCCTGTGAATGATGTGGCCCGGTGGCAGATGTCTGGCTCCGCAGAAGTGTGTGAGCACACTGTCGTTAACACGTGCCGTGCTAAAATTTCATCATCAAAATGGCATTTTATATGGGTAAGAAATTCTCCGGAGTATCTGCTCGGCATCTTAAGCAGGAAAGTGAACTCCTGGGAATAATTATAGCTCTGTTTTAATCCTACATCCATATACCGTGAGAGAGGGAGATATCAACATCGAGATTTGTTTGTGTTTTCAGCAGGAACATGTCAAGGCTACGAGTAATGTTTGTTCGATTACTTGTCTACTTTTTTTTTTCTTCTTCTTCTTCTTCTTCTTCTTCTTTTTCATATAAAATCGATGTTTACAGTTGTAGCACTATGTGGAGCAGCCTTCTACATTTCCATGTTCTTTCTAAAATCTCCAGCTTTTCCAATGATAATATTTTTTTCCCCTATTTATTTAATGTTTGTCAGCATGATCTTCAAATAAATTAAAATCTTCACTCGTCCTTATGTTCTTCCACACCCGCTCTGTCTCTCTCAAGGACCTGCAGCTCCACTTCCCCTCCTTGTTTCCAAGGGAACTGTTTCTAAGGTTACAAGTTTACATATTTTCTTCTTCCTTCTTTCAGCGGTTTGAAGGTGATCCCAGTGTAGCTTTACACCGGCATGTCCTGTATACACAGAGAAAGGTCTTTTGATATTTTTGCCTTTATTTTGGTTGAAGGGCCTTAGAGGACACTTGAGCATCATCTTTTAATATCAACCCTGTGCAAAGGATCCTACAAGTAGCATCATTCATGCGCTTAATGAAATGTCTCCAGAGGAAAAAACAATGATATTCTCTCTCGTCCCAGACTTTTTGGTCATTTTAGGTGTCTTTTTTGAAAATGTGCCATAGCCATAACACTAACACTGAATATCAATTATACAGCAGTAAATTGTTGACAGGATCATGGGCACCCAAGACTCACCCATCACCACAAAGACCCAAGACTGCTAACCCGGTCTAAATACTCCCTAGATCCCAGTCCGATTGTGCACCCAGGTGATGCACCAGTCAAACAAGTCCACAGCATTCAAAGCCTCTGTTACCAATGTCCTGGTGCCAGACACCACAGCACACCCCTAGAGGTCTTGTGGAGTCATGCCTCAATTGCTGCCCCAGTGACACAAAGGAAACCATGGGCATAATGTTTTGTATTGTAATGCTATAGCTGATCTCGTATTGTAAGAAAAGCTGATCATCCAGTGTTCTTTTTCTATTCCTGGATTGACCTACTCAGCAGCACGAGCTGTTCATACCATTACGATATTAAAAAAATAGAACCTCTTCAAGGATGTTGTACAAATAACCCCTCTTTTTTTTCCCTTTATTTAATTCATGACTAAGTGGTCAGGGCCTTAGCCGAAGCACCTCACGCAAGCAGGTTTGTCATTGATTGGATTTTTCCTTGCTTTTTTAAAGAGTGTGGTGAACTGTAAACAAAGGGAAAGTGGAAACGCTTGTCCTGGAGGTTGATTAATTGCACACGGAGTTAATCTCAGTCTCCTGTCAGCTCAGACAAATGGTTTGCTTGTGCATCCTCAAAGTATGAAAGTATGCACTCTGTAAATATTTACCCACATAGACAGAAGGCATAGGTAAAAAAAATAATTAAGTTAATAAATAAAAGAAAAAGGGAAAAAAATGGTTCTTAAGATGAAAATATTAGATGAAAAAAATTATTTTTACTTGAGACAGCAGTCCAAACATCTATGAGCACTATTGAAAATGCTACTCTTTTCTAAATGAATGCAACATTTTTTATGACAAATTATTAGTCCAGAAACTTAAGTGGAGAATAGCATGATGGAAATATTGAGATGAATTTCAGTGTTTCGTAGTCTTTGGTATTTTCTTTAACGACAACGTGCACCCGAGCTGGCCTGCACTCTGCAAAACCTTATAATCCGTTTTAGTCCGGATCCATCCGCGTGTCATCTGAACACATGCTTCAGCAGCAGAGATTTCACATGAGCAAATAATCAGCTCTTGTACAAAATAGTTACCGTGCTTTGTACAAGGCATGATTACTTTCCCTGTTTTAAAATTCTCAACATTTTCAATTATTCTTTGAACAAGAGATTTCAAATCAAACCAGGACTTGTGATGAAATTTCTTGTGTTTAAAGGTGTAAAACTGATTGACATATATATATATATGTATATATATATATATATATATATATTGACATAAATAGCTCTTGCATAAGCTAGAGGTGTGTTTAGGGTTAAACATCCTGTTGGAACAAATAATGGACAGACGAAGTGCAAACCAGTTGGGATGGCATGTAACTGCAAAATGCTTTGGTACATATACTGGTTAAGTATTCCTTCAGTTTTGACCAACAGTGTCTCCAGCAAAGCACCTCCAACCCATTACAGCTCCTCCTCCATGCTTCGCAGTGGAACCCACACAATCAGGACGCCGCCATTCACTCCGGGTATGGCAGTCAGAACTAAAGAACCGAAGAACTCAAATTTGGACTCATCAGACCAAAGGACGGGTTTCCATTCCATGTTTCTCTTGGCCCAAGCAAGCCTCTTCTTCTTCTTCCTCCAGAGTAATGGTTTCTTTTGCTGCAGTGCGACCCTAAAAACCTGACTCACCTCTGAACAGTGCATGTTGAAATATATCTGCCTCTTGAACTCTGAGGAGCATTTATGTGGGCTCTAATCTGAGGTTTGGTAAATCAGAACTTATCCTCTGCAGTACAGGTACAGGTAGCTCTTGGTCTTTGTTCCCTGGCATGGTCCTCAGTAATCAGCCAGTAATCAGAATTTTTAAATCAGAATATCTAATGAAAATCGGAATATTTTTGCAATCTGCATTTAAACATAATTATAGCAACATTACTTGGCAGGATCTTGCTTTAAAAATGTCGATATGAACTTGAGTGAGAAGATGGCAAAAGTGCAATGCCGTATCCAATATGAAATACAATTTAAATATTTATATATAAACACCAGCCAAAAAAAGTCTGACTTTGTGGTCAAATTATTGCGCTGCGTCAAGCAAAGAAAACAACAATCACTGGAACTGTGTTAAGAACAATTCAACACATTATCGAAACATGGTACTGTGGGTTAGTGCTGAACCGCCAACTTTGTGGAAGAAATGTGGTCGGAAAAAAATCTGACAAAAAGGCTAAAATTTGCTAATGGAAGAGGGTCATGTGGACCGATGAGTTCAGATTTACTTTATTCCAGAGTGATAGGTGCATCAGAGTAAGAAGTGGAGGCAATCTAGTGATGCACCCCTCAATGCAGTGATCTGGCCAACTCTAGACTTAGCAACATTATGTGGCAATAAAATAAAATCAGCTCAAGGTGATGGAATGAAATATTAGAGTGTGTGACTTATTTTTGGCCAGACAGAGTATGTAATACCACATAGCATAAACCCTTTAACACTGATCAACTATTATTTACAAGTAAACTGGTGTCAGGATCATGGCACCCAAAGCTCACCCATGCCCGCAGGAACCAAAGGTCAGCTCATATAAGGATAAATTGTAGATCTTTCTGACCACTGTGTCTCTGGAATCATAATCAAGTATGTAGTGTTGACCCGTCGTACATGAGCTTCCCTGGAAATCGTTCTGTCATGCTGTTCTCACTAATGCTGGTTTCTATTACCTTGGAAAAATGGTCCGAGCTTCAAAAAAACCATCCTTTTGTTAACGCTTGGCTCTCGCACATTTTTTTCTCCTTTTATAATCATGGCCAGTTTTTATTACACATCAGGAATGTAATTGAGGGGTCTTTTCATGCTCAAATGGTTGTTTGCGTAGCTGTCCTCGCTTTGGAAAATGAAGATTTTCATTTGTAATAGTTGAGCTTTTCATAGTCAAAAGGAAAAACTATTCCAGCCATTGCTGCGGAAAACCATTGCTCCTCTCTTTCTCCATGCATACGTTTGTATTTAAGAGACAAAAGAAGACTGCAAAGGTAAAACTTGATAATTTGACAAGCGAGAGTAGGAGAAAAAAAAGTTTCTTTTTTTTTTTTATCAAAGGATATGGTGCCCACCTTTAGAAATTCAAGGAATGGTGCCTTTGTTACCCCTTGCTAAGTTTTTTTCTTTTTACAGTTTCAAAAAAAAAAAAAAAAAACGCCTATTGAACTTGATGAGATTACAGTTTGCTTTAACATTTCCGAGATCTTATACCATCTCTCTCTGTCTGTCTTTTATCAATAGTAATATAGCAGGTGGTAATTCAGTTTTTCCTGTTTTACACTGCAACATTAGATTGGACATGGTTTGGGGCTCCTACTGACCTTTGAGAAACTTTAGTAGATGACTTTATAACTCACTACAGAACGGATCTTTTGTTATCTTTTACTTTTTTACTGCATCCGTTAGCGGTCACTAATGCTCCAAGGAGTCCATTTCATCTCCAACCAACATATCAGACTGGACGTGTTAATGAAGCCTGCTGCAGTTTTTTATTAACTGTGGAAAGACACTGAGAAACGCACAAAATGATCTCATGATATTTTACCGTGCGCAATGCAACACAAGGTCATAGATTATGCATCGTTAGTGCTGCAGGGTGAGATTTTGTTGTTTAGGTTTTGTCGACCCCAATTTACACTCCTTTTTTTTTTTCTCGAGTCAATACAGACACTGCTGTATTCTTCTTATCTCGTTGTGACCATTTTATTGTAGAACAAAATGGCTGGCAGTGTTGTCCTAATCATATTTTCCCTCGCATGTGTCATGTTTAGACAGCTTCTTTGACTGGCCACACCACTTCAAAATACTCCGCCGCCAGACCAATTTTTATTTATCCGTTCCCAAAGTCAACATTTGCGCTTTTCAGTCTCATCCAGATTTGTAAAGGGTTTCGCAATTTGGCAGCCGGATCCATTTTGAGGGTGCGCAAAATACTAACTTTAATGGTCCCACCACTTTTGCATGTCCGTCAGTGTGACCGGGTACAATGGATTTCCTCTAATCATAGTCACTCACTGCCATCTCTACTTCATGTCTGCCTTTTTTTTTTTTTTTTCAGCTTTGCTGCAAGCTCAAGCTAGGCGAACTTCAAACGAAAAACAAAAGAGGTCCATACACACCATGTATAATGGCTCTGCCTAATGTGAAAATTCCTCTCTTTTTTTGTTCTCTGTTCATTTGAATTAACTGGTGTTGCCAGAAATTCTATTAGGCCTTCAGAAGAAGAAAAAGTCTATTGAAAGATACGCAGTGGACTGGGGATCTGCGGATTCTCAGATCGGATCTGTAGAAGACTAATTTCATTAACATTGTCAGCGCATGATGATTCTGTGGCTGGATAGAGTGCAGAGACTGTCGTCTTCTGCTAATCAGGCTTTGAAATAATAAGCAGGTGATGAGGGCAATTGGATGAGATGACAAGGGTTTAAAAATTGCCGACGGACACTAACCGTCTATTCAGGCAGATCCAACTTAACTGTTTACATGAAAGCTGATCTGATAAAATGTGCATTTACACACGCTAAAAGCATTTAATCAGAGTATATACGTTTTTTGAAGAAAAAGTGGTTTAAGGTTAGCTTAGACTTAGAAACCATCTTTCCTGATGAATCCCACCTTCTGATTTCTGATTGGTTGCAAGCATTCTATCTCATCTCTAATTGGTTACATGCTTTGCTACATATGAAATGACAAGCCAATCAGTGCTCCTTTAGCAATCCAGTGCTTATAAGACTTATTAGATGAAAGTAAACACAGGTTTTCCTGATCAGAAAAGGAAGCTAGTTTTCCCTCTTGGAAACTCGTCAAACCACCTAATAATACCCCCACGTGGGGCAAACATGTAAAGTAGGATAAATTGGTTTCAACAAGAGAGAAACGATCAGATCAAGTGTTTGCATGGCTACTATTTACCTGATAAATGGATTATCAAAGGTTAAGAAAACGCCGCTCATCCCTGTTGAAACTTCATTCCGATCAGATCGGGTCAGACTGTTCTGATTGGTGTCCACCCGATGCAGTTGTATTACGATTGGGCTGTTATTCCGAATACAAGTGCGATATTAGCGTCTGTGTAAATGCACCAAGTGTCTCATAGAGTCACCCAGACACGAACACGTGTATTCCTACTTCTGATATCGTTCAAAAGCTTGTTTTTGTGCTCCTCAGTTTTCAGCCGTTAGTGATTGCTGCCTGGCTGTGTCTGGATTACGTCGTGTCTCCAGCTCTGAAAAAAAGAGAGTGGATGAAATAAAGGCTTGAGTGATGGTGGGAAAATGAAAGGAAAGGAGCAGAGTGGATCAGCACTGGCTGAATTGCATTCTCACCTCTCTCGTCTCTCAAGGTGCCATTAACTAACTCACCAATTACTTTTAATAATTATGTAATCAACCATGCTTGACGTGCAAGAGGCAATAATTAAGTTATTAATTAGTTCAATAATGCACTTTTTTTTCCTCTGGTACAGATGCCTAAGTCACCCTTTCAACTAACAAAATGGAGGTGTAATTAGGCTGTTAGCTACTTTAGGGAGCTGCTTTTTATGCGCCAGTGAAAGAGCTCAGATGCAGCTGTTCTGGAGCCATGGCAGGTTGAAACGCAGTGTCTTAGTCTACAGTGAAATATAGTTTCAAACTTATATCTGGACATGGTTTCACGTCTTTAGCATACACTATATTATAATATGATATCCCCGATTGTTATTGATCATCAACATCATGAGCATCTAGTTTCATCACCTGGGGAAAAACCCAGTGTCTCTCATGCTTGACAGATTTCTGTTTCACGCGAACATTGATGGATAAATAATAACTATTCATTCACTCAGTTCTTAAAAGCATTTCATAAGGTCAGTAAACATTTCAATTTGAGTGTAAAACATTAGAGTTTGTATATTTACGGTATGTTTAGAAACTGACTGATTATATGTCTGTTGGTTCTCTTTAGATATAGAGAAAATACATTTTGGTCAAAATGTTCACCAGTTATGGCTGTTTTCTGAAAGTAAGTGACGTCCAACAGATGTGTGTGGCGGCCTATTGACATGGACAGCCGAAAGACCAACGACAACGACACGGGACATTTATTGATGGATATCATTGTTTTATACAAGAAGCGATTTACTGAGAAATACAGAGTCCCAATATCCCTAAAGATGTGTCTCGTTTAATCTTGTGCACACAAGTTATTTATCTTGTGCACTCAAGTTATTATCTTGTGTGTGCACAGCTCATCTTCTAACTGCAAAGCAAAATTGAGCGTTCAGGTAAAGCACTGAAGGCCTTCATGGTTAAAATATCAGTAAAATGTCAATCTACTGTAATTGCAAATAACCCAGCTGTTTTTATGCACGAGCCTAGCATGCCTTTATACTTATAAAAATAAATTATTCAGACACACAAAAGTAACTTGTGTACACAGGACAATAACTGGTTCCTCTAAGTTAATCGGACGAGATAACAACTTGTTCTGACTTAATAATAATTTGTTTGCACCACTTAATAATTCGCGTACACAAGATAATTCGGGTACACAATATTATTATTTGGTCATACAAAATAACCTGTCCGCCCCAGATAAAAGCATGTTCGCCATCCCCCAAGATAAGAACATGTTCCCCAAGATGATGATGTTCCCCAAAATAATAACTAGTTCCTACACGATAATAACTAGTTTCCACAAGATAAATAACTTGTACCCACAAAATAGCAAATTCTTCATACCAGGTAATTATTTTGATATTTGATACACAACTTGCTCTCACAAAATGTTAAATCTTGTGCATATAAGACAAAACTAAAAATATGCCTTTTGAGTCTTTAGGGTCTTCGAAGATAATTAAAAAAAATTATCATTTGAAGTAATTTTTAAGCAAAAAATAAAAAAATAATCTTTAACATTCAAGAGTTTAAAAGTTTAACAGGGTCAAAAAAAAAACATGCCATTTAATAGGGCGGCACGGTGGTGTAGTGGTTAGCACTGTCGCCTTGCACCTCCAGGGTCTGGGTTCGATTCCCGGCCACGTTCGATTCTCGTCTCTGTGTGCATGGAGTCCAAAGACATGTAGGTTAGGTTAATTGGTATTCCCAAATTGCCCGTAGTGTGTGAGTGTATGTATGTGTACCGCGACCCTGAATACAGGATAAAGCTGTATAGATGATGAGTGAGTACTGTACATAAACATGCAAATTAAATAAAATTGTAACTTTGACTGTTTAGCAAACCATTCCTAAACTGAACCAACACCGCATTAGTACTTTTGCACTGTTTGTGGTACTGTACACGCTAAAACCTTCACACACCCTACATGGGGGAAATCATTTCCAGCATCACACTATGATCTCTGCACCCCTGTTATGTACTGTCATTTCTTCGTGAATTGTAATGTGATTCTTTTTTAAAGCAGTGATTCTTATAGTTAAAGGTAAGGTTAGTTTAGTAGATTGAGTTTGGTCACCCATCCATTTACACGCAGCCACCCAAATGCATATTTTTCAGCCCTCTTTTGCGTCCACAAGCTCACAGATGCCCACAATGGCAGGCGACAGTGTCTCATTTTACAAGCTTTCTTTGCGGATGATTGCTGCAGTCTACTCTTCATTAAGTAATAGGATAAAAAGTAAGAATAGTTTTAAGCACCGAATTAGTGAATAAAAAGATGTTGTTAACTATCATCCTTCTTAACTGCATGAATATTCCAATCATTCATTAAACATCATTTAAATCATTGAACGGACGGAGATATCTCATACAGCTCGTTTTCAGCGCACTTTCGGCTAATAATAATCAGGCTTATTCGCTCTTCCCGCTTCTGCCATTTCAATATCTGTTTTAAAATGTCGGTGTTAAAATATCGCATGTGGTCGGTGAACACTTTGAAATGACCCGTGTTTCCACAGGCAAATGGCTTCATGCCGCGCGTGTATTTTGGTCTGTGGCACCGGCTGTGTCCGGCGTGTCATTAAGGAGAGGTAATGAAGCTGAGAGTATGACTTTAAAGGTCAAACTACAGATTGCAAAGCACAGAAGGTCAGGTGAAGCAGGCTTAGAGAGTCATTATAGTTCCCAGTCTTGCCTCATTTGACAGATTTCTTTTTATGTATCTAAGTGCAATCAGTAGGTAGGCTGTATTGCTGTATTTTAGCCATTTTTCACATCTATTTGTCTGCAATCGTTGAAATTACATCTAGGTTTTATTTTTTTTTTCCCAACGTTATTGTCGTTAAGTGTGGAGGTACCACTGTGTGATTCGCTAAACTCTGCATGAAAGAAATCCACATTGCATATTTACACAGGGACAAACAGCACCGATTAATCTTGTTTCGGCTTATTAGCGCCACTCTGTGTCAGCGAGCGGATGATCATTTGCATTTTCTAGACCAAACTAAACATTTTCTAAGCTCCTGGGCTCTTGGCGGGGATTGGCTTTATTGTGCTTGGGCTCAGTAGTGAGGATTTCACTAGGCTCTTTAACAATAGGGTTCCTGTCAGACTGTTTGAGCTTGGTTGCAGAGTGACAGTGCCATGTTGTGGGCTTTGGTTTGGAGGCAGACCTATGAAGTCTGTGTTTACATAGCAAGAGCCACTTTTGGCCCTCGATGCTTAGTTTCAAGACCCAGAAGGCCGTGGGAAACGGGTTGTGCTTAGTGTCTGTATACTTGGAGTTCTTTTACAATTAGTACTAAAGCAGTTGATTGTCTATGTATCGTGTAAATTTATCATTTGAAAATGAATAGAATCTAGCTTGAAACAGAAGTATAGGCACTTTACCACTGTACGTTTTTATGTTGATTTTTTTTTCTGGATCCATTGCGTCAGGCAAATTATAATTTCTGACAGAATAAATATATGAGTTTTAGATAATTTTACGTTCAGAATTGCAGCTGATTATGGGCGTGTGTGTGCAGTGCTTCATTACCAGCACTAACTTCCTCCATGTTTTTTGGGTTATTATTATTATTATTATTATTATTATTATTATTAGAAACAATAGAAATCATCATTCATCTCATTAATTGATGGCTTATTGCTAGTTGTTGTTTTTTTTTTCTTTTGCATTGTAATCCAGCTTGGTTTAATGAAGTATGTAAAAAAAAAAAACATATTTATTTAAACCTCAAATATTATGTCATTTAAAAAATACCATGTATAAAATCTCACTTCCAACAATAGTCAATATTTTGAGCAATTACTCTGTAATACATTTTTAATTGGGCGGATTAGGAGGAGAAATGAGCATGCAAAATTTTGGATTTTGAATGTTAAAACGGGACATTTTAAAGAAAATGGTTTTAAAGGAAAATACTGATTAATGCGTTTACACTCTGAAATGGATTTTGTATGGATTCAATTAAAAAAATCAACATCATCAACAGCAACAACTAAATAAATGTTACAGGATACCGTTTGTACAGTATGGCAGTAAAAGAAATGACACGTTAAACAAAACGCCACTTTTCAGACAAAAATCATAATGAAGCCCCTAGAAGAAAGCTGACTAGATCATTTCCTTTAAACATTGCGCAAAGTGTAAATGAGGCTACTGATGCATTTATAAACAGCAGCATATTATTACACTTAATATTGACTATGCTTAATTTAGTAATGTCTATTGCTTGTTTTAAGACTTGCAAATGTTTTTTTTTTTTTTTAAAGATATTTAGCATTTTTAGAATTTCATTGCATTGGACTAAGACTTTTGCACAGTACTATATAACAAGCTTTCACTGCTTTTAATAGTTGTATCTGGTGGCCTTAGCGTATATGCCTCCTTTAATGTTGGCAAGTTTTAGATAAGTGGCGGTGGTTGCAAGTGGATGAAATAAACATTTATATAAATACAAACACAAAATAGCATTTTTTTTTTGTCTTCAGTGGTTTGTCTTCAATGCTGGATTCCTCTTCTTTAAACTTCTTCATCCATCTATGTGCATTGATCTTGTCAGTGGTGTTATCTCTGTAAACATTCTGTAGCACAATGGGAGACCAGCAACTGCGACAAAGAGGATTTTCAAAGATGATTTGAAATGAGCTGGGTCCGACAATGGTGCGAGTGCTTCGCTTGTGATGGAGACGATATTGAGTAGAAGTGTTGTATAGAGGAAGAGGTGCTCTGTCAACAAGTGCTCCATCTTAAACATCCTACTGTATGTGTGATGCAGACTTTTTGGCATTGTCAAAAGATTTGTCCCTTCAAAGATTAACAGTGTCATTTAATACTGGATAATAAAACATGAGTTACCAACAACAAGACATTTTACTTCAAAATTCGATCGGTGAAATCAGCAAGATTATTGTCTAATAGTTTTAAACTTTCTTTACTTAAAATGTACTGTTTTGTCATCAGGTTGTCGTGCTGACCTGTGACCTCTTTGCCATGATCCGGAGGTCAGCGCAAATCTGAAAACTCCAAACGCCAGCACTTTGAAGTTAATACTCTGCGTACAGATGCAGGCCAGGTTCCCTCTCCAGTCCCAGATCCCAGCATGCATTGCTCTGCTACAGGAGAGGCTAATGTGATGGTAGCTCTCGTGGCTCAGAGAGCATGTGCTGATGTTCAAGATGCCGAGACCAGAGCTGTGCAGGGAGTGAACTTGGAGATTATGAGCGAAACAAGATTAGGAACCGCTTTCACTACGCTTATAAATATATTTTCGCAGTCCTGTGGTTGGTCACTGAGCTGAAGCCCTACCTGTAGAGGTGAATCACCATGGACCGCTGCCCGCTGTCAGGCAAGACGAGCTCAACTCTGGATTACACAGCTATTTCCCAAGCTTTTGCAGCTACTTTTTTATTAGTGATGTACTTGCAGGTTAAAGATATTGATCAAAAGATAAATCAGATTGGCAGCCTGTCTACCTTGTGCCCGAAGTTTTCTGGAAAGGGGTCCTGCGGCCCTGTAAAGGATTAGCAGTAGCCAAGGTGGTCAGGACAAGCATATTTCATGTCCGCCTGACAAGCTGTTTGTGCAACACAATAGCTTAAGAGGAATCTCACTTATGGTAGAAAAGCTTTTATTAGTTGAGCTACTGTAATTTATGCATGACATACAATATGACAAACGTTTCCAGCTCAGCAGAGCTGAGCAACAAGTTGGGGGAGTATCTTCTTGGGTACAGTATCTTCTTAAATGAGGTCATAGTAGGGGGGGAACGTCCCTTCAACTTGTTGTTTTCTTGCCCACATTTACGCACACAACGAAATCCAAAAATGTCTTAAGGTTAAGTTTTGCATTAAAGGCCCTCTTTAAACTTAAAAACATAAACAATATGAAATAAGCCTCAGTTATTTAGTTTGTAACAGGATCCCACCTGTCACACTGTCTGTGCCACAGTTGCGGGGAAACATGTGCCTGTTCATGAAAACATGCAATTTTCAGAACTTTATGCAGGTGGAAATGTCAAGAGTTTCCCTAGACTGCTATGCATAGTTGTGTAATAATTCATTTATCGTTTATCCTACAATTCATTTTCAGAGATACGTTTTGATCGATTGTTGCAATATTGCTTTAATACATTTAGGCATTTTGTTCAATAATAGTTATGTTCATATAAATATAATATAATAATAATAATAATAATAATAGTTCAAGCAAGCATACAAAGTGAAACCAATCAAAGATTATTTTGAAAAAATGTAACATTTAAACATTTTCAGTGATGATAATTGACCTAAAAGAGTCTGTATCAGGACAGCATGATTGTGGAGAAATATCCAAAAAGGCGTTAGTTGGAAGTTATTTATTTTTTCCCCTCATTATTTCTACTTGAAGATCAGGTGTTGCGTGAGAAACCTTATTCTTAATATAGAATTGTAATCTATTAACACAAGAGTGGGGTGATTATACAGCCTCTGCTTCTTCTTTCAGACAGATGGTTGGAGGCTTTTTTTTTTTTTTTTTCCTGTTGTCTTACTTGATGGCAGACGAGAGCACAAATGCAGAGCCAGAGACAGGTAATTGCAGAGCTTCCTACTGTTTGAAAATTGTGTGGTAGCGAAGTGGAAGTGATGTACTGTCCTGGAAACTGAAAGGTGGGGTATGCACTTGGCTACAGAGGACATCACAAGAGCACCCTCTGCCTTCCATCAGAGAGAGACGGAGAGAGAGAGAGAGAGAGAGAGAGACTCTACCAAGTAAAGCCATCCAAGCAATCGAGTTTGTAGTATAAATAAATGGAGATCATGATCAAATTGTTTTCTTTTAAAATAGGAACGGATGCGGAGCAAACTTTATTCCCTTCATTCAGGCTTTTCGCACTCAGGCTGAGGTTTTACGTCATTTTCCGCTTCCTGAATCTTCTAATTTATCAGAGAGGAAGTAATGCCATTTGTCTGAAAGCATTTCATGACGGTAAGGCCTTGTTATACCACAGGGCCATCCATTTTGCACCACGTGTGCTGTGCAGTCTAAGCCAATCTTCTGCATTATTTATGCATTGGCATTTCTAAGATGCAGCACTTTGTCTGTGATTCATTATCCCAAGATAGGCGGAATATTGACACAGTTTGTGTCATGCTAGCGAGGTAATAAAAAATATCATATCCCCTTCCAAATGGATTTCCATATTCATCCCTCTCCAAATTCAATAGCAGAGAGCTTCTGTTATTGAGATGAAGCATCTGTTTCAGTGAATATGATGTGCTCAGCCAGGTCTTCCTCCGTGATGGATGGCTGCATGGTCACGGAGTGCTGGTGAATTATATTGTGATCTTTAAGCACATTGTCTTCACATCGAGGGTAAGAAAAGAATGAAAATGAGATTTACCATTTACCTGGAGCAGTAATGAAGCTTTTCCTGTGTTTTAGGAACGGGAGAGAGATTTAAAGGCGGCGCACGGCCACTGGTTTCATGAAATTTAGTGCATGCGAGTTCTAGTCGTAGTCGCTTTTTCGCTTTAGTCTCTATAGCGGCAGCTAATTCAGATCGAGTCCTATAGCTGATGTAATCAAAGACGGATAATAAGTGGATTTAACATTTTTGATAAGATACTGAAACAAAAATGGAACAGAAGTGTTAAAGGAGCTACTATTCTTCAACAGTTTGTTCTCATGATTTTGTGATTTCTAGTTTCTTTGTAGAATGACAAGCATTTATTATTATTATTATTATTATTATTATTATTCCTAGGTGACTGTACGGTTAATATCTTCTGTAATGCATCTTCTCACAAACACTGTTCAGAACATTAGATATAACTCTAACTCTTATTTTTTTCTTAAAATAATATACCATTTCAGGATGTGCTGGTATTAATATCAATCAACTACAGGTCGAAATATTAACTTTATTCGACCACACAACAACACTGTGTCTTTAATGATTAAATCATTAAAAGCATGTTTTTTTTTTTTTTCCTTTTTCCTTTTTAGATGGATTAAAGGAACTTCATTAATAAACTGCCACCATAGTGCACAATTCTGTAAACTAGACTCATCGAAGGAATGGGAATTGCAAATCTTGGGCTAATTTAATGAGTACATTAAGAGCATCTGGCATTAAAAATGTTCTCCTGCCTGGGGAGTTTTATCATATAATATAAATGCTCTTTTTAAATACCACAAATTAGATTATTAAGTTATGTATGCATCAGTAGTTTTCAGATCTCTCAAATCTCTCAGCAGGAGCAAGATGAAAATCGGGTACAATAATCCTCAACAAAATTACACTGTAATACCCAGTTAATAAATAATAATAATTACAATAATAAAAAATAAAAATAATAATAATAATAATATTGTTATTATTATTAATATATAGACCAGTCCTGAGTTTAATCAGTGCCCAGTGAACCAGCCTACAGGGACAGATTTATGTCAGTCGATCAGTGTGTGTGGTGCACTTGCTCTTGCCCTCTGTATTAAATTGTATGCCTCAGCAAACAGCTCTCCCAAACACATGCATGTAAAAGTTCCCATCCCCGCAGGGAAGTGGCGTTAAATGCCAGAGTGCCCTTGCATCAGAGACCGGGAGAGAGAAAGAGAGAGAGAGAGAGAGAGAGAGAGCTATTGAACATTTACAGCTGTCCTGCAAATCTCATTGCTCTGGCCCCATTGCTGTGCTATGATTTTATTGTGTCCCTCACCAGCGTGGAGATGGAGGTGATAACCCCATCTCTCCAGCCCAGGAGCTGAGCTGCGAATGTTCTGATTCCCGCTATAAATTGCATTTGGACCCCGTGTACGGGAGAGCTCAGGAGGGGACCTGGAGGAAACACGGAGAGTTTCTAGCTCTCATCCTTAGACGGAAGAGTCCAGAATCATGTTTGTTCACGTTGTGTAATGATCAACTTTCTATGCAGTCCAAGTGGTAATTACATTGCATGCATTGCATGTGTATGTGGTTTTTTTTTTAATGGTTTTGTTTGTTTCTCATAAATGGAAATTAAAGAAAGAATGCTTTGCCAACTCGTTTCAGAGGAAGGTAGTTAATGCATGATGTAAAAGTCAGTAGAAGTCGCCAGATCGTAGGCAAATTTGTATGTTCGTTGAATAGCTGAAATCATTTGCATATCATAATGTCTTACAAGAGGAAGTTTTATTGTAATTGGAATTAATAGATTCTACAGTAACATCTTTGGTTGTTTCAACACAAAACACTTATATTTTTGCATAATAAAATACTTTCTATCAAAAATGCAAAGAAAATGAAGAAGTTGTAGTGAGTCCTCGGGATGTACACTACACTTTGATGTACACATTTTTTTTACTAAGAAGTAAAACCAGGAACAAAGAGGAATTGTGTACAGTAGGTGGTGACACTGATTGGCAAGGAATAATAGTGAGAAGAGTGATTTGTCATTTAGAAAAACTGGTGAGATTGGTGATTTATAATTGGGAACAGTGATTGGGAACAATTTTGAGGTCAGTGATCGAGACACCTAATCCCACTGCGATTTTCCCATTGTTCTCATTCTCCCACAGACCAATCTATGATCGAGTTTGGGATTGGTCACTGGGAACAATGGTGATCACTGATTCTACCATTGTTCCCAATTACCAATTACTAATCTTACCATTGGTTTCAATGTTCAATCACTGACCTCACCAATGTTCCCAGTTGACCACGTAGCAAACTCACCATCCAAGTGATTGATCATTGAGGACAAGTGGGGAATCAATGATTGGGCATTTGGGAACAAAAGTTAATAGTAGTGGTAGTTATAATTTGGCCATTGGAAACCAAAAAGATCAGTGGGAACAATGGTGAGATTAGTGGGAACAGTGGGTAAGTCTAATGACAAATTCATTGTCTTGAAAGCACTGATGTGGAAACACTCGTCACGTGCAAACTAAGCGATTTTTGATTCTGCAAACCAGGTGCTTTGAGAAATTTGTCTTCGTCCAGGCAATATAGGTTTTTGTTTTACAACATACTGTTCTGTAGGTGTGCTTCACCTTTGCTAATGACCTTGCCTGAAAATGCAGCTTCTAAAGTGATTGTTTACTTCTTTACTGAAACAGCTCGTCTCTTCTCTTTCCCAGTCGTACAGTATTCACTCTGTTTCTAAGACAGACGGAGACAATCCATTACAGCTTGCATTAGGTAATTGATATAATTGTAACCGAATGCCAAGTACTATCACGGAACACTAAACGGACAATTCAATAATTATGATTTATACATACTGTATCTCATCGCACTTTTCAACACTACTTTTTTGGATTTTGTAAGCTGCTTTGCGACAATGACCGTTATATTAAGTGCTGTGTAAATGAAACTGAAATTAACTGTATTGAATTGAAGTAGTACATGTGCATACTGTAAGTATCAGAAGAAGATTTTACAGTGTGATAGCTCTCACTAAAGTAGATGGTTTACTTTGTTTTTGTATGATCACTTTATACTGTATATAAATAATACAAAATGTTATTAATTTGGGGTTCCACTGAACTGATGGTTTATGGCCTTTGCCTTCACTTTTTACTTGTTCACGAATTTGGCCATTGGAAACCAAGAAGATCAGTGGGAACTATAGTGAGATTAGTGGGAACAGTGGGTAAGTCTAGTGACAAATTCATTATCTTGAAAGCACTGATGTGGAAGCACTCGTGATCTATGTACAGTAGATCAAGGATTATTAATTGAAACGTCAGGTCGCTTGATAGTGTATGTACTAAAATGCATCTAGTGCTTAACAATCTGTTTTTACAATGCCAGATATATGTATGAAAAGATTTAATCATAAAGAATCAAAATGAGTCAAAAACATTTCATATTCATGCTTTGTTCCTTTTAAGAGAAGCCTTTGATATAATGGGACGCTTCATAGTTTCTGGTGGGATTTTTTTTAACTTGACAAACTGTAGCATTAAAATGCATGTGATATAAACGATGATGAAAACGATGATTTTATCCGCAATTAAACGGACAACACATTTAAAGCAGCTTTAATCCTCAATCCACATTTGAGAGGTAACAAAAAAAAAACTCTTTTAATGCATTGTGGTGTAAGGGACAATTAAACATCGGTGCTTTTATGGTACTTAAATACAAAATCACTGTCTTGTGGCTTGTAGAATAGCTGGTTAATTTTTTAGACGAGTAAGTTCATGTCGAAGGCACTTTAAAATAAAGCCAAAAGACAATTAAAATTTTAAAAACGTACCACCTAGGAAGGGGTGACCATATGGATTAGCACATCGGTAGAAAGCAGGTAAGCCTTTCCAACAGTTTGTTAGTGTTTAGGCACAAGAAAGCAGTTTGCCTGCCAATTACATTTTGTTCTTCCATGCCTTTTTAGCTGGTTGCCACCTGCCACCTCTCTGTCACCTTCTGCTGTTTTGGGCTGGTTAAAGTGGGATATAATAGCCTTAGCTGGAGCAGGAGGCTTGTATACACTTCCCAGTTAGTGCTGTCCCTTGGCCGCACTCTTTACCGCTGCCTCCCAGCGCAGGTATGGGTTTGGGACAGATTGCATTTTTTTTTTTTTTTTTTGAGACCGTCTCCAGGGTCCTGCTTTTCATCTGTATTCCAGGAAGCCATGCTGAGATCATGCTCTGAATTTCTGCTGGTTTCCTTTTCATGCTGGCCGCTTTTACGGCTGCTAATTAGGCTTGGCTTGCAATGGCACTCCGTGTGTGTTTCTCTAGAATCGCTGCACCTCACCTTCATAGTGTAGGTTCCAGTAATAGAGCAGTACAGGATCTCTTAAATATGCTGATGCTTCTGAACAGGGAAGAAACTACAGCGTTTTTTTTTTCTTTTCTTTTTTTTTTTTTTTTGGCAGGGTTGTCAGGGTAGCTCTCTATGGACTTATCATTTAACTAGGCATGATTTCCTTGAGTTTTCCTTCATCATAGTGAAAAAAGAAACAAGCTGCATCCCATTCCATCTAAGACCCTGAACTGTATGGATCTGTTTTGGCTGCTCCGATTAGAAGATTACTGTGATTATGAGTTAAACATTAAACATTATTCAAACTGTAGAAACATGCTACAGACAGGGATGGAGATGAAGACAACATAACTATGAACACACGCTAATTGGTTCAATTAAAATCTGATAAAGGAAGAGAAGCCAGAAACGTTCAGTGTTCCCACAATCGGTTTCAAAAACAGGCTGAAGAAGAATCACCATACGGTTACTGCTGGCAGTTGAGTAAGTGCTTGTTAAGGTGCTGGACTTTGACAGTTTATCTCCTTGAAATGATAAAATTCCATCTGACTTTTCTGTCTCGAACTAGTCGAGTGATTCTCATTATCTTATTCTGTAACGACGTATTAACGTAAGGTGTTTATTTTTTGTGATATGCAATTTTGGAGTATTTATTTGTAAAATAAAAAGGAGCAGGACAGTTTTGCTATCTGGAGTGCAAAAATATCTCAAAACCACTCAGAATGCAGATATAACTTTATAACTCCAGGGGGACGGATTTGGTGGATGTGATTGTGACTAGACAAGCAAAAAAGACAGTACGAGACAATAGTAAGGTGCCGAAAATATTACTATACTTCATGAAGTGTAAAATAACATAAAAAAAATCAAATTACTTATGGGAAATAACTCCTGAACTGCAGTCTCATGCCAATATAGCATTTACTAGACGTCAGGAAAAAAAAAAAACCGAGAGAGAAAACCTTCTGTTTAGCTGCATTAGAGTCTTCCATATTGTGCCCCCCCCCCCCCCCAAGTCCTATTAGACTGTTGAGTCTTCCTGACGTTGATCCGTTAATTGCTTAATCCTTCAGCATATTTTCCTGCTGCTAAATTGTGTTGCACAGAGTGTGCCTGAAACAGTATGAGTGTTAGTCCCATGCTGACAGCAGGTCTGTTTTTGTATTCCCCAGCCCACCACTAGCTTAAGCTTAAGCCAATGCTCGGAGGAGCAGTCACATAGAGGCTATGCTTTACGCCACCGCCGCCTCGGTAGAGCTCAAACCCCCAGCACAGTCAGAGTCAAGCCAAGAAAAAATCAGTAGATAGTACTTTTGCTCAGGTCTGTAGAGATCATGTTGGGAACAAGGTCAGAGATGTTATCGTAGCGGGGAGTAAGAGTGCAGTGGATTTGACAAACTGTCTCGATTCCTGTAAAAAAAAATGGTATATAGCTTACGGAATGTACTGCTTTCGGGTATAGCTACACTATAAAGATGCTTTTATATGTTTGGATATTTTTTGTAATCTAACCTACCCTTAGTACAGTTCAGATTTTATGGAAGATTTTTCCTACAGGATGTTTGAACATACAGAATTAAAATACTGCATTTAATAAACAAGTGGTGCAGTGGTATGCATTGCATACCCTTTTGCATTTTCTCCATGTTTTTCGTTCCTCCATGCTCTCTGGATTCCTTTCCCATCGCCCAAAAGCATGTGACTGAGACAGGCGTTGAATGCCATGCAGCCCAGACCAGGACAACACTGCCTACCGCAAGAACAAGTGAATGGATAAATTCGTAGCCAGTGGCTTGGCGTGTGTATATTTATTTTCTTCCAAGAGCTCAGTTTTCCAAGTGATTTTGGTAAATCCTGCCCTAATCCAGTGATTTTATTTGCACAAGTCTCTCATGGTACATTGAAACAGATTTCACAAACAGGTTTTGGAGTAGAAGGTGCTCATCTGAATCACATTACACACCCCCGGTGCCCCCTGACAGCTTTGTTTTGCCACCGAGGTTGCTCTGGAAACCACCATTCCTTTCGACATCTTCCCCCCATCTGGATAAAATCCAAACAATACTTTAAAATTCCCTTCTATTGTAGTCCAGATAAATGTGTTTTGCAAATCTGAGGCCAGGGTGCATGCCTAGTGAAAAACAAGAACAATTTTGCACAAGTGCTGCTGATGGTTATTGCTGGCGAGAGAATGCCCTGCTTCATTACAGGTCTATTAGCAATCAGTAAGGTCCACTGGCACTTCATGGGCTTAGCCTTCACTAGACCCTGACTTGCTGCTCCTGAAAATTCCAACACACACACACACACACACACACACACAAACACACACACACACACACACACACACACACACATGCATACTGAGTGGCATCACTGCAATGAAATTGGCGAGGGGAAGTTTTAAAATTTTTAAGAGTGTAGTTAAAATTACATGCTGACATGCAATTATTTCTCTTCATCACTTTGTCAGTACTTAGATGGTAGTGGAGTGTTCTTTTTCTTTTTTTTTTCTTTTTGGACCAAATTCTCCCCACATTAGAGATGTATATAGTATGCTGTCATATCTGACCTTTTCCGAGAAGGATGACGCATATATTGTAGTAATCCGTGCAGTCTATTCCTTACAGGTGCCCGATTAAAATCCATTTCAATTTTATTTACCAGTTTTTATTGTCAAGACGCAGCACGGTCCATATTATCCAGATGATCATATTTATTTTTAAGATCTTAAAGTTTATTTGACTGGTTGTTTGTATGGAATAGGTTTAACGCTATAAACTTCAGTAAGCAGAATTTACTAATTAAATGATGAGTGGAAAATTCAGGAATGCTACTGTAAGCTCTGTATAATGAAGAATATTCAAGTACACACTTATATAATTGGACTTAAATAAAAAATGTAATAAAAAAGATAACCTGCCTTAAGACTTCTGCCGCAGCGGTTTCCTGTCAGCGAAGCTTCCGAGTAGAACCATTTTAGCCCTAATTGACTAATTAAGTCTTGAAGAAGCCTCGAAGGACCATGGTGCTGCAAAATAACTTGAGTTTTCTAAAGCCAGATCTCCACCTTATTTGCTGATATTTTTCAAACGTACAGAGCCTTACCTCTCGCAGTGGGCAGTGATATGACAGCTTGAAGAAAGTGCCGATGTGTTGCTTTGCGCTGAACCGGTCTCAGGCCTAATCAGTTGATTGGGACATATGCTTGTGGAGGGCAGCGCCAGCATGCTGAAAGCTGTTAGGATGAGGAGCCCATGGTTAATAGACAGCGAATATCATGAGTGAATGGTAAAAGTGGAGTCTGATCCTACAACAGATAGAAAATCAATAGTCTATTAGAGTCGACACGGCAAGGAAAGCAGAGAAAGGGGAAGAGGGGGAATGCTGCTCGGGGCAGACCTAGCCAAACTCTCTTACTTTTTAGCATTTTCTCTGTCTTTTCCACCCCTTATTCTCCTTACACTCGTGAAATAGCTGCCTGGAGAGCGGTGCACTCTGCAGAACTGGACAGATATAATGAGAAAAAGATAGGGAGTAAAAGTGAAGGCCAGCCATGCATGATGCAGCCACACCACAGGGCATGCTGACATACAATCATGGGCCTTTATCATGGCATGACCCGCTCAAGAGCAAGTGGAAGGAAGACTGAAAGATACCAAGAAATTGAAGGTATTACGTAATTCTTTTTTTTTTTTTCATTATTATTTGTTTTGTCAACTGCATTTTCGTTGGCACCACCTGGATGGAGCAGCAGACTTTCTATTCAGTAGAAATGTCTCCTCAAGACAAAATACGAGCACAGTGTTATGTATAAAGATGTTGTGTATGGATCGGGGACCGCTACGATGGCTGCCTCGGGGCAGAGTTGTGAGAATTTATTAGCTGATATGCATTTAGAATCTTTTAGCTTCCACACATTTGGGAGCCAGGGAGGTATTAGCTCAGACTACAAGACTCTAATGATAGAACATCTGCCATGTGTTCAGGCTGAAATGTTGTCACTCAGTGGGAGACGTGTTGGAATCAGAGAGGTTATGCAGTCCGTATTATTCGGGACCATCTGGGAGACATAAGGACCTTTCCCCTAAGGAATAGAAATAAAGGAAGAAGCCGTGTCGGAGTATTTGGCTTGGGGAAATCGATTATGCAGTTTACTCAGTCTTTTGGTGGCTGATTCGATTTATTGAATTCATGGGTCAGTTTTAAATTCAGAAATTATTTAGACGTTTTTTGTGTAAATTGCAAATATTAACCAACCTAAATGGACTATTTCTTTAAAAAACAAAAAAAAAACAGTGTCTTTATTATGTTGCTTCATATTATTTTAAACAGTTTGTGCAGTACTGTTACACTTTAAATGGCATATAGATATAAAACACGCATATCTAATAAGTTAAATGCAGTGCAACAGAAGTTAAATTGGCAACAGTGCAAAGATAATAATTGTGCAAATAACAGCCTGAAAGTGGGATCATCACATTGTATGAGACATGGCATGAAAAACACAAATTATCCAGCTTTTCAATAAGGCGAAACCTGTAATACATAGACCTGTTTAAAACGAATCAAAATTACAGCTATATCTTTTATATTGAATCGCTTAAAATATCACAATAGCCAAAAATATAATCGAAACAACAGTCTTGACATTGTTTACATTTTGTCACTGGAGCGCAAAAAGCACTAATAATTCCACAATAATGTCAATCTGGAATAAATAACGTTTGCATGAGGAGGTCTGAACTCTTTGATATTAGCTAATAACTCCTGGAAGCTCCACCCCACACTGCACCGTAATGATGTGGCCAGTCCTCTTGCCTTAACATGATTTTTCTACTTGGGAATAATTAGAAAGTGATTTCATAACAGCGTTGTTTCATTCACATTCCAGAAGTTTAAGCAGCAGATCAGCAGTGAAATTGTTGGCAGGAGGAACCATTATGCAGTTTTTATAAGATACATAAGACAAAAGGACTAATAGCTCAACTACATTGAAAATGTCTCTTTTTAAATAAATGTCTTTCTGTGTTTTTGTTTTTTTAATATAAACTAAAACAGTCATCACAGTCGCTGGCCCGTCTTTATATCATTCTGTTAAAGCCTTATAAATCATCTTAAAAGGCTTGACCAACTGAATAGATATTCATTGGCGCACAACACATTTATTTAAATTCTTAAATGGTGCTCGTGGGATTCCGCGGCACTGCAAGAGACGAATTGTGGCCTTTCGCGGGAAAAAGCTCGCATTCTTATTGGCCACATCTGTATAAATCTATACACATTTTTGTCCGTGTTGCTTTCATAAGAATTTTTCTCTGTGCAAAAATAATGGCAACCAAATCTTATTTAGATTCTGTTGATAGCCTGTACTGGTGCTGCTTCTGCATCCACACACGCACACGATCATAGACTTTAAAGCTACCTGCTTTAGTTGCCTTTTTACTTTGTCTTGTGTCTGACATTGCAAAATCGACCTCAGGCAGTGTAATCACACTTGATCATTTAGATCATTAAGAGTCTCTGGGGGAAAAAAAACAGAATTACGCAACACATGAAGCTACAGTAGGTCAGGAGTTTAACATGTGATTAAAAAAAAAAAAAAAGCTTTTGACCTAATGTAGAATCTAGTAGATTTTTCACAGTCAGGGCTGTTAATGGTACACAAGAGCATTTGTCACTCTTGTGACTCTTGTGACAAGTGCCTGCGTTATGCAACTGTGGCTTTCAGGGCTCAACATAAGCTCTTCATTATGTGGTAAGGAAAAAATGGCACAAACTTACTTAATAATCATACCAGCATATAGATGCAATTTGTCCACGTTTGCACAATGTGTTAAAAATATATATATTTTTTATTTTACATGTAGAAACGTAAAGATTTTAAAATATGGAATATTGACTATAAATAATTTAAATAAAGTTAAAAAAATCAAGTTATGAAAGCTAGCAAGTGAATAAATCCTTAATACCTTTATTGCTATTGAAAAACGTATGGAAAACATCTGTACATTTTTATCAGCATCATAGAGAACTCTGGCCATTTTATCAGCAGAAAAAGAGTAATACTGTACTAAATATAATAATACCAGATCGATTAGATAATATAAACATAATTGACTGTCTAATGATGAGGGTTTGATTTGGTACAGGTTTTACACCGTAAGCGCTTCCTGATGCAATCCTCACATTTATCCAGGCACAAGTCCAGAACTGTGATTGCACTAACCTGTGCATCCCTGGCGGCTCCTTGTGTGGTGCATTGGCCAGGACCCAAATCTCATATGTAGCAAGCAAAGAGACCAAGAGTGAACTGCCAATGCCTCGAAAAGCCTCAAACTATACTCTGTAGCAATTATTTTTTAAAGGAGAAATAATTCCTTCCTAACACACCGAATAAAACATCAGGAGCACAGTATTCCATTTACTATGGACTGTATAAGATCAGTGTATGTTACAGGTTTGTGGCAAGTACAAAGGCATATAGATACATTAAATGCAAAATGAAGTGTAATTGCGACTTAAAGCCTGTAAAGGCTAGATCAGCTTATTTTTCTAAATATTTGTTTCAGGATGAATTTATCTTGTTCCTGGTCTTTGAAATGCCATGCATGCATGCTTTTTTGTCCTTTCCTTCAAACATCCAGAAACTGTCCCTGACCTTGATGATAAATTGGTTATAAAGCAACCATGCATTTTAAAATGCTTCTCTCTCTCACGATCCTCACGAGTCTGCAGCCAGTCTAAAGACAGGTTGATATTTGCAATATGAATGCTTTCTGTTCCCAGGCGAGAGGCCTCATTTTTAACAAATACCAGGAGCTGCAAAAGGTGACATTTATGCTATGAAACGCATGTCAATTTTCCCTAGGTGGTGTCCCTCTCTTAATACATGTTTAATAGCTGCGGTAAAAGCTCAAAGCAGTCTGCCCATTCTCCAACCACCATCATTATTAAATGAGGACATAGTCAGACTATTCTTTATTCTTTTTTTTTTTTCTCTGAGAAGACTCCTCTCTCTGTCTCTCTCATGCGCTCTGTCTCTGCGTATTTTCAATGCCTGTGTCTGGCTGAGCTTCATTTTGTGTGTGTGTGTGTGTGTGTGTGTGTGTGTGTGTGTGTGTGTGTGTGTGTGTGTGTGTGTGTGTGTGTGTGTGTGTGTGTGTGTGTGAGGGAGAGAGAGAGAGAGAGAGAGAGAGAGAGAGAAAACTCTTCTGGCAATGCCGCCAACACCTGCTCCTCTACCTGTCAGGCCAGCACACTAAGGCTCATGTTGAAATATTTAAAGCTGCCCCCTGGCTCCAGCAAGTGTCTCTGGATTTCTTTCTGAGGCAAGGCTGTGCAAATATTTGAGACAGCGATACACAGCATGCCGTTCCGAACAGAATCGCAATCGATCAAATAAGTGACAGACTGAAGTGAAAGTGAATCATGTTTAATCACACTTGCATGATGTGAAACAAAATTGGTACTCACATTGGCTAGCATATTTAATTTTACATCTCATTTTACACAAGTTATATATTTTCTCAGCCACTCTCTTAGAGCCTTGAACTAGGAGTGTAATACAGGCTGTATCTCTATTTATTTCGTGCACTAGATGTCTATATTGGGATTCGGATTGAATACCGGGCTAGGCGTGGCCTAAACTGGACTTTTATATTCTTTCTTTTGTTGCATATCTATAAATAGAAGAAAAGTTTTGTCTGTACATTGGTCAGAAGTCGCTCTTTCATGTTTTCTGTCTTCAAGTTTTAAAAAATTCTGTATTCTGTCTGTATTAGTGATGGGTCGTTCATAAACGATTCGTTCTTTTTGAACGAGTCTTTAACGTGACTCAGAAGAACGAGTAGTCTCGGAGAGTGATTCGTTCATTTTTCTCCTGGGCGCGCATGCGCAAAGCATCGCAAAACCTCTGTAGGTTATGTACAGGAAGCAGAAATGAGTAGTTACCCTTGAGTCTTTTCGGTGACGTGACGCTATGCAGTGCAATACACAGGAAAAATAATTCAACGAAGTCTTCAAATCCTAGTTGTTCGTTCTTTTGTCACGTGACTCCCATAGACGCTATGCAGTGCAATAGATTCAAAAGAACGAACGACTCAGACTAGAAGATATGAGAGATGAGCTGCTCATTCTGTTTATAATAATATGTCCTTAGCTGCATTGCATAATACTTTCATTAATGGATCTATAGCCAAAATGTGTGTATGTAGACGTGTTGGGGGTCTATTTATTGAAAATGTAACATTTTATTTTATTTCTGATCAAAAGAACGAAATGGACTAAATGACTCTAAAAAAGATTCGTTCATTTTGATGAATGAGATTCAAAGAACCGAGTCACTAAAATGATTCAAACTTCCCATCATCATCACTACTGTCCAGCTGTGGCTAAATGCATCATCTAGCAGAGCCAATCAACACGATAGGTTACAGTGTAAACACAGACTATACAAAAAGACACAGAAACGATGGCAATGTTCAAACATGCACAATCCTCACACAACACAAACAAAAGCGTGACACAGCATGGCTTACTCCAAAAAAAATGGGATGTACACTATAAAAAGTAAACCATAAATTAATTAATTAAATCAAATCAAATATAAATAAATGAAATCAAAATATTGTGTAGAAGGAACGTTATAAGTAGTTATTTGTCAGGTGTTGATCAGCTTATTTTAAGCTTTAACCTTTTAACTATTGTTTACGCGGTGAGATGTGGTGTTAGGCACCGTGAGACACCGCGAGTGACTGCCAGACGTTCCGCGAGGTTCCACAGGATCCGCAAGCTTCGAAATAATTAAACATTTTTTATTTTTCTCGTGTAAGATTGGAAATATATTCACTATGCCAAAACTTGCGGTGATTCGCAATGATCCATACTCACGGCCACCGCATGAAACTGCGATGACTCCGCGTAGGTGAGATAGAGGTGTTATAAATAAAAAGAAAATATCTTTTTAGTAGGAATGCCCAAACTAGCCAGTAAGCACTGAGAAAGGTTTGTAACTGTTCTCAATTAGTAATTGATCATTGACTTTGATTAATTAATGCACTTTTTTTTCAATTCAGCTTTATTAAAGCCCACCTTCAATATTCTGTGTTTTGTACTTCCAACTCATTAACTGTTCTGTAAATAAGTAACGGATTCCCATTCAGTTACATCACTTGTAAAATCTCATGTCAGGATATTCAAGTAGATCAGTGCTGGAATTGTGCTTTCATTTTCCTAGAGAAAAAAAAATCACTGCACCTCATTGAGCATCACTGTTATACCGTATACAGTAAAAGCAGATTTCTCCTCCATCCCGATTACACATTGATGTTCAGATGGCTGACTTTTAGGTCAAGTAGACACTGATCACTCACCTATTAGTCCCAGATGCGGCTAACAATCTAAATTTCTCCTTTTATCTATGACGTAGGTTCATCTGCTTTTTCCCTTCATTACACAGCAGAAAGAAAAAAAAAACTCAAAATGGGGGGTGGCTGCTCTGTTTATAGTCAATTTTGCAGTCTGTTAGATCAGCCTTATTGGGTTCAAATACACCATACTTGCTGTTTTTTCCCCCCTAGGCTAGTAAACATGGCATGGACCATCACTTGGCTGTATGATGCCCATCTCGCAAAGCAAAAAACTCATTTTAGCCGAAAAACTGTGCTTAACATTTGAACAGTGAGGGCAAAAATAATCCAATGGAGTCTGTTAGAGTGCAGTATATCACTTTAAACACAGCGTAATGTTTATCTGAGTTGTATAATACAGTTTTAGATACTGTAGCTGTTGTATAATATAGTCCATTTTGTATAGTACACGGGTCTTGGGTCTAACAGAAGATACAATACTGTAGCATATAGAGATAAGTCACAGTCCAACATACAGTATATACAGTACAATCCTTACAGATGTTAAAAATGTGAAAGATCTAATCTCTGAGATATTGTGACAGATCTCACTGTCACGTTGTTTATCTTTAGTCTGTAAGATAAACAGTTTCTTTGCATAAGATCTTTCCAGTTTCCTCCTATGTACAGTATGCTGGGAAAAGCGAATGAATGAATTAATAGTGAATTTCCATAATAAGGCATTGTACAGTTTGTATTCAGTGTAAATTTCAGCCTAAATTATAATGGTTACAACAACGTTTAGGACAGTACTTACTGTAACACTTGCTGTATTCCCAGCAAGAACCCTAATGTTTGATGACCGTTGTTATGTATTGTTATGACATCCCTGTTTTTAAAGGTTAGAATAATAATGAGAAAACTTTAAGATAACTAATTGTTATGTAATCTACATTTACTAGCATCTAAGGCATGTCTCTAGTGGTCCAGTGGTAAGCATGCAGGCCACCAATTTGTTATTAATATTGTTTCTAGGGCAATATTTCATTCAGCATCATCTCATCATCCCATAGCCAGCGTTGATGTGACGCATTTCATCAAAATACTTAAAACTTTCCAAAAAGCAACCTAATACAGTACCAAAGCTGTCCCAGCAACACTATATAATCTGCAATGGTAGAGAAGCGTGAAATCAAGGCTCCTTTCGATCAAGTCGTCTTTTAGTAAAAACCTTTTTAGTAACATTCTACACCCAGGTTTAAATCACATCACACAGGCCAACAAAAATCAAAACCGGGAAAAACAGATGCGATCAAAGAAAAATCATGTTTGTTTGTTTTTTTCGACTCATCGTGCCTTTTAGGAAATCTCACAAGACTGCCTGAGCCTTACTAAAGGAAATGTCATTTGGATTATTAATTCAACACGCATCTTGTTCAGAGAACCGTAGCTTTTAGAGAAAAACAGAAAAAAAAAGCCTTTGAGCACTGAATTCCTGGCAACACCTGATTTAAAGAATGCAGAGATAAGAAGAGAAAAATGTGAAGGGAAAAGAAGTGGCTTACAGGTATGTGGTGTCTGCACCTTTTTATGCTCGCTCTCTTTCTCTCTCTCTCTCTCTCAAAAAAAAAAAAAAAAAAAAGCAGTGTAAAGACCACTTGTTTGTTGCTCTCTTTCAAATCCTTGTTGCTTGACTGCTGCTGCTTCGTGCCTTGAGAAGACAATGTACATGCTGAGCTCCAACAGATAAAAATGAAGAAGTTGTTGTTGTTGTTTTTACTTAAACAGCCCCAATCTGATGCATTGTAGAAGAACGCAGAGTTCAGTAGATTCTCCTGGTGCTATTTTTTATGTAGATATTTATTTCCTTTTTTTTTTTTGCCTGAGTTCTTATCAGTTTGTTTCAGATCGATGCGTGCAGCCGTGTGTCACGTGTCATGTGCTTTTGTTGCTTTTGTATGTTTTTGTCATTGTGCTTTGCAGATCAGATGTAATACAATACTGCTGTGTTCCTGTATTCTGTTAATGCCGCTTGAGTTGATAACTGCAATACGCATGGAATCTGACAGTCAATAATGTTTCGTTGTTTGTTTTTTTTTTCTTCAGCTACATAGTGAACACAGCACTATTTCCAGTGTTAAACTAAAACTATAGAGTGTTTATGTTGGTCCATCCATACATACATCTAAGAACCCCTGTAGTCCAACTAGGGACCATGGATGCCAAAGTTGGCCATTGTATTTATTCCCATTTTTACCACTATGGTACGACCTCTGGTCAACATTGACACACACATTCACACACTACAGGCATTTTGGGTAAACCAGTTAGCCTAATCTGCATGTCTTTGGACTGTTTGAGGAATCCAGAGTACCCAGAGGAAACCCACTAAGGAGGACATGCAAACTCCATGCACACAGACCGGAGGCGGGAATCAAACCCGGACCCTGGAGGTACTGTAGTACAAGGCTACAGTGCTAGCCACTAAGCCACCATGCTACCTTTATACAGTATGGACTCAAAATAAACCCTGTATGGACATAAAGTATGGACTCAAATAAACACTGCATGTGTTAAATGAGCACTGGAGATTTTACTGTGCATACAGTGCTGAAAATGGCGACGGAGACTTTACTCTCTCCTATTCACATACGATATTTTCTGACCTTAATTCACTGACAGTTTTAAAAAGCTCCTGCGTAAGGTTTCTCGAATGTTGCAGTGTGAAACAGTGTGGGAGGTCAATTTTGGACATAACCTTTGGACATAAAGGCCAATAATAAGGATGGCATTCTTCTCTACGCTCTTGATTATTGTGTAGAATAGATCAAAAATGGGGTAAATTCCTTCCTAAATCTCCTGCTTGGAGATACTCATCATATCCAGTATACTGGATCGTAGCGAGTGCCTGGAGCCTATCCTATGATACTTGGGCAGAGTGCACCCTGGACAGGGTGCGAATCCATCACAGGACGCATATACAGTACACAGACTCACTTACACACTACGGGGCAATTAGTCTAATCTGTATGTTTTTGGCGCTGTGGGATGAAACCGGAGTACCCAGAGGAAACCCACCAAGCATGGGGAAAACGTGCAAACTCCATGCACACAGACCGAACGCGGGAATCGAACCTGGACCCTGGATGCTTTCTTTGGAATTAAATATGAGCAGGGAAATCTAGTGTTGGGTCAACAAAACAGGTTTTGACTTTTTTTGTCTATAGAACTGTTCTGGAACACCAACAATATTCCCACGTAAAATCTTATCAGATGTTTAAATTCTTATTAGAATCCAATCGCCATGGACTGAGGTTGAAATCTGGTGACTAAGAAGGCCATAGCAAATGATATACATCATTTCATCCCTTGTGCATGGTGGCTTGGGACAGGGTCATTGTGCAAGAGATCCCATCAGTATAGAAATGTTTTATCATTAAGGTTAAAATAACGTAACCCCATACCATTATATAGAACAACCAGTTTTCCTTTGATCTGCGGCCCATTTGTACAGTACGTTTAGGTTCAGTCAAAGAAAAGCCTACAGTATGCTGCATATTTTGTCTCTGATTTGCCACCATTATTCAACTTCACTCTAACCATCCCACTTACAGCCAGGCTGTTATAAATGCAGTTTGTACTTTTTCCTCTTAATTTTTAATAAAGATTTGCTCCTACACTGTCCTCTGGTCTACATTCACAGTGATTAGAGGAGAAGAAAAGTCATTAAAACGAGAGCGGGAGCGGAAAGAAAGGGAGGTCTGTACGGTCATGATGTGAAGCTGTTAAAATGGAGTCTGGTAGACCCATAGCTTGTGTGTGTGCGTACGTGTGTGCGTACGTGTGTGTGTGTGTGTGTGTGTGTGTGTGTGTGTGTGTGTGTGTGTGTGTGTGTGTGTGTGTGTGTGTGTGTGTGTGTGTGTGCTTGAGCAGTTGCCTGGGAAAGCTAGGAAGGCAGCTGTAATGAATCTGTGGCTGGTGCCAGTGCAGCACTGCGGAGACGAAATTGCATTGGCCTTTCTGGATTCTGAGTTAATTGGCTGATTGTGGAGATCTCCCTTTGCCCATAATTTATAACTCCCCCTGCATGCAAGTGGGACGGAGAAGCTGCACTTGACCTTCCAGACTAAAAGGGGGCTGACGTTTGGTTGGGTGGAGGTGGAAACTGGAATGGGGAGGGGCTTATTTTCCTGCTGTTGGGAGAGTAGAATCGAATTGAAGGGTAGAAAAAGTTCTAGATGATGGAGTTGCCAAGTTTCATTGGTTCATACAAATCCACTTTTCACTAATCCTTTTTATTATTATTATTATTATTTATACATTTTTTTGGTCTATTTCCGTACATTACTGAGACTGCTGTTCGACTCTCTGATGCTAATGGCACCATTGGGAATTCATCTCTAGCTAAAGAGAAAAATTTTCAATCTTTTAGTCCTCTAATCAAACAGTGATAGATTCTAAGTCTTTGACTTTCATGCTAATATCGCTGACAATAATATCATCAACATTGAAATAAACATAAAACCCATTTGTTTCATTAGTTAATTATTGTTGGCTGACTACTCAATAGGATTTTTAAGAACCATGAGCTCAATATACTGTAAGGCCAACCAATGATACACATGCTGCACACTGCTCATCAGTGAAGGAAAAAGAAGACTGAGGATGTGTTGTAGTACAAGAGGAGGCCAACCAGACAGAGGCATGAGATGAAATATGAGCCATGATAGTGGACCGTGTCCATGCTGTCCAAATTAATGTCACTCACAGTTCACAGGAATACTGGTGGAAGCGATTTCATTGTGGCTCGTAAATGAAGCCGTAAGAATCACGGCGAACTCCGTCGCTGACATGTGAATGCGTATTAATTTGCAGCCACGGCTCCATGTTGTCCTGTTTGTTCCAAAACCAGCATCTTCCCTTCCTCCTGCAGTGGAGATGCAGTCCTTCACAGTTTGCCAGGGCTAATCACAGCACTCAGGGATGGAGATCAGACATCACTGGCCCCCGAGCAGCTGCCAGCACTTCTCCCCTGCTTTGCCATTCTTTCCTCTCCTCTCCATCTCACACCCACCCACCCACCTACCCCTCCCTTATTCAACCGCACCGTGTATTTTCCCCATCTCTTGCTCAGATGGAATGTATTCTGGAAAAAACAATAATAATGGTTTGTTTTTCTCTCCTGGTCTTTCTCTCCCTCTCTGTCTCTTCCCCCACACCATCCTGATGTCTTAGGGCGCCGTTCGAAAACGACACAAATGTCACTTCTATTTGAAATCATCCGTAATGCGTGAGTCACAGTGACTCTTCCCTTTCCAATTAACCTTTCCGAGAAGGAAATATCAAGATTGTGGTGAATCTTGCAAAGATTAGCTACTAATTTGTCACCATTCTCTGCCAAAATCATTTATAAAGACGAGATGACCGTTACAATTTTTTTTTCAGAAGTGTGTGTGTGTGGGTTTGTTTTGGGTTGTCAGATTTTATTACAAAATTAATTATGATGAATTATGATGATTTTCAGGGCCATTAGTGTTTTATGAGAAATAAATATACATAAGTGTGCTTTCTTCTGTTGCTGGGCTGCTCATGTACGTGTAGTATGTAAATTTTATTTGTGGCTTTAATTGGCTTTTAGATTCAACTTTAGCGTAAGGTCCTTAAGGCCCAACTATGTACATTAAATTATTTTTAAAAGTAAACTGCTTTCCCTCTCTGTGCATGAAGATTTTTCTAGCAGAACGAGCAGTGCTCTGCTTTGTTTTGATTTTTTTTTTTTTCATGCAAGACCTTTAATTACTTTTGTCTATGTTGTTCCTATTCCTTGCTGCGAAGTCTTACCGTGTATTCATGTCACCAAGTCCAAACCTTGTTTCCCTAGTGCCTTGCTTGGCATTATGAGTGTGACGATGGATTGTCATATTTGCCCAAATTAAATTCACACTTGCATCTTGCCTTTATTTAATGCACAACTAAATCACAGCTATAGTCACATTTGCACGTTAAGGATACATACAGTACAAAGGATATAGCTTTCATAGTGCAAGGTCACAAGAGAGTAGAGTCTGGAACCTTGATTTGTCAGTGTATGGTAAAATAAAAATGCTTCATATAGCATTAAAAAGAAAGGTCTTATTTACTCCAGGGCTTAAAGCTGCTGTAAGCAACATAAGCTGAGTAAGTCATTTAAAGAGTCTGCACTGTCCCCACAAGTTATTAAGCTTTCCAAAAAGCTAGAAATAATAAGTGTGCATGCCAGTTTAAAACATCATAGCTAAGATTAGCAGAACTTATCGTATCAAACCACGTAATTGGCTCTGAAACATACACAAAGGTATGCTTGTAGTAGTTTCCAAGCCTTGCAAATCTTTCAGCTGTCTGATGCTTAAAAGGGCTTCCTGGTTTCCGGTTTTTTTTTTTTTTTTTTAGACTGGCATGTTGTGTAATTCGTCATTTTTAATAGTAAAGATTGAACTTTAAGTCAAATGGCAGCCTTCCTTATCACTGCTTTGATAAGCTACATCAACTCCGCTGTAATAATTGCTTTATTTCATACTTCTTTCAAGGTCATGCTTTCCTTTTCTGTTTCAGCGAATACAAGGTCTACCCTAGCCAAGACTGCCCATGTACGTTGAAAATAATTGATGAAAAGAAAGGACCTCTTCCTTGGTGGGAAGTTTCATAACTTGCATTATTCCCTAGCACCATAATGACTGTTTTAGTTTCTATTTTAGACACTGAGACACCTACATAGTGTTTTTTTTTTATATATATGCTTAAAGCATATCAAGATGGTCTTTAAAAAAGTATGCCTACCACATCTTCAGCCCACGAAGTAGCAGAGCAGTGGGTTGAAATACACAAAGTGTTTTTTAGTAAATTGTTACAACAAGGCTTTCCAGAACGCCCCTGTTCCCCTGTCATTTAATTTCATCCTTCATCATTATTATTTAATTTAGTAGTTGATAGGTGGTTAGTATGGCGGCACGGTGTTGTAGTGGTTAGCACTGTCGCCTTGCACCGCCAGGGTCCGGGTTCGATCCCCGGCCAGGCTCGATTCCCGTCTCTGGCAATTTGGGAACATCAATTAGCCTAACCTACATGTCTTTGGACTGTGGGAGGAAACCGGAGAACCCGGAGGAAACCCACCAAGCACGGGGAGAACATGCAAACTCCATAGGTGGTTAGTGGTGACAGAGTGGTAAAGATAAAGCTGTCACAGCTGTCACTGCTGGACAGTAAATGAGCAAAAGGGGATCTGGCAAATGGCATAAATATAGACAAAAAAATTAAGAACATATACTAAAACAAGAACTGGAAAAGCTGAACAAAGCTCATGGTATCCTGAGCTGTGATGGGGGTCAAGGGAAACTGGGAGGAGGACATTCTGAATGGGATGTCAATTGATCATAGGCAATCTGATAAAAAAAAAAAAAAAGGAAAGAAGAAGCGTTGCACAGCAATAAGGAACCTCACGCTAGCAGTCAGTAATACATACTTACAGTAACACCATATTAATTTTCCATAATTATTTCTCTAAAACGAATGAACAAACGTTTCACGATTCATGTACGCTTTTTTTTCCCAGAAAGTAACTGGCAAGTAGCTGATGCCCGCTGTCGATTGGTTTGTCGGATGGTTTGAGTTGCTGGCTTTCTGACTTCATCTCTGTTATTGCTTTGTTGTTTGTCTCTGTAGACAAAGCTCTCGCGTTTACATGGCAAAGAACCCTGTTGAAACAGTTGGGGCCCCCTAGCTGAGAATATCCCCAGAGCATGCTGAGGAGCCAAAACTTCCTGTTCAAACTTGCAGCAGTAGCAAACCCTGTCTTGTTGCCAATGAATGCAAATTTATGGAGAACATTGCAAGGTAGGACTCCAGCATTTTCGGCTGTGCCATGAGAACGACTGAGGCCAAGGGAGGAGCTGAATATGGAGAGCACTTATCTCTTGCCAGCAAGCTTGCTACCCTTGTTAAAGCCGAGTGCTTTGTTGCTCGCTTTCCTATCACTGATGCCCAGCACTGATTTCGCAAGTTTTTAAATTGTTGTGATTATTTGTTGAGCTTGGAATCCTTTCTATAGAAAGTATTTATCTATCCTATCACGTATAAGTGCAACAAGGTTAGTGTTAAGTCTGGGCACACATGCATAAGTGGCATGCCACTTCCATCAGCCAAGCCTTGTTCGAACCTGACTCACTCATATCATAAGAGCCCTGAGAGTCAATCAGGTATAATAGCGCTGGCAGTCCTGACTCAGCATGTCTCTTGACATGCTTTATGTCTCTGTTTTGTTTATTGCGATTGAAGGGAAGGGACCAGATAGACTCGCCATGGACAAAAGCTGGCACTCGTGCAGACTGCTCCACACATGAGCTTGTGTTTCGGTCAGCGATATGGCTTCCCAGGGAATGATGCTAATATGCTAATGCTACCTGAGCTGGGGAAATTGGTTAATTGAAATGCAGTGCTAACTGTGCATGCTGAGATTTTATGTCTTTAAATGATGGCACTCCAGATTAGGTTTTTCTTTTCATGGCCATCATTCTTTCCAGCTTGTGCGAAATGTATAGTGTATAGTATATCTTTTTATTATTATTATTTTTTGGTCCTCTGCAGTAAAATATTTATGTTCAGAAACTATTGTATGCAGGTCAGCTTTACAGTCGGGGAATTTATGATGTTATATCGCTTAAAATGAAAACCTTTGAACGAATACCAATGATTATAGCCCATACAAAATGGTGCGATTCCTAGACCTAATTGTAGAACTGGTACACTGGTAGGACTTTGTCCATATTGAGTCATGTTCAGATTGAGTGCTGATCCTCACAATAGTCCAGTTTGACCTTTTCATCCTAATCCGAATGCTCAGCAGGACACTGACAAGAGCTGCTTTCTGCATTGTTAAATGTGGACATGTCAGAAGACTGAAAACACATGGATGAAAAAGTGCCTAAGCATAGAGGGTGGGATGTAGGCTCATACTGGGCTGCCTTGACAGCTTATATCCTGAAGTGTCAAAGTAAAGACTTTGTGCCAAAGGATTATTAAGACGAGGGATGTTTCCAAATGGAAACTAGAAACCCTTTCAGACCCCTTAAGTAAGTATTTTTGTATTATGTCTCTAGAACTATATAAAATGCAGGCCACACTGGGTCATGTTAGGGCATTAAACCATAATGTAAATTTGAAAATGACTAGCTGCAAATTATATTCAGGGTTCTAAGTAAGCTTGTAATCTTGGCAAATCTAGTTAAAAAATTTTTTTTTGCATTTCATGATGAGGCCACTTGTTGGACATAGTACTGCAACTTTCATGTTTAATAAAGACGTGCTGTCACAGTCACCACAGAGAGCATGAAAGCTCTCAAAAGACCAGTTCTTTCTGTAATTATCCCTACAGTTTCCATCTCCTATTTCCAAACCTCTGCTCAGGAACGTCATTTAACCTGAACAATCTTGCAGATAATGAAATGAAAATATTCTCTCGATTCGTTTTTAAATTCTCACTAATCATTAACAATCCATTGCTACCAAGAGGATCAAAGGCAGCACTTCTGTTCCCAAACCTGATTCATACGATTGCAGTTGCAGATTTTTGCTCCTCAACTATCACAAAAATAGCATCATTTTATTTTTCTCAATAATGCCGTAACAATGCCATAGAGAGTCTGTTAAGGAGGGAGTTTATCTTGGCACTGATTCTTACAGAGTACTGCTGGTGTACTGTTAAAGGAAGCTGTTCTCTATACTTTGGGCAGGGTGATAATTGGAGGTTGTTCGGGCTTTTTCCCAGGCAAGCATAGTTAACCACTGCATGGGGCACACTTGGCCTGTTCCTTGGCTGGCTTGAGCCCAGCGTCTGTTCTTACTGGGAATATCAAACTCAATAAGCTTGTCTGGGCAGCCCAGAAAGTGTCAGTTTGTTCTCAGCGTCCCCAGATTGAGAAAGAGACTGGCTTATCCAACTGCCTTTGTGACTGCGGGGAATTATTGCTCAGTCGGTTCTTCATAGATCACTGTTCAGCCAGAGAAGGCCAAGTTAGGGCTCAGATCTGTTGGCTCTGCAGCGGCCTGTCCGTGCTCATTGGCATGCTGTTTACTCTCTGTGTGGGAACATTAAGCAGTCGCTGTCTGTCAGCCATTTTGGAAGAAACAGCCATGAGGAAAATGCACCTCCTGTGCAGCAAGTCATGTTAGTCAGGGTAAAAGAGTTGGTATGGGTATTTGTTAGGTGGTGGTGGTGGTGGTGCAGGGCTTGGGTATATGTAAGGGGTATCCCTCATGTCTTGCTTTGTGCTTGTTCTCAGGTCTGACATTGTTCTTGAAATTTCTGCAGCCTGGATTGTGCAACTATTATGTTATAGGCGCATGGCCAAAGAGGATTCTCCAGTGATCGGGTGGTGAAGAGTCTCCCATGAGCACTTGAATCAAGTGCACTGGTGAAAAATGCCAGGCCATGAGCCACACACGCTGGATTGGCATACTGTGTCTCCGTGCTCATGCTCAGTGAAAGCCATGAGGTGTGAAAGCCAACGGGTCCCTCATGAGTTGCCCAAGCTATTCCTACACACACACACACA
This sequence comes from Clarias fuscus, assembly GCA_030347435.1. Taxonomy (NCBI): domain Eukaryota; kingdom Metazoa; phylum Chordata; class Actinopteri; order Siluriformes; family Clariidae; genus Clarias; species Clarias fuscus. Next base: position 19,876,404 of record CM059219.1, read on the forward strand.
CACACACACACACACACACACACACACACACACACACAGTTTTCCTATCCATTTGAAGACCTTTCTTCGGCATAATGATTACTGTAGTTCTTTGGTTCTTAAGGTGAGGTCCCCAAGGGTCCCTGAAGCATATCCTGGAGGTCTGTGTTTCTTGTTTTAAATATTTATATCACTGAAAATCATACTTAGTAGTCTGTTTAGCTGAATTTAATGGTTTCTTTGACATTATTATTAATTCAGGTAACATAGTCAAATATTTACAGGAGACCAAACTTTAAATCTATTTCTATACATTTTGGGAATATTTTGTACTTTCACAGAGAAAGCTAAAAAAAATATCAAAAGAGTGCATTTTTGATATCCAGCTCAACTCTCTTAGCTCCCACATCCTGAACTGGACCAGGGACAACCCTGTCCCCTGATCTGTATATCCATTCTACAAATCTAAAAGATCAAAATACCTTTATTTTAAAATACCTTTGGAGCAAAGCACTGTGACTAGTGCTGGACAATTTTCTTGATTCATTTTTGTACATGTTCATATATGAATATGAATATGAATATTTATTTTTAAATTAAAACATCTATGAATGCTGTTTAAATCAAGACAAAGATAAAAACAGCATTTTACATGAATAAACATCACCTCCTGTCGATGTAACCCACAACCGCTTCACCCTTAATTTAAAAAAGATGGCAAGATAAACAAGCTGCATGTTGTTTATAGGGCAGTTTTGTTGTTGTTAGTCTTTCAGCTGCTCCCGTCGAGGGGTCGCCACAACGGACCATTCAATCTGCACAACAACTTGGCACAGGTTTTTCGCCGGATACCCTTCCTGAGGCAACCCCTTTCATTTTACCCGGGCTTGGGACCGGCACTGCATCTAGTGGCTGGGGTTTGAGCACTGGTTGGGAATCAAACCCGGGCCTTTTTCATGGCAAACTAGAAACCTTCCAATGAGCCACCAATGCATGTGCTAAAGGCAATGCTCATAGCAAAATGTATGAAAAAAAATTATCTTCATTGATTTGTCAGATGACCATGTTAGAAAATGTCAGATGACATGCTTACTTAAAATATAATCCCAAGACTTGCTGGTCAGGATTTATGTCATTTCTACAGGGATTTTTTTATGCTTGAAAGCAAACTGGTAAGGTACAGGGACTGGACTGAAAGCGAGAAACCAAGTAAAATCCTTCAGGAACCGAGGAGAACTATTCCTCAAGACCACAATATACAAAAATGACTGGCACTTTGGAATAAAATATGAAGAATCGAGGGGTGGCCCAAGACTTTAGCATGGTACTGTAAGCTTCGAAAGTGGTGCAACAACAAAAATGTCCACGTACTGTACAATAAGACTTTAATGGACACTTAATTTACTTACAAGCATAATGGTTTTCTATTAGTTCTCTTCTTCTTCTTCTTCAAATTGCACCATCTCAGTTGTCAGATATTATCCTACCCTTATTAACACTATTAACACTAATAGCATTGTTGCTTGGCAGCGTGGCGGTGCAGTGGGGTTCCGTCTCACAGCTTCAGGGTTTTTTTTCGTTCCAGCCTGAGCTCAGAGTGATTTTCTTATAGAAATCAACATGTTCTTCCCATGTCCGTGTGGGTTTCGTACAATTCCCCTCTGGTTCCTCCCACTTCTCGTAAAACATACCTGTAGATGTGAAACATGCTTCGTGATGAAAAGGATGTCTTTCAGTCTCATGCCCTGCCATAGGATCCAGATCCAGTACAGCCCTGGTGGACCCAGTTAAAATAGTTGCTAAATATGAAGGAATGATGAGTGAATAATATTACCTGGACATATCTTTTAAGCAGGACCTGATAATGTCATGACATAAAATTTTGTTTTTTTATATATTAGACATCTAAGCGTTGGAAATGTCAGAAGTCAAGATTAGACCTGACATATAATTCAGAAGCTGTAAAGCAGCCTTAAAAGCATTCTGTTTGGATTTCGACACCCTCAAAGAGAAGTATGTGAAGTGAAGAATATCTGCCTTCGACTAAAGATGTTTTTTTTTTTTTTTTTTTTTTTCCAGTGGAGACAGTAAATTCTGTGTGTGCATAGTTACTTCAAGAAGAGTAATAAAGCAGGGGCCTGCTGTTCTCTGGCTTTGAGAGCCAAGTCTCCACCATGTGCCGCAGCACTGGCTGTTTGTGCATATCATATATTAAGACAGGTTTGACAGCAAGTCCCAAAAGAAGGTCTCTGTCTCTGTTTAAATTTTCAACAGCCTGTTAGATGTTAGCGTTTCCAAGCTTACCTCGAGTCTTTCAGATAGGCTCTTTGATGGAGTAAAATCTATCAGGATTTTTCGCGATACTAATACTGTCAAACAGGACCGGCTGACTTATGAGTCATTCATAATGCAAGAGCACCACAAATATGAATAAATGATACACTCCTAAAAGGCAAGCAAGAAGAAACATGCCTAATTAATTTGAGTTTACAATGTCGGGTTATTCTTTCAGATGTGAGTTTGTTGAACGTTTGATCGGAAACGCATTTGATGTACCTTCAAAACAACCGTCCCCGGTGACCTTGATCTTTTGCGTCGCTCGTCCACTGACTTGTCACATTTTTCCTAGTAAGATGCAATAATGCAAACATTAAGAAGGCGGTTACTTATACAGTTCAGTACCGAATCATCAGTAGGACTTTAAAGCACCCATGCCAGACTGTGAATTAGTCTATTTTTGTTTTTATAGTTAATACATTTCCATTAATTTTTTTATAGCATTTGGCAGATGTCCTTATCCAGAGAAGTGCTTTGTCATCTCTATCAAAACCCCATCTTCATGCTAGTACAAATAGTTTATGGGTTATGCATACTAACACCACTTAAATGTCGCTATGGCAGTGTTAGAGCTATAAGTCAAGAGTTTTACCGTTTTAGTGTGCATGTAAATGCTTGGTTGCCCTGCGATGGATTGGCACCCTATCTAGTGTGTATCCCGCCTCAAGCCCTAAGTCTACTGGGATAGGCTCCATGCCACCTGCGACCCTGTACACTGAGTAAGCGGTATAGGAGATGAATAAATGATTGGTGAAGGGCTACAGTAGGTCTTCAGTTTTCAGTCTAGCAGTTTGAAAAAGAAGGGATTTGATCCCACCACCTGAGTGCTAGGTAGACACACTGTATGTCTTGACTGGTGAGTCTTTGGGGAGATGGTGAGAAGTTGAGCACCCTTACGCAAAGCAAATATATTTCCCTATATATTAACTGTCAATATATTAAATGATTCTGATCTACTGGTAAATCGAAAATATTTTATAATGTAAATATTTCTCATTGCTACACTAACTAATAATTAACTGAAAAAAAAGATATGCATATTAAAAAATATATTCACAATATATAGAATAATATATTGTATTAATATATTACAATATATAGAAAAATACACAAGGAATTGTCATATATAGAGAAATATATTCAAATACATTAAATGTATATCTTAATGTATGTAATTTTATATTCAACAACTTCATATAAACTTCATAATATATTGAATTTGATTAAATATATATTAAATATTAATATAAGTTTATATAAATATATAAAAGTTTATATAAGATATAATATATATAAGTTTCAATACTGTTTCAATAATGTAGAAATGTAATGTTTTTTGTCTTCATTGCAATATATATATATATATGGTCCATTCATGAATTGCAATATATTACTAAATATAAGCACTACTGTAGTTTCCTATTAAATGTGGTATTTAATATATTGCATTATATTTACAATATATTGTCATATTTTTTGTCAATATATGACAAGGGCAGAAGTTTGTAGTAGTTTTATGAAGAAGTATGCTTCTTCATAGATGGTCAATAGACATACAACACAATTGATTATGTAAGCATCAAATAAGATGTTTTGCTCAGTAACTGCACTATAATAACCTCCACAAAAGACTGGGAAATTACAAATCATCATGTCTAACCACCCAAAATGTCGAATAAACATGTGTTTTATGTTGTTTTATCACAATTTATAATGAGTCACTAATGAGAAACAGTATTAACCCCCTTTTCTCCCCCTATTCGGTAAGATGTAAGCCTAGTTTATGCTGCCATTTTGCCATGATTAATGTGAGTCCTTTTCAGTGGAACTGTCAAGGTATTTTATTTCCTACACCGATCAATGTTATTAATATGGCATAATTGGTTGATAGTAGTTCATGTTTCTAAAACTGACTGGCATCCAACCCAGAATTCATGAGCATATCTCTCATATCACGATTTTAATTGTACAGATCACACAGTGATTTTATTCTGTATAATTCCTGAACCCATGGCCCCACTGTATTTAACAAGAGCTTCCTTTGTTAATAATAGTATAGATTTTTTCATAAACACTGCTGATCCTCTTAAACAGTATTTTAAATGAATACAATTGGGATTTTAACACAAGAAAAGGATGGTCGTTGTGGGCTTTACTTGAGCTGCAATTTGCAATTTTCCTTAAATGTTTCATTTACAGATTAGTTTCGCAAAATTTAAAATGAACATTGAATTACTGCTCGTACTGTACGTCTAGGTCAGAAGCAGCACAAATGTATACACAGACCACTGTAAAACATACTACTGAGAGTCTCAGAATGCCCCAGGCATAGAGGCGCTGAATAATGGGGATAATTATGAGCTAGCCTTAGGACTGTGAGAATGGATCGATGGCTGCGTCTAACCCCTGCACCAGGGCAGGGGACTGGTGTGAGCAACCCGTGACATTTCATTTGGGTGGCTGTCAGAGTGGACTAACAGGGAATCTTTGGCGCTTCATCGACTGCCGGTTTGAAACCCGGTGCTCCATTGGGCACAAGCGGCTCCAGTGACGGCTGCTGCAACCGTGGCTGTCAAACACGGTTAACCACCTCGACCCCAGAGATACACCATTCAGTACTGTTCCATCAGCATCCTCCATGCCTTCCATCACATCTCATCTCTTGTTTTTTCCACTAAATACCTCGCACTCCTTTCTCACTTCCGTACTTTTTTTTTGCAGATAAACCAAACACCAATTTTTTTTTTTTTTTGCAACACATACAGTATATTATATTGCTAATCTACATTCCCAGCTCTTTCTAAGGAGAGTTATATTAAAGCAAGCAGCTTTCATTAAAGCATCAGCCAACAGTGATATCCTTCCTACATAACCTTCCTATGAAGTCTTATTGGCACGATAGATTGCCTGAGTTTCATATTGAAACTGAACTCACTGGAGAGAAAAAAAAAGACCTTGGTTGTAGCTGGTCTGGCTGCAGATCAGCGGGAGTTGTGACTTGTAGAGATGAGGACAGACGGTTCCCTCTTTCCTTGTCTCGACTGTCCTGTTGTCACCATCAGTCTGGCAGCAGCTGGAGAGGAAAAAGCATTGCATAAGTTAGGCCAAAAAAAAGTGCTAAGAAAAAACATTTATTGTCTGACAGCAGAGAGGATGTACACGTCGTAATGTGTTTTAAACAGATTATTTAGGATTTTTTTTTTGTTCTTTTTTTAAAGGTATGCATCAGGGAAAAAGCCGCAATCCTGTATACATGGAAGAGCAGACCGCCAGTCAGATTGCAGGCTTACAGATTCTAAAGCTTGTGATCAGAAAAGTGTATAACAGATATGAGGTGCTCTGTGGCTCGTGATCAGAGTGTCTGAGGCTGACTTTAGTAGACCACCTGCTGTTATTTTGTAGCATTTTTATACAAATGCAGATCAGCCCCCTGGAAGGCACGAGCAGAAGAACACAGCATTCACCACACATTTGTGGGAGCTGTTGTACTGTATGAGGTGGAGAGCTGCCTAGTGGGTGGCAATTGGCAGGTGACCAAATTAGGGTTGAAAAGGGAGTCACTGTCATGTATTGGATGTTTGAGGTATTGTCCTACCTACTCCACCCTCCAAAAAAAAAAAAAAAGAAAGTCTGTTTTGTTACTGGAAGGAGAGCAGCCGACGGGGTCTTGTCTCACCATTTCCCGTTTCGTCTGGGCTCATTAATGGCACCTTGCCTACAGGTTCCTTGCAGGTTTCTGGAGTCATTTCAGCCTGGTGCTAAGGGAAGGCCGGAGCAATTCTTGTTCCCTGGATAGGCCTTGGATCATTATCAGCACCATGTCTGTAATATGTGGGTGTCCTCCATTAGCCGAGGTTAGTTTTTCGGGTCACTGTTCCTGCAGCTTTCGGGCCAACGGGAACGACACACTGCAGTCTCTCTCTCTCTCCCGCTCTCACTCTCTCGTACGCTGAGGAGAAATTTCACCATGAAGATGGGAGGGGACTATTTTTAGACTTTCGCTTCTTATGAAATGTATTTTCTCCTCTAGAATTTCTCTTTTCCTGTATATTCCTTTTTCCCTGTTGCTCAGTGCTTCTCTTATTAGCTGTGTTAGGATGGCATAGGTATATATGTACATATAATGTTTGTGTATCATAGAGAGCGAGAGAATGTATTCAGTAAAAACAGTATCTATGCAAATGGAGCGCTTTTCTAAGGAAACTGAGCTAGTTAACCATTCAGAGCAGGTTTTCAAAGCAGTGTAGCTACAAAGGATTTTACCTTGAAAAGAGCAGCTGCACAGTTTCAGTTAAATATATGGTTCACGCTGTTCTTCTGAGAAGAATCATGTTGTCAGTGCTTGACACTACCTCCATTTTCCAATTTCACCCTACACACTGACTTATTTTAATATTTTTACACACAAAATCGTTATTTTGTAACTTGTCAAACTAGCTGTAGAATGCTGCCTAGAGCTGATACAGTAGGTGTACCAGCGCACTTTTTGTATCATTTCAAAGCTGTCTTTAAAATGTTTTGATTTTAGAGGCAACAGTCATATTTAATAAATATTTAAAAATATATTCATGTTAATGTAATAATCAATAAACAAATAAATTGACTAATTAATGAACTTTTTTTTTTTATTATTGTAAGTCCCTGTTGGACTATAACCAGGGTTGCCACTAAAAGGGGCGGGGGGGGGGGGGGGGGGGGGGGTAATATGTCATTAGGGGTATGAGTAAGGACACTTTCCAAGTGCTCCTGAGTTTTCAGGGGGCCCCAAAAACACTAAAGCAAATGAAAAAGTTTGGGTTTTTAAATGAACGGGGCCCTGTACATTTGGTTTGCAAGGGGCCCAGAATCTCAAGCTGACCATAACTGTCATATCATTTTGCTTTATTTCCTAAATCGCACCTATGTTTAATCCACTATGTATACCCCCACCCCCCGCCGAGTAATATTTGGACCTAAATACACTGGTTATGATCTAATTACATAAATGAGTGAATTCTGACATGTAACACCACCTCATGACATGTAATGCTGTTAGAACCAGTTTACGCCTGTGGCCTCTCCACGGGCTGACTAGAGGACCTCTGCGTCTTGTCGTGTCATTAGATACAGTGCATCAATTAAGCTAACGCACCCAAGCGGAAGAAACGCTGCGCAAGTGTTTGCATTAGCCCTCATTAATCCCCTTGGTGTAGTTCAGCTGGGGGCAAAGGGTAATTAACGCCTCACCATTTTGCAGACCTCAACTCAAGAAAGCGAACATACTCCTCAGCTAGAACATAAACATGCATGCTGTAGGTTTTAGACCGAAAAAAAAATAAATAAATAAAAAAGAGAGTGAGGTGTCATTGCTTAGATAGATACTGAAAATATCAACATGGTATTTCTAAAATATTTAGTTGATAATATTTATTTTGCATAATGTTTTATTATTATTATTATTATTATTATTATTATTATTATTATTATTATTATATACATTACCATTGTATATTTGAGACGTTTGTCATCTCATGTTTTACCTTATATTTTAAAAGAGCACATTAAAACCCTAGGTAATACTGAAAAGATGTTTGCTGCTTTTTCTTCGGTATGAAGACACTCCAGGAAGCATTCTTTTATTTTGTCTATCAAAAAAGTGCAGAACAAAAATAGACAGGGTGCTTAAAAGGATATGTCAGAGAAGTGACACTTCTGGGGGTTTTAGATGAGTAACTGAGTTCCTAGAACATCTACAGCCTACATACAATTTATGGGCATGCAACCCACTAATGATCAAGCCCAAAGTGCCTAGCTGCATGCCCTTCAACAAGAGGTTATTGTAAAGGTCTGAAACATATAGCGCGTGCAGTTGTTAGCGAAATAACATGAACTCACTTCCAGACAACCACATATCCTCTGTAAGTCAATCATAAATTGGAAAATTACGTCACAGACATATGTTCGGAAATCTTATCCCGTTCGAAAAGTACTTTCAATAACAAAAAAACAACAACAACAAAAAAGCAGCTGGAAGATTTCTCAGCGTTAGCAAATTGTAGCCATAACAGGAAATGCAATGAGCAATGAGAACGGTTTTAGCGAGGTATGCATCTGACAAGGCTAATATATGCAAAATGTTGCAGCATTCTGACTGGAGGTTTAACTCTATGATCTGTTTCATCACTGACATGTACGTTGAGCTTTCATCAGCCGTAGTTACTGATGACTAGGGGAAGATAACGCTCTTGGCATATGCATTTGATACGCTAACATTATGAGGCCTGTAGGCACGCTGTTTATTTAGCTGTTTATTTCCCCCATGGTTTCACTGGTGTTTGACCTGTCCCATGATCTGTTGAGGGAAATCAAGCATTTCATTTAGGTTCATTTATGGCAACGTGTGGTGGTGTTTTAATGAAGTCTACTTTGCAGGGTAGGGGTGGAAGAGAGAGATGTTTGTGGAAGAATTAGGTATATTTTGCCTAAGGCAATGCATTATGTTTCAGGTTCATATTTCTGCATTTTCTAAATGATAAAAAAAAAAAAAAAAAAATGTGAGTCTGGTTAGCAAAAAGCTTACGGTGTTAACTTCACCACCGTCTAACCACAAAAGACACTCCGCTCTAAATCCCTAGGATCTTTTCACCTTGATCCACCCCATCGCAGCATTATTTTCCTTCAGAAGCATCTGTATTATGTCACCAGACTAACTGGTGGGAACAGATGCTTCCTGCCTCACTCATGAGGTCTGTGGGGATGGATGACGCCTGTGTGATGGCAGTGGGGGGGAGAAAAAAAAAAAAAAAACATGTGAAGGTGTTGCCACACTAAATATTTTTGGGGGCACAAAACACCGCTAGTTCTATTTGCTTCTCCCAGTGCGCGAGAACAGGAAAAATGAACAAATAAAGCAGTACCACGGTGACGGCTGCTGCGCCGGGCTTTGTGAAGTGAGAAGTGGCAAGCATTACAATAGAACGACTCATCTGGCTTCTGGTGCTCTGTTCTGTCTGCTAACCTTGAAAAGAAGAGAGAATAATACTTCTCACATTACGTTAAGCGGGATCCCAATTAGATTTTCTGCTATGTTGCTCCATTTTTCTCTCAATGTCCCTCTCCTCCTTCAGCTGAAATGGATGGTAATTCAACATGTCAGACGTATTGGCACTCTGCAGGAAAATGATTAAAGGACATGACTCACGGAGCCAAATCCCATCCGAAATTTCTTTTAGTTTCATTGTATGTTGCAGGCATTGACTCACGGATGTCTATTGAACTACTTTAGTCATGTCCTTGTGGATGTTATTATATTAGAATTTGAAGATTCTTTCATATGCTTCGCGTTTATGATGACCAGCAATGATACTGTGGCAGATCTTTGAGATCATGTACAGATAATAATAAACAGATTAAACAAGAAGGCAGGACAGTGGCTTGGTGGTTAGCCTTGCACCTCCAGGGTCTGGGTTCGATTCCCACCTCTGTGTGCATGGAGTTTGGGGGTTTCCTCCGAGTACTCTGGTTTCCTCCCACATCCAGATTAGGGTAACTGGCGTATCCAAGACTGTCATATAGAGGGTTAACAAGGAAAAAATTATATACAATAATGTTTTTTTTTTTTTTTTAAGGAACAATTACATAGTGTTTATGGAAGGAATCCCAAATGTCAGTGATGGTTATCAGTCATGGTGCTTTGTAAAGTTTTTAAGCACCAATTTGTAAAGTCGTAAGCAAAGAAAAAAATTGACATCGTACAAGTTCGGTTATATGAAAATGGCAATATTTTGGGGTTTTTGCCCTGGGCCATTTCACATCAGCCTTATTTTCACATTAAGTACAGAAACACTGCGTACTGTATGTTACTGTGTTCAATTTTAATTGTATTCACCCTAGATAAGGCTAACATAATATATATTTTTCCCTTTAAACACAAAATAATTGTAGGATGTTTTCGGTTTTTGAGAAGCCAAACAACCCCATGATATTTCTTTGGCTTCAACAATAACACACAGTATCAGCGCCTCCGACGTGTTCGACTCCGATTTCAGTCCCAGATTCCAGAAGTAATTCTTTTAGGTGTGTCCACAACAGAAGTGAGCTGTCTTTACTCTTCAATGCCTGTGTTGCCTCATAATGCAATGCCATAGAACACAGACATGAATGTAGTCGTCAGGAAACGGTTTGATACATGCTTCAAACCCAGCATACAAAGAGACGTTGCCAACGTGATGACATGCACGAGCTATTATTCTGCAGCAGCCATTCCCAACCTTAAAAAAGGCTCGTGGCAAAATTTTTAAATGTGAAAATCTTCTGCAGCCCACCCAAACCTTTAATCTTAACTCTAATCAGCACACGAGACTAAGATAAATAAATAAATAGAACACTATGTTTCAATTCCATGGATCGGTTTTGTAAGTTCTGGCTACATTGTAAATGTAAACACTTAATTAGAAGTAATTTGTGGGAATTTTAAACCCTATGACAAAACTGAAAATTATGAACATTTTATTTCTATAATATAAATGGCCTATCGCAGCCTACCTGCTGCAGTACACTTACAGCCCACACGCAAATCTACAAATGTCAGAATCATTTCCCAATAACAGATTTGCAGGCAAACTGTTTTCCACTAACATTTCACTACAGTGGAGATGATTCAGAATCATGTGAAAGAAAGAGATCCTAGACCACGCAAACGTCCGGATTAAACCAATGTGCTCTTGAGTGATCAGAAGTTGTTGATTTATTAACAGCAGCCATGACATGCCTGTGGACTTTATACTTTTGTATGGAGATGTACAGTACAGTATGTACAGTAATACACTGCCTGGGCATAAAAGTTAGCATTTTAGAAAAGTCAATTTATTGGTCTGTATCAAGCAAAGAAAACAACTAGGGAGAGTTTAAATTACTTACATTAATACTTCTGCAAAGGATATTGTTGAACTGTCAACTTTTGGAAAGGAAACACGAATGGAGATCACTTAAACACTTGGTGAAGTTGCATAGTAAAAAACAAAAAAAAAACAAGCATACAGTATGATTACGATAAATCATAGGACTGGGATTAAACAGCTGTGTCACCATAAGAAAACCACTTGTTAGTGAAATAAATCAGAAAACAGGCATCCGTTTGCTAGGGAGCATAAACGTTTGACTTTGGAGCAAAGAAAAAACCCAGATTGGCCCTATTCCAGAGTGATGTGTGCATCACGGTAAAAAAGGAAGCACGTGAAGTGATGCAACGTTATGCATAGTGCCCTCTGGAAGTAGCGTTATGATCCGGGGGTTGAAGTCGGCAAAATGCACAAGGTATCAATCCAACGGAGTTTTTCTTCCCTGATGGCACAGGTACAGTATACTCCAGAACTCAAATTGTGAAAGAGAGGTTCTGGGATCATGAGGAATCATTTTCACACATGAAGTGGCCACTACATTGTGCGCTATAATCAAAGCTAAAGGTGATTTAATGAAATCTTTGAGTGTGCTATTTTTTTTTTCTTAGCCAGGCAGTGTATTTTTGCAAGAAGTCAGCAATTTCTAATAAAGGTAAAGCTACAAGTTACAGGACAGAAAGGTTGCAGGTTCTTGGTTACATGACAGGGTGCATGTTTCTATATTCTTACCATATAATGAGAGAGAAAAAAGGAAGGCTGGTAAAGGAAGGACTATTTCTAGCTGCTATACTGTATGTAAGTGAGAGGCACAAGCCCATGTGTCATGGATGCTCTATCATAAAAAAAAAAAAAACTTTGCTTTACGGTGTATAAAAAGGACATTTCATTGTGATATAGGAGGAATAAAAGCATTTCAGTGTGTGCCGCTTTCGGAAAATACTCACACTCCACAGTCACTGAGTACTTTCCTATATTCATGCTATATTAATCAAAGCCCTTGCTGAATGCTCTGATCCTGTGCAAATCATTTTCAAAAAGATTTTAGTGCCAGACTTATTAGTACACTGTGTTGTATCAGATCTCACCTGCTCAACCCTTCGGTTGGATTGTCGGGAGTGAGAATACTTTCCAGCTGAAACTCTCCTCCTGATAAAATGAGCCAGGAAAAAAAATAAAAAATACACAAGCCCAACCGTACACCATCCAAATATAACCATGGCAACAGTACTTTGTGCGCTTACTATCATGCGCACTTAGAGAGTCACTCTGAATGTGGCGTTTGTGAATTCGAAAACGCTGCTCTGTGTCTGTGCTCTAGTGTAATGTTCTTGGCCATTTCAAATGTTCTTTCAGATGGCATCAGCAGCTAACAACATGCCTGCCTGCCAGCTAATCATTTTCAAGCCCGCGGCTGGCCCTCTTGATTTGTGCTACAGGCGGCTTTGGCTAAATGGAATCAATTAAACGCATGCTTGTAGATGACGGCCGCTTCCAGGAGATCAGCCCTTTGATGTAGCAACAAAACTAGATTAATTGAATTGAATAGAGGACTTGATTTAAAATACGCTCCGGATCTCGAATAGCCAACAGAAAAGGGAATCTCTCTCTCTCTCTCTCTCTCTCTCTCTCTCTCTCTCTCTCTCTTTCTGTGTACATATCCAGCTTCTATTCTCTTCATTTTATGCTTTTATTGTTTCCCAGAATCCCTGTATCCTTTTAACAGCATTGCTTTATTGCTTTTAAATTAGTGCACCTGTTAAGATTAGCTCGAAAGCATTTATTCCTGCTCTTGGTTGAAAGAGGGTATTTAGGCATAGACAGGTTAAGTGGAAGTGGAAACGTGATTTTGTGCAATATTAGGGCCAAGAATACAACATCATTTAACTTTAATGATTTGCTAACTGGTAATAAACACAATCCATGGTTTGCTGTTTTCTAATATTGATTTCCTTGTAAATAGTGCTACTTCCCTATTTGCACTACCGATCGTGAACATGTATTGACAATGTCAGTAATATTAGAGCTAATATTTCATTCCAGTTACTCGTGTCTGTGTGCATATTCTTACCTATCAATGTTTCTTTAAACGAGTTCATGAAACTTGTGAAATGTTTTGCAGTAAAAGTGTAAAGCGCTTTCTCAGCACTTTACACTCTATTGTTTTTGAAGTGGTTAATGTTAATGTTTCTATATGGTGGATGATTTACATAATCTAATACTAAAGACATTTGAGAAGGTATTCTATAGCAACGAAACCCGTCTAAAAGTTTGTATGTAAATGGCCACAGAAAGATTTGCAAGACAGAGAACTTCTAAATTCACAGTACATTAGGCTGCTAATGGTTATTAATGTTAAAACAATGTTAAAACTTTACTTAAACATTACATCTGCTGTAGTGTAAGTGATAACAGGGAGTCGCACAGTCACATTATTCTCTTAACATCAATTGTTACTATAAATAGTTAAAATACATTTTATTTCCATGTTACATTAAGATATGTACATGCTACAGTTCGTTTAACTGAACATTCAGGGACAGATGTGCGTGGTGGTAGAAAATAAAGAATGTTTCAGGAAGTGCTATGAATGAAATTCAAATATCTCCAGTCAAATCAAGTAGATTGTCATTTCAATCATATACAGTTCAGTACAGTGAAATTAGCTAACTAGGACTAATTACCTACACCTAATTAGCTGACTCTCCAAGACAAACCAAATGTACAACATAATGATCAAAAACTATTCTAGAGAACTACAGTATACAAAAGACAGTACTATACAAAAGATAGCACAAGACAACATGAAGTGCACATGCAAATGTGTAAACAGGAGGAGCAACACGACAGACAACATGCAACAATACAGCATACTGTAATACTGTAATACTGTATATTATAATAGTGGGTTGAGGTAGTGCGAGTTAATGGCATGATAATGGATTAATCCATTCAAAAAATAATACAAATGGTGTATTATTAAATTAAAGAACTATTGGATAATGTTGGTCTTCAATTCAAATACCTGATATGCTTTAATGGGAAATCCTCTGCTCATTGCCTGCCTGGACATCTTGCAGATTAACAATTTTAGTGACATCAGTTTTACCCTAATGATAGTCCTGTACAGTACAGTACGTCACAAAAGTGAGTACACCCCTCACATCTCTGCAAATATTTAGTTATATCTTTTCATAGGACAACACTGCGTAAATGATTCTTTGACACAATGAAAAGTAGTCAGTGGAAAGTTTGTATAGCGGTGTACATTTATTGTCCCCCTCAAAATAACTAAAAATACAGCCAAATAGACAGCAATAGCTGAACCCCCGGCAACAAAAGTGAGTTTTATCCTAATGATATTGTACATAAAAACTACAGGCATTATAACATCTTTACACTGAATTATTTCAACAGAAGTTGTTGATCTTTTCAGCAATCATGGGGGATGACTTTCATAATCCTAGGGATATTAGCGTAGCCCTTCCCATGGTCAAAGGTATCTGCTTATAGCAGAAATCTGCTATTTGACATTTTCTATGCTTGCCACAACTTAAAACCTGTTTAGTCCTGCTTTTCATATTTAAACAGTCTGACTCAACCTGTCCTTTCACACAGGAAAACAAAATGGTTCATGGGCTGATGATTGTATTGAACATTATATGCATTTGTACTTTGATTATGCTTTTCTTTCATCTTTTCCCCTTTACTGTGACAAAATTTCAAAAGAAATATATCTATGTCCTTTTTTTCCAGCTTCAGATATTCCAACGAAATTCATAACATCCCAATTTAAAGCATAATCTGAACATAACAGATGTGACGGCGAGAATAAAACCTAATGTATACACACTGTACTTTATAGGCGGTGTGTTTTAATAGTAGAGAGTTATTATCATAGATTTAAATGGGACACCCACCCAGCCACATTTTCACACACACAAATTATTCTCATACAATGTACGTAAGTCCAGCATAAACAAACCCATCTCCTGGTTAATAACGGTTAATGATCTATTTTTTTTCTGTCAGGGGAGGTCAGGCAATCATGAGCTCTATGAAATAAACAACCATTAAGAGATAGTTACTTAAGCTCTCCAGAGGTGGCCAACTGTCATAACAACAATTAATGGATGTTAAGACGGGGCAAGGCCGCTTCTCATCATCTCGCTTTCCTACGCGAGCCCAAACAGTGTAGTGCAAAAAGGCAGGAGGATGAATACCAGAATCGCATAACTCCCTCAGATGTTATTAGCACCTGGGTTATTTGCATTACAGCTTTAAATTTGTGTTACATAAACATTAAACCATGGTGGGTTTTTTTCTCTGCTCTCTTCTTGTTTAACAGGTTTTCTAAGCACAGGAGACCAGGCGGCCAAAGGCAACTACGGCCTCTTAGATTTAATCCAAGCCTTGCGCTGGACTAGTGAAAACATCGCCTTCTTTGGTGGTGACCCTTTACGCATTACAGTTTTTGGATCTGGGGCCGGGGCATCTTGCGTGAACCTCCTCACACTGTCCCATTATTCTGAAGGTAACCGCTGGAGCAATTCGACCAAAGGTACAATGCAGAGGTTGCAACTTTTGTCCCTTTTTAGTGTTTGCATGCTGTGTTTGTTGGCCTTATTTACAAGTCTGAAATTCACATGTGCTTTCTGCAGGGACGCTTTTTTTTTTTTTTTTTGCACTAACACAACACATTGCATGTGCATATACTTTGAAGCCTCCCAAAGAAAATCCCCACAGGGCATTTCATTCGTCTCTCCCTTTTTGTCCAAATAACCTGCTGGGTAGAGACGGGTTTTAATTCGGTTGCAGAATCCGCTACAGTCCTTAATGACTATGTCTGGCACCAGCACACATCCATGCTTTCTGTTGTTTTGTATCCAGCAGCAGCACTGCATATTGATGCATATGTTTGTGTGTGTGTGTGTGTCTTTTCCCCTGCACAGTGCATATATGGTTTTGCTGTTTCTACAGTAATACATCCATTCATCATCTGCCACTACTACTCTAATAACAAAATACTTACAGCTAGTGCACTCCAGAATTATTTGCACCCTCTATAAAGTAATGCACATGCAAAGAGCAGAATTTGGAGTTTGCAAATACACATATACTGTAGGGATATAATTTTAAAATCATTTTAATTTTTTTTTCTTTCTAGAAAGCTGTTTGTCTTTTCTTGCAGAACACTTTTGGTACTCCCACATTAATACATATGTAATGATCCATATCATGTGCATGTGTCAAAAAGTTACATTTCAGTCATAATATGAGAATCTAGCTGTATTTCCAACTTTTTTAACAGTTTCAGCACTTGTATTTTAAATCCTTTTTTTAAATACATTCTCTGACTTGTCTATGTCAGCATTCATTTGCCTCTTTTTAACCCCAGGCAATTGATTGTTAAAGGAACGTCAAACATCTTTGCCTGTTCCATGAATCGGTGCCAATAAATGTGGATTTGACTCTTTAGGCAGTTCTTCTACTGCCCGGTGGATCCAAAATTGTCAAGCTTTCAAGGTCATAGCCTCCTTGATGCCCCTGCATTAGATCAGATTATTCATCATTTCTCTTTCTCTTGGCACACTTTAAATCTGTCTGACCTGAAAGCAGTTACTTATAAAAAATGTATGTACAATGTCTCATCTTTATTCAAAGGACTAAAAAAGCGGCCATCATAATTTTTACAATTCTTCTCTAGGATTTATCTGGAGAATAAACCAATTGACCTGAAAAAGTCTTTTCCTCACATTTTCCTGAGCTCAGCAATACCCTACAATAGGCTACTGAGCACTGGATTCTCCTCTATTTGTCTTTGTCACCTTTATTATGCATTATTATCCGTCGATTAGCCATAACATTATGACGATTTGCCTAATATTGAGTAGGTCCACCTTTTGCCACCAAAGCAGCAATGCGCTATGAGAGCCAGCATTTCCCTTTTCAGCGATTTGAGCTACAGTACAATAGCTCTTCTATTAGATCGGACTACACAAGCCGGCCTTCACTCCCCATGTGCATCCATGAGCCTTGGCTGCCCATGACTCTGTTGCCGGGTTCACCGGGTTTCTTCCTTGGGCCACTTTTGATAGGTTCTGACCACTGCAGACCGGGATCATCCCACAAGAACTTCAGTTTTGGAGTTGCTCTGACCCAGACATCTCGACATCCCAATTTGTCCCTTCTCACCAAATACTGTAACTACAGTTACATCACAATATCTCATTACAGTGGCACCTGGAAGTGGGCGGGATATATTAGGCAGCAAGTGAACATTTTGTCACTGAAGTTGATGTGTTGGAAGCAGAAAAAAATTAGCAAGCTGGGAAAAGGCCAAATTGTGATGGCTTATAGCAAAATGTAATGTATATAATATGTATTTCCTTGGACCGCCTTTCCCTTTGATTATGGCCATGACATTGTTTCCATAAGCTTATGCAATGTCACAACATTTATTTCAGTTCAGAATCCGAATAATTTCTCTCCAAGATCTTGTGTTGATGATAGGAGAGTCAGACTACTGTGTAAAGCCTTCTCTAGCACATCCAAAACAGTCTCAAGGGGGTTAAGGTCTTTGGACTATGTGGTGTCCAATCCATGTGTGTAAAATAGGTCTCATGCTCCTTGCACCACGCTTTCACAATTTGAGCCTGATGAATCCTGGGATTGTCATCTTGTTATTCGCCCCAAGCCATCAGGGAAGAAAAAAATCCATTGATGAAAAAACCTTCAGTATATTCATTCAGTCATTCAGTATATTCAAGTTGTCAACTGACCTCAACGTTGGCCACAAAACCTGACCAAGAAAGGCAATCTCAGATCACAACACCATCCTAACAGGCTTGTACGGTAGGCACTGGTCATGATAGGCGCATCTTCCTCGAAGATGACGGGTCACCACTGTCCTTCCAGGTTTTCATAATGCGTTTAACAGTGTGTAACCTACTTTTAATGGCTTTAGCAACCTCCTTACGTGCTGATACTTTGATCTTTCTGAAACATCTCAACATGCCTCAAGGGGTCAGAACTGTTTTGGTGGCACAACTGGAACCTACACAATAATGTTTTAAGGTTTTAATACTGTATGGTGACTAATTGATGTCTATATATTCCCCCATCCTAATGTCTTGCCCAATCCCACCTGCAGTAGCAGCCAGCTCTCCCTTGTCATTCAACAATTAAAAAGATGGCACTGGCATACTGGTGTTATTCAGATTTATACATACAGCACCCATAAGTGTTAAAAGACTCTATATAAATTAAATGCATTAACCTATTTAGTTTTATTTTAATTTAAATCATATCTTGTGTCCTATTACACTTTCCATTTTTGGTGTGCGTGTTCAGCAGCCACGAGTCCTTAAAATATTATATATAAATAGAGGATTGTTTTATGCCATGTGAAGGTTCACATAAAATATAAAACCTTACAGTAGATGTATATAACAAGAGCGTACCAGTATACATATCATTATGATAAATTATTTACTTGTTATATAAGATGATTCTGCCCTTTGATACTTAATGCATGAGAAATACTACCCAAAAGCTCCTGCTCCTATGCCCCTCCTTATAAAACATGAAACACGGTCATCAAATATAGACATTCAGTGTTTGAGAGCTGAATCACAGAAGCTGAGAAATGGGCAGGGTAAAAAAAAAAAATCAGGTTTGGAGAAATCAGGTTTAAAAATTCTAATTGTAATGTCACGCCATGCATAATTGGTGATATTTTACATTTTTTCACTCAAATATTTGCCAAAAGTGCCTGGCAGATATCAACCAAGTAACATACTATGTAGCACTTGCGCACACACAAACAATGCACACACACACGCACACACACACGCACACAAACACACTAAAAATTAATCGATTTGCACGAAGTTGCCATGACAGCCACTGATTATGTTTATGCCTCTTCATTTGTACTAAAAGCTGTAATTTACATTAACACTGTCATAACAAAAATGATGTGTTCACAATTATTTACAATTATATTGCATGGAATGTGCTTGATTATGAGTTCTGTTTAGGCTCTGTCTGTCTGTGTAACATTCTCTGTTTGTTATCCGTGGAAACACTGGTATTAATTTTAAGTCATTTTCTACCAGGCTTGTTTCAGAGAGCCATTGCTCAGAGTGGCACAGCTCTGTCCAGCTGGGCAGTGAGTTTCCAACCAGCTAAATATGCACGCATGCTGGCCAGAAAGGTAGGATGCGACTATCAAGACACGGTAGAACTGGTGGAGTGCCTGCAGAGGAAGGACTACAAGGAGCTGGTGGAGCAGGACATTCAGCCAGCACGCTATCACATTGCTTTCGGGCCGGTCATTGACGGCGACGTGATCCCAGACGACCCTCAGATTCTCATGGAGCAGGGCGAGTTCCTCAACTATGACATTATGCTTGGTGTGAACCAGGGTGAGGGTCTCAAGTTTGTTGAACTGGTGGTGGATGGAGATAGTGGTGTGCAGGCCAATGACTTTGACTACGCAGTTTCCAGCTTCGTGGACGACCTATACGGCTACCCGGAGGGCAAGGATGTGCTGCGTGAGACCATCAAGTTCATGTACACAGACTGGGCTGACCGGCACAACCCAGAGACCCGAAGGAAAACGTTGCTGGCGCTCTTTACTGACCACCAATGGGTAGCGCCTGCTGTGGCTACAGCTGACCTGCACTCTAGCTTTGGCTCGCCCACTTACTTTTATGCTTTCTACCACCACTGCCAGACTGAGCAGGTGCCAGCGTGGGCAGATGCAGCTCACGGCGACGAGATCCCTTATGTCTTTGGCCTGCCTATGATCGGCCCCACCGAGCTCTTTCCCTGCAACTTCTCCAAGAACGACGTGATGCTCAGCGCTGTGGTCATGACATACTGGACCAACTTTGCTAAGACTGGGTAAATAAGAAGCTCTTTAAAAAGTTTAAAGTTGTTTACAACAAAAAGTTGTTTAAATGGTACTTTGAAGCAGACTATTATTTACTCATAATTAAATGCAGTA
Organism: Clarias fuscus; assembly: GCA_030347435.1. Lineage (NCBI taxonomy): Eukaryota > Metazoa > Chordata > Actinopteri > Siluriformes > Clariidae > Clarias > Clarias fuscus. Next base: position 19,896,609 of record CM059219.1, read on the forward strand.
TCATATGAAAGAGAGTTTCAACTTTATCCTAATATCCTTGACTTATAATAATTACAACTAGCTGTCATCACAAGTGAGGGTTTAAATGTGCTGTTGGCAAATGTGGCAAATGTACAATTTCTATTCTTTAGCTACTTCCTGTTAATTAAAACACAGGGGCAGATGTCAGGAGACACTCATCCTTATTGCCGTGAAGCATGTCTCCATGTCACTAAGTATTTCTTCAAGCAATAAAGGGGTAGAATAGCCTTTTCCCAGCCACACACACCGCACAAGCCCATGGGGAGTATATGACCGCTGATGGCTTTTATATAGAACAGATCACACAGGATCTCAATAAATTGGTGTCATATTTCCTAGTTGACAGTCTGCCTTGACTTGCTCCGTATGTCTTTTCCAGTGTGTAATTGTAAAGTCTCACTTACTGTTCATGGTCTCTCACTTTGCAGTGACCCCAACCAACCAGTGCCTCAGGACACCAAGTTCATCCACACCAAACCCAACCGCTTTGAGGAGGTGGCGTGGACGAGGTACAACCAGAAGGAGCAGCTGTATCTGCACATTGGCCTAAAACCACGTGTCAAGGAGCACTACCGTGCCAACAAGGTCAACCTGTGGCTCGAGCTGGTCCCGCATTTACACACTCTCAATGAGGCCACACAGGTCGTCTCATCCACCAGCACTACCACCAAGGTGCCTGCTCCAGATGAGACGCCACGGACTCCCAAGAAGATGCCAGCTAACACCAAAAGGCCCTTCCCCACCCCTTTCCCCACTGAGACACAGGATGGAAACCAAAATCAGAACCACAACCAGCCGTTCCTGGTAGAACAACGCGACTACTCTACCGAACTGAGTGTCACCATTGCTGTTGGAGCGTCTCTGCTATTTCTTAACATCTTGGCGTTCGCTGCTCTGTACTATAAGAAGGACAAGCGGCGACATGATGGGCATCGGCGTGGAAGCCCTCAACGCGCAAACGCCACCAGTCAACTGGCTCCCGTACCAGACGAGGAGCTCATGTCGCTGCAGATGAAGCGTGGCGAGCTGGAGCGTGAGTGCCCGCTTGTCTTGAGGAGTGGCTGTCCTCCTGACTACACCTTAGCCATGCGTCGCTCACCTGACGACGTACCGCTTATGAGCGCCAACACCATCACCGTCTTGCCCAGCACCATGCCCAGCGCCCTCGGACCATTGCATCCGTTCAACAGCTACGCAGGAGTGCAGCACAACAACACACTGCCCCACCCACATCCCCATTCGCACTCCACAACCAGAGTATAGCCACACACGTGCACATATATACTCAAAGGATTTTGGATTTGGTGAAGCATATCCCTGCTACCACCGTTTTGCAGAACATGGAATATCCCGCGGGGTTTCTTTTGTCTCCCTTCGGAGGAAAACTACCATTTTATATGAGAAATGCAAAATGAGGAGAAAATTGCAAAACTATTTCAGATTTAATAATAAATAACAAACAGAGATGGATTTTTTTTTACCCTGGTTTGACAGACAAAGCCAGGCCTATTTCCTGACATAGAAATATCACTACAAGTTGGCTTGAAAGAATGGCTTGATTCAGTTACCGAGTTACAAAGGCTGTGGCTGAGAGGGCGCGTGGGAGGCCCTGTGTAAATGAAAGAAAATATATTGTTTTCCAGAGGCACTCGATTGTTGAGTACTCTCTCTGGAGCAGACAGGAGATGCTGCTTACTTAATTTAGGCATGTTTTCTCCTAAAGATGGGGGCATTGTAACATACGGAATATAACTTTACTGGAAAAAGAGGGGTAGTCAAGAACTTCTTAAGAATATGCACAATGTCTTGTTTTTTTTTTTTGTTTGTTTTTTTTGGTCAATTTATTTTTGCGAACAATTTTATTGTATAGAATCTATTTACATATCTAGATATGTACGCAAAGCTGTTTAAGCTCTGACCTTGGGGCATCCGTACTGGAGAATCTGCCAGCAGTTCATATAGGGGTGGGAACGTCATTGGTTTTCTGGCAGATATAGCTTCATCACACAAGTGCTGTCTGTATGGAGAACCGGAGGACAAAAAAAGGGAAGCTGGATATTTTTTAGCACGAAGCGCATGACAATTTATCTGCTTGGTGGCTGTTCTGCTGATTAAGTCTTAATTAAAAAGAAAAATATTCCCCATTGGATCCGTTTTGAGGAAACACTGCTCCGATTGGCTACCAAAATTCTACCAAAATGAGAATATGTTGGCGCGGACAAAGGCAGCATTTCCCAGGAGGAGGTGGGAAACTGAAAATGGGGTGGGGAGGGCTGTCAGGGACATGCTACATAGAGTGCATTCACAAATAGCTTGAGTGAACGTGGTTCTAAGGACTAGTTTTGTACAATGTGTCTTGGTAAAACTTTTTAATAGTGGTGAGTCACTTGCTGTGTGAGATCCCATTTGTGGGATAATCATGTTTCTTTTTTTTCTTTCTTTTTTAATTTGCTTCTTTGGGCTTGCTGTATTACATTACTTTGTTTTACCCTGTTTTACCTTCATTATTTACTTACTTTCTTTGCCATATTTATCAGAATGTCCCCTGAATAACAGAAGTCCCAAGAAGTGAAGTGTCCGGGAACCATTCTGCATAACTTTAGTTCTTGGGAATGTGATTGGTTGCATTGATTTTCTTTTGCTTGTGTCCCTTTATTGAGTCCCCTACTGTATCCGTACTTAACGATGAATGCTTATAAATTTTTCCCTGATGCAGCGAGGCTCTGCTGACAGTGTAGATTTGAAGGCCCTCTCATCTTCTTTTTGCCGGCGTCTGATCACAGCAGGTGCTGGGTTGGCGGTGGAAAAGAATGCAAATAAATATATATATATACATACATATATATATATATATATATATATATATATATATATATTAACTGGGTTGTACTAGTAGATAATTGGTTTCCATGGTATATTACGCAATCACTGGAAACATATTTAAAATCCTTTCCCATGTTGATCAGCATGTCTATCACATTCCTTTTGGCTCTAATTCAGTCATTGCTGTTGTTCTTAAATAGGCATTCATTAATTTTTCCTTTTTTTCCCCCCACAAGACCAACTGTTCTTCGCTGAATGTAATTCTGTCTACACAGGCAAGTTTGTCCCTTATTCAGCTTCTCCACTTAAACATGTTATTGCATTGGGTGACATAACCTGTCAAATACAGATACAATTTGGCTTCGCTTGCGTCTCTTTTGTCTCCCTAAAATTCCTCCATGCGTGTGTATGAGTAAAAAAGGCTGCTGCAGGAACGGTTCACTCTTTGCATCCTTCCTACTCCTCTTGTTTGCAAATAGTGAGCGATATGACAGCTGGTCCCATAAATCGATTGTAGTTCTAATCAAAATACATATCCGGAGCCCAACACATTATATTACCTTACATTCACAATGGCAAGCAACAAGCAACAGTTTGTTTCTATACAAGTGTTGTGACAAGGTGTTAAAGATTTTGCAAATTATATTTGCATTAAATTTTTTCTGAAATGCTCTCTAAGCAAATTATGTACAATGTGGTAAAGTGACTTATCCAAATGTATTGATATACCTTTCCTGGACCGATCCTATGGCACATGTGGTCATTCAATTATTTTCTTACAACGTTAGTCCTAGAATGATTGCAAATACATATAAAGTTATAAACAGCTATTTCTTGTAGCAAAGATCATACATTTATTGCACAAAACTAGGATGCCTGACATTGGTCATTCAGATTCTTGATACTGTGTGTTGTAGCAACTGAAGCGCTGTCGAAGTGTTTTCATATTGATAAAACAGCTAATAACTGTGCAGTCTTGCACTATGGTTGCACCGAAGGTTAATGCCGGTAAGATTGTTAGATTAAATAATACTTTTATTATTATAACAGGCTTCAAGGATGGCTGTTTTTAAAAAGCTAGCAACATTTTTTTTAACAAACATTTTACTTTAAGATTTGGTTAGCTTAAAAAGAAATGAGTAAAATGCATAGGATTCGACCTACCCATTGTGTTTTGAGTAGCCCCCGTGGCTTTTGTAAGCATCTCAAACTCTTACTAAATGTAACCAATAACAATGAAGCTGGGTTTCTTCAGTTTTCTAAACAAATGGCAAATTCATCATCAAATTCGATTTAAAGGCCAGAATTTAAAAAAATTATGATATAGTACTACGGTTCTACCCTGGTGAACACTTTGGTACAACAATATATATATATGTGTGTGTGTGTGTGTGTGTACTATAGTATGGTACACGGTTCTACCATGTAGTGTAGTATGGTAATGTGGCATACTGACAGGATACAGGATACAGTCAAAAATATCTTCTACATTATTATGTACAATAATCATAATATTCATATAGTATGCTGATAACATTATTTCTAAATACCACAGTGTTTGTGTTGAAACTCGTAAATACAATAATACAGTACTGCCTGTAGTACCATACCAGTAGTACAGTATGTACTAACATATCTATTATGGTAAGTATGTACTGTACAAACATACCATATTAGATACCTACTGATGTTTGGTAGCCACCATGGTACCCAATAAGTTCCATGGAATTCACCAAAGTATGCTGGTACACACCATTGTACTGTACTTCTACGGTACTCATTAAGTGCCACAGTACCTACCATGGTACTCTATAAAATCCTGTGGTGCCACCTATGGTAATATCTGAAGTACCCTGGTACTTTTATTATTATATGATTATATTACATTATATAATTATATTACATTATTATACTATTATATACTGTATGATGGTATGCACTGTAGTTTGCCATAGTACACTATAGTACATACATAGTAAAATTTGTTTAAGTATAAGTGGCCTTGATAAAGTTCAGTTTGATTTTAAAGGTAGTTCACAAGGAAGCCAAAGAATACAAAAAAATATTGGTTAATTGAATCATTGACTCGTATCTTAAATATTAATATCAATTATATCCACTCGTCCTGAATATTCTTTTTTACTCATACATACTGCACCACCCCCTAATCCTCCCTATTACACACTTTCCCAACCGACCTCAGAGTATTTCGAAATCTCCGAGCCCTATAACTAATGCCGTGCCATTGAGGAGTGATTAATTAAAGCGCTTGTGAGTTCAGAGAGATATGGGTTATTCAGAAAAGTCACCGTGACACACAGGCACACTGCCAGTGTGCAGAAAGAGAGAATATAAGACGGGAGACTTTGAAAAAAAAGAATAAAAAAGGAGAAAATTATGCAGTTGTCCCAGAGCCCGGGTGACCTGTGAGACAGAGCACATCCCAAACAAGATGTTCCCTCCTAAAACATGGCCTCCACTGGGCTGCTCATTCCTGTCCGCACTGTTCTCACTGAGCAGCACAGTAAATACAGTGCAGGAGAAACTAGAGCATTAACTAAAGCCCGCTGCACAGCCTCACTCGCGCAATCAATACAGGTATGTATATGCAAAGCAGCCCTGCCCCAAGTTCCCTTCCAAACGAGACTCCTTTTGAGCAGCTTTTAAATTTAATGAGGCGTTCATACGAGGGCTCCTTCGAGCATTTGTCCCATATATTTGCATGTAGGACCAAGGTGAGAGCTGGGAAACATCAGTTACCAAGGAGAGCTGCAGGGCTCAATCTCACACACCATCAACAGGATGAGCCTCATGACTGAATGTATTACAAAATCCAGTGCCATTTACATTTTTTTTTTTCATTTTCTTTTTTCCTTTTGTTCTATCTAAGCTTCAAAGGGATGATCAGAATGCTTGTTCATGGGAACCATATCAGAGGGCAGTTGTAATGTAGATTATTTGTCATTATGTCTTTATTTCTGGTTAAATAGGACTTACTCTTCTGGAGCACAATAAATGATTTTATTAAGCTGAATGTATATCACTCTTATTTTTAAGATTTGACTTGATGATTAAAGTTTACACCGATCAGCCATGACACTAATACCAATATTGAATAACGTTGATTTACCAATAAACTGGTGACAGGATCTGGCGACGACAGAAAGGCACCAGCGCATCACAGCCCGGCACACACAGGACATGGCAGACAAAGAGTTCAAGGCCATCGGCCCAGCCGCCATTCTGATCGCGCACCCATCTGATGTGCCGGACAAATGGCTGCAACAGGCAGCACCCAAAGGATCTGCCACTAACATCCTGATCCACTGGTACACCACAGCACTGAGCGAGCTGCCCCGGGGGCACGAGGGGAACCCAGAACTTATCTTTGTGTTTACAGCTTTAAGGTTATGGCTGAACAGTGTAAATTTTTGTCTTTCCTGCTTTTTCCTTCTCTCTCTCTCCCTCTCATTCTTTCCCATGCGCACATACACACATATATATATATACATAAAATACACACACAAAAAGTGCCATTTTGTTAGGAGTTCTGAGGAATGAAATTATCCTTTTTTATTTTATTAGATGCAATAGCTAATCACTCTGTATCACTTATATATTTTATGTAAATCACAGGCACTACTTGTGCACTAAGGGAATTGCCACTTGTTGCATATGCTGTCAACAAAGGTAAGTCAGATGAATACCACACATGTATGAGAATAGGAATTGATCTAACTCGGTTTAAAAACAAACAAACAGAGGAATCCTGGAACCATACGGAACCACGCATACATACTCTTACTGTATACATGCATTAATGGGAAAATACACCTTTTCTGACACCTATTTTGCACTGCCGACAAGTCAAAATCCGTTTTTGACCTTGATGTGACATTGAGCCTGTTTGGATCAATTCCAAAATCTAATTAATTCATCTGGTGGTTTCAATGATGTATCTATATCAATCCTACAAACGTGCAACCACCTGATCCTTAAATAAACCGAGTAAATTAGAGTCATCTTGGATGGATGGATGGATGGATGGATGGATGGACAATATGTTAAAGGTCTACCACCTAGTGGTGGAGGCAGAAAAGCAAGGTTATCGTTTGATTGTGTTAGACTGCACTTCTGATAGCCAGCCAATGAATCATTGCTTACCTGAGTATTAAGCAGCTGTTTAATCTGCCTTCAGTGAATACTCATATGTAAACCGTGTTTCGCTTTGTGTATGTCCATAATAAACATTGCCAGATTTTAATATACAGTATAATGACAAAAGGCAATGCTTAACCCAGGGGACAAAGTTCAGCCGTTCCACAATTGTTCTTCATTTTAGCAGCATCTGTAAAACTGGAATTATCCTACAATCTCCACCTGTATACTTTAGCTCTGGCTCTTATGACCTACTTTTTTTTTTTTTTTTTAATACCAGGGCCGATATACACTAAAGTGCTGTGGAGGATATGTGGAGGACATACTCTAAAAGACACACCCAACAGCTTGCAATTCCATATACAGTATGTGTTACATCTTCAGTCTCCACTTTGGTTGGACGTCAGTGGGATCACATGGTTATAATTATAGTTTAAAAACAGAATATTGTACCTGGCTCGTTTTCTATGATGTTTAATGCGACACATATAAGCAAGGCCTAGAATGTGCTAGATAATTAAAAGCCTAGTGGGTTAATAGATTTGCTTTTACAGTTTACAGTGTAATGAATAATGGCTTAAAAGATCATTGTTAAACAAAAATATACCGCTTAGTTCTTTCTAGTTATTTCATATTTAGCATTTTGGGGTCACTGTAAACTTTGAATAAAAAGGGTCTTTTTATGTAAAATTCAGAGATGAATCTACATACAGTACAGTACAGTAGGTTGTTGCTTTGCTTAATAATGCCTTTCAATGCCCAGTTGTTTTCAGGAGCTAGCTATACAGTAAGCAATGTAAATAAACCCTGATGTTGGTTGATGACACACACACACACACACACACACACACACACACACACACACACACACACACACACACACACACACACACACAATGAATCTTGAGCTTTATTTGCAGCATTTATGCCAGTTAACATCCATGGTCTCTTAAGTTTCTAATTCTGATCAGAGACTGGCACAGACATAACAGCTTGCAGCACACGGCGTGCATACAGTATCTCATGTCACGTGTTGCTCAGTGTTGTAGTCTTACCTCTCTGTTTTATCTTCTTTCTGGAATATTACTGTGCGGTGCATCTTAGCTCACTCGTTGTTCAGTAAGTGCATTTAGGACAATCAACAGTGCGAGTGGTACACTATACAGTAGTTCAAGTCTTGCTCAGGTCATCAGGTTGGTATTAATTTGATTTTTAAAATCATTTTTGCAACATTGTGTAAGCAGCATTTATTACCCCTTCATCATGTAGTCAACATTGTCCTGACATCATTTCATCAAAGAAATTCTACGTTTCAAAAGCATCTGTAATGTAGCCACATTAACGCCACAGCTGGGAACATCTAATGGAAGATGAATATATTTCCATGATATTGCTAGGTTATGATTTTTTAATCACTTCAAATCTGAAGATTTATTCTAACGATATTGTTATAATTGTTGCATATTGTTTAAGGTGAAATTCTAACATGCATTCTTAAGCCACTCCGGTTTTCAGTTATTTCCCTCTTATGCATAGTCTTATCTCACACAAGTCCTAACTAGAAATTATATTATTATATAGTTACCCCTAAAATCTTACAGTGTAAATCGTACAATTTCTTCACATTTTAACTCAAATAAAGATGTATTAAATTCCAGTACATGTACAAATTAACACAAGAATACAGTCTATTGATAGCAGGTGCAATTCTATATAAAGCACAATATGTTTGTTTTGTTGAAAAAAACGGTGTGATGGTGCTAATTGAAGAGACATTCTTCCATTTATTTGTTTTGACACACAGATCAACATTAGTGTATCCTGATGTTTGCACGGTAATTTCTTTATAGTACCTCCATGCATCCATATGTAAAGCCTCATTATTATTGTATAGCTGTTGGCCGGATGGCATTCTCCATTATATACCTAGACCTCAAATGCCATCTAATGTGGATTAATCCAGGTTCTGCCAGAGGCACTGTCTGGTCAGGATGGAGCCTAGCTGTCAGGTCTTAATACTGTATTACAATCTGTCAAACTGCCTGCTCATTTCAGGTTCGTGTATCCAATGAGTTTCTCATATCCGCCCCCGAGGAGAGTCAAATTAAAAAGATGAACCATTACCAATCAGTTGGGATTTTGTCAATCTCATCATATCTCTCTAACCTTCTTTGCCGTCTCTCTGGCTCTCCTGTGAGACGAATAGATGCTTGGATGCCCCATCAGTTATTTAGCTAATGAATGTCTGCTTGTCATGTTGAAAAATAACAAAACTGGGACTGTGTGTCCCCCTGGTTGTCAGGTAGAATCCACACTCGTGGTATTCTTTCCGTCTGTGATGACTATTGTGTTTGTTCCACACTTCACCTTGTGATGGATGGCCACTGTCAAGGGATGTGTCCTAATATGTTTGTCTCCTTCCTACTCTTTTCAATCTTATGCTCTCTTTTAGTCCCAGGGCCCCATCACTCTTACCCCCCGCCCCCCCTGCCCCATTGCTTAAAGTGTCCTACACTCTTTAATTTAATCGGTATGTTAGTAAACAGAATTGAAGCTATAAGTTCGGTGTTATGCGTTGATATGAGAGCTTGACAAGAGTAACTTTTGTAGACAGTCTGTTAACATGGAAAGGCCTTCCAGGTCTTGTTTTATTTCTTTTTCTCAGAAACTAGCATTTATTGATGGCTAGGTAGTGGAAGAGCCTGCACTCGAGATAATAAAGGATAGAGTGGAACTGTCCAAGCCAATGCATCAGCCTGGAGACTCTACAGTAGAAGACTCATTGTTTTCCATTAAACAAGGTAACAAGGCAAACCCCATCCTCCACTATAAATTGAATACAAGATGTCATACATTACAACCAAAGCCTGAGCCCTGACCTGCCATTCATTTTGGTTGAAGTTGGGAAAATCTGGGACCAGCTAGTAGATAAAGAGGAGTTTATCCCAGATCAGAACACCCAGTTTGGATCTCAGAAGTCTTTTTTCTGTTTGTTTGTTTCTGTGATCATACTGTCCTCTGGCACACTTGCAATAATTGCAATAGTTATATTAAATCACACACACACACACACACACACACACACACACACACACACACACACACACACACACACACACACACACACACATCATTATTTCACCTCTCCAAGAAGATCTGCAGGGCTTGATAATTTACCATTGGGCTTTCAAACCTCTTTGTCACTGTTAATACTATAATTCTACTAAGCTGATCATGGATTACCAACAATACACTTGGGATGATTATGTGAAAAAGGTATTTGAGGACGAGCTAAAAGCTAAAATCAAAATTGTCTAATGGATCTGGTGGATTGTTCTGGATGCTGAACTCAACCTACACAAACTAAAATTCATACAAAGTAATTACCTGCATCATTGTCAATGAGATTCCTTTTTTCCTTTTCTTTTAGATGATTTTTTACATACAAGGAATACAATGATTATTCAGTTATTTACCTTTTAAGTACCTTTTCATTAAAGTAATCCATCATGAGCTACAGGAATAAGCATTTAAATGCTATTCTAGAATGTGGTAAAAGCTTAATTTTTGCTGTGTTTTTTCAATAATCACTCCAATCCAAAGCAATCCAAAAGAAAGTCATACATCAAGACATGTACTGTAAGACTAGCCAATAGGCTTCCACTTAGGACAAAAGAATGGTGGCCGAGAAGTGCAAAACAAATTAACAAAACAAATCCAAAAACAAAATAACATAACAAAATAACAAATCTGAAAACAAAAACAAAATAACAAATTAAAAAACAAAATAACAAAACAAAATAACAAATCCAAAAACAAAAACAAAAAACAAAATAACAAATTCAAAAACAAAAAACAAAACAACAAAACCAAAAACAAAATAACAAATTCAAAAACAAAATAACAAATTCAAAAACAAAATAAAACCAAAAACAAAATAACAAATTCAAAAACCAAACCAAAAAACAAAATAACAAATTAAAAAACAAAATAACAAAACCAAAAACAAAATAACAAATTCAAAAACAAAATAACAAATCCAAAAACAAAAACAAAATAATAAATTCAAAAACAAAATAACAAAACCAAAAACAAAATAACAAATTCCAAAACAAAACCAAAAAACAAAATAACAAAAACAAAAACAAAATGAAAAATTCCAAAACAAAACCAAAAACCGAATAACTTTTTGGTAATTTGCTTTAGGTTTTTGTTATTTTATTTTTGAATTTGTTATTTTGTTTTGGGCTTTGTTAATTTTTTTTTTTTTTGCATTTCTAGATCACCGTAAACAAGAGAAACAACACCCTATAAATGAAGGAAGAGTGGCTGTTTGCGTGAAGTGGTGGGAAAATTGCTGGACAATATAGCACACAACCACCAAGTCCAGGATTATGTTGAGCAATTAGTTGTCATTTTGTGGTTTCTTTAAGTCATCTCATTGGCTTTTTTATAGCTTTGGTGAGCATTATTAAACAAGTTTGGTATTAATGTTGGATTTGAGCGATAATAATTTACATACAACTATATTAAAATCTAAATGATGAAATAAATGATGATGTTTGGCCTGGTGTCTATTACTACTATACAGTATCTTTAAACCTATAAGCATCTTATCATGTTATGGATATTTTCTTTATACATCCCCCCAAAAAATGTGCAAGCAGCCTTGAGCTCTTGGCTCTATTTTGTTAATCTGCATTTAAAGATTAATTTACCCCATAAACGGCTATTGTTAGAAACTACTGTAATAATAGGAGTTTTTCCTGCTTGAGAACTTCTAATGAACAGGTACTGTACTGTCGGTTCTGCTAAACTAATTGTGCCACTATGCTTTGAGTCCACTGGGTGTCTTTTTTTCTTTACTGTTTCTGAGGTCGCACATGAGTTAGACTTGAAAGAGCTGAACTGACTCTAACGCTAACTCTGGACCCTCAGCTCTCTGCTATTTGTACTCTGATCTATAATCTCTACAGACTGGTAATTTTCAGACATTTTGTCATCACAGCTGGTACCGAACAAACCCAAAAATCCTATCAAAGCCAAAGGCTCAAAGATTGTGCTCTCAAGTGGTTGTCAAATCCTGGACTGTATAAAAAGCAGCTCATGACTGATTAATAGTTGTCTTGCGCTACTCATTTTATTTATACAACATTTTATTTGGGTTCATTTTTCAAAATTCTTTAGTGCTTGATCTAAAACACAAGAGCGTTTTAATATTTGAGGTGGTCAATATTTGAGCAACTCTACTCAATTAATACTGTATTATTTAAATGCTATTGAAAATAAAAATAAAACCATACTTTTTACTCCTTCTAGCCAATTACAATTGGGTTGATAAAGCATAATGTTAAATGTCAAAATGAAGTCTTTTTATGAGTTTCGGTGCAGTTGAACTAAGAGTTGGAACTAACTGTCTTCGCTCCTTTGTTCAAAAGTAATATATACATTCCTTTCGCGTAATCTAATAATTAATTGTTCATACGCTTATCCTAAGTAGGGTTGTGGGGGCTCTCTGTAAACAAAGTGGGGGTCACCCTGGAAACCATGTCTTTGGTCTTTAGGAGAAAACTGAGTACGTGAAGGAAGCCCCCCCCCCCCCCCCAAAAAAAAACACATCGGGAGGTTTGAGCCAACAGTGCTACCCTTATGTGATAAAACATTCACTTACTGTACATCTTTGATTTGCATTAATTTAATAATGGAGCAATTTTTTCAATTTCCCTTGAGAACTTTGAAATGAATGACACATTATACTTTTACGTAGAATAAATCCGAAGTATTTTTTCCAATCCAACTCATGACTGATTCGACACAATACATCATAATCAGAAATAAACATCTAAAGATGCATCTGCATTTCAGCCCTTAATAAAACCATGATCAAATGAAATAGAGTTTGTTTTTGCTACACTTCATTTCCACTTACCTGCTTTCAGGGGATTGACGAATAATTATCCTTTAAAATCACTACATACCTTTCCGTTGCCGGAGTTATGACTTGTTGCATAGCAAATGCAATCATGATTTACTGCGCTCTTTCTTTCTCAGTGTACCTTAATCAGCAGCTCAAATGAGACCTTACCCTCCCCCCCACCCCAAGTCGCCCATAAATCACCTTGCAACACATAACCTTAATTCCACACCAAGCAGGAGCAGTTGCTGTGACCTCCCCTAGACTTATAAAAGATCCAATGTCAGCCAATCTCCCTGTGTGAGAGGAAATAAGTTTGGTTGCAGTAATTTCTGGAAAGCTGACAAGTTTATTGTGTTGGGATCTCTAGGGCTCAAAGTGATGAAATGACACAGAGGCTGTAAAGCGTTGATCTGAAGACACTCTCTTTACCTTGTTAAGGCGGTGCTGCAGCAGGCTAGTCTGGCACTGTACTGTCACCACTCAGAGGTGCAAGGACTCGAGCTGACCTTTTGGGCTTTCGATACGCTTTGACAAGATGGTTATAAGTCACAGAGCAGTGGCGGTTGACTGAATTTTTCTCGATTTTTATTTCTTTCTACATTGTACAGAAATATTGTACTCTTTTGAACGGTTGATGTAGAGATGTGTCTGCTACTTATGCTCTGTAAGCCTTTATATTTGCTCCAATCTGAGTTGCTGGTAATTGGGGATTGTTGAGGCTGGTTAAGCTAAATGAACTTTAAAAATGATCTGCAGCAGAGGTAAGTTTTGGTCTTGCTTTCCAGGGATGGTCTTCACGAGAGCCAGTTTCACCATGGTGCTTGATGGGTTTTGCAAATGCACTTGACACTACTAATCCAGAACAGCTGACCATCATTGTTGTTTTTTACTTAATTATCTCATTCAGTTTGTTTTATGTCAAATTTCTGGGTTGAGAACCCTTCAACACGTTATAAAAACCTGGAAGGACAGTGCTGAACTGTCAACTTTGTGGAGAAAGTACAGTATGAACAGAGATCACTTGGTGAAGTTGCCTGGGGAAAAAAAAAAATAAATCACATGTTAACAACAGTGAAAGTGAGAGCATTTCTACATTTTATGCACACAGCATAATGAGAACTCAGAGGACTGGGACTAAACAGCTGTGCTGTCATAAAAACACAAGACGCGTCTGATGAGTTCAAATTGACCATATTCCGCAGTTATGTGTGTGTCAGGGTAAGAAGGGAAGCACATGAAGCGATGCACCCATCATGCATAGTGTCCACTGTACAGTGTGATGATCTGGGGTTACTTCAGTTGCTCAGGTCTAGGCTCAGTGGCAATAGAAATAAAGTCAGCTGACGACCCGAGTGTACTGAATCTAATATCTAATCATCTAATATGACTGAATGGAATCATAGAGTGTGAAACCTTTTTTTTTTTTGCATATGAGAGCGAGAGAGAGAGTGCATACTAGACAATGTGTGCAAGGTAAAATAAATGATTAAAGACATTCTATCATTATGTTATTCCACCCATGATAGATGGAGACTATCTGGGAGAACTTATAGCCTTAACGCAAATGGACGGAAGCATTTTACACAATAAAATGTGCTATTTTAAAAAGCGGGATTCTTAAAAATGAGTGGGGGCTCGCGTTAGAGATTTCCCAGAGTATTATCTGTTAAGATTTACCGCATTCCCAAACAAAGAACACATTCAGAGACATGAGGCGATGCTTCTCTTCACAGTAACTGCAGGAAATTGCCTGTTAACTTTAAACGAGCAATGTTAAAGGTTTAAAAAGGAGAAATACAAACCTTTTTTTTTTTTAAAACATTGTTTAAAGCAACAAAAGAATAGAGCCTCATAAGAAGACTTTATTTCTACAGAAACAAGAAGTTCTTACGACGCTTATACCTTTTAAAGGTTTAATTTTTACTGTTGTTAATTCAAATGTTAACCATTTTGTACAATGCTTTATGCGATAGGATTATTATATACTTGTAGTACTTTAGATAATATTGTAGAAGCAAATCAAAAAGTTGTTTAAACTTAACATCTTTTTAGAGAGCAGCGACAGTGTCTAAGAAAGTGAAGACAGAAGTGCATCCCTGGCCTAATTGATCTTCAGTTTTAAATGTGTCAAATCAAAAGTAACAGGGTGATACTAATCTTCAAATCATGTAAGATAAAAACGCATGGAGGTATTTCATAGCGTTTCTCATTTCATACTGTAGCTCAGTGTATAACCTAGCTAGCTGCTACGGATCGTTCACAATAAGATATAGAAAGCCCTGTATTAAACATAACAGGTCATGTTTTTGGTGTTGATTGAATGTTGTCTTAATTGTGCACTTCTTGGACGCATCCTCAAATGGGTCACCTGACTTATTTATACTTTCCTTTTAAACAAACTATTGCACATTTGAGTGAGAATTTAAGAGGAAATTAGAATAGACATGTGATAGTTCACAATGTACAGTTCTAATGAACTAATGTACATTACATGGCACTCTTGAAAAAAAAAATCCTCTCGTGAAAACAAATTATAATTTAAATTTATATGATTTATGGTGAATGTGACAGACGAAGCGGATGAACTGTGTGTGGGAAAAGCTGGTCTTAAATCTGAACCCTGTACGTAAATAATTGACATGGCGGAGTCAATGTCACCATTTTGCAAGTTTGACACAGAAGCGAGTTGTCAGTTGTGTCATTGTGGCAAAAAACAGAGACAGAGCCATCAACCCCTGATGGATGACAGTGAGCCTGACATAGAAGAGAAGGCACAGAGACAAAAACAAAAAAAATCTTTGTAGTTGCAGGGAGAGCTATACACTTACTGACCATACTGATATGTACACGGGTCTAGACTTAATAGCATCGGACAATTGGACAATCACAGGTTAGTTTTGCACCATGGCCAATAGGACACAGGAGGTGAAATGTATTTAATGTAAAATTCTGGCTAAATTTAAGTACTTTATCTTCCTGTGCATTTAAAAAAAAAAAAGAAAAAAAGAAGAAGAAGTACATTTCTATTTAATTTGAGTTGCTTTGTTTTTTGCTAAAAAATATTTATAGGTCAACCTGAGAGTTCCCTCTTTCTTACTACATCACAGAATTCTCATGTACTTATTCTAAAAAGAAAAAAAAATGAATTCCCACTCCCCCCCCCCCCCCCCTCACACTGGTCATATCTCAGCAATCAGACTTGACACAGTAATAAACTTGCTCCAAAAATGGAGAATATTGTACCAGGAAAATTCTCAAATCACTCACAATGTTCCTTAATACCTGATTTGACGGGATGGGTCCCATATAACAAAGAAATACACATGCTGGCATGCATTTGTTTTTTTTTTCACATATACACTTTGTGTCACTGGCCAGTACTGTACATGTGTTGATGGTAGTTTGCCTTGATTTCATGATGATCCTGCAGTTAGAAAAACAGACGGCTTTGACACTGTCTTTAACAATGTAAATTATGCAACAGCATGCAGCAAATTGCCTTGCTTAAGTTGTGAAGCAAATACAACAGACAATTTCAGCAAATGATAAGTCGTAAGTATCACAGTGTGCCACAGAGACGTGGGGAGTAACTAAGCTACCAGTCAGTCACAACACAAGTCCTGCTGAAATAAAATTATTATGCCACAAGAAGAAACGGAAGAACTGGCTTTGATTGCATTTTGCTTCCATTGTGACCTACAAAGAAAGGCACAACATTTAGGATAATCCATACACACACACAAAATGTAAGAAAGTATATGCTGATGAGCACTGCTTACAATATTAAACATGAACTGAAAAACCATGTTGTTGACCAACAAGGCAACATAGAAAGAAAATTCAGCATATACTAATATACTAGCACTAACTTCCTACTGTTTGTGCAGAATTACTTAATTCGAACTTCAGCTCGATTCTGAGTTCTAGCTTTGACCTCAGGACTATAAAAAGTCACTAATAACCTGTTATACTGGTCAAGACACCTACTGTTTCAAAATATGCAGCAGAGCAGGCAAGTGGTAGCAGTTCAAAGGTTAAAGTAGTCACCCTGGAAACACCGGAGACTCTGGTCCATGTTCTAAACCAAGGCATAAGACTGCACCACTGTACAGAATATTTCCTATAATCATGATGACTGGCACATATATTTATGGAGCTATAGGGAGTTAGATTGGAAGGACTATATTAGAAGCGTGGGTAGGTGTACTGGTGATGTATCTAATTCAATTAGCTCCTCTTCTTTTCTTGAGAAAGTCCTCACAGTCCTGTATTATCTTTACCACTACACATCCTATTAGATTTCTCCCACAGATTTGACATGGAATTTATTGTTTATATAAAAATAATAATAAAAAAAAAAAAACTGTCTGGCAGAACTTGCTGGAAAGACGTGTAAAGGTTTACTCACAAGCAAAATGAGATAACTCACACATCAGAATGGCAAGAATAAACCTCCACTCAGAATCCATCAAATGTACAGGGTGGGCCATTTATATGGATACACCTTAATAAAATGGGAATGGTTGGTGATATTAACGTCCTGTTTGTGGCACATTAGTATATGTGAGGGGGCAAACTTTTCAAGATGGGTAGTGACCATGGTGGCCATTTGGAAGTCAGCCATCTTGGATCCAACTTTTGTTTTTTCAATAGGAAGAGGGTCATGTGACACATCAAACTTATTGGGAATTTCACAAGAAAAACAATGGTGTGCTTGGTTTTAACGTAACTTTATTCTTTCATGAGTTATTTACAAGTTTCTCTTTGTTCACAGCCATTCGAAGAGGCTAACACGTAATGAGCAGATCGAAATTGTGTTGATATCTGGTGATATTGCAGCAGATTTCAATGAAAGACACCCTACGAGACCACCCATCTCCCATGCTACAGTTAGCAAACTGCTTGCTAAGTTTCGTGAAACAGTGTTGGTTCAGTGTTGGATTTGCCAAAATGTGGACACATGAAAACTGTAACTAATGAACAAACATCAGTGGATGTCCTAGCATCATTCAGCAAGAGCCCACAGCGTAGCACTCGCCGCGTGTCACTGGAGAGTGGCATTAGTCGAACATCCCTTCGGCAGGTGTTGACGCTACTCACAAATGGCACCCTTACAAACTCCAGCTGCTGCAGCATGTCAACGAGGATGACCCAGATCGGCGCACACAATTTGCAGAATGGGCAAAACAAAAATTGGAACAGGACCCTCAGTTCACGCAGAAGATTTTGTTCAGTGATGAGGCAAACTTTTATGTGAATGGTGAAGTTAACAAACAAAACCACCGCTATTGGTCTGACACTAACCCACATTGGATAGATCCCTCCAAGACTGTTGGAACAAAAAAAGTGATGGTATGGTGTGGTATATGGGGTACAAAGATAGTGGGGCCATTCTTCATCAATGGAAACCTCAAGGCCACTGGATATTTGAAATTGCTACATGATGATGTGTTTCCCTCTTTATGCACTGAAGCTGGCACATTCCCTGAGTTTTTCCAGCAAGATGGTGCACCACCACATTATGGGTGTCAGGTCCGAGCATTCCTAGATGAACAGTTTCCTGAAAAGTGGATTGGTCGTCGTGGGCCAGTTGAATGGCCCCCAAGGTCTCCCGATCTGACCCCCTCAGACTTTTATCTTTGGGGTCATCTGAAGGCAATTGTCTATGGTGTGAAGATACGAGATGTGCAGCACCTGAAACTACGGATACTGGAAGCCTCTGCTGGCATTTCTCCTGCGGTGTTGCTATCAGTGTGTGAAGAGTGGGAGAAGAGGGTTGCATTGACAATCCATCACAATGGGCAGCACATTGAACACATTTATAAGTGGTCAGAAACTTGTAAATAACTCATGACAGAATAAAGTTACGTTAAAACCAAGCACAACATTGTTTTTCTTGTGAAATTCCCAATAAGTTTGATGTGTCACATGACCCTCTTCCTATTGAAAAAACAAAAGTTAGATCCAAGATGGCCGACTTCCAAATGGCCACCATGGTCACCACCCATCTTGAAAAGTTTGCCCCCTCACATATACTGATGTGCCACAAACAGGACGTTAATATCACCAACCATTCCCATTTTATTAAGGTGTATCCATATAAATGGCCCACCCTGTAGTTATTTGTTTACTAATTCCTAAGTTAAAATGTGCTTACAGTAAATCCATCAGACAATGATGATAATAAATTTATTATAAAGTTTGAAATTCTTCTACATGAGCTCCTAACATTGTTTTTAACTTTTTTTCCCCACGATTGTCGTGCTTCATTTAGGACCCATGAGATACTCTAAATTAATATTTATAAAAAATATCAAAAATAACGAGACAATACTATAACGCATAACAGATGTTTATGATCACTTTCTGTACAAGAAACATGAGATGCAGTGGTTGGCCAAAGTATTGAGACAATATAGTATAGTAACAAGACAACCAAGATAATAACAATAATTGATTTTATGCAGTAAAATTGCTATACAACAATCAATATTTAGTTTGTAGGCCTTTATTGTTTAAAACCTACTGGGACTGTCTGGGCATAAATTCAAAAAGATGTCTTCAGTACTTGCATAATCCATGACTGCTTGATTGCTTCCTGAAGATCATGTTCAGAAATTTGCGCTAGGAGTTAGTAAAAACCTCGTGGATTCCTTGATTTTAGCCATTCCTGTGCACTCATAAAGGTTACAACTAATTAGTGACATCATCTGTTTTGTGCACAATGAGAACTAATACTGTACAGTACATGGCACACTGTATGCTGTCTTAATAATTTTGTCTACCACTATATATGAATTTTGCAAGGTAACATATCTCCTTTGCTTTGTCTCATTATCTTTGCTACATTCTTTTCTCCAGTTGGATTTCTAAACTATATTGAAATCTTATGGGACCACAAATGTACAGTATAAGCAGTAGCTCGAATGGGTGTTATACAGTATGGTGCATACAGTACATACAGTAGGTAAGGTGTTGTTGTACTACTGAAGTGTAACCGAGACTGGTAGAGGGGGAGAAGGCTGATGGTGCTGTAAACTCAAGTTTTTGTGGATATTATTGAACCTTAAATGATCTTTGTAATTCAAATTGGTTTGTGTGCAACAAAACTCATGAATTTTATTTGTTTCAATTTGTGGCTAGTGACTCAAAGCATGATTTAAAAAAAAAAAAATTGCAAAATGACATTGGTGGAAAAGCTGCAAGCTAATTTATCCACTGAGACAAAACTGTGGCAGGTGGAGTTTTGCAAAATCATACAAAAAATCACACTCTTATGTCCAACACAATTTTGGCATAATTGTTTTTTTTTTACAATACTTTTTGGTTCTTTTTCTCAAAAAAAAAAAAAAAACTGCCAGGATGGAGATATCTCATTTTGCAAACTGTATGTCGTTCAACTTCACATTTGGAGATTGAACAGTTTATAGAATTGAATATTTATAGGGCTCTCACATCATGTATCTTTTGCATCTTTTCTTGAAGATCTTTGAATTAGTTGATGTCTATCATTAACAATTTGTATGTTAAATAACTGTGGATTGCTCATATTTAAAATAATGCCAAGTGCATGTATTCATATCACTAGATGATAAAATACAATAAATCAGTGAGAAAAAAAAGAGTTACAAAGATATTATATTCAAAGTGAAATCCAAAATGAGCCATAACAAAAAGCTGATGGTGCAAGTTCCTATAGAAAAAGAAAACTATACGTGTATAATCTGTATGTGGTTATTCTAATGCAACCCTGCCCATTTTTTTACACATGCACCACACTGCAAATAATTGTAAAGATGCCATACATTTACAATGTTATACTTATGTTAAAAAACAGAGCCATTTAATTATTACCTTACATGGGAGTTCCTAAACCCGTCTTAGTTCTGCTTCACAGCATGATAGGTACATTGAGTGTTATGCTTTGAAAATGATGGAAGAATTATTTGATGTGTCCGCTGCGCCTTGATACGCTTACCAGCCGGCTCTGGCACACTTCTCGGCAGGGAGAGAGACACGCACACAGATACACACAGCATGCATAATGCTGCCCGATGATCTCTCTGTGTTTACTGTCAGCAAATAACAGAGTTTTATATGTTTGGCCAAATGACTGGTGTCATGTACATTTGCTTCATCAAAGAACATAAGCCATTTTTACATGTCCTGGTGAAATCAGGGAGAACAAAGAACAGGAAGTGTAGGCTCAAGGGAGAGAGAGAGAGAGAGAGAGAGAGAGAGAGAGAGCGTGGGAGGTTTAACACATTTATATCAGCAAGAGGAAGAGGATGTAAGAGATGATATGATAAATGACAAAAACTTTTAAAAAGTAAAGTAAAGCCTACATTATACTAAACATTTATATTAAGATATTTATTTATTTTTAAATTAATCTTGCATGATACAGAGGTTTATTTTTAACAGCACCAACAAATATAAATAATTATGAAATTATGAGTCATCTCATGTAAGTTAAAAAAAAAAAAAATATATATATATATATATATATATATATATATATATATATATATATATCAGGTATCATATATATAACCTGCCAGGTATCAGTGCAAACTAAATACAGTTATGGTTTGTTTTCTCCTTAAACAAAAACGGCATTAGATCTTTTCATGCAGACTTAAATACACACCATTATTAATTTACACACTTTAAAGGAAGGATTATTTTTTAGGGCTGTCAAATTTAACGAGTTTTATGCATGTGATTAATCTAGAAATATTTTCTCTCTAACGCAAATTAACCATGTGGCCAAGTTTGACCCTATTGGCTTTCCATAATCGGGTTTCCCGCCTGTGTGTGTGTTAACGGCACGTTTAGTGACTGAGGAGATATTAGCAGGTGTGCTGAATGGCAGGTTTAATTATAAAAAACTTTTAGATAGAAGTTTGGATAAAACCAAAGGTGAATGCGCATGGTACGTTCAAGGGGAACTAGTTTTATAACGATTAATTGAATGTAAGCCAGTTGTGTGGTGGCTCATGTAGCTAATGTGCTACTGTATGTTGGTGATGTTTAGACCATGAATTAATTTAAGCGCGTCGTACTCTTACTGCGCATGCGCAGAAAGGCTGGGTAGGAAATCTTGATGAGGAGTGGGATGAACTGATAGAACACCGGGTTTGAGCCCCGCTGTGGGTTGCCACACCTCATACCATACATGCAGTGCTGGTCCCATTCGACAGATTGTAATTTAACATTTGTTCAACGTTCGTGTTTGAGATACTACAAAACTTTCCTCTCACCAATTTGTCATGCATTTCTTTATTCCAAAATTGCACGTTTATAATAAAAGTAAATCCTACAGCAGTATTTTGAAATTGCGAGTAATTATGATTAATTACAGCACCTGACTGTGATTAACTACTGTAGATTAAAATTGACCAATTTGTTTAATGTAGTGTTTTATGTTGTTTCAAAATTCAATTATATCTGCTTATTTGAACCTACAGTATTAGTTTGACTTTCATCCCTTCTGTCAATAGAAAACTCCTGCAGGAACTCTCCCTGACTCTCTCCAAGGTTTGTTCAGATTTTTTTTTACTTATTATCATTTCAGTATTATAGTCAGGCGCAAGATCTAGAGTGAAGGGTGTGCTCCTATCCAAAGGGGAAGGTGTAAGATGAGTAGCCTAGAAAGCAGAATCTCATTAAAGCAGCTGTCAGCATTCTTCTATTTTACCATTGCTGTGCTTATTTCGTAAGAGTTAACCTGTCGTTTTGAGTGAGTCTGCTGCCGAAGATGCATTTACAAATAAATGAAAAATGTCACAATGGATTGTGCTTGTCTGAGGCTACAGCGTGTCAGCTTTGTCAGAAATTGTCTTTGTTGTTCTCGCGTCTGCAGGTCCTGCTCCCAACACATGCTCGGATATGGTTGTGACCAGCTCAGGCCACGTCTGTATCACCCATGAAAAGCCAGCCGACATCAACCTGTTGTTTACATTGCTATTATGCCTTTATATGGAGGATTGAGTCGACCTGCTGGGAATGCCTTCAGTATGAGGGGTAAGTTGAAGCAGGATTGTGGGGTGGATTTTCGGGATAGCTGAAAAATATTTTGTCTTGCTGACAGTAATTCAGGTGTACTAGAGACTGACCCTTTCACTGTGGTATTAATGTGCTTTGTTTGTAGCCAATGGAAACTAATAAACAACACTGTTTCCTTTTCCCTCTCCGTATTTTCATTACATTTTGGCAGTACTTGATTTAATTCCAAAATGGTAATGGGGTGTAGGGATTTTATTTTGGAGCGTGAGATTTCTAAATAGCTGTCTTGATACCTGCTGGGTGAAGGAGAACACATTGCATGAGTCAATGCTACCATTTAATCTGGGTAATTAAAAGGAACTCATTGTTATCTCACTCGTCAATTTCACACCCACTGGTTTGTACTGTATCCTTGGCTCAGATGCATGGCGTTTGTTTCAAAGGTGTGGACATATTTACTGACATTTAAATGGTAAAATATAGGAAATAGCCTAGTCTCCTCTGCCTTCCATGATCTAATCTCAGTTCGAACACAAAAGCTTTTCACAAAAGATTTTTACATGTTCATTGATTACAATAAGGACATCCCTGCCAGTTAAAATAAGCAGATAAAGAAAAAGCATACCACAGCACACAATTGTGACTTGTACAAAAACGCAACACTTTACGTCACATTTTAAGATTTAACTGTCAACAGTTTTTTTCCCTATGTCTGAGGAATAATTAGACATTTTCAAATAATAAATCCGATTTTAATTAGAATATAGGTTTAGAATTTTAAGATAAATTAAAATGCTGAGATACTAATTCAATAGTCTGAGATACGCCAAAATGCATAAATAGTCTCAAACATTTAGAAATAGTATTTCTCAAACATTTTGCGAAAAGTCAGAATTTAAGTCAGAAATTAAAGTCGAAATTCTAAAATAAATTCCAGGTTTTATTCGACATATGGCAATAAATAAATAAATATAATATATATTTTTTATTAAATAATTATTTAAAAATAGTTTTGTTTTATTTTCCGACATAGACAAAATACGAAGGAATCAACACTGAAAAAAGTTTCACTTACATTTTCTTAAAATATATATAACGTGTTTAGTTCTTGTGAACAAAACTTTAAGAAAAGATGGTGACCCACATAAAACGAGACGCATTTTAAAGCTGCCAAAGACAGCAGAGGAGTGCTGGGAGGTGACACGAAGCTGTGAAAATGGTCACTAATGTGAGTTCCAAAACGATCTGCAGGGGTGTTTGTACATTTGGAGAGTGGAAATGGTGCATGACATTCACCATGGGAACCATGGAGGATAGCCAAGTGCTTTTGAAAAGAGATGGCGTGGGACACCTGTTGTGACCTTTCCTGTCTGATGGGCTGCAACTGAAAGCTGAACAGAGTGCAGTGAATGTAACGCTACTTCCCTTCTCTCTGAACAAGAACAGTGAACAGGTTTTCCATACAGCCTGGTTCCCATGCTCTTAGCCAATCCTAAAACGTTTCATAGCTGAGGTGTACAAAGACCTGACAGAAAACTCAGGTCTAGTAACAGGCTGTTTTAAGTGTTTCAAAAAAGAAAAAAAAAGCACCCTGCTGATCTTCTGGCATTTTCATGGACAATGGTCTCTAATATTTCTATAGAATAGTGCATAAACATAAAATATGAAGTGAACAAAAGTTCTGTGGCTCGGTGAGAGACTAAGGAGCCACCTGGTCTTTTTTCCAATATTTGACCGTCCAGTAGGACCTCATGTCCTCAACCTGCTTCATTCCATGCAATGTGTTGCTGTCATCTGCCTGGATAATTGCATTAATGAACAGGTGTTTCTGATAAAGTGGTTAGTAAGTGTGTCATGTATGAAGGCTTAGCCTGTGGCCATAAATCTATCAATAGGGACATTAGGATGCATGGACGTTGTGTGCCTTGACTGATATGACAGCAGCCCTAGAGGTAATGTGAGTTCCTTTAAACTTCAAATGTTGTCATTCGCTTTTAGATAGCTTAAAGGTCAGTCAGGGGACCCTTTTAAGCATGCATTGACATTCATGCAGCACATTCTGTAATGTTACATCAGCTCTGCTCCTTGAGTTTCCAATATTTCTTTAGCCGTTCAAGGTCAAGTTTATTAAAAAACTGTCATCATTTACTTTTGATTGACTGAATAAATCAACATAAGAGCACATAATTGCTAATATGATTAAAAAGGGCGCTAATGCTAGTTAGGTGTAACTAAGTGTATTTTCTGGTGCTGAATTTTAATGTGTCTTACCCTGGTATCGGCTTATTTTTATAGATTTATTTTCATCATTCAGTAACACTGAATGGATGCATCTGGATGACCGTTCTGTCTAGTAAGAATCACCTGGAAACCTTCTTGTGTTTATGCACAGGCATGCTGAGACCTTTCACCACAATTCTATGATAACTGCTGGCATAAAGGCATCAGAACATTCTTCTACTGGTAAGTCCCTGTTGCGTTAGTGCTGGTTTATGACCCTTTCATGTTTTTATTTATCTGTTTATTATTTTTGCATATAAATTGAAATGTTAAACATCTTAAAATGTAAAGGTATTCTGAAATGACATCTGCCACTTTTTGCAACCTTATTTGAACCAGTGCTGGCTGAAATTCCTTATAGGATGATGCAATCATTAGCTGAGCCCTTCCTGTTCAGTAAGTGTACTAGAAATACAGAAAGAAGTCTTCATCTTCTATAGAGCTTACCCTGTATAGGGTTGCGGAGGCCAGGAGCCTATCCCAGGAGACTTTGAGCACAAGGCAGTGTACAGTACACTTATGACAGGGTGCCAATCCATCACAGGGCACTCACACATACTGCTGCCAAATTGGGTACGCCAGTTAACCTAATCTGTATGTCTTTGGACTGTGGGAGGAACCGGGAGTACCCAGAGGAAACCCACCAAACACGAGGAGAACATGTAAACTCCACACACACAAATCTGAAGCAGGAATTGAACCCCTAAACTTGGAGGTGCAAGTCCACCGTGCTAACCACTACACCACCGTGTCACCATTACACCACCGTGCTAACCACTACACCACTGTGTCACCACTACACCACCGCGCTAACCACTACACCACCGCGCTAACCACTACACCACCGCGCTAACCACTACACCACCGCGCTAACCACTACACCACCGCGCTAACCACTACACCACCGCGCTAACCACTACACCACCGCGCTAACCACTACACCACCGTGCCTCCACTACACCACCGTGCCTCCACTACACCACTGTGCCTCCACTACACCACTGTGCAAAAGTCTATTCTTGTTCATTTCTATTTTAACTTAAATCCTACATAAAGTCACTGAAACCCATGTTTTAGGTACAGCCTATATTATTACAGAACCATTCAGACTTTCAATAAACTCCTTCGATACCAACCAGAGCCAGGAAAGTATGCCTACAATTCATCTCTATGGGTGGCACATTGGCTCAGTGGGTAGCATTCACGCCTCATAGCTCTAGGGACCCTGGTTCAATTGTGAGTTACTGCATCTCTAGTCTTTCTGTGCATGCTCTCCCTGTGTCTCCTCCAGGTTTTCTAACAACTCCCAAAACATGCTAAATTGCTTATGTTTAATTGGATGGCCAGGCTCTGGATTCAGCATGTCCTGGACCAAGATAAAGAGCTTACTAAACGAGAGTGAGTGAGTTCTTGTTTGTACTTGATCAGCAGATGATGCATGAAAATGGAATAGAATATCAAAAAGATAGAATATCCTTATTATCATTGTACGTTCTCAGTGTGTCAGGAAATGTAATATTGAATAGTTTTGTATACAATCTGATGTGTACTATTTTTGCCTAAATTGTGTGACAATGGACGAAAATTTTCTTTTGATTGATAATGGACGAAAATGGTCCATATTAACAAAATGGCACAGTATATGCTCTTTTATACATATCAAAGTATCATACCAAGCTTATTTTTCTAAAGAACAAATAATTTCATATTGTAAAAAAAAGCATTATATTTTCTTGCATACATTTCTAGTACACATCATTTCTAGACAGTATATTTTCTTGATTTATTTTTCAACTATTCATTGAAATGGCATGGTTTACAACATGGATGCTTTTAGACTTCTTCTTCTTCTTATTAAATTGTTTGTCACATGTACTTTACAGCACAGTGAAATTATTTTTTGCATCAGTGCTCATGGTCAGCCAGCTTACAGCGCCCCTGGAGCAGATAGGGTTAAGGTATGCTTAATACTGATGATAACCCTAAAGATAATTATTATGGCCAAATCTGCCTAGAGACATGACCAACAATTACTGTACAGGTTTAGCTAAAGGTTTAATGCTCGTTGGCATGACGTTACAGTCTGATATAGTAGATGGCAGCATAGTTTACATACAGTAATATTAGTCTACACTGCAGAGAGAAAAAATGGAGAAGAAGAGACAGTTATTGAATGGTTAGGGCTGTTGAGAAGACAGAAAGTAAAGTGAGCAAGTCATAGCTGGTGTATGCATAGTTTGCTAAAGACAAAATTTGTTTTTGTTGTTAAAATGCTTTCACAGTGTTAAGTTACTACATAGTACTTCACGATATTGAAATCTGTGATTATTCTGAGTCATTTTTGTTATACACAACTATAGATGCCAATAAAATAGTTGAATACTACTATAGCTGAAAGGACTTTTCCTTTTCTCAAAAAAAAAAAAATGTTACTCATTCGTAATACCAACATTGGTGTTAGTCAAAATATATTTAAAAATATTTAAATAATGATAATAATAAAAAGGTACTATTAACAGCAAGATATTAATAGACACTATGTTACATTCTCATTAGTGACTGAGCCCCCTAAAGGTCTGATTCTAGAATCAGTGTAAAATAGAAAGACTTTAGTCTGTTAAAGAACCAAACACCCCAAGAGATGATGAACTGATTTCGGATGATAAGTCTCCATCTAGCTCATTAACTGAGCTAGTCATTTCTCAAGCTTTTAGAATTCCCAAGTATACACTTTCAGCTTAGTTAAACTTAGCATTTATTCAGTTCATGTTGTCTAATTTTAGCATTGTCTAACTAACTAGAACATAACATACCTAAATACTGTAGTGTAGTTACACCAGGCATGTACTAATCAGTGATATACAGTAACATAAGGGTAGAACTTTACTGTAGAAAATTTCGAGTACAAAGCTAACACTTTTTTCAAACTCTCAAAGCATCGACTTTTTGCTTATTATAAAAAATGAGTAATTTCTGTATAATGATTTTAATATATTCAATTCTGAGCAATAGCAACACCATGATGTGGTTCTAAGTCAAACACATGAAACTCGGATTGAAATAATTTTGCCAGCTTCCAAGCTCCGTAAAGCAGCTTCCAGTCTTTTGAACATCTCTTAGATTATTCTCCCAAATTAGTTAAAACTAGACAGATGGCTCTTGAATTCATTGTTACAATATTACTAACAAGTGTGGCTATTGTAGAACACTTCTAGGAATTCATAAAGTTAAAGAACTCGACAGGTTCAGGTAGATTTTCTTCTTTGGAAGTGGACTGAATACGAAAGCTAAACATTGTGGTGGACAAGAGAATGTGAGACATAAATCCGAGAGCATTCTACACACCCTGCCGTGCTCCCTCTGTCAAATTGGTAGTTAATGATGCAGCACCAGGTCTGTACTCAGTGGACTTCTTTATAGCAGTACAGCTGGTTTATAACTTTTTCCCAGTTGTTTTTTTTTAACCTCTTGCTGGGAACTGATAAAACAACTTATAGGTGAGTGTGGCCTTGAAAATAGTGTAGACTCACTTTAAAGATTCCCTGCTGTCAGTGGCAGAAGATGACCGTCTGTTGCTGGCAAAGGTAAAAATAAGCAAAAGGTGCTATAGCTGAGATCAAACCCAATTTGTTTGTGCCTTTCGTGCCTTTCGTAATGCAGGAACATTGTTGGACATGTCAAACCAATTTCCCCAAGACCGGCCGACAGGTCGCAGTTTTATTTTTAACAGTGTTTGTTTTTCAGAAGCGGCTGAAAAATTTCAGGGAAATGGTCACTAGAACATATGGCATGATCGCGGAAAAAAAAAAATGAAGAGAATGTTTGACTACAGACATGGTGTGATGACTGTGATGGACCCAAAACAGCACTCAGTTTCTCAACTGCAGGATCATGTGGACGTTTACAAAGTTTTGTTTATGAGCGAGAGGAGTAGCAGCAAGTCTCCAAAATAACATTCAAAAGTGTCTGATACTCATGGCTTAAATGAGACTGATAAAACAGAAATTATACAGAATTGCTGTGGCCTGATGACTGTTGAAACTCATCAGCACTGGATGCAGCTAAATTCATCTGTTGGATGAATTCCAATGAATTTATTTTAAATAATCCACACTTCCCATCTTCAAAGCTGAATCTGTGCATATGCAGGAAAAGGACACAAACGTACTGTAATTGGCTAGCAAGAATTTCAGCATGAAATAGAACCCATTTCTGAAAAGGACAGTTTATTAATGATCATTCTACTGTGCTGAAGTTATTTAAGTGTGTTGTCCCTGTCTTTTTCTTCTTTATTTTGCTTTATTTTTTAACTATAGTAAATACTGAGAGATTTGGAATGGAGCTAAAGTTTGGTGCTGCAATTTGGGTTTTTTATGCTGATACTTGGACCCACTTGAAACTAGTATGAGGACTTATGACATATGCTTTTTTTCCGCACAGAAAAGGCCATATGATAAATACAATTTTCTTTCATTTTAACCCACTACCCAAACATGACTGAACAAAACAAAAATTATGTAGGCACATGATAACATGTTTTTATGCTTGTTTCTGATTGTTTCTATGACCAAAAAAAAATTATAATATTCTCATTTTGACAGTTCATTTTTGCAAGACCATTCCCATATTCCGGTACTGGTAAAATTGACCCTTTATAAAAGTAATGATAACTTTTTTTTTCTGCCTGACATATTTTAAAAACCCAAATACACAGTTTGATGTCTGAAGTATTCAAAAAGAACTGCATACTCTGGTTGGTGACGTAGCTTCCTGTTTTTCGTATTGTTCCCGCGAAAGTTCCTCGTCTGTTTGGAACAGCGTTTTAGATTATATTTTGTTTCGTTTTTTATAATTATATATTTTTCCCGTTTTTACGCTTTAATACTACTGGACTTTATCCGATTTTTGCGCTTTTTGGGAGAGCGTGCGTATCATCTGACCAACAACAAGCGAATCCATCACCAAATAATCACAACTCCGGCACAAAGGTACGTTATCATGTCTACCATTCAGCTCGCTCAGTGTGTGGAGTGCAGGATGTTTAGACATTCTTCCTCCGTCATTAGTGATAATTTTATTTGTGATAGGTGTGTGTTAGTTAGCACCCTGACGGAGAAGATAGTAGCATTAGAGGAGCGCATCCAGACTTTAGAGAGGGTTAGAGAGCGCGAGAGCAGCGTTAATCCTGTAGCGGAAAGTCTGGGTGCCACAGGCGGAGATAATCATCCCCCGACTCCGGCAGTAGAGCCCTCACAGCGGGGCGAGTGGGTGACGACTCGGCGGCATACTCGTTCAGCCAAAGCTAACGCTAAGGCTAGCCCACCGGAGCACACCTCTTCTGCGCTTCACGTGTCCAACAGGTTCGCTCTCCTCAGTGATTCACCCGCTGAGAAACCTGAAAGAGCTCTGGTTATAGGAGACTCTATACTGAGACATGTGAAATTAGCCAGGCCTTTAGGGCCGCCAGCGGCAGTGGTCAGGTGTATCCCGGGAGCCAGAGCACCGGACATAGCAGGTAATCTTAGGGCTCTAGGACAGCATAGGTTCTCTAAGATAGTGGTACATGCTGGAGCTAACGATATACGCCTTCGTCAGTCAGAGGTTAGTAAGAGTAACTTTACAGAGGTGTTTAAAATAGCGAAAGCGATGTCCGAAGAAGTAGTTTGCTCTGGTCCCATCCCAATGAGACGTGGCGACATAGCTTACAGCAGGTTATGGTCGCTGAACCGCTGGATGTCCAGGTGGTGCTCCGAAAACAACGTGGGCTTCATAGACAATTGGAAGACCTTTGAGGGCAAAACTGGCCTGTTAGGGCGGGACGGTGTCCATCCCACTCGGGAAGGTGCTGCTCTCATTTCTTGCAGTATAGCACATAATCTCAGAAGAGGCCTAGTTAATCGGTGACAATCCAGAGCCCAGGCCAGGGAGCAGACAGACAGGCTAAACCAACCGTGTGCTAGCTGCAGAGAGTCGTCACTCAGGGTTCATCATATTGAGACTGTGTCTGTTCCCCGAGCTAAACATAAATTTAGAAAGACTCAGAAAGTCTGTTTTAGTAATTTAATTAACATAGATACCACAAACTCAGATCACACTGAATGCGCAGCCGGCAACTCTGATCTGAAGCTAGGACTGTTAAATATTAGATCTCTCGCATCTAAAGCAGTTATTGTTAATGAAATTATCACAGATCAGGAGTTTGATATATTATGTTTAACAGAAACCTGGATTAAACAGGACGAGTATGTAGCTCTAAATGAAGCTAGCCCTCCTGGATACAGCTACATACACCAGCCTCGGCTAACTGGTAGAGGAGGAGGAGTCGCAGTTATTTATAACGATAATCTGTCTCTCGTACAAAAACACAGTTTTAAATCTAATGCATTTGAAGTTCTCTATAGTAACATAAAGTCAGCTCAGTCGATCCCGCTACTCATCATTTACAGACCCCCAGGGCCGTACTCAGAGTTTCTCTGCGAATTTGCAGATTTCCTCTCAAACCTTGTTGTTTCTGTAGACAAAGCGTTAATTGCTGGAGACTTTAATATTCATTTTGAGAATCCAGAAGACCCTCTGAGAACAGCATTTATGTCCATACTGGACTCAGTAGGAGTAAATCAGTGTGTAGTAGGACCCACTCATAAAGCAGGTCACACTTTAGATTTAATATTATCCTTCGGATTAAGTATAGGAAATATAATCACAATTCCACAGTCTGAAGTTATCTCAGATCACTACCTTGTCTCGATTAAAGCGTGTTATAGTAATAATGTATGCAGCACAGCACCGCGCTTCCACCTTAAACGTACATTTACATCAAATACCGCACAGAGCTTTATCAATAATCTTCCAGAATTATCAACTTTGATTGGATCGCCATCTGACTTCACAGAACTCGAACAGGCGAATGAATATCTAGATTCAGCACTTCGTTATAGCTTAGATAATGTAGCTCCAGTTAAAAGGAAAATGATTAGAGATAAGAAACTCGCTCCTTGGTATAATGACCACACCCGTGCTTTAAAACAAACCGCTCGAAAATTCGAACGTAAATGGCGCCAAACTAAATTGATAGTATTCAAAATAGCTTGGAAGGAGAGCATCCTGAACTATAAAAAAGCTCTCAGTGATGCTAGATCTACGTATCTCTCCACTCTTATAGAAAATAACAAAAACAACCCGAGATTTTTATTTAATACCGTAGCTAACTTAACTAAAAACAAGACCACTGCAGAAATCTCCACAACATCATGCAGTAGTGAGGATTTCATGAACTTTTTCAATAATAAAATCATAAATATTAGGCAAAAAATTCAGGCTTTGAAAACAGACAATTTAAATAATTCAGATGATCTAACCACATCACATCAGAACTTAGAACACTTTACTCCCCTTGAAGCGAGGGAACTAATTTCACTCATCTTTTCTTCAAAATCGTCAACCTGTATATTAGATCCTATACCGACACATTTTCTCAAACAGATAGTACCAGCAATAATAGAACCCCTGTTGAAAGTAATTAACTGTTCACTCAGTAGTGGGTATGTCCCCAAATCCTTTAAATTAGCCGTTATTAAACCGCTAATCAAGAAACCTGACCTTGATCCCTGTCTGCTTTCTAATTACAGGCCGATATCAAACCTTCCCTTTATCTCCAAGATTTTGGAAAAGGTAATATCACAGCAGCTATGTTCACATCTACACAGAAATAGCATAAATAAACTGTATCAGTCAGGATTTAGGCCTCATCACAGCACAGAGACAGCACTTGTTAAAGTAGTAAACGACCTCCTATGGGCCTCTGATCAGGGTTGCGTGAGTAACTTGTGTTACTGGACGTCAGTGCAGCTTTTGACACCATTGATCATAGTATTCTCCTTCACAGATTAGAAAAGGTAGTAGGAATTAAGGGAACTGCCCTCTTGTGGCTCAGATCCTATTTGACTGATCGTTATCAGTTTGTAGATTTAGATGGTGACCATTCCTCATGTTCTCAAGTGGAGTTTGGTGTTCCACATGTTACGTGGTGCGGTATGGAGAGCCGCACCACGCGATGTTTTTAATTATAAGAGCCCTTATGATGGGCGTTAGAGTGGGTCAATGAAATAGGAGTTAGTGAGAGTGCTTGTGATATACACGGGAAGACCTTCCCGTTTGGAGATAGCGTGGGATTATTAGTTAAGGAACTTAATAAGGAAATAAATGAAAAAGTGAAAACACAAAATAAACAGAGCTCCGCCGTCTACGCGAGAACGGACGGGGCTCTGGAAATAAAACAAAACTTGTCCTCTCGGGGCGTTCACCCTTACCGAGGACCTCTGGGAGAGAGAGAGAGTCTGTGCCTCGTGCACCAAAAACTGTACTGAGCGCGCACGCTGAACTGCTGCGTGCCGCTCTCTCTATCACTCTCTCTCTCGCCGGCGTCTTAAACAGACAGAGGCTGGGGCTTTGCCTCTGTCCCTAAACAGCTGTCTGTCTGTCTTCTGTTTTATTTTATTTTATTTCTTTCTTTTCTTTCTCTTTTCTTTGGCCCTGATACCTTCACCGGTGCTACCTAAATGATCGCACGAAGTGCGCCGGTATCAGGACCCTTAAATAAACACGCCCTCAGGTGCGGCTCGTTCAGGCTGATTGCCTGACGGCGGCGTTGCCTAGCGACCGTGTGTATAAATGGCCATGCTTTTGCCTGTTCAGAACTCCGCGTGGTAACAACTTGCGGATCTGCCCGTTCTGAACAGTTTAAGCACGGCTCTGCCCCTCGCGCGACCCGCGTCGTTACACCACAGGGCTCAGTTTTAGGCCCACTGCTTTTTTCCCTTTACATGCTTCCTCTGGGCAACATAATTCGTAAACATGGTATTAGTTTTCATTGTTATGCTGATGACACACAATTATATGTCTCAGCAAAACCAGATGAGAAAAACCAGTTTGCTAAAATCGAGCAGTGTGTGCAGGACATACGAGATTGGATGTTAATTAATTTTCTTCTGCTTAATCCTGATAAGACAGAAGTTCTGGTCATAGGACCACAAGTAGCTAGAAGTAAGCTTTCTGATCACACTGTAACTTTAGATGGCCTTTCTGTTCCATCAAGTGCAACAGTAAAAGACCTCGGTGTGATTATAGATTCCAGCCTTTCGTTTGAAGCTCATGTAGATAATATCACCAGGATAGCTTTCTTTCACCTTAGAAATATTGCCAAGATAAGAAACATATTGTCACTAAATGATGCAGAAAAACTAGTTCATGCTTTTATCACGTCTAGGTTGGACTATTGTAACGCCTTACTGTCTGGTTGTTCAATTAGGTGTATAAACAAGCTTCAGTTAGTACAGAATGCAGCAGCGAGAGTCCTCACTAAAACCAGAAAATACGAGCACATCACCCCTATCTTATCTACACTGCATTGGCTCCCTGTGAAATTTCGCATCGATTTTAAGATACTACTTTTGACATTTAAAGCACTAAATGGTCTCGCGCCACAGTATTTGAGTGAACTGTTAGTGTCTTACGATCCGCCACGCCTACTTCGATCAAAGAATGCAGGCTGCCTGTCAGTACCACGTATTATTAAAACTACAGCAGGGGGCAGAGCTTTTTCTTACAAAGCCCCGAAGTTATGGAATAGTCTTCCTATTAATGTTCGGGACTCAGACACAGTCTCAGTGTTTAAGTCTAGGCTAAAAACCTATTTATTTAGCCAAGCATTTTTGTAAATAGATTAACCTTAGGTAAAGGAGCAGATCTGGGGGACTCATAGACGTAGAGTATTCTGGTGAACTGGTATGTTTAGATGCTGTCCTCCCCACTCTCATTGTTCACTCAGGTTTGTTGACGGTGAGGTGATTGGTTGCTTTACATCTCAGGGAGCCCTCATGTTTGTGTTTCCTTCTGGCTCTCCCTTTTAGTTATGCTGTTATAGTTAGTCCTGCCGGAGTCTCTGCTTGCACTTTGCACTAAATATACATTCATCTTATACATGTTGACTGTGACCATACCTAACTGCCATCTCTCCTTATTTTCTGTTCTCTCCTTTTCTGCTCTCTCCTCTCTCTCTCTCCCCCTCTTCTTTCCCTCTCTCTGTCGAGCTACACATGTTTCGCTCCTGAGTTGCCAGTGATCCAGACCCCTCTGCCCTCTGGAGCCGTCTAACCCATCCTGGAGTCCTGCTTCTGGTTGGAGATCTCGTCGCATGGATGCCCCATGTGGTCTGCCTGGATTCGTGTGGTCTGCCTGGATTCGTGTGGTGGCTGGGGATTGTTTCCAGGAAGACTGTCCTGTCATCGAGTGATGCTCTGGGGACCTGTGACTTCAGTTGTTCGATAACTCAGGACCGGAATCCCCTACAGTCTACCTGAGCCTCCGGGAACAAACTGGACTCATTTTAATTTTAAAACATCTCCTGTTATACTGAACTTCCAGTCTTACACATTATTATGCTGAGCAATTCCTGCTATCCGTTATCACCCAGATGAGGATGGGTTCCCTGTTGAGTCTGGTTCCTCTGAAGGTTTCTTCCTATTACCTTCTCAGGGAGTTTTTCCTTGCCACCGTCGCCCTCGGCTTGCTCATCGGGGACAATCTTGTCATTTTGATTCATATACATTGCATAAAAACTTACTACTTTTAATTGTGTAAAGCTGCTTTGCGACAATGTCAATTGTTAAAAGCGCTATATAAATAAAATTGACTTGACTTGACTTGAAGCCTATCTGTTCACAAACAATGGCAAGGCTTCCATACTGTATAAGCACTTTAAAAAAAAAAAAAATCATCATTGACCTATGATTCGTTGCCAGCTTGTATTTGTGCCACTTGGGTTTTAAAGTTAAAATGGCTTCTGTGTTGGTTCATGGATCAGAAACTTTGTAAACTGTCCACAATGTGTTGCAAATTTTTTAATTAGACAAGAGTCTTGTGAGACAAGGAAACAACGTACTATAATATCTTGCTGAGAAAGCACATACAGGACGTAAATATTATACCAAGAGATGTGGTGATTTTCTTAAAAATAATGCAATGTGAAGAAAAACAGTAATACTCTACACTTGGCACTTTATATACTGTACTTTATAACTATAACTAGAAAAATAATAATAATGAAAAATGATAATAAGGTACAGCACAAAAATTTTATTGAAAACGTATTATGAAGAACTCTTCATTCTTCTTGAACTTAACATTCTGAATGTTTGTGTATTTGATTATTATTTCATTATTGATATTTATGCAAATTTTCCCTAGCTTGAATTTAGAATATTTAAAAGCAGTTAAGACTCGCAAAGGGAGTTATTTAACACAAGGTAATTATTTAACATAATGTAACTTGTCATTATTTCTGAAATGATTTTACATTAAACTATAAAGTGTGCACACAGTTACAGATTATGTTCAGATCCAAGTCTGATAAACATGTACCACCCATCACTGCTTTTGGTACATTTTAGGTAACAATAGATATTCTGTTTGGTTGCAAATTAAGAAATATAACATGAGAGGGAGTGCTGTTGTCCTGAATATCAGCATGGCTATGATGCAGTTGTGGTGATATTCACTACAAAAGCATGAGTGTGACATTGCGTTTATACAACATTTATTTTTCCCTACAAAAGATGGAAATAACCTGGTGACCGGTGGAGCTGGTGACCACCAGTTAGAGACAGACAGTTAGTGTAATTTAACATGGGTGAAATTACTGGTACTATGTGGCCAAATGGTAAGGAGAATAAACCATGAAGGTGGTGGACATTCCTGAGAAACCTGAGAGACTTATTTCACTTATTCTGCTCTGGAATATCAGTTAACTTCCAGAGTAGCATTGAATCCCTTTTTCCACGCACCAAGTAGTGCCCTTCCTTGGGGCTAGAGGGGGATTTGGGATTTTTTTTTCTTTTGCTAGGAGCTAGTTAGCTTTGTAGTTTGCATTAGCTATAAACAAAACAACTTAGAAGCAGTTACCAAGAAGACTAAGTGTTGTTTAAGATGAGATGAGATATTCATTAAGATGAGAATTCTGTTAGATGTGTTGCTATCCCCTCCTGTCAGTACTGCAGACTGTAGTGACCTACAGTACCATCACTCATGCTGGAAATTGATAGTTAGTGTAATGAAATTTATCCAAAACAGTTACATGAATCTTATACATAAATACTGGCTAATAAACTGCACAAATCATTCATTCATTACATTAAATATGTTACTCTATATGCAATATTAAAAAGCATTTTTTCAATACTAAATATTATTTTATAATAAGACATTGTGCTAACAAATAAAAATCTGCTACAAACCACAATTTAAATTGTATATATTTACACTGTATATATAAGAAAAACATGCATAAAATAACTAACTTAAATAGCTTGTATCTCTGAGAAATTTCATTTCAAGTCATTTGTGGACATTAAATTTCATGTTTTGTGTACTACGTTTTATATTTTATGTGCAAACTACATGCATATCAACTAGCCAAAACTATTACTATTAAAGAAATTATCTGATAATATCCTGTATATTAAGTAAAACAAAGAATGCAACATGCAGCATGACATGTCGGTAACATTTATACATTAAAAGAATGTAACTTAATTTCATTTTAATTTAACTTAAAATCATTTTATTGTTATCCCTTTAAAGTCTTTACATTTTTAAAGAAAATACTTGACAATGAAAATGAGAATCTGTTAAGAATATATTTAAACAGTTTTATATTTTTAACAGTTTTAAAGCTTAAGTACAAACTATTAACATTACGCCTGGTGACTT
Organism: Clarias fuscus; assembly: GCA_030347435.1. Lineage (NCBI taxonomy): Eukaryota > Metazoa > Chordata > Actinopteri > Siluriformes > Clariidae > Clarias > Clarias fuscus. The sequence continues at coordinate 19,934,581 of CM059219.1, forward strand.
TTGTCAGTTTCTAATCATATATACTATATGTATAATTTTTTTTCATAAAAATGATTAGAAACGGTCAAAAAACACTATGAAAAGGTGATCACCATGCCCGCAATGTGACACAATGTCTTATAAAATTGCTTACACTATATTGTTGGACCACCCACACTAATTAAAACAGGGCATATAAATGTAACATTTTATTGGAACTGCTTTCAATCCTTGCAAATTTATTTATTGTTGCTTGCACATTTTAGATTGTCACAAGGGAATTATCACATCTGCTAATAATTGCACCATTAAATCCATTTGTCAGACATCAGGACATTTGTCAGACATCAGGACATTATGAGAGTACAGTCTGACACAGCCTGTGATTGATTTCCAAAAGGAATTCCACTATAACCCTGAAGAACAAGACTATGAGCAATTTAACATACAGGATGATACAGGATGAAAGATTGTCAGGGAGGTTTTCTTTTTTTCCACTAACTGTATGACAGGCTAAGGTATCAGCACAACAATCTTTGTGACAAAGGTTAGCTTTGCATTGTAATTCATGTGACATTTGAAGTGAAGTGTAGGCAGTGCCAAGTCATACAGGTGGAACCACCAGCTACCACTCATGCAGGTCTTTATCAAGTCACAGCATGACAAATAATTCAGCCAGGCCTGTCATCGATGACAGGCCAGAATTCTTTCTTGTAGCACGATACCTTGATGTCGCACTCATATTAAAATGTGACGCCAGACGCTCCATTAAGCCATTGTAAAATGAGCTGTCCTCGGCTGGCCATTTTGGTTCTTAGATTCACAAGGTGAACAAGGAAAAGCAGTGAGAATGGAGATTATTTCATGCAGAAGACTGCTGGTAGACAAGCTTGTTTTTCTGTAGGTGAGGTGTTGTCGGAACAGAGACATGGGTGTAACGGACAGCTCCATATGTTTTCCCACTCAAGCTTGTCTGTGCTTACAAACTGAACAGATCTTTTCCGATCCAAAAATAAAGTAATCATGAAACGTAGGAGAGACGCCTCCTTGGGTGTCCAAATTGATCATATTTTATAGCTTATTCAAGCAATATTAAAATAACTAACTATTTAGTACTAGTGTTGGTTTGTTTTTAAATTATAGTATAGTTTTATAAATAAGCTTTAAGTAAACAAGGCATAGTATTAGATCTTGGTTTTCATGATTTATACAAAAAAAGATCTAACACTTGATTTCAGTTTTGGTTGAATTGTGTAAAACCTATTGAAATTCATTGAAGCCCATGAGGCTTTTTGTGTCAATATGATAGTGGAACAGTGCGAATGTTTGAAAGACATCATTGAAGGACGATCTTGGCTTAGGTGGCTCGAAGCCCACTGCAGTTGTTCCCATAAACATTCAGCAAGTGGAATGCGTGATCATTGAAAAACGACAGATAAAGACTTGCCAATTTGCAGAAGAAACCCATCTGCGGGAACACAATCATTCAACAAACAGTATTTGCACATTAAGGAACGTAGCTGAGAGTTATTGCCATGTCCTCTGTACAGTCCTGACATTTTTGGGATATTAAAGTTGTTCCTGGAAGGCCAGCGTTTCAGATGTGAAGGCAGTCTGATCATGGCTTCGGTGAACTTTCTACCTTGATGGTATCCAAGCACTAGTGAAATGCTGAGCGTTGGTGTAGCTGGGGATTATATAGGTAAATAAAGATAGTTTTAACTCTCATAACTGTGTTGTATTATTTTGCACAAGCAACAGTTATGGTTTGACTTGAACACACCTCATCACTTACTTTGAATGGGTTTACTTCTTTCATAAAAGATCTTGAAACAATACATAATGTCTGTCATGGACTGGAATTTGCAGACATTTAATATTAACCTTTAAACAAAGTCAGGCAAATGAGTATTTTGCCAAACTGTCATCAACATCCAACACTAATTTTATGCAATATTAAAACCCCAGTAAGGAGTAGTGTAACGTTCAAATTTCAGTAATAATATTACAGTAATTCCATCCAAAAACAGCTTGTTACAATATTACTTTGCTGTAATCATGACAAAGATTGATTTGAAATCTGACATTTAATATACGTAGTCATCATGCATGCACACGTCACTATTAGCAGCACAATAAGCGGTAAGCTAGCTTTGGACATGGAAATGCCTAGGTTCAGCTGCTGGAAATATTCCCATTACTATGATTTGATCATAAAACAACCCCGCTAGTTTAAAACCTCGGTTGCACTCACCAGTGATTACTCTGACATTCTCACAGCTAAGAGTCACATTTTGAGGAGAAAGGACACAATTACCAATCGGTGGGGTGTAACAGAAAAGTAATAGAATAAGTAGAGGAACGAGTTACTTTTGACATGGAGTAATAAGTAAATAAATAATATTAAATATATAAAGTTATGTTATGTGCAATAATTAATAAGTGTCAAAAAATACAAAATTTTTGATTAAAGATTTATTAACAACACTGTTAATAAATCATTATGTATGGACGTTTCTCGAGGTGGAATAAAATCCAGCCATGTTGTCCTCACTTGCTCAAATTTGCATGAGTTTCTCATTAAAAGGCAACTGATACTTATTTATATTCCTAAAGTATCAGTGCTTTTTTTGTGAGCCATCCAACTGCCGAGAATTCATTCCTTGGAGCACATCCCAGATGGGTTCTTAAACACCCATAATAGTGGTATTCATTCATTAATGCTCAGTAACTGCTTTATCCTGCCCAGGGTGGTGGTGAATCTCTAGCCTGGAACACTGGTGTGAGGTGAGAATTCACCTTGAATGAGACACATATTTACACATTCATGCCTAGAAATGATTTAGCATAGCCGGTTTATAACCAGGTCTGTTTTTTGAGGTTTGAAGAAACCAGAGAACCAGCAAAATTCTTCAAATTCAGCATCGCGAGCTTAGGATCAAACTAAGATCCCCAAGGTTGTGAGACAGTGATGATACCCGCTGTGCTGCCATCCTACCTACAGTAATGCTGAAAGAGAACAAACATTCTTCTAGAAATTATTGATGTTGACACTGAGTGTAGCACTGGCTAAAATATATATATATATATATATATATATATATATATATATATATATTTTTTTTTTTTTTTTTTTTTAAACAATTTTTAAAAAATAGTGTAGCTATAAATATGAACTTTTAAAATTTGTTTGACTACGTAAACATTGTTCCCTGATGTGTGTATTATTTAAAGTTGGACTTATTATGGCAAATTCCTAGCTTCCCACATTTTAGAACAACCATAACTCAAGTGAAGTAGGGGAGGGTGTAGAAGTGTAGAGGTTGAATTAAAATATCTTCTGCTAATTGTTTATCATTGTAATATCTTATAAATAAAATAGGACTGTTTTTTGAGCACTAAACAGATACAGAGCATCAAGTTTCATGACAACCGTTATACACCACAGGAATCATGTAGAGCTCACCACTGACATGAATGCAATTACACTGCAAGTGGACATGCAGCATTGGAGTGAAACACTCTTATATTGATATTCCGCTCTTGTTTTAATGCAAGGGTTTATTTTACCTTTTTGCTTATTTGTGTAAGATAGCTTAATGCATTTCTGTAATGCAACATCAAGGCTTCTAAGTTACAGGTATTGATGAGAGGAAATCCAAGGCTGGAGAGCTTCTGCTCCGATGTTCTCTTAGGGCATTTTAATAGAAATGCATTACCATGAATCACAAGCTCCTTCTTCATGATTGATTGTGTTGCTCACTATTTACAAGTCACTGGCCACGGATAGCAGCCAATATTAATGAGGTATTGTGCATCTCCTCCTCTAAAGCAAAAGGTGGCTGCTGGTTTATAGGCCTCTAATTTTGTCAGAAGTACAGTACTGTGCAAAAGTCTTGGGCGCCATGTTATCTGTAGTACATATTTTGTTATATAAGTTTATTATGTCTACATTATTATGTACCATTCCCTACAAAGATACACTAATGAATAAATACCATTACAGAAGAATATTTGCATGCCTGTTAATAAAGCGAGATATAACATGACAGACCAGTTTTCAGATTGGAAAAAAAATCAATAATGTAGACTCCTGAGTTTTAAATGAAAACAGAAAGGAGTGAGTGTGACGAAGTTTCCAAAAGAACTCATATTCTCCAGCATGCTCAGTAAAACCTAACAGCTATTTAATAATAATAGTAATAGTAGTAATAGTAATAATAATAATAATAATAATAATAATAATAAAAACACATGGATCAATTATTTTAAGTAATTGTACGTTTAAAAAACTTTAAAACCAGTGATTATATTATATGTAAAATAAATTAAAATAGGATTATTCAAGGAATGAGTTGTTGGCAACAAACTAGACTCTAATTGGGAGTTTATTTCAGACAGTAGCTGCACCTTTTAATTCCATAGAGATGATGAGCTAATAGACAAGCTTATGCTTAGTAAAGCAGTGGAAATGTACGGCCAGTGTAATTCTGTATTATATATACTATTAGAAGCTGTGTCTTCATTAAATACTTGCTCTATGACTGTTCCCATTATCTCAGTAAAATGTCAACTGCCTGACACATCACTAAGTAAAGTTTTTTCCATAGGCAATGTTCTGGTACACTATTTCTTTCTTACCATTTTGGTTCCTAAATGCGAAGTGAAAAAAAATACCAGAGCTACTTCTGTAAGACTTGTGTTACAAAAGGTAAAATTTGTCATCATCAGATCAAACATGATCATCAAAGTAATAACTAGCCGAAGGGGTAATATATATCCGCCTACACGGACACTTAAACTTGCTCAGATGTCAATATTGTTACCATCACGAGCATGAAGGAATTGAAATGCTGCCAAACCTGGTCATGTGCTAAAATCATGCTATGAAAAAAATACATGGGTGCTGCTGGTATCAGTTTTGTTAAAAACAACAACAAAAAAAAAAACAGTTGTGCTGATAGAATATTGGTGAAAATTGACCTACTGTAATAAAATGATTGACAGCCTCCTCAGAAGCCATTTTAATAAACATTGCATTTTGGCTCAGTTACATTTTCAATTGATTTGGCTCCAGTCCATCAAAAACACATGGGAGGCTAGAAAATCTACAGTTTATGGTAATTAGAATTTTCAGGCTTGTAGCTTACATACATTTGGTGCTAATTTTGTAGCGTGTAATTCATTATGAAATAGCTTTGCCGTTATTATACACTCTAACTGAATGATTCTAGGGAAATCTTCCAAACTTTTAAATATGGTGTCATTAAAATCAAACTTTGAATTCATATGCAGTGATAGTGTCGCTAGGATTTTGTATGGAATGGGTTATTCGAATGTCTCAGCAACTTTTTTATGGTTCTACAGGGTGGGCCATTAATATGGATACACCTTAATAAAATGGGAATGGTTGGTGATATTAATGTCCTGTTTGTGGCACATTAGTATATGTGAGGGGGCAAACTTTTCAAGATGGGTGGTGACCATGGTGGCCATTTAGAAGTCGGCCATCTTGGATCCAACTTTTGTTTTTTCAATAGGAAGAGGATCATATGACACATCAAACTTATTGGGAATTTCACAAGAAAAACAATGGTGTGCTTGGTTGTAACGTAACTTTATTCTTTCATGAGTTACACACGTGGACAAAATTGTTGGTACCCTTCGGTCAATGAAAGAAAAACTCACAATGGTCACATAAATAACTTCAATCTGACAAAAGTAATAATTTAAAAAAATTCTATGAATGTTAACCAATGAAAGTCAGACATTGCTTTTCAACCATGCTTCAACAGAATTATTTTCATAAAAAAAAAAATAAACTCATGGAACAGGCCTGGACAAAAATGATGGTACCCCTAGAAAATACTGAAAATAATGTGACCAAAGGGACATGTTAATTCAAGGTGTGTCCACTAATTAGCATCACAGGTGTCTACAATCTTGTAATCAGTCAGTGGGCCTATATATAGGGCTCCAGGTAGTCACTGTGTGGTTTAGTGACATGGTATGTACCACACTCAACATGGACCAGAGGAAGTGAAGGAAAGAGTTGTCTCAGGAGATTCGAAAGAAAATTATAGACAAGCATGTTAAAGGTAAAGGCTATAAGACCATTTCCAAGCAGCTAGATGTTCCTGTGACTACAGTTGCACATATTATTCAGAAATTTAAGATCCATGGGACTGTAGCCAACCTCCCTGGACGTGGACGCAGGAGGAAAATTGATGACAAATCAAAGAGACGGATAATCCGAATGGTAACAAAAGAGCCCAGAAAGACTTCTATAGAGATCCAAGGTGAACTTCATGCTCAAGGAACATCAGTGTCCGCACCATCCGTCGTTGTTTGAGCCAAAGTGGACTACATGGGAGACGACCAAGGAGGACACCATTGTTGAAAACAAATCATAAAAAAGCCAGACTGCAATATGCCAAACTACATGTTGACAAGCCACAAAGCTTTTGGGAGAATGTCCTATGGACAGATGAGACAAAAATGGAACTTTTTGCCAAGGCAAATTTTGCTAATTATACTTTAAGCATATCAAGAAAAGAACACTGTCCCTACTGTGAAAGATGGAGGAGGCTCTGTTATGTTCTGGGGCTGCTTTGCTGCATCTGCCACAGGGTGTCTTGAATCTGTGCAGGGTACAATGAAATCTCAAGACTATCAAGGGATTCTAGAGAAATGTGCTGGCCAGTGTCAGAAAGCTGGGTCTCAGTCGCAGGTCATGGGTCTTGCAACAAGACAATGACCCAAAACACACAGCTAAAAACACCCAAGAATGGCTAAGAGGAAAACATTGGACTATTCTAAAGTGGCCTTCTATGAGCCCTGACCACAATCCTATTGAGCATCTTTGGAAGAAGCTGAAACATGCCGTCTGGAAAAGGCACCCTTCAAACCGGAAACAACTGGAGCAGCTTGCTCATGAGGAGTGGGCCAAAATACCTGCAGAGAGGTGCAGAAGTCTCATGGACAGTTACAGGAATCGTTTGATTGCAGTGATTGCCTCAAAAGGTTGTGCATCAAACTATTGAGTTAGGGGTACCATCATTTTTGTCCAGGCCTGTTCCATGAGTAAATTTTTTTTTTTATAATTCCGTTGAAGCATGGTTGAAAAGCAATGTCTGACTTTCATTGGTTAACATTCATAGAATTCTTATTTATTATTACTTTTGTCAAATTAAAGTTATTTCTGTGACCATTGTGAGTTTTTCTTTCATTGACCGAAGGGTACCAACAATTTTGTCCACGTGTGTATTTACAAGTTTCTCTTTGTTCACAGCCATTGACATGTCGAAGAAGTTAACACGTGATGAGCGGATCGAAATTGTGTTGATATCTGATGAACGCAGTAACCGGGTCATGGCAGCAGATTTCAATGCAATACACCCTACGAGACCACCCATCTCCCATGCTACAGTTAGCAAACTGCTTGCTAAGTTTCGTGAAACTGGTTCAGTGTTGGATTTGCCAAAATGTGGACGCATGAAAACTGTAAGTAATGAACAAACATCAGTGGATGTCCTAGCTTCATTCAGCAAGAGCCCACAGCGTAGCACTCGCCGCATGTCACTGGAGAGTGGCATTAGTCGAACATCCCTTCGGCGGATATTAGCTACTCACAAATGACACCCTTACAAACTCCAGCTACTGCAGCATCTCAACGAGGATGACCCAGATCGGCGCACACAATTTGCAGAATGGGCAAAACAAAAATTGGAACAGGACCCTCAGTTCACGCAGAAGATTTTGTTCAGTGATGAGACAAACTTTTATGTGAATGGTGAAGTTAACAAACAAAACCACCGCTATTGGTCTGACACTAACCCACATTGGATAGATCCCTCCAAGACTGTTGGAACAAAAAAAGTGATGGTATGGTGTGGTATATGGGGTACAAAGATAGTGGGGCCATTTTTCATCAATGGAAACCTCAAGGCCACTGCATATTTGAAATTGCTACATGATGATGTGTTTCCCTCTTTATGCACTGAAACTGGCACGTTCCCTGAGTTTTTCCAGCAAGATGGTGCACCACCACATTATGGGTCTCAGGTCCGAGCATTCCTAGATGAACAGTTTCCTGAAAAGTGGATTGGTCGTCGTGGGTCAGTTGAATGGCCCCCAAGGTCTCCCGATCTGACCCCCTTAGACTTTTATCTTTGGGGTCATCTGAAGGCAATTGTCTAGGGTGTGAAGATACGAGATGTGCAGCACCTGAAACTACGGATACTGAAAGCCTGTGCTGGCATTTCTCCTGCGGTGTTGCTATCAGTGTGTAAAGAGTGGGAGAGGAGGGTTGCATTGACAATCCATCACAATGGGCAGCACATTGAACACATTTTATAAGTGGTCAGAAACTTGTAAATAACTCATGAAAGAATAAAGTTACGTTACAACCAAGCACACCATTGTTTTTCTTGTGAAATTCCCAATAAGTTTGATGTGTCACATGACCCTCTTCCTATTGAAAAAACAAAAGTTGGATCCAAGATGGCCGACTTCCAAATGGTCACCATGGTCACCACCCATCTTGAAAAGTTTGCCCCCTCACATATACTAATGTGCCATAAACAGGACGTTAATATCACTAACCATTCCCATTTTATTAAGGTGTATCCATATAAATGGCCCACCCTGTATATGCCAGAACAGGTACTGATATAATATACAGTTTATCCCAGATATACAAGTCCATTCTGTAACCTTTACCTTGTTAAGGCACTTCTGCTGCCTTTAAGAAAAAAAAAGGAATAATAATAATAAATCATTTGACCAATGTTCATTAGTTCTCCTCATTTAAACGTTTATATTTTGGGTAGGTTTTTCTTCTACGCTTGCTGTGAGCATTGTGGTGAAATGACGTGAAGTGGAAAATATTGTTTTCATTTCTTTTGCACCTTTTCTCTATTCTCAAATGGGTCTTACATGTAATTATCAGGGTATGGTGCATTGTGTTGCATCGTCTCTCATCCTCTACTGATTTGCTTTTCCATCACGGTGTGTTACTAAAACAGGAGTTAGGAGTTGGCAGACAGGATTATCAGGTTCATTGCAACCTTATGCAAGTCTGATCCAGAACCCCATTACTCACTTTGCCCTGGCAGTAACAGTGAAGATATGAGAATGTAGATGTGCAAAGCTGTTACAAATGTCCCAAATGTTGCCCTACCAAATACTCAGTCATGCACTTAAAAAAAAAAAAAAAAAAAAAATTGCTTAGTTGCGATTTCTCACAGTGGTAGAATATTTCATTATTTCATTTCATTATTTCATCAACTTCAGTTTTAAGATACAATAGTAATAAATGTGAAAACAGTGAGGGTGGTATACTTATGGAATTCAAATACAGTATATAATTACTGTGAAAAGATTTTATTCTTTGCAGTTGTTTTGCTCAAATATGCAGTCTGACTTGTGAGCTCAGGGTAAATTGCTGTTATTTATTTCTGTATTTTGATTCGAAATTTATTTTGTATTTTGGTTCTAATCAGCATCACACACACGTACACACACACACACACACACACACACACACACACACACACACACACACACACACACACACACACACACACACACACACAAACACAATATTTTGCAGTTATCTTTGTGGTGATGGCCTTTGCTCGAAAACATTTTTTATTCATGATTTATTTGAAGTCACAGACATTAAAGATTTATTTAAGGACTGAGCTCTGTGAGTTAAATGATAACATTTCGATGAACTGCAGTACCATAATGATCAATAACCGTATGCATGGTGTGCATGAACAACTACAAGCACTAAAGTTTATAATCCGTAGGCATTTATGTATAAAAAATCACCACATCCCTGAGAGCACGGGATATAACGGCATTCCTGGTTCCTGTGTCCAGGATATGAGAATTTACTCATAAGCAATTTTTGTTTTGTGCTGCTGTTTTGTTTTCATGTTAATTGTGTTCTGTTTTAAATATTTGCCAAGCTTGCTGGTTGAGTTCAACTTGTTGATTTAAAAAAAAAAAAAAAGTTAATACATCATTTTTCAAATTGAACAGATGAAATTCTTTGTTCCATAAAATGAACTGATGATGATGATGATGATGAACAACTTTAAAGCGAAGGGTGATCAAAATACTCTTTATTCACGTAGTTAAATTTTAGCATGGTTTCACCAAGTGGAAAAAAAGATTATTGAAATACGAAGGAAATATTATTTTATTCAGATTGATTCAATACGCATCTAATATGCATCAGTTATGTTATGCAGTAGCCTTTAAGCACGTATAAAAACAGCTAAACTAAACGCATAACAGCAAAACTAAATCAAAACAGCAAAATAAAAAGAATAAAAAACCAGAGGAGCAGCCAATTAAAGACATGAACAAACCAAAACTACAACAAAAATACTCTATGAAGCAAATAAAAAACATAACAGCAAATTAGGAAAACAAAATTAAATTAAGGAACACAACGCAAATGAAAGTCACTGTGGCAAAACAAGAATACAATGCCACCCATAAAAACCACAAATAAGGGACATTAGAGTAAAAGAAAATGCAAAAGAAAATAAAAAAGGAAAAAACCTGCAAAATAGAAAACCCTTTTTAATATCTTAAAACAAACAAACAAACAAAACACATCTTCAGGGAATCATCACAGCCTATAAACATGGCCCCCTTGGACACAAACTGCGCACACACACACACACACGCGCACACGCACACACACACACACACACACACAGTCTTATAATTATAACATGATTATAAATCACACAAACTTGGTTTCTATTCGAATTCACAGTAGTTAAAGACTCCCAGGCAACACATAGTATACAGTATGTCCTGTTCTGTCTTATCTTCAGTTGCTAATAAGGAATCCTTTATTCTTGTACTTCTGTGCATGATCCTTGCTTAGTTTAATCAACTCCGAGTTTTGCCTAGAGTAGACCTTCTCATGTTGTTTGTGCCTGACCTGACTTTTTGACATTGCCCTTTGCTACTCATGTTTTTGACTTCGCTGCCAGATTTATTAAAATCCTGTTGTACTGAAGTTACAAGCTGTAGTTTTAGCTCATCCACTTATGATTTCTGAATTTTATTTGTAGATATTTTTAGTTTATTTATTTGGTAGAAATAGTTATGCTAAGCCTTTCCTGCCCATTTTTTTTTTTACTATAAAGAATAATTTGATTGCATGTATATTTTGTTCCAATTAGAAAAAATAAAAAGAGAAATAGCTTAATAATAAGTATGAGTATTTATTAATCAGTTATTGTAACTTTTATCCGTTAATAAATGTTGCTAAATATTTCAGAATTGTTACAAAAGGTCCACCCAATTTTCAACATTTAAAAATCTTTCTTAAAATGTAAAGCAAATGATTTTGTATATAATATATATGTAATTATATGAGGTGTGTTCAAGTCAAAATAGTTGTTGTGATGAAGTCACAATGAAGGCATAAAACTGACTGTCATTTACAGTAGAAGACTTGTACACAGTAGAAGCACAGTACAGTGATGTGACTATAAGCTGCAGTAAAATATTTTAATTGTGCAAACATTTTAAAAGAAAGCCATACATCTGTGAAAGTGGAACACCTAATTCTTAAAAATCCATGGGTAAGAGACGCAGGTGTCTGCGGGAACTGTTCACACAATCATTTATGAACCTCAACGCACATTACAAGAATTCAGCTGGAAGTTATTGCCACAGTCCTGACCTCGCTCCAAGGCATTTCCACATATTTGGGCCATTATAGGAGTTCCTAGGAGGCCAGCATTTCAGGTGTGAAGCAAACACTTCGATCATGGCTCCATGACTCTTGATGGTACCGAAGCACTAGTGAAACACGGAGACAAATGCATTAGTGTAACAGGGGATTATACAGAGAAATATACTTGAATGGCCATCTTATAAATCACACCTGTAAAAGTATATCTGTGACTATTTTTGACTATTTGTGACCATAACTTTTTTTATTTTTATTTTTAACAATTTACAATTTTTCCATTTGTAATGGTGAATATTATTAATAATTAATTTAATAATTCATTTAATTCTGTATTTTTTCATGCGTCATCTTGTTCACTATTTTTTAAACGCAAAATTTTAATATTCAATATTTAATATTTTTCCATTGCAATCATGCCGGAATATGGTGAGACATGATTCTGTTTACAGTGTTTTTCAGAAATAATGTGTTTCCAAATTTGATGTTCTGTTTCTGAATTTGCAATTAGATTTTCTAAATTCGTTGACAGTTTGACAGTGTCCTTGCTGCTTACAAGCCAAGGATAACATCATATCTTCTTACAAGATAAGCTCTAGCTTCCCTGGAGGGTCAGAAATGCTCGCACATATTGTGGCATTTTGTGCAAAAATATGTTTTTGCAAGTATCATTTGTCTCAAGCACAGAACAACGAAGAGAATATAGGACACAGGGAAAAAAATGTCTTATCCAGTGTGACATTGGATAGGGCTTTTTTTTTTTTTTTTTTTTAAACTACATGGCTTTTAGCTCTTGGTGCATTATTTTGCAACTGGTGTGTCTGGTTTCAACAGGTGCATGCAGACGAGTAGCGGGGAGGAGGAAGTCGTGTCGATCAAGTGCAGAACAGGTTAGATGAGTTCAGGTGAGTCAGGAAGCAGTTCAGGGTAATTTCTTGACTTCAGAGAAACCGAGAGGTAACATGGAAAGCTGTTAGCTAGCATATTCTCCTGTCAAAGACCCTGAAAGAGACGGAGGACAGTACACGCAAGGATCTCACCTCAACTCAGCTTTTTGAAGGTAAATGTTTCAGAATCTTTCTTTTCTGCAGTGACATGTTTAAATAATGAAGCTGTGCAAGGTGCAACATGCTTTTATTTCCGGGCAGATATATGACCCAGGCTCATGCAGAGTACCAGGTGTTTTAAGCGGTTTTAGCAATGCAGCCTCCTGTGAGGTCTTAAATAACATTCATTAGGTTAGTCACGGGATGACGCTAGCTGGGGAACAGCTGTTATTTCACTTTCACTATTTGAAAGTGCGTTGACTCGGAAGACACCGGTTTAAACCTATTGGCTGTTCGGAGCTTATATTTCAGCAAAGTCTTGACATTTACTGATGTTTGCAAGTGCCTCGCAGATGCCACTATGCCACTGTCAGTGCAACGCGTGTGCTTGCAGAGCAGATTTCTACAAGCAACATGTGGCGGCAGGCACCACCGGATAACACGGGCTATGCTAAGGAATGTGCAAAATGGCACACAATTAAAATGTAAATTGTAAATTATGAATTTACTGTATCAGTTAAAAGGGGACTTGTGAAATTTACAGTATTTTTGGGCATCGATAAACTGGCGAGTGTTTGCATGCCAGCCTGACGTTGACTGTTGTCAGCCCCAGGATGAATAATGAAATAATTTTCTTTGTTTAGTGTTCAGTTTTCAGATGCGTGTGTGTACAAGAAGCTGTTCTGCATTGCCTCACTAGGTTGTGTTGGCATTCCGTTTGAGTGGCTCATTAAAGGAAGCACCCACCCTGAAACTCAGAAACACTGCAGTATGCACACTTTTTCTATGAGTTAAGCAAGTGTCGTCTATCCATTGTCTGACTTCACGGCAGATTTTGATTTAATTGCTATCACAATTAAAGTTGAACAGAAAAAAAGAACTCTTGAACCCTTTGACAGAGACGTTCAATGTCATTTCCGTGAGAAAAGCAGCTCAGATGTAGTGGAGAAATCTCTTGTTCTACGACACAGCTGTGCTGAGTTATGCCCAGCTAGTTGGTGATCTACAAGATGAAAGGCACAGTGACATTTATGATTCTATTAGCATAAAAGATTTGGAAACTGAACTGTTCGAGCAGAGTGTACAGATGAGGTGAGAGAGGTGGACCGACTACGATTAAAGGTGCTGTTGCATAGCTCTGTTTAAGAGCCTAAATGAAAGAAGGCCTAAATCCTATTAATGATGCTATCAATAGATAGTCGATAGGCATTGCAGGTAACATAAGAAACTAGGAATGGAACTGAGGATTTAAATTAGGTTTAAATCAGTTCAAGAATCGGATTGCACAACAAATCTTGAAGATGACACGCATGTGTGAACATGGGTTTCCTGGGTGTGATGTTTAAGATCCTGGGCATTAATGGCAGGTTAATAACATGAAGTAATCTATGTGCATTACAGATTAAACTATTTGAGACCTGAATGTCCTCATTTAACATTTTCTCCCAACTACATTGACTACACACTGATCAGCCATGACACTGAAAGCATTAACATTTAACCCACCCAAGTTGTGGGCAGCTCTGGCCCTTGGGGCATGGCTCCGCAAGACCTTGGGGGTTGTGCTGTGGAGTTTGGGACAAGGATGTTGGCAGTGGATTGTTTGGGTGCTGTGGGTTGTGAATGGGGGTGTTGAATTGGACTTGTTTGTTCCTGAAGTGGACTTTGTCTGGTGCATCCCATGGGTGCTCATTCGGATTGGTGTCTGGGGAGTTTGGAGGCTGGGTTAGCAGTTGTGGGCTCTTTGCCTGGTGAACCCCGTGCTAGTCAGCTGCGGTTCATTGTGTATTCTGTGCCTTTCTATCATAGACAACATCTGTATTTTTCAGTGATTTGTGCCGCAATGGCTTTTCTGTGGGCTTGGAACAGACGGGCTTGGCTTTTGGTTCCGTGACCCTGTCACCAGTTTGCTGGTGAATAGTTGGTGCTCAATGTTGCTCAGTTCACCTAGCGATGGTGTTAATGTTATGGCTGATCAATGTATGTCTTTGTGCATCCATATATAAGAAGAGGTGCATAGAGTAGCCAAAAAAATACTCACACAAGGGTAGCTGTAGTAAAAAGTAGTCATCCAAAATATTCCTCAAGTAAGAGTAAAAAAGTATTCCGTGAAAAAACTACTCGAGTGCTGAGTAACTGTTTCATCATAATGTCCGTTTAATTTTTTATAGAAATTAGGATAAAATTCTACTATATATTATGTAGAATTATAATAATTATGTAATAATGAAACAGCCGCAAACATAATACTAATGAACTTACCGAGGCATGTTTTCTCAGGTCAGAAGTCGACTTTTTATATGCTGAAATGTCTGTCTGTTTTGGCAGACAGAGAAGACACAGCATTATCCTTTATTCTGTTCTTTTGCACTGTGTGTAAGCGAAACATGATTTGTATACGAGGCCAGGGGTGTTTATCCTCTTCTGTTGTAGCATCGGAGACAGATGCTTCTGCTAATTTTATGTTTTTATTTCCTGTCTAACATAGTTGAATATTTTTTTTCCTGCCATGCCTTCGGGTTGTGTGTGGTCATGTGACTACATGTGGTTATTATTACTGCGGCTGATTGGTCAAACGGAGTCATGTGATTATCGTTGCTACGTCTGATTGCTGAAACACAGTCATGTGATACCACTAGCATCCGCCGGCTAGATGTGTAGAATAAATGGTTAGAACTGGCGAGCATAGCCGAATGTAGCGGAGTAAGAGTAACGTTTCTTCTTCACAAATCTAATCAAGTAAAAGTAAAAAGTATGGTGCAGTAAAACTACTCAGAAGTAAAATGTTTTCAAAAAGTTACTCAAGTAAATCTAACTTGTTAATACCCACCTCTGCATGTACTGTAAGGACCGTTTTCTTTTCAAGATATTGATTATGTTCATTGTTATCAGGTGCTAATAAACAGAAACAATAAGGAGAAATGATAATGTACGTATACAACAGAAAGTCCAGGTCAGAGGAGGTTTAAAGTGCAAGGCTGATCAGTTTCAAAAACCATATCATTATCTTCCATTATTTGACACTTACAATACCCACGGCTCATTTCATACCTTTTCCCGCATAGGGTTCTTTTCTAGCAATTGTGTTTGATGTTTAAAGTTTAGCATATATTGAAGATTGAATAACTAGGTTACCATAAATCAAAATTTGGTGCCATTATTAGTTACCTGCCAAGTGGACAGTGATCCAAAACTACAGACGTTGTTCTTTATCTAAGTCCTGTCAATGATGAGAAGGGTGGGGGGTGGGGGGGATTCCTTCCATGGTCTGAACAGACATACATGGTTGAACCAGTCATGGAGAACTAATATCTCGTCCTTGTCTTTATTTATGTCCTGACTCTCATGACACACCGGCTCAGTATCACCTCTCTCACTCTCGCTCGCTCATACTTGTTCACGTTTTCTTTTGAAACATGAGTGTTTGAATTACAAAGGCCCATCGCTGTTGTCTGGTATCACAGCCCTGGTGGGCCACCTGTTTATTATCTGCCCCTTGGAGCATTGTTCGTTATCATTGACCATTGATAAGCTTAGCTTTTTGTGCCTCTGGACCATAAAGGCAAATGGATACCTCGGCATAAGACATTTTATGCGAATCTGTTTCACTCTGTCAGTCAGAAACCACAACTGGGGCTTCAATGTGTTATGTTAATACGAACAGTTTTGTTTTGGCTTAAAATTAATACTACAGCGGGTTGCTTTCAACCTTCTGCAAGTCTAAACCTGTACCATTTTCACTTTAGTTTGCTCTTGTTCTAATTCAGCGTGATATCTGTGGTGCTGCTGCCTTGTTCTTACTGACATGCTGATCTCTATTAAAGATCACATTTCCATTTTTTATACATCATATCAGTCTCTTGCCAGATCCTTGCAGGAGGCAGTTCACATTGTCTCTCCATGCATTGATAACAAGGTGATCACTATTTAGATAGCTGTTACTGAACCAAGAACTTAAACATTTCTGCAGCAAATCCAATACATATTGTTATTCTGCACTCTCTATTCTTTAAAATGGTGCCCTGCTTATGTATATATACATGCAAAGCAGCCTACATACGGTACATGCCAAAATATACAGTACTGAAACTCGCACATCGGGGAATGCGTATTTGCATTTGTGAACAGGGCATAGCTCCAGACACACTTGTTACCAGTATGGAAAAGACAGTTTAGTTGTGCATTTGTTGCTGGAAATGGGCCTCTTGATGGAGGACAAAGTGTTCAAAGTTGAGAATTATTTCCACTCATACGAAAGTGGTCGTGAATGGGGACAGAGTTTAAAAAAGGTGTCAGAACAATTCCTTCCCATACCCGTCCCATTCCACACATCTTACACCTCCTAATGTCTACTTAAGGAGAACGTGTTCAACTGTGAAGATCCGCACCATCATTGATGTTATCATGTGATCATCAGAAGAGAGGCGTGTGTATAAATGTTTTTGGCTGACTTTTTATAATATACATACTGTATATATCCATGGTTTCCCATACAGACCTGGTATTTCAGCCAATCACAAGCACTATGTACATTTAGAAAGTAGCTCAGACTAGCTTCATGGCGAAAATGATTTGCTTATAATAGGAATTTTCATTTTATTAATTTTTAGATTTTGTTATTATTGATTTTTCATTTTTATTTATCTTCTCTCAAACTGACAAAATTGCATGATAGAACATTTAAAGAAAACTGGACAAAAGAAGGACATCTTTATTCACCCTCACTCACTCATTCATTGTCTATACCGCTTTATTCTGTATTCAGGGTCGCAGGGGGCCTCTACTCTATCTCAGGAGACTTCGTGCATGAGGCGTGGTATACCCTGGACAGTTACTCCATCGCAGGACACACACACTCACATACTACGGGCAATTTGGGAACTCCAATTAGCCTAATCTGTATATAACCGGTGTACCCAGAGGAAACCCACCAAGCAACTGCATGCACACACAGATGGGAATCGGGCCTGGCCTGAAATCGAACCTGGACCCTGGAGGTGCAAGGCGAAGGTGCTAGCTACTACACCACCGTGCTGTGTAGCTTTGTTCACTTCACATTAAATACAAAAGCACTGTATATGCACTAATTGCAAATCAAAAGTAAATAAAAAATGGTTAAATGATGTTTTGGGTAAAAATGTGTATAAATTAAATCCTTCATCTTTAGCCATAATTAATCAAATTCAAATTTTATTTGTCACATACACAATCCTACACAGTACGATATGCAGTGAAATGCTTAATCACTAAACATAAAATCCTTTAATGTTTAGTGATTAAAGGTAACTTGTTACGCTTCGCTATTGAGTCAGGCTAGGTCAGGTGCTTGTCTAAAAACGATAAACAAGCATGCAACTTTTTTTCTTTTGTAGTTGAATATTGCCCATCTAGGGTATGGTTTTGTTCTGTGCGACCAAATGCCTAAGCTAAGTGCCTGGTGTATGTATCATTTTTGCCTGACAGGTGGAGGGGAGAAAATGTTCTTGGTTTTTCTTTCCATGGTTTTTGAAAAGGAAAAGGTCTCTCCCTTGGTGCGTAATGGATTTGTCATGCTTGTAATGGAGTTTGTCGACAGGTATGAAAAAAGTATTGAAAAAGTGTGAAACTAGAGAGCAAATGAATATTTGAGCAGCATGGTTATGGTTATGAAAGTTTAATGGCGTCACGATTGTTCTTTTTTTTTCAGTGCATCATGCTAATTGTACAAATATGTCAAAATAAACAAGCGAGGTAGTTGATGTTATTAATTAGCTTCTTTTTTTAAAATATAAGTTTATTTACTTTCAGCATTCTGTGTAATCAGGCTGCAAACTGTTTACACTGAAAGTGCTAGGCTAAATGTACTGTACGCATGAGCTTCTTGTTGGTTTGATGCGTAATAATTCAGAATCAGGTGAAGTGCAGTTTATTCATGTCCAATGCCTAAAGATCGTGAAACAACATTTCCTAGATGAAAATGGCCTATATTTATTTGATTATTGATTAAACCCCTTCTCCGTTTCCTCTCTCCTTTAACAACTTGTTACAGTACATTAAATGTAATCATTTTCCTCCTTCAAGCAGAAGCATTCTTCACTAGCACTTTATTTAATTTACCTTTACAGTACCAGTGACCTGCTAATCAGGCCCCTTCAACCATCTCTCACTCATAACGTACTCAGCGTCAATTGACTCACAAAGGTTTGCTGGACAATTCAATTGCATACTTCACTCATGCATAACGTATGTGAACATTTCCCGCATAACATATACCTTATTCGTATTTCTCACCTACGCACATCTTAAACAAAAAAGATGCTGTGTGTGGACCAATAATATTTGTCTGGCTGTTAATATGCCGGCGGTGGAAGTAAAGGAGCGGCCTCCATCTGCTGCAGCTCTCCAGTAGATTTACGAGTGTGTGAGGTCGGATATCAGTACCTGCTATGACATGCTTGATTGCTAATAGGGCTGGGATAGAGTGGAAGGGTTGGGTTGTCAGAGTGAGGTCCAAGGATCTTGGCTGAAGAAGCCGTCTCTTGTGGAGTGGAATATAAATGGAAAGCCTGAACTTCGAACTAATTATTGGAGAACTTGCTCTTTCAGTGAACTATGAAGGGAAATTACAATAGAAAGTAATTATCATCATGGTGTTGCCCTTTATGATAATATCCCAAGATCTAGCGCTGAAATAATTATTCGATATTTTAGGAAGATACTCAGAATTGTTCGAGTAAATTGACTTTTTCTGCTGACTCAGAAAGCATAGATTCCACCGATGATTAGAGATTCCCTCTAACAAGATGCCCCTATAGATTCCCTGTAACAAGATGCTTGGATATAAATAACTTAGATAAGATGTCTAGTTTTGAATGTGTACTGTGTCAGCCTATAGAACTATCAATTTAATGGGAAAAGAGAAAATGCCGAAATTTGTGTTCCCACGACGCCTGAACATCAGGATTGTTTTTCCTTTGTCCAAGGATGTTTTTATCACAGCCAATTTGGTCAAACCTACTATATGAATTTTTCATGGCTCATCATATGTCTCAACGAAAAGTACAGAATGTCAGCTATTGTATGCATAATACAAGATGATTTTACTTAATTTACCCAATAGCTAGAGGGAAAGAAGTCCAACATTTCCAAGACTCCCATGAGCTTGTTAAAGTGTGATATAATAAAACTGAACCTGACACCTAGGGGCTTGAAGTCTCCGTTGTGATCCTAAACACATAATTACATAAGAACACCTGAGGGGAAAAGATAAATTTTAACTTGTATCACATGTCACAAAAAGAACAGAGAATATGGTTTTATTATAATTTTGTCTCGCAGACATCACCTTTATTATTTTTCCTTTAAGGATGCCGTTTGGCTCTAATCACTTACTAAACTCTGCTCATATGCAGTAAGGGAAAAGGTAATAAAATAAAATGCCATGTTAACCTCGCCAGCAGGGTTTGTGGGTTAATGCTATTCTTAGTCCTTTCCCTAATGAATTTGCATTAGCATATGTTTTTGATAGAGATTAAGCACTTCTGTATGTCGTTCTGTGAATGGGCCTCTGCTAAATTCTGTAAATGTAACTTTATTGTTTAATACCGTGTCTGGGGCCAGTAATGGGTTCTTAACACACATTAAGCTCAGGTGATATTCATAACTAGGGGTGCTCCGATCAGGATTTTTGGGGCCGATCACCGATTGCCGATCGGTATTGGCCGATACCGATCACCGATTACAGGGTCTACTTGAAGCCTTATTATGTAGCATTATTTATTAAACTATATCCAACAACAATGTAAATTAAGTATTGAAATTACAAGAAGAGGAATATCATGAATTGCCAACTGTATTTATTGGCAAGCAACATGTGCAACACGTCAGCTTAAAACATAGCAGCCTGTGCTTGGTTAGCAATTGGGAACAGCATAGAGCTTGACAAATACAACTTTCCTGTAGAGTGTGTAAAATAAAATAAAATAACAGACAAGTAGGACGTGAGTCGCCGGAAGTTCTGCAAGGACCGCCAAAAAAAAAAAACATGTTTAGTGTAATTTCATGTTCTGTTTAATTAAACGTATTTAATTTTTTGCACGGAAAGATGGAAATGTAATCACACCGCCAAAACTCGCGGTGAATCATGATGAACCGTACTTATGGCCACCGCGTGAAACTGTTTAGGTGAGATAGCGGTATTACCGAAAGCAGAGTGAGTGGCGGCGCGCGAGTTGCTGAGCTCTCCCGCTCTCTTAGCGCTAGCCAACTTTGAAAACTGCTCGTGTTCCTTTACATGACTAACCTTCAAATGTCTGATGAGGTTCGTGGTGTTAAAATGCTTTGGGTGCTTCCGCATCGTGGAATTGGCTTGTTACACAGGTTGCAGATTGCTAGTGTATTGTCTTTTTCACACAACACGTAGAATTGCCAGACCGGTGAAGCCATTTTAGCAGCGCGCAAAAAAATGTCCCGCGAGTTTTGCGTCACCTGATCGGCTTTTCTATATCGGCCATTATAGAGACTGCCGATCAAACTTCCCAAAGCAATTATCGGCCGATTATGATCGACGACCGATCAATCGGAGCACCCCTAATTATACCACGTCTCACAAGCTTGACTTTAAGTTTATGTTAGAGTTTCACTTTTTGTTTAATATAGAAAGAAGAAAAAACCTGTCAAGGATACCATCTGACTGACAGCCAACAAAAGACCTTTCCTGTACTCTGAAACTTTTGCAGAATCGCAGAGAGCCAAGCAGGGTGTAACTTTTTCAGATCCTGTAGCTAGTGGCCAAAAAAGTGTCGAACGTATTTTAACTGTTTAACACTGACCGTAATATTCTGCTCACAAGGCTTCTGTTAAAACCAAGCAAATATGATAATATCTAACTTTAACTAATTAAGATTCTTCCTCAGGAATATACAGAAAAGTGGTGACCAAAAGCATTGACATCTTATGCCATGTATTATAGTTCTCCCTTTGGTGATTTCACTAATTCCTTCTAACATATCTGACTGGAGAGTTGTGCTGATTACAATTAGCTGGTGTACTGTAGTTCACTTTCTGAAGCCGTAGTGTCCACCTCTGCATAAAAATGGCTAAAACTCATAAATTCTCATGGCGAATTTCTGTATATGATCTTCAGGAACTAATCAAAAAGGTATGGTACTGCAGACGTCTTTCTGACTCAACAAAGCACTTCATACGTATACAAGTACTGATTGCTGTTAAGCAATTTGTTGCAAGACAAACAAACAAACAAAATTATTTTACAAATTTATGAATACCATTAAAACATTGAATTTGTATCATTTAACATTTGTCATTAAAACACTGAAGTATCGTCTCAATACTTTTGGCCCCCACTGTATACTTGTCTCCATCTACAGTATTTTTTAAAATATATTATATAATACCTAATCAAATTTAATTACATTTGTTCTCAATGATTATTACGCGACATTATTACTTAATGAAATAAAGTAGATAATGCCTTTATTTAATAAAGAACTTTTCTGTTAATTACTCACACTTATTTAACTACTTCAAGAAGAAAATTGTAATTAATTAAACTGCATCAAAATGCATTTATTTTTTGTTGCTAGCAATAACTGAACAAACAAACTAAATAATAATAAAAAAAAATGTATATATATATTTTTTAATTGTTAAAGTGCACTGAGCTGTCCCATAAATTAATTATTAAAAATACACTTTCATGGCCTAAAATGTTCACTTAATTGTTTATAAGCATATTACTATTATTGTTATTGTTATTATTTTTATTATTATCAAAGTTTGCCATGTGTTCGAACATATTGTACCATAGTGTGTGTTTTATATCTTTTCTCTCTTTGTCATCCAGAACTTTGGTCAACTTTTCTTGTTTCAAAATTGATTTGACTTGATAAAAGGTAATTACTTTTAATACATCCTGGTAAATTATGGAACGTTTGTTCAAAACATTTAAACGAGCCTGCTTTTTACATAAAACATGTGATGTGAAATATAAAAGACCTGTCCATTGTATAACCGATCTACCCATTATTTCCTAAGATTAAGCATTATGTGCAAGGGTACAGGGTCAAGCTTTACAGCGCCAAGAACTGATTGAGTCTAAAAGCTGATGTTAATAATTCAAATGTGAATTCATGGATCTTGTCCGTTTGTGCCATGAAATATCATGCTAGGGTGATTTCATTTTTTTTTTTTTTTTTTTTTTTTTACCAAAATGAGGTTGATATGGAAGAGGTCAATGAGAGGCAATGCTTTTTGATGGCTTCTAGCTTGTGTTCTTCGGAAATGAAACAGAATCATGAAATAAGCGCATAGAAGGTACTGGCCTTGGCATCAATAAATGAAGGTGACTATTTTAGTTATTCCACCGTTTTCTCTAGATTGAGCCTACTTAATAGGAATGTGTATTGCTCAATTTTCTCTTCATACTGTCTGCTCTGTAATGTATTGGTATCCATCATCCTTGAAGGACATTAAGGGGAAAGTTATGTCATGCCTAAATTGAACACGTCTGTGTTCTTCTCAGGGGGCTGTTGGTGCATATGAGACTTTTCCATGCTGTTTAAAACAAGGGGACGATGCCCTCTAGTCCATATTGTCCCCACGCAAAATTTTAAATTATGGAAAAAATAGTGTGCATGCTGTAGTTTAAAAATGTGCCTGTTTTAAAAAAAAAATGCCTGTTTTTGGTTTCATTATGTTTTACAGGTTGAAGGATGATCATAATATGCACTGTTGTTCATCGATTTAGCTAACAGTTTTTCCTAGTTGAGGTTATGCTGTGCTGTTTTACTTCTGCTCCTCAGTAAGGATTTCTTTCTTTCTTTCTTTTTTTGCAGTTATGTATTTGATGTCTTTGCCTTGCATTTTATTATTTTTATGATTTGGATTGTTTAATGTTCCTGGTAGACCTGAAGTTTGCGAGCTTTCATTGAGCACTGAGTGGATAGTTGCAGCGTACTGTATGCCACTTTATTTACCAATGCCAACCTGAATTGAACCCTGAAAAGTGGCTCTCAGGTTTAAAAACAGATGGGATGAGGATTAATACATTATAAAGAGGAAATAACCCAATAACCCAGTAAGGACCTGTTCAAATCAACTCCCCACTGTGGTGACATTTTGATATCTGTAATAAATTCAAGAGCGTCCTGCTCTGGGATCACAGAAGACCTAGGTTTAAACTTTTAGAATGCATTCATGTGTATTTTTGTGTATCATTTTTGAACTTAAGGGGAAAAATGAGAATCCTTTGGTAGCACTGTACCCCTTACTGGGAACAATGAACTGTTCCCCCATTATCTCACTGGTACTTGGTTAGTAACCTAGTAACCCAGTGTAAGGATCTATCCTATAATGGAAACTACAAAAGCATTTTTGTAAGTCTCTCTGGATAAGAACAT
Organism: Clarias fuscus; assembly: GCA_030347435.1. Lineage (NCBI taxonomy): Eukaryota > Metazoa > Chordata > Actinopteri > Siluriformes > Clariidae > Clarias > Clarias fuscus. Next base: position 19,958,733 of record CM059219.1, read on the forward strand.
CTTTCCAACACCTAAATGTAAATCTCTGGTTGCTTGCAGTTCGGTCAACGTTTCTCTGAGTGAAGGTGGACGCCCAACCCTTCGTCCAACATCAGTTGAACACAGCTATTCCAAAGTTAGATCAATACATGCCTCCATGGTTCTTGTCATAGCTGGAATGTTCAGCTAGTTCTTATTGGGGACTTTGCCCCACCCACTAGGTTTCAGCAGTTAACTGATCTTGGATAGGAAGACCCAGTCACCCATGCAGCACCACATATTGTATCAAGGCCATAGCTGGGAACATTTCTTTGTATACCTTGGCAACATCCTTTGAGTACCTTTCAGGCATGAGAGAATTTATTGGAGTTGTCACAGTGGATGACAAGGTGGTTATGAAGCTCTTAAGAAGGGTTTTTGGAGATCGATTAGAACCTGATGTTGCTGATCCTGCAGGTTTACCACTAGATGATGTGAGCCAGAGGTCTATCCACATTACATCATTGTATGAAAAGCGCACAGGGTTTGTTGTCAATAAAACATACTACTCAGAGGACGGCAAACACCTTAGGACTTTTTTATTCTTAGTTCACACATCTCCTAACTGTGAATACGGAATAGGACAAACAAAATAAAAACATTTCACACACATATACACACACAGACTTTTGCGAGAGAGAGAGAGAGAGCATAAATATAGCATTGGGAGTAATTGGCATGTGTGTCCTTCACTCCTTTACCTTTTTTTGGCTTCTCAACCACATCACACCTTTCCTACGGACTGCTAAATCCTATTTACTTGCAACATTAGGCATATGAGAATTGAGAGTGAGATCATAACAGGTAGAAATACCCAGCTGGATACAAACTGTAGTCACAACAAACAGTATTTCTGTCATTTTGTTGGTTTTTGTGTGAGATCTTAAGAAGTAATATTTATACAGCCTAATTCCTTTCTTTAGGCAATACAGTCAGCCGCCTTGGTATTTAATTACTTTTGCTTGACCACCCCCCCCCCCTCCCCCCTTCTTTAATTATGAGATGTTTCACACAAATTGACTCTTCATCTGAGAAACACAACTAATATTAAGTAAGTTGTTTGTATCTGATTATTTATTCATGTATTTATTTATCGTGGTCAGGGTCATGGATCTAGAGTCCTCTCAGGGTGTTATTCTAAGAATAAAAATGTACAAAAACATGTTTTACATTTGCCTTTGCTGTAACCACGCTGATGGTGATTTACTTTTCAATAACAGCAAAAAGTATTACATTTTTCTTATACTACAGAATTTTGCCTAGGCTTGCAAAGATCACAATTAATTCCTGTTGTCACGTACAGTACAGTACATTATATCAGCTAGAAATTCCTTCACTAGCCTGTCTTTGTTTTCTCCATGTAACTTAAAAAATGCATTTTAAAAGCCAGACAATTCTTCCAATTAGACATTCCAGTGGAGACTAAATGGTGCCTAAACATCTCCTAACAGAAAGCTTTTGATTAATGTACAATTTTCCTCGTAAAGGAGTATAAAAGCCTAAAGAAATTTATTGTTTTTTTTCAGCATAATGTTACATAACTGTTAGTTACGGAACATTAATCAACAGTTTTTGTCTTTCCAGATAGAAGAATTCATAGAAGGATAAACTAAAGTTATGAGACTGTACCCATGTCTTGACATTAGGTACTGACATTTTGCTGGCAGCGACTGACTTTGTAACCATTATTTATTCCACTTCTGTGTCGTGTACGGTAAAAGCAAGGCGTGGGTGTTTTAATAAAGCAAGGATGTACAAATATATTTCGTCAGAGTGATTTAATTAAAAGGCTTTTTGCTATTTTGCTCCGGAGCCACTAAAAACGTTGCTGTTGGACGAGAGCATTAAAATGACACACCAGAAAGACCAATACATTTGCCAGGAATTAGACTACATGGATTGATTTTGACAGCTTCGAAGATTTACAAGTGTGCTGTAATCGGTTCCAGTGATTGTGTTTAACCTCACAATATGCTGTTGTGTCAAATCTCATCGGCAGTCATGACTAATTTTATGCACTGCAAGACATACACCGAGCACATGATTGTGGTCCATGTCATCCCATTCATTGAAAACAGGCTTTTTTCTACAAATAGTTGCTTGGAGAACTTCATATCCTCCTCATCTATGGAGAAGATGATGGGTTTGACAGGTCCCAGGTGAGCCTTATAACCCCTGACCCAAATATTTAGGTGGATGCCAGGGAATCTTCTATTTAAACCATTGTGCATGCACAATAGCACGCTTCTAAGTTACAAAAAAAAGAAGACAAAGAAGAAAAAAAATTCCCTGCTTCCCACAATGGTCCCATCCATTCAAAATGATTGACAACCCCGGATAGTAAAATATGTATCACACCCCTCCACCCACATCCTGTTTTGGAAAAGGAAACCCAGGAAAGCACAGGTCTTATCTCTCCTGAACACCTGTGCATGGCCTACTTTGGTATTCAAGAGTTCACACATAAATATGTGAAAATGCTTTTTTTTTTGTTGTTCTCTTAGGGCCATTGCAGACTTTAGATACAAACCGCTTGTCGCATTGTACTGCACTTTTTACCATTCTCCTCTTTTCTGCTCAAAGATGACTTCTTATCTGCCACACTTTTGCTTATATTTTATGCAGCGCTTGACCCTCATCTGGCTTGTAAATGGTTTGGAGCTAGCAGACCAGATTAAAGGGTTCTGGTGCATCACATCCAAATAAACACTGGATCATAAATGGTTCATTGGGGTCTCTGATAAAGAGTCATGTCAAATAGTTTCAGGAAACAAACTGGAAATTTTGCATCAAATTAGACCATTTATTTACTGCTTCATCAAGCCATTCATTTTCCTAAATATCCTTTAGTTATTTGTTTTTAAATGTCAGAATTGCCCAGGCACTCTTTAAAAAAAATAAAAAATCTTCCTCGCAAAATATTTTAACTCTATGAAGGTCACAGTTAAGGGTGGACTGTAGCCTGGTTCTCATTTTTAGGCAATATGACTGTTCCAAGTTATCAAGTTACTTCCTGTTTCATGTTTACTGCTGTTTTTTATGTTTAGTGGATGAGATGGAAGTCTTTATTTATACTGTATATCAAACCAAACTTTTATATTACAGAAACACTATAAATAGTTCACCTTTGTGGTACGAGCACTTGCCCTGACAGAATATAAAGAAAAATGATTGCGTATGAAAATGGATAAAAGTCCTCTTGAGAGAATGTCTCCTTGTTTGCAAGTATTTCTGCCTGATGACATGTTATGCATCATAAAAGCACTTCTCCTCTTTGCTTGAGTGCTGGGATCATTTTGCAAATCTGCTTGCACGGAAAAAACTGATTCATGGTTCAGAAGGAAACCTACTGTATGACTATGAAACCTCCTAAAAAAAAAAAAAAGAAAAAAAACAGAATCAGTCACACATATAGACTCAAACATTCAGGATAATTGTGAAAATACCTCCAAACTACATACATACAGTACATGTGCAGTCTACGCCCCAGACTCTGATACTACTTACCAACACCTATTAGATAAACCCACTCTCTTTTGACAAATGTGTGGCCTTTGTGGGTCTTACTCCTTTATTCTTTCATATAGTATGTTCGTTGTACCATTTAATTCGATCAGCACTTTGGTCAGTGTGAGGTGTTTAACCGTGCTTTATTATATATATATAAACCTTGCTTTATTATTTGTGTTCACTTTTCCTGGTGGGGATTTCAGTGACAGTTCAATTATTGCATGCACAAAAGTTGGGCCACTAGAAAGTAGTAGATGCTGGTTTGGCCCTTGTTTCAGTTTGTTGTAATAACAAAAAGGCCATGTTAAATGATGTTCCCTTCCGTTGGATCGATACGCTCAATACGGTAAGCTAAGTCAATACCGTGGTGCATGTGGTGTTTTCGGTGTTATTTCTAATCCAGTGCTAAATAAATAATTTGTTGAAAAACATAGCAAGTTTAGTCTGTTAAAGTCAATTTCCGGCAACCTTTTTAATGCATGTATATTACCCAAGTGTGTTGAGTGACATTTAGAGATGTGGAAACCTTGCCAGCACAAAATTACATAGTTTGTGATATATATATATACACACACACACACAGGCACACTATCTATCTATCTATCTATCTATCTATCTATCTATCTATATATATATATATATATATATATATATATATATATATATATATATATAATATATATAAAATTAGTGTATGGTCTTTCTGTAACTATTGGAAAAACAGTATATATGCCAATTAGGCATAACATTACATTAACATATTGTGATACCCGAGCCTCCGATCACACAGAAAAGCCAATGCAGCACAAAAAAAAATCAGTTTCCAAGCTTCAAAACTCCCCAGACTGAGTGCTTATTGGACAAACAACAAAGAAGTCTGATCCAAGGCACAACACACAAAGGGTCTGCTGCCAACATCCTGGTGCCAGACACACCAAATCACAGCCCCAGAGGTATTGGTAACATGCGGAACCTACAGTACACAAAACTGTTAATGTCTGCTGACATCTGGCTGACGTACAAATATATACAGAGTATATATTAAAACATTGAATTTCACTTTTGTTTCAATACTTTTGGCTAAACCCCTTCTTTATCCAGCTGTTATCAAGCCATCACCATGTATTTCCGTTACATACTAAGTAACAGGAATAAACATGAACTAACCTGAATTTTCTTCCTTTGATCCTTTGTGGTGTTAAGCTCCCTCTGCTCCTTGTCCTCCTCCCCCACTGCATTTCATTCTGTCAGTTTTTTTTTTTGTTGTTGTTGATAGATACTGTGTCCACCGACAGTTCTGCAAAGAGTGACAAGTGTGCACTATGGCCTCTCTAAGGCTGAGGGCATTTTTTAAAATAGTTTTGTGCCCTGACCCTTTTTGCCCCATTGCTTTTGGCAAACTAGTAGGGTTACAAATCTGAACCTAGTTTGGCAGCTCTGTTTCATGGGCTTTTAACTCCTCAAATGTTTCATGTTAAAACATGATTGCATTACTTTCATAAGGAGAAGTGGCATAAAATTATATCTGCTGTAAAATACATACAGGTTCAATCAAATACATTACTTTTACTTTAGGTAAAATATCTAGCTCTAGCTCAGTTTGCAAAAAAAATTGCATAATCATGGTTATGCTTTTAAAAGCCACAATAATAGGAACACCTATGCCCTTGCCCATTTATCTACAGTATTGTTGCAGCAGCACATAACCTAATAGAGATACAGAAGAAGAGCTACACTTTAAACACCAGAATGGGGGGAAAAAAGGAAAAAAGTGAACTCAGCACCTTTGACCATAACATGATTGATGGCGCCACACAGGCTGGCTCCTTCAATTATTATTTAAAAAAAAACCCTGCTGATATTCTTTTCCCCACAGTAAGCCTTTAGTAAGCCTTTACAGTTTACACAGAATCAAGAATTGAGAAGAGAACAGGCTTAATATAGGGCAGTCCATAATTAGAAATAAAGAATGGGAACCAGGATCAGAACCAGGAAGTACAATGGATTATAGGAACTTAACAATACCAAAGTAGTGATTACACATCTCATCGAACAATGGATCAGAGAAGCTATAAAGAAAATAGACAAACTCACCTAGAGCACAAAACAGGTGACCAACAATCCAAGAGAACAGAATTGCAAACGGAACTAGAGCAAAAGCCAAAACATACATGAGCACATGATGTTCGTCGCCATGGGAACTGCAATGTGCGATGAGGAACAGTGACGGACACTATTTTTTATGCTACATATTTTAAAAAGGTATTTAACATGTGCCATGGAAACGGAAAATTATCTTGTTTGTGTTTGCAGTGGCTTGGCAGGAAATCACAGCCTCTTCCTTTGAGACGCTTTCTTGACATCAGAAAATAGGCATATCAGGTTCTAATAAGCCTGGTTTATGACAGTGACTGTTATGAGTGGGGTTATTTTATGATAATGCTGCTGTTTTGGTGATTTTCAAGAGATGAGATATGTGCTGCTTACTGATGCATCTGCCTCCTTTTCTCACTCTCCGATGCTACATATCTTCTTGAAAATAAATATTCATTTGTTAAAGTGATAAATCTGTTCCTGGAGGAAAACGACAGTCAAAGAACCAAATTTGCCTTTTTTCTTTTATGACTGCTTCAACGAACTCCTTGCGTTGCCTCCAAACAACACACAAACACACAAAACCTTCACATTTTTTTGTGCTTAACCAGAAAACCAGAAAAAAAGGAAACTATATTGTTTTCTCCAGGGTGGGTGTGTCTGTGCCTTGTGACGGGCTGACGCACCATCCAGTATGAGCCCTGCCTTGTATCCTAAGCTCCCTGGGGTTGCCTGTGACCCCACACAAGATAAGCAGTATGGAAAATGAGTGAATGGGTGTTTTCCACAAACACGAAATAAATTGGTGTCCTTGAAATGAGCTTTTCCTTGCTGGCTTAGTAGCTACCTAAAGCCATTTAGCTGCATGCGTAAAGGTGATTCATTCATCAAGGTACCTCCAACTCATCATCGTTTCATGTCCTCATAGTAACATAAATGACATTGGCCAAGACGAATAAAGCAGTATGATAGAGCAGGTACTCAATTCCTCTTTCATGCCTCTTTCATCAGATCTGGAAGTACCCTGCAGATCCATGTTGCAGGTGTGACACCAGCCACAGTTGCACTTGTAAGTGGCTCACCGCACGTTCTGCATCCACAATAAGTGACTGTAAGTGATTAAAGTTTTTGGCAGTGGGCTGCGATATGCCCTAGGAAAGCATTAATCTTGCAGGATCCTGGCCTCTCCCTAAAGAGGCATGATCAAAGTGCAGTGCTGGGGCTCAAGGACAGCGGAGGACTTCAGGGGAAAAGGGCTGAAAGGAGGCAGCTTAGGAGCAGATGGAAAGTTCAGACCCCGGCTTGTTTCAGCAAAATGTCAGAACTGTAAAAAAGATTTCATAACCCATCAATCATGTGTGGCCGCCACTCCTGAAATAGTCAGGGGGTGACGGAAATTAGACCTCTCTGTTGAACTGTGGAGGTAATTACTGGAGATTGGCTTGGGTGACTTCATTTTTAGGAAACCAGAGAGCCAGGAAAGTTACATCAAGCCAAGTCTCAACATGTCAGGTGTGTACAGAGTGCAAATCAAGACAACCAACTTCATTATGTGACACCTGACAGCCTGTGCATGTGTTCGTATGCGTGTTTTTTTTTTCTCTTACAAGGGTGTCTGGATTTTTTTTTCTTGTGACGGTTGAACATTGCCTGTGAATATTGCCTGTGAGTCTCTTGAAAGAATATACTCCAATCTTCATGGCGCTTATTTTCAATCAATCTGGAGAAGTTATTGAGAACAAGGTTTACCTTTGTGACTGAACGAATCACTTTATTGGTTGAGCTATTTTTTTATTTCACCATGATGTGAAATTTTATTTGACGTGCAAAGTGTTCTCTGGGCTTGCCTTACTGAAATAATATTTTACCTTGACTTTGCAAAACTGTAACGCTATCATCTTTTATTAGTGGTTTGTGCTTAGGTTGATTAAGAAGGAGATCATCACAAGTGATTTATAGCTGCTGGATTACATGCTGGTACTGTAGCTTTTGATTTAACTTTCATGGGAGCTTCTTGCTGCTTGTAAATGTGAAATATTTTCACTCCCCCTTATGAAGTTTATCATGATTGTTCACAGTTTATTGAGCCCCACATAACCTACTTTTATCAACCCTACTTTTTCCTTCATTTGGTCATCTGTCAAGTTATTTATAGTTATTTCATTTACATGCTTTGTTTTTGTACATGCAGTATACAGGTGTTTGAAACGGTTAAGGCTGTGGGTTCAAGCCCGGGCACCAGCAAGTTTCCACTGGTGAGCCCTTGAGAAAATCCTATCTGCTCCAGGGGTGCTTTATTTTGGCTGCCTTTGCGGTCCAGCTTCCTATCTCACTCACTCACTCACTCATCATCTTTACCGCTTAATCCTGTATTCAGGGTCACGAGGGGGCCTGGATCCTATCCCAGGAGACTCAGGGGACAAGGCGGGGTACAACCTGGACAGGGTGTAGGGCACACACACTCACACACTCATTCACACACTACGGCCAATTTGGGAACGCCAATTAACCTAACCTACATGTCTTTGGACTGTGGGAGGAAACCGGAGTACCCGGAGGAAACCCACCAAGCACAGGGAGAACATTCAAACTCCATGCACACAGAGACGGGAATCGAACCCGGACCCTGGAGGTGCAGTGCTAACCAATACACCACTGTGCCGCCTAGCTTCCTAACTGAAGGAAAACAAACAAACAAACAAACAAATCACCGTGCTGTACAGTACATTTAAAAAAAGAATTTATCATTATTATTATTACTCACAATCTCTTTTTGGCCAAAACCAAAAATCGTCAAACTGGTATAGTCAGGGTGCCTTTACATTTGGTCATTCATACTATTATAATATTTAATAATTAAATTTTGTGTGCATAGATAAGTGACCTTCATGGTGTAATTGCTTCATTAAACACTCAAGTGCATGGTCAACTCCCCCATGTTACAACTCTACATTAGCTTAAAATATCAAGCAGTCAGGGTAACACATTTGAACAATGTGTTAAAAGAAACTGATTTGATGAAAATATTGAAAGAGTAAGGTCAGTGTGGTTGTTTCTTTTTTTCACACTCTGTCACTAGCTTTAACCATTGGAACATTTGATAGAAACTGTTTTAATTACTGCAAATGACCAACATTGAGGTTATGTAAATTTTTTTTGGTAACTTTTCTTTAAGAGTTTTATGCATATGTCAAATTGGTCAAATAGAAAATGCTACAAATTCATAGAAATTGATTGGGAAACAAAAATCAGATAAAGGGCTTTTGTTAAAACTATGATTGAAAACTTTGATAAAAAAATTAGTTTAAATAGTAATTTTGACGCTAACTCTGCCTCACTTGAAAACTCAATTGGACAAAAGGCTGTTATAACCAGACCTACAAACAAACTTTGTTTGTTTAAACTTTGTTTTTCCATGAAAATGTTAAAACTCGCATGAAAACCAACTTGGACAAAATAATTCACAACAATAGCATACACGTTAGCTCAGATGGTCTGAACTAATGGTAGGCTGCCGGAAGGGGGTTTGAATCCTGCCACTGCCAGGCTGCCACTGTTGGGTGCTTGGACAAGACCCTTAATCCTATACCCCTTGCAAAAGCAATAAAAAATAAATAATAATATCATCTAATCAATCAATCAATCTAAATCAACCATTTCTGTCTTAAGATTCTTAAGAAGCAGTACCAACCCTGGTAAGTTTATTATTCAAACATTCGAACAGGCTTAAACATATCCTTTACTTTTTGCCAGTCCTTTACAGAAGAGCGACATGAGCTTCACATGAAAATAAGACATGATTCAGATGCGAAATTCGCACGTTATTACACATGATCGGTTGACCGATTGATTTTTTATCACATTCAGCCTAGGGGAATTTAGATCTGTTTTTTCAGGTCATCACATACTGTTCCCATGTCATATGCACTTGTCTGAGATCAAATGCAGCTTCAGGGCATGGAATTGCATATGTATTTCTTGAGAAAGACATATATAGTATTATAGCATTATGACTTTTCTTCGTCTTTTTTCTCTTTTCTTTTATGTTTTTTTTTTCTTTTCTTTTTTTTTTTTGTTGCTTGAATGGCATTTACGTAATCCTACAGATGTTAATTTCTAAGCTGTTAAGTCATGCCATGAAGTAAAACGGAACAGACCATTCTTTTTGTTTCACTCTTTTAAGAGGAAGTACCGTGAGTGTTTCATGAATAAAGCATAAAGAGTATCAGCACTCAACCAGAGTTTATGCTTTTCTTCTCTTTGAAGAGGTTTTGTCTTTGTTGCATGAGTAACTACTCCTTATTTTATCCAATTTAAGTGGGCTTTTTTTTCTAGCATAGGACAAGTTGAAATTGATTGTTTCATTTTGCGAATAATAGGACAGTGTGTGCGCACGTGTGTGTGTGTGTGTGTGTGTGTGTGTGTGTGTGTGTGTGTGTGTGTGTGCATGTCAGCCAAGTTGTTACTGGTGTAAGCAACAGATAAGATGTATCAATATTTGATGGCAATCCATTTTGCTCTGCTAGAGTGGAGGTACAATTTTAGATTGAGGTGTGTGGGAGGGTGACTCTGAGTGGTGTGTGTGTGTGTGTGTGTGTGTGTGTGTGTGTGTGTGTGTGTGTGGGAATAAGACAGCGAGACAGATTATCAAAAGCAGAGAGACGAGGGAGAGAGAAAAGGAGAGAGAGATGCGAGTGAGTCTTTGTCGGTTTGTAGACACGCACGACTACACGGAGACACTGTCTCTCTCCATGAGAGAGGATTAGGCCGTGCTTTAGCACAAAGAGCTACTTACCTGATGAGGGGAGGAAACTTGACCCTGTCTCTAAACCTCCATAGTAATACTTACAAGAATCAGAAACGATTGTTGTCCCTCATTACCCATAATCTCCTTCTTCGGTTTCATCATGCCATTCTTGTAATTTTTCCCGTCGCACAGTGACTTCTTAGTTCAGCCTCTTACTACACTTCATTAATTCTGTATAATAGGGTTACTTTTAACCCTAACTTCCATTAAGGTTTGATGCACATTTAACAGGAGCTACTTAACTATTAACATATAATGTATATTAATTTTAATGTAATTTTGTGGTTATTTGAGTCATCAGTACTTGCCTGTCAGTCATTTTCCCTTCTCATCAGCAAACTTTTTTCACCTTTCACTTTTTCTTTCGTTTTGATTTTGTTTAATATTTTGCTTTTTCACACCGCTCCGTGCAAACTCAGTTGTGTGTGAAATGCCATAAAATCATCAGAAATACTCAAACATCTGGCACCAACAAACATGTCATGGGCAAAGTCACTGATATCGCTGGATAATAACAGTACATGAATGAGCATATAAACAATACTGTTATTCCTAATAAAGAGGATGATCAATGAATGAACCTATGTATAAATAATGCTTGTAATAGAAAAAAAAACACAGTTTAATATTTTATACAAATGACCAAAAGGCATTCTTTATGCTCTGCAATCAACAAATATTTTCTTTTACAAAAAAAAAGTAAGTTAAAGCAATACAATTCCAGCAAAATCACATGCAAAGGCAAACCCCATTTTGTTTCAGGACAGATTCAATTCAAGGGTATATTTTACGCCCTATGATGATTTTTATATGAAAGTTAGAGAAATTACAGTCACTCAGGTATAAATAATAATGACAACCTTGCTGTACAGGGCTGAAATGGATCATACTCTAAAGCATGTGCTGCCAAAACAGGCTAGTCATTAACCATGGTTAATATACATCTGTATTCCATAATAATGTACTGTATAATCCCTTTATTCAGCACCATCATGAAGAGGTTCCTTTTTAAGATTAGTTCCTCTCTAGGTTTCTTACTCATGTAATTTCAGGGATGTTTGTTTGGCTACTGAAGCTCATTACTTATCTAATTCTATATCTGAATTTCTGTAAAGCTGTGACATGGTATCACTATAGAAATAAACATTAATTCTAGCTTAATGTGGACCGAGCCGAATGATTAAGTGAAATTAACAATAAGCATGTGTGAGTAAATTGGTTAATTTTTTACTGATTATTGCAACACGCTTCAGTCACGCCATGATCAAAAGGTAGAACATGCTAGAGTTGATTGAACGAATTTCAGCTATTATAAGCAAAAGAATAAGCCTTTAATTTTATTACATACATGCCATTATGAAATTACACACGTGGACAAAATTGTTGGTACCCTTCGGTCAATGAAAGAAAAACTCACAATGGTCACATAAATAACTTTAATCTGACAAAAGTAATAATTTTAAAAAATTCTATGAATGTTAACCAATGAAAGTCAGACATTGCTTTTCAACCATGCTTCAACAGAATTATTTAAAAAAATAAACTCATGGAACAGGCCTGGACAAAAATGATGGTACCCCTAGAAAATACTGAAAATAATGTGACCAAAGGGACATGTTAATTCAAGGTGTGTCCACTAATTAGCATCACAGGTGTCTACAATCTTGTAATCAGTCAGTGGGCCTATATATAGGGCTCCAGGTAGTCACTGTGTTTTAGTGACATGGTATGTACCACACTCAACATGGACCAGAGGAAGTGAAGGTAAGAGTTGTCTCAGGAGATTCGAAAGAAAATTATAGACAAGCATGTTAAAGGTAAAGGCTATAAGACCATTTCCAAGCAGCTAGATGTTCCTGTGACTACAGTTGCACATATTATTCAGAAATTTAAGATCCATGGGACTGTAGCCAACCTCCCTGGACGTGGCCGCAGGAGGAAAATTGATGACAAATCAAAGAGACGGATAATCCGAATGGTAACAAAAGAGCCCAGAAAGACTTCTAAAGAGATCCAAGGTGAACTTCATGCTCAAGGAACATCAGTGTCAGATCGCACCATCCGTCGTTGTTTGAGGCAAAGTGGACTACATGGGAGACGACCAAGGAGGACACCATTGTTGAAAACAAATCATAAAAAAGCCAGACTGGAATATGCCAAACTACATGTTGACAAGCCACAAAGCTTCTGGGAGAATGTCCTATGGACAGATGAGACAAAAATGGAACTTTTTGCCAAGGCACAACAGCTCTATGTTCACAGATGGAAAAATGAAGCATATGAAGAAAAGAACACTGTCCCTACTGTGAAACATGGAGGAGGCTCTGTTATGTTCTGGGGCTGCTTTGCTGCATCTGGCACAGGGTGTCTTGAATCTGTGCAGGGTACAATGAAATCTCAAGACTATCAAGGGATTCTAGAAAGAAATGTGCTGGCCAGTGTCAGAAAGCTGGGTCTCAGTCGCAGGTCATGGGTCTTGCAACAGGACAATGACCCAAAACACACAGCTAAAACCACCCAAGAATGGCTAAGAGGAAAACATTGGACTATTCTAAAGTGGCCTTCTATGAGCCCTGACCTCAAGCCTATTGAGCATCTTTGGAAGGAGCTGAAACATGCTGTCTGGAAAAGGCACCCTTCAAACCGGAAACAACTGGAGCAGCTTGCTCATGAGGAGTGGGCCAAAATACCTGCAGAGAGGTGCAGAAGTCTCATTGACAGTTACAGGAATCGTTTGATTGCAGTGATTGCCTCAAAAGGTTGTGCAACAAACTATTAAGTTAGGGGTACCATCATTTTTGTCCAGGCCTGTTCCATGAGTTCATTTTTAAAAAAAATAATTCCGTTGAAGCATGGTTGAAAAGCAATGTCTGACTTTCATTGGTTAACATTCATAGAATTCTTATTTATTATTACTTTTGTCAGATTAAAGTTATTTCTGTGACCATTGTGAGTTTTTCTTTCATTGACCGAAGGGCACCAACAATTTTGTCCACATGTGTATTTATTATAAGAATTATTTTCTTGCATATTTTGGTTAAATTAGGAAGCAGGGGTCAGATATGATACAGCAGCCCTGGAGTAGAGAGGGCTAAGGGCTTTGCAGATTATGTGCACATTTGCACATAAGGGCACTAAAGCACAACCCAGTGATGGGGTTTAACTCCAAACGACACATTAAAGCATTTACTGTCTGGCAAAAAAAAGAAGAAAAAAAGTCAAAATGAAAATCAAATGTCTTTGTGTGCCATTGAGAAGGTGATTAGATCTGTGATTCTGTTTTTTTTTTCCCCCTGCTTTTTTAGCTGCTTCAATTAAATCTGTCCAAACAAAATATTTCCCATTGCTATTTACATGTAACACGTACCCAGTTCAAAATCTTAAGTTGACTTAACTTGTAATTCAAATATTTGCTTTAGCTCAAGTAGCATTGGTTGTGGGCTCAATTAATTATATTTCTCTAGGGTTGATTTTTCACCTACTCAAAAAAGCCCATTGATGTAGGTGGCTCAAGTGATTGTTTTTCCATAAAAACAAGTTGTGCTATCAATGCCCAAACAGTTAAAACACACAAACATTACTTAAAAAGTTTATTTTTCCCAAACTAGTCAAATTGAAAACAGTGATCTGCATAAAACAGGTTTGCTTAAAAGTCAATAAAAACACCAGATGCTTGTCAGGCTCTTGCTGATTCTTTTAGATCACAATATCATAAAAAAAAATTGACTTTCAAAGAATTTTTCCCCAATGTGTGAGACACACAAAAAAAGAGTCTGTGGCAACAAGAGTATGTTTCTCAACATGTGAATCTGAGGGGAGCGTGTCCAATAATAATCGTTCGGATGGCTTCATAGGCGTCTGTCCAGTCTTTTAGAAATTCAATGTTTAGAGCAAAGACCTGACCAAACATCACTCCTGAAGCTGCTGCATAGTCACCCAGACCCTCAAGGACTACAGTCTCATCCAACAGCATGTTCACGCTCCTCTAGTAGCCCAAAATGGCCAGCCGTCATCCCTCTGACCCCAATCCTTAACAGCAGAGCTCTGGGCAAAGAAACAAGAGGAGTCTTATAAAGACAAAGATAATTTCATAATCATAATATTTAGTTATGATAAAAAATAAAATATATTAAAAACGGTATAAACCACCAGAGAGTGTAAAACACTGTTTCTGGAATTCTAATAATGAGTTAAAGCAGTGCTTTGTTCCATATTCAAAAGGGTTTCATATTTTCAAGGGTTTTACTTTGTCATTCTCAGAAGTAATTATGGCCATGTTTGGAGGGATGTTTTAAAATAACTGGGTGCAATTTGGTTTTCATACACATAGTGTAAGTTAGATAATAAAACAGATATACCACTTGTAGATGAGCATTAGCGACTCTGAAGCCAAACTAACAGGGATATTTTTATATCCCTTAACTTACTGAAGCACCGCGACTCCTTAACTGATAAACACTTTAGGGTTTTTCCTCGAACTTTTGTTAGCTAAGCGCTCACGTGGCCGTGTGCGCTGGGGTGGAGCAGGACACTGTTGTCGACATGACTTGTGGCTGTGTGGCTTCTAACAATGCCTGTGATTAGGTTCTGCTAGCTGTTAGCAAGTAATATATGTATTTTGGTAATCATGGAAAAAAGTGAATAAACTGCTGTATTACTCAACATTATGAAACCTAATTTATAACAGAATATCAGAGGAATAATATTGATTGTGATTTTATAGAAATATCCAACATACGAATACCAATTTGTGCTGCTTTTCTGCATTCTTTCTATTTTGAATGTCACTTATCACCACAGAGACATACATTATTTGTAAGGAATTTGGTTTGGAATTCTGTGATTGGCTGAAAAGTTGGTTGGAAATTTAGATTACATAGACAGGAACAGTTTCCAAACAAAAATAATATATATTTGTGTAAAAATAGCAAGTTGAAACTGTACTGAAGAAAGATGTAATGTTGCTAGAAACATTTATACTCAGAATATATATATATATATATATTCATAGATCTGAAGTACGATGTGTAAAAAGTCATTTTCTTCTCCCTCTACACTGTGCTACACAAAAAATGTCAAACCTTACTTGACTAGCATGCACGAGTTCCCCATTTGCTTGCTATTCAAAGAAATGTCAGTGCCTGCCAGTAAACAGCACCTTTCGTCCCTGACTCCCAGTCACAGGTCAATCATGAGCAGATAGAGTATGCCTGTGGCAGGTATGTTGTAGTTACTATAGCATCTAAGCTGTGCACGCTTCAGTGCATCAGTAACCTAAGAGCAGAATGTAAGCGCTCACATCAGCTGAGTTACTGGGCTGTACACTGCGTGCTGCTCCCATGATTTATGGTTCCCCAATACAGTCAATAACGGCCTACACAAAGACGCAAAGCTCTACGAGATTGGATTACAAGGCTGGGCCATGCATTTAGGCTTCTTCATTAAGAAATGTCAGCACCTTACACGAGAGCTGTGTGCTCTTTCATTTTTACGCTTAGCTACGACCTCTTCTCTCCTTAGATCCTTTGTACTGTACCTACCGTTTAACAGAAAAGCCATTATACGGCATAAGATTTTTTCTGAATACACATCCACTAGTAGAAACTTTATTAGGTTCCTGTACGACCGTATTTTTATACATCTATATCAGCAGTCAATTCAGATTCAAAACCTTCTAATTCAGTGACCTTTCTTAGTTGTCCTTACTTTTTACATCGTAAAACAATGCTGAAAACGTCCACACTATGCAATAATCTCATTTGAACAGTTAATATTGAGATGTGTCTGCTTTGCTATGTCAAGCCTTCATAACAGCTCTAATCTGTGGTGCTGTTAATTGGTGATTTTTGAGGTTGGTAATTCTAAATGACTCTAAAGTCTTGGACTTTCTTTTCTGGGATGATCTTCATGAAAGCCAGTTTTATTATGGTGCTTGATGGATTTTGCGAATACAGTTGACAAAACTGTTCATGCAAGAACTATTCAAGAACAGCTGACCTTTGAGTCTTAAAATAACTACTGACTGTTTTTGTTACTTATTGACTTTATTCCATGTGTGAATTAGAACGTGTGTGGTGGCACCGTGCCGTAGTGGTTAGCACTGTCGCATTGCACCTCAGGGTCCGGGTTCGATTCCCACCTTGGGTCTGTGTGCATGGAGTTTGCATGTTCTCCCTATGCTTGGTGGGTACTGATTGGTGTTTCCAAAGTGCGTGTGTGGATTGGCACCCTGTCCAGGGTGTACCCCGTCTTATACCGCAAGACGGGGTACACCCTCCTGGGATAGGCTCCAGGCCCACTGCGATCCTGTACACAGGATAAAGTGGTATAAAAGACGATTGAATAGAAGGTGTGTCCAAACGTTTGACTGGTAGTAAGGTGATTACATGGTAGGATTGCAATGAACTAAAATCAAACAGATAAAGGACAAGAACCCGCTTACTACACACAGATTACAGTATGTTACAAAAACAATACCAATGGTGCAAAGACTGCAAATATTACTCATTGGTTTGGGACACCCAAGTATTTAAGAGGATTTAATTATTAGCTGTCTTTCTTGTTATCTTGCCCATATTACAGAAGCGCTATGAGAATAAAAACTTCAATTACAGTCTTAGTTACTGAATAGATTTATGCTGAGTTTAGCTAATATGCAAGCTAATGGTCTATTAAAGAGATGTTATGTCTGATAAGCAAACTGATGACAAACCTTTTAAAAACCATTCTGTGTGCCAGTTCCCTCTCTAGAAAAGGATACTGACGCACTCTCATATTCCTTCTAGCTTCTCACCACATGCATCCATAATGGTGTATTATGTATACATGGGAAAAATCTGACCTGAAAACCTCCCTTCGCAGCTAAAGATCACCATGTCTTAAAATATTATTTTCTCCATAGACGCAAACATTCTTTTCTTTTTAAAGTGTTGAAGCTTGAATTCAAAATGGCAGGCCATTTATCCCGATCAATGACCCACACAGTGGATTAATACAGCAATACAATGACTTCCCCATTTCACATTAAAAATGTAATTGTAACTGGTTTGTAGCTCTCATGTTAATCTCTACAACATAATGTGCGTTACTGTAATAGCCCTCAAATAGTCTTTTGTCTGGGTGTAGCCTCATTTTGTGCAGCGCTGAAAGCTGGCAGCATGCTTCTTGTTCAGTATGGCTTGTTTAGCTGCCACTGGCATGGCAGATGCTCGGGGGGTTGTGATAAGGACCACTGTACCGTGGTTATTGCAGGCATTAGCTTGATGGTTTGATTGGTAGGGGCTGACATGCCGAGGCATTTGCTACTCTCTCCTCATGCAATAGTTAACATGCAGGGCAATTAGATTACTGCCAAATTGCTGACCCTGTCTATAACATTTACAGAAAAGCAGGGCCAGGCTAAAATAGACTCCAAAATACAGAGGATGTGACCCAAAATGAACCAACAGGAAACGTGTTGCTGCTGTGCTAGATGGCTGTCTCAACTCAGATTCCGTTGCACCCATTTCCAAAGATTGGCATTTATAAATGATATATTTTCCCCAGTCGCCAGGCGATGTTTCACCTGCAATATATGTGCTGCGATAACATATTCAGTTTCGTGTATTTTGATCTGGTATTTTGAACAATGGAAAGCTGAAATTCAGTTTTTTTTGTAATTGCAATACAAGTGCAGTCATATGGTGAGACATTCTCTGTATTTTCCTGCCAGCTGTGAAACCTACAACGAGTACAATAGGTTTGAACCAGGGGATCCAAAAGAGAGAATTAGTCAAAGAAGCAACCAAGAGGACAGCTCAACATCATAACAGATGTTACAGATGTTTCTGCCAAACATACAACTTTGGGCAGCGACCTACATTTATCTCATAAAACTGTCCAGTGGTGGACAATGTATTAAGACAACATATTTCATGCATTATACAGTACGTCTCTTTTTGCACAAAACAGGTGATGTCACTAATAATTTCTAGCCTATCTGGCTGAAAAGTTGTGCTAATTAACTGAATAATTAGTGAAAACCTTGGCTATGTGACGACAAAGGTGTTCAGCTTCTGGAGCCATGGCCTGGGTCACCTCCAGACTTATAGACTTATTACCTAATAGAAAGGTGTTACTGTAGATAATGGTAAGGGAAGCAGTATCAGTCAAGAAGCTGTCTTCTGTAAATGATCATCAGGAAGCAATCAAGCAGGCATGGAGTACCAGAATACTACAGACATCTTATTGATTCTATACTAAGCTAGATCCAGCAGGTTTTGAAGACAAAGCAGATTCATTTAATTTTAATTAAAAAATTTAATAAAAGAGTCATTCTGTCTTTCTATTCTATCTTACCTTTCTTTTTTAAGTCAGTAGCAGGCATATATGCCATACATTCATGTATCTGACAAATAAAATTCTAATTAGAATTTTTAATTCGTACTAAATATTAATCGTTGTATAGCAATTAGGGCTGCAACTAATGATTATTTTGATAATCGATTAGTTGGGCGATTTTTTTTGAATAATCGATTAATCGGATAAAAACTAAATGCTTCTTTAATTTGATGTTTTGTTTATAACTATATAAAACCATAAATCAAGGTATTAGTTATGTATAAAACTAAACTTTAAAAAATGCAAAAGCCACATATAGAGTTTAATGATCTTTAATTTTGACACTTTAAACCTTAAATTAAAGACAAAGTTTGTTTTTGAACAGTAAAACTCTTCTAAATATCCAAAATATAAATACGTAAATAAAAAAGCTAAAGAATTGTTGTACTCTTATTATATTGGATGGCACCTGTTATAATTGTTGCTTGTTGTGGAGTGCATGGGGGATTTCTTTTTTGAATGAACTCACTTATGCTGACTTGTCTCTTTCTAAAAATAAATAAATAAATAAACAGCAGCATTTGAGTAGCATTTTAACAATAATTGCAGATATTGCCAGCTGATAGAGAAGGAACAGCCAATCAGAAGTAGTGTGTGGAAGTCTGTGATTGTGAATTTTGTAACACTGGACAAAATTGAGCGAGCGTACAGGTAGAGTCGAGCGCGCACAGAAAATAAATGTTGCTTGGGCGTGAAGGCAGAGTCGCGCGTGCACGGAAAACATGTTGAGCGAGCAGGGGAGACATTGCACGCGCAGAATCGAGCTGTTGAGCGCGCAGACACTGCACGCGCATAGAGTGCTTTGTCTGCTCTCAAAATGTCAAACGTCCTGCAGACGCTTCTGTAACCTCCATTGCACGAGCGGCTGTGTATCTGTGTGTATTTGTGCATCTTGTAGTCGCGCTCCTCAATAACGTGAGCAGTCCAACTAATCGATAACGGCATTCGTTGACAACGAATTTCATTATCGATAATTATCGATTTTATCGATTAGTTGTTGCAGCCCTAATAGCAATTTCACTGCATAAACTAAAACTTCCTACCTGAGGATTCAGAGCAGTCTTTTCAGCTGCAGCAGTATATGTATTATATCATGTGCCATCAAATCAACATGTCTGTTCACAGCATTAGAAGTCCTTGATGTTTTATGCACTGTATAGATATTTGTTTTATATTAATCACCTTTTAGATATATTTGCTACTGATTGTACAATTTGTGGTTTTAATTTTTTAATTTAATTGATTACTAATCACAATTAGCTCACTAGATTGTTGTTAACAAAAGGCAAACAGGACATCGATGATTTTTCTGCTCTCTTTGTACCTTGAATGCACGCGTGCTAAAATGGACAATGATCTGATCTTTGACTACTCAGTAAGTCAAATGCAGCATGATTTGATTTCACAACGGCTTCCCTATAATATGGGTCGAATACCTTAGTCACAGCTTTTACTTTTGTATTTGTAAATAGGCTTTTACTATATTGCTATATAATCTGGAATATTGCTGATTATGCATGCTTCTGGGTGGCAGGAGTGGTTAGCACTGGCCGCGCCCCTCCAGGGTCGAGGGTTCGATTCCTGTGTCGGGTCTGTGTGCATGCAGTTTGGGTGTTCTCCTTTGATTGGTGGGTTTCGTCTGGGTCCTCTGTTTTCCTCCCACAGTCCAAAGACGTGCAGGTTAGAGTAATTTTGTTAACAACAATCTAATGTTCAGTGTCCGGACTGGACGCCGCCTTGTGCCCTAGGTCTCCTGGGATAGGCCCCTGTGACCTACAGGGTACATTTACGTGTTTTACCTTTACAGGCTAAAGCAGTATATACAGTTGAATGAATTAATGTATTCTTCTGGAGGTGTTAAATGTTAAATTTAAACTTACAGTATGTTAAACGTATGGATAAGAAAAGTGATTGAGTTGCATTTGACAATGTAAACTAACAGAACTTAGTCTGAGTTATGGCGTAGAGACAATTCTTTCAAACCTAACGTTTATTATAATACACGGTTAAATAATTATATAAATAATTAACTGTGCAACATTTTGCGAGTTGTTCCCAGGATTTATGTTCACGTGTGGTTTATCTATATAACCAGAACACACTGCATTTCTGTCAGCACTGCCCTTTGGCTCAGTTGTCTCACAATTCAGTTTAATAGCTTGTATCTGCAGATGAGTGCTGTGTTCTAACTTGTATAATCTAATTGTGTCACGTCAGAAAAATCAAATGAACTAAAGACTGCGTATGTACTGTAAAAAGCACCCTTATAAAGAAAAGAAAAGCAGCCAATAAAAAGTGTCTTCTTAAATATACTTAATAGAATTGAACAAACCACCCAAGCTACATAAAACATGTGAAGATTCTGATCTAGTCGTAAAAACTCCGAATCCACTCTATATCGTTTTCTTGTGACGATAATGGTTACTTTTCATCTTCTTTTCTCTTCTCATTTTGTTAATTATCTGTCAGAGCTGACATTTTAATCAGGATTTGTGTACACAGTGAATAGTAAGGCTATCAGTAACATTTTTAATTTGACAGCTTATGTTAAAATATGGAAATGTACAGGTACCCTAGCAGGTTCTGTCAGTGTTTGATTACCCATGTGCTTTCTGTTATCCAGCCCAATGCTACACCTTTTATCTGACTTGCTGACCATCTCGCTGTCACTTTCTCTCATTAATATGCAGAGTTTCTTATCCGTCCCTCACTGATGGGAGGACAGACTTCAACAGACTTATTTCTCAGCTTTGAAGCCACTATGTCAAGTTCTAGAAGTTTTTTCGGCAAGGAGAAAAAGTGCCGAAGAAAAAAAGAAAAACAGAAAAGATTCAGATATTCACTCGATGTTGATTTGGATGTTTTCTTGTTTTGTAAAATTGGCCTCATCGCTAAAGATTTTGATCATGGCCCATCAACATACGGTAGATGTTGTTTTCGTTGAATATGAATAATTCTTGCCCTTTTCCTTATGGGATTTCGTGCCCTTTAGCAAGATGATTACAGAATGCTGTGTATTTCTGCTTAATTATATGTGCTGAACTGGCTTGTTTTGTTATCTAATAAAATGAATATGTTACAGTGTTTTTCTGTTCTATGAAGATTTATATTGATGTATATTCAAGTCCAATATATTCCTTCAGTCAAAAACAAGCGTACAAAATAATTATTTGTCCACTTACAAAGAAATGAAGGGTCTATGGTTCTATAATCAGGGACAAGATTGTAGACCCGCACAAGGCTGAAATGGGCTACAAGACCATCGGCAAGTATCTTGGTGAGAGGGAGATAAATTTTGCAGGGATTATTCACAAATGGAAGAAATACAAAGTAACACAGGAGGAGCTTGTGAAACTGGCCAGTTGAGATTACAGTCACCAAACAAATCATTGGTAACACAATATGCCTCCATGGATTGAGATTGTTCAGCGCTGCAAGGTCCCCCTACTCGAGATGGCACATGTACTGTACAGGCCCATCTGAAGTTTGCCAATGAACAGAGTAGGATTGGGAGTAAGGGCTGTGGTCAGATGAGACCAAAACTGAGCTCTTTGGCATCAACTTGACTTGCCAATTTTGGAGGAAGGAAAATGCTGACTATGATCCTAAGAATCACATCCCTAGAGTCAAACATGGAGGTGGAAACATCCTGCTTTGGGGCTGTTTCTCTGCTCAAGGTACAGGCCAACTTTGTTGCATCGAGGGGCAAATGGACGGATGATGTATTGTGTCATCTTGGAAAATCTTGGATGAGAACCTCCTGAGGAAGAGACATGAATGAATTTTCCAGCATGACAGTGACCCAAAACATACTGCCAAGGAATCAAAAGATTGGGCCAAGGAGAACACATTAAGGTCATGATGGGCCTAGCCAGTGTCCAGACCTTAATCCTATAGAACATTTATGGAGGGAGCTCAAATTGCTTCTCCCTAAAAATCTTTGCCTTCATGACTTTTTTCCTCTGGAGCTGAAGCTTCTCTACTCTTCTGTTGTAAGCCCCTGTTAGACAGGCAGCCAAAAAGACGACATCAGCCTTACATCTTTTCGAGGCATTATCTCTAATCCTGTCATATGACTTGAGTGGTGTCTGTCCTGTTGACAGCAACTAGGGCTGGAGGCATGTAGCACGTTAGCCAAGCATGCTGTTGTGCGACAGCACACACAATGATGTGATGCACGTATAAGTGGTTGCAGACAGGAGCACCGAACAAAGTAGTCCTGTAATAGAGTTATTAAATATTGGGACTTGCAGTACAGTATGAACACCTTGCTTGTTTAAGCCTCCAAATGTCTGTTATTTAATCTGGACAAGTGTCGGGCAACAATTACTGTATATGGGCTTCTATTTTATCCCATTAATATTGCATTTATAAAACAACCTTTGTGCATGTTTTGGGTGCCCCACAACATACATTCACACCTGTTACCTAAATGCAGTTTATAAATTCACACCTGTTACCTAAATGCAAACCTTATAAAATCTGAGAATTCAACCATTATAAGTCTGTCTACATTATATGAATTTCCTGAAGATCAATGAGGATTTTTTTTTATTACATACTGTGTTTATACGCTTGATATAAAAAATATTTGCCTAATTATTGATCAAAGGTAAATCATTGAACCTAGCAAAACACAATATTGCAGCATGAAATGGTTTAACATAAATACAGTCTATAATTTCTTCGCACAGGAAATTACACTGGAAGGATTTAAAGTAAGATCAAGGTCATTGTATGTTTCAATGTTCTGTATGTTGTGGATACATTCCAAAGCCTATTGAATAAGTGTGTTGATAGCTAGATCTCGGGAAAAGCCTAAACCCATGTAATGGAGGCCTTCCAAGCTCGATGTAACGCTCATCATTAGGTTAATTCGGGGGAGAGGTGGGGGGCATGGCTGTCATGCAGAGCTAATTTTCACAGGATTCTGCATGCACATTAAGCACAGTAATTTGAACCCAAACCCATCCTTATTCCGGTATCCTGACTGACTAGCCTTTATGTTTCCACTACTACATTTGTCACAGTTTTTCTACCTTACACAGCAGATTTCCATAGCAACAAACACTATTTGCTTGTGTTTGTCCTGTCTCCACCACTGTAATAATATTAGTTTGTTGTTAGCATGTTTGCCTGGTCTATGTTTAGATTTAATTAGTTTTTCTTTCTATACCATGCAAAGTCTTCGTCTACATTATTGTTACTTTAGGCCTTGATTTCCATGCATTAAATTGCATTTTATTTTATTAGATTTTAGTGATTAATTTAGGGCCTTGTCTGATTACCCTTGGTGGGTGACAGTGTCACAGTCCTGTGCTTAGATTACTGTCTGTGTGTGGATTCTGTACATATTCTTTCTTTTTTAACATGGGTTACCTTTTTTGTTTTCTGGTAAACAAAAAACAGTAAGTGCATTCGCTACTTTCATTTAGGCGTAGGAAACGTTGTGTGCTTGTAAATGTGTCCTGGCATCTCATTCAGGGTGTATTCCTGTCTCACGTCCAGTGTAGGCGCTCAATCCACCACAATGCTGACCCCAGTTGTGAACTATGAGTAGGTGTGTGTATACTGTATATACAGTATATATGTTCTCAGATTCGTCTACCATGGTGTGTAAAGGGGTGTTTAACCCAACATGACAATGCCTAAATAAATAAATAAAATATTTAGATGGTGTTTGTTTAAACCTGCTTAATTCTGCAAGACGCTGTATCTTTCATTTAATTAGCAACTTGCATAATTGCATTATCTCCTGATGCATGGAGTGTGTCAGGAAAGACGAAATATGAATAAATTGTGTTTTGCAGATTAGAATACCAATAGGTCAGTGTGGAGGAGTCTGAAACAGACAAAGTGTGTCTGTGTTCTCTTATATATTGCCTCAGGGCTGAAAATCAGAAAGCAACACCATGTTGGTGACCTAGAATCAATTCCCTGGTTGGTACATAAAGGAGACCTGCAATATATGTATATTCTAAGAAGAAGAAGAAAAATGTTACTTAGCATGCAGTAGCCATAAGCATAAAGCTGCGATTGTTGCCCAGATCATGTTTAGTTACAGGAAGTAAGCTGTTAATGCGGTGGAAAAATATTATTTCTGCTAAATTTCCTTAAATCAATTGCAAGTCAATTTTGTGATAAAGATAACTAATGTACAGGCCCTGTGCAAGCAGGGGTAATGGAATTGAAACAAATAGATTGTTTTTATTTTTACCTTTACCGATCAAATAATGCATCTGAATGATTAATGCAAGTAATTTACTGTGTGTCATGAGGAGACCGCTTCAGTGCCCTGCCTACGCAGATGTTAGGCCAAGTACTCAAAGTAATTAACCGATCCTGCAGCATACGGACCGCTGGACTAAACATTTCTGGGTGCACATGCATATTAGCTCAGATTACATTTTGCTGTTCCAGAAGCTTGTTGGAAGCTTTAACTGTGTTCAAGATTCATGCTAGCTTTATTGGCAGTGTGCAGCGAGTGCATTGGGATTCTTACTCATTTCCGCATACCCAGTTACACAGACAGTGCTAAACATAGCACACAACGAGGCGACATGTAATACAAATAAGCAATGGCAAGGTTAAAATATAATAATGTAAAAAAAAAAAAAAATTTTATAACAAGAGCCAAATGTTAAATTATGTGCAGTATCTGTACTTTCCTGTTATTATACAATTAGCCATATATCAGCACAATGTATAAAATCTTGCATATGCCAAACACACATTATTGTGCTGGATTGGCTGCAAAAGCAGACGTTTCTACTCCAACCTCCCCTGGTGCCTCCTCCTGCTGCTGGTGGTGTAATGGTGTGGAGTTGTATAATGGTTGCATGAAGGCCACCATCTTAATTGTGTATCCAAGTAAAATTAAGACTATGTCTGTAGAACTAGACTGTTTTCATTGATGCTCTGATTAACATGCAGACTGTCTATGGGTAAAAACTGTCCTTCAGTCTGCTAGTTGAAGTCTTTACACTGTTATATTTCCTACTAGACAGTAGTGGATAGAACAGATTATTGCAGATTATGATTTGATATCGGTGTAGTCGTGTTGTAACAACAGAAAAGTAGATCACTGACAAAGTGTTCTCCAGAATAGCCCCCTGTCCTGTGCTGCTTTTCCTCTGTACCAGCCAGGGATGCGACTTCTATGTATATTTTCTACTGTAATATAGCAAAAGCTGGTGAGAATGTTGGTCCTTATGCCCCAGTTGTTCATTCTGGCTAGAAAGAAAAACCAATGATGTAAATTTTTAAGGAAGTTTTTGTGGTGTTAACACATTTAAGCCTTTTCTTAGATTTAAAGTCGAATGAACACAAAACTCTTGATGTTTCCTTCTACTGTTGTTTTTACCCTGAAATGAAATGACTTTCTGATGAAGACTTACACTTGAGCAGTCTAGAGTTGCTTCCGGTGTGATGTCTCGTGGATTGAAATAGACACTGTGTTTGACGAACATGTTGTCTTTTTTGCTTTATGTCAGGGAAGAAAAATGCAGGCTGAGTAGAAGAATCGCAGCTGTGGTAAGGTCTTGTGGGCTTTCCACCTGGATGCATCCAGGCTATAGCAGATGAGCTGATGAAAAATGCACGAGTTTGCAAAAAAAATAAATAAATTGGGAACGGATGTGTGTGTCTGGGGACTTTCTAAGGAAAGAGTGTTTTCAGTATACCATGTCCCATTTACTGTTTAAATTGGACACTGTTTCTTCATTCAAATGTCCTTTTTAGGGCGGGAGAAGAGATAACTCTTGAAAACAAAAGTGATTATTAAAAAAATACAGACAAATCTGAACTACACTGAGCAGGCATTGCAACTCTTGTCAATAAACAGTAATGGAGTGGAGCGCTGTACTTATTTAAATGGATGTATTTTGTTAAATCAAAAATGTTATTGTGCTGAATTTTTAATTTTTTTCCCTTTCTTTTTTCCTTTTACCTCATCTTTCATCTCTCTTCATGCGCTTGGCCTTCTGGCTGAACTGAGTTAATAGCATTACGTGATGCACAATCCTGCCCTGGTTTGTGAAGGTTAAGTTTTACAGGAGGAGCCGTTGTTGAAAGGAAGGCGTCTGCCGTTCCCAGCAGAGGTCTGGCTCCTGTGATGAGAGGATGATTCATGATTGACTGGCAGAGAAGGAAAAGAGGTATTTGTCAAGTGCCAGGAACACCGTGCTGCCAAAATGCAAATGGACTGTTAATTGAGTGCTGGATGGCTTTGAGTAATGGAGGGAGGTTTTCAGCCATCAATGCACATCATCACAATGAGTAGAATGACCGTAAGAATGGTCCGACACAGTGCTTGATGCAGATAAAAAGCAGATATACCCCTACTTTAAATCACAAACCTTTGATAACACAATGCCACTCTCTGAGCCAGTATTTGTTTAGCGTTCCAAATATCTGATTCAGATTTTAACTAAAAGTTTTTTATTGTGAATCCTACTGAAATGCCCCAATAATGTTGAAAAACATTAATCTAGGGCTGTTTATACACACTGTGTATGTATATATATATATATATATATATATATATATATATATATATATATATATATATATATATATATGACACACACTGTACGTATATATACTGTACATTGAGGATAAATATCAATTTGTTCTCTATGACTTCAGTATATAATTGGTCTCCACCAGACACCCTGGGAAACTTTCTGCCAGGTTTTCAACCTCATATGACCTAACACATATAAACCTTACTGCTTATATTTAACAGCAGTAGCCGCCTAATCACAAGGATACATAAATCAGATAATATTTTATCAGCTTTATTTATGCTTGTGATTCTAACATTTCAGAAAAATGTCAAATATTTTTCTGCACACACTACCAGTATTCATAAAGCTAGGATAAGGTGAAGTTACAGGTACTTCATAAAACAGGGCCCTCAGGATAATGCCCAAAACGTTTTTCCTGGATGATTTTCTTGTATGAAAAATGTTCATTAAAGACCATCAAAAATTATTCAAATTATTATTTTTGGAAGCCACAGCTCAGATATTTACTATTCACTGTATATAAACTGTATGGGCTATGTATGGAGGAATAGCTTTATGAAGAAAAGCCTTTGGGCCAGGTTGTACTGAAATACATTAGAAATAATGCTTTATTTCAGTTTGTTTAGTTTGAAACAAAGCAAACCACTGATTATAGACTAAAATATATAATAATAATGTGCCTCCAAATTTTATCTGAATTTCAGTTTATTTTTATTATTTACAGTTTATTATTTTTTTCAGTTTATTCCAGTATTGAATTTAAGATGATGAAAACAATCTTTGTGGTAAAAATAAAAATGTAATTTGGGATGCATTGGCTATGTCTTTATTTGTAAGCATGTTACATGTAATCTAATTCTAAATTATGCATGTCCATTGAGCAATAGTCCGTGGACATACAAAAAGGAAATCGTGTCTAGCTATTTAAAAAATAATTATTTTTACTTATTTACTTAATTGATATTTTTTGAAAACCTTTGTACTGTATATGCGGAAGCATTGCTCAGAATGTCTTGTTTGCCTGACATTCAATAGATAACTGACATATGTCATTGTCCAACAAGCAATTTTCATACAGACTTTAGTTCCATAGATACTGTATCTATAGTACTTGTGTATGCCGCAAATCATGGGTTTAAGTATAATAAATATAAACTGAAGTTACTTACATGATTTCCTCCGGTGTATTGTTGTAGTAGTTGTAGCCATCATCCTTTGTTGACCCTGACCTTGACCAGTAAGTGTTTTGTGTTTCCCTGCAGCTGTAAGCGACTGAGTTTTTGATAGTGGAATCAGATGGAGGACTCCTTTGTCCATTGTCCATGTCTTTTCCTTTTGCCACAGCAATGTCACCTCTCAATTTTCCTCCAAATAAAGGTATCACAAAGTGATTCTTGCTGAAGCGGCTGGTCCACAAGGACTGCTTCACTAGAGGCATGATCAATACATTGCACTGAGCAATTGTCTCCAAAGGCGACCGGATAAGGAGTCCTTGAGCAGCTGTTTTTTAGACCACATACTGTATGACAAAGAGCCTTTTTAAAATCTTGAACTATATATGTTTGTATGACTAGCTGCAAGCTTTTATATGTTCTTATCTGCATCTGGCCACTCTTGTATAGTAAAATGGAAAGAGCATATTTTTCTTATAATTCCATCTGCCACCCAAGTGCAACTGATCGCTGTGTCTCTGAAACTGTGACCTTTTTAAAGAGCCCCAGAGACTTAAGATGTGCTCTCATGCCGTTTCGTCATTATTGTTATTTTTAGGAGTTTTTTTTTTTTTTTGTGTGTGTGTGTGTGTAAAGCTTCATTACGAAGGAGTCCAACTACAACTGGAGTCACTGAGCTTAAAGGCAGAACAGATGCTGTTTAGTTATGTGTCAAAGAACATCTGGCATGTACTCTACATGTCCCTCATAGGAGACTAATTATGTCATTAGGACTGTATCATTAGAAGATGGACCGGAAAATATTAGGAAAAGTCGTGCTAACCTGAATGTTTCCTTAATTAGCCGCCGTCATTCTGTTAAATCATCTCTCTCATTGGCCCATGGGGAGACATGAAGTGAGGTCTGCTAATACTGTTAACGTTTTACTTTTTCAAGCTTGTCACAGTTTTGACTTGGATGCGAAAAAAGAAGAAAAAAAACCCAACAACAAGAAGCATTCACAACCACACGCCTACACACAAGAAGTGTCACATCCCTACCATGGAATTATGATGGCGTGATGAAGTGTAAAGATGCAGTATACTTTATGTGCACACACATGAAGTCCCCCAGAAAGGACTGTAAAGAAAGCACAGTATGAATGTAAAGTAATGCATTCCACTTGCTTTCCACTGCTTACTAATCTCTATACATTTCCCTGTCTATAGTAACATATATAGTAAAAAAAAAAAATAATAATAATAATAATTATATATATTATTATTATTATTTTTACGATATATGTTACTATAGATATACAGACATCCAGTATATACAGTATACATCCGAAACCTACTTAAATTGGTTTAAAAAGTCTTTTCATTATTTCCTAGACGTGACCGAAACCTGTTCCATGGTCCCAATAGCCTGGTTTATGGTTTCTACCTCGTCTTATCCTGTTCCACAGATGTTACAATATCTTCTAAACAATTTCTGTAAAAGGGAAAAAATTAATATATATTTTTAATTAAATAAAATAAAAAATGTGCATAACGCAGACTAAACTAATAATAATTATAACAATAATAACAACAACAGCATCTTATTTATTTAAAGATGGATCACAATATACAGTATTCATTTGATTTGTCGCTATTTAAGTACAAAACTTCCTAAACTTTCATGATTTCAACTGACAGTTAGTTACAAATTGCCAAGGCCAGTCCTACTACAAACATCTACAAACATCCTTGTCACCCTTACAATCACATAATGACTTCAGTTATATTGAAGGATGTAATAATTCCAAGATACCTTATTATCAACTTGACATGTGGTGCACTATGTAGGGTTGTAGAATGCTGTATTTTCACCAAAAATGCCATGTTCCTAAATAGGTTAAGTAAGATGAAGTGATTTGGAGTTTAACCCCAGATTGTTTATGCTTGTTTTTTCTAGCTATGCTAAGACAAATTACAGGGAGGTTTTCACCAACTGAACTTAAATGTTAATAAAAAGGTATCCAAAACAGGGGTCATTGCTGCTGTAACAGGTTAGGTCAGAGGACATAAAGGGTTTTCATTCTTTATATGAAATTATTGCTTGGTGTTTGTTCTTCTGTCACACTTTTCCGCTGTGCTTGATCTTTTCCTGTATCTCAGCAGCGTTAGCACACTTTACTTAGAGGCCAGAAAAAAAAAATGAAAGTACTTTATAGTCAATATAGCATTTTGCAGAACACAGATCTGCAGCTAGGAAAATATACAGTCCTACTATAAACATCCTGTGCAATTACATAATGAAATATTGGACCAACCAAGTAAGCAACATATTAAGTATGGTAACAGACCATTGTAGATTCATGGACTTTGCATTAAAATAGAAAGGAGCAAGTGTGACAAAGTTACCAGATGAACTTATATTCTCCAGCATACTCAGTAAAACCTAACAGCAGGTTTAATTACAGTGCTACTGCATGTAACCGTTTTGGGAACATACAAAAAGAAAATGGCATGAGAAAAAATGCTTTTGAAACATTTTTTTCCATAAAAGAAACTTCTATAAAAAGCAATAAAGAGTAATAAAAACAGCCAATATTTAGTGTAAAAACTCTTTGCTGCAAAACACAAACCCAGATATTTTGTTAGATACAGATTTGTTCAGTTTTATAAGTGAAACAGCAAACCGCTGGATGTTTTCCTCAGTTTGCTGGAGAATGAGAAAATTAATATTTTTCCTACTTTCTAGTACCTTCCTAGTACTCATAATTTGGGCTAGGGTTATATGATGTTTAAAATACCTTGTCTTGATAAAGCATGTCACAATGCAGTTTTAGACATATTGACAATATGGTAACATCAGTTTTAAACTCTTGTACATCTCAATTTAGCATCCCAGTCTATCTGTGAACACAGTAGCAGGATCACTGCCTGTCTTGTGGAAGCCTGGACTTTGAACCCAAGACACATGGGGGCACAAGTCAGTGCACACTCAGCGTTGATCTCAAGCCTGGATGAAATTTGAAAGGATTTTAGAAAGTGCATCTGGCATAGAAAAACCCCAGTGTCAAATCACATGTACAGATTGGAAAATCCACTGATGTGACTGCTAGTGGGAACAGCAGAAGAACAACACGCACAGTCTAACTACAGTACCATTTCAGGGAGGTGGTAGTAAAGTGGAATACATTAAAACCCACATGGGGAGAACTGAGAAATATATACTGACTGAGGAAATTTTGACAGACAATAAATGGAACTCAAGTGATGCATATCCCGAATCGCAGGACTGTCCTCATGCTTTGCAGTGCAATTTTTGTCATTTCACTTACACTTCCCAAATGCTGAGTTTGGTAAGAGAAGGCTTATCTATAGCTACAGCTGGAAAGGGCCATTATTCTCTGTGGACTGGAGAGCCTTGTCCTCCCGAGAAAAAGCAGTTTTGAACTGTGAACTCATTAACCAGGTTGGAGAAATGAAGAAGAAAACTCATAATTGGAAGAAGCTCGCCTGAGCAAGATCCAGACACCCCATAGGACAAAACCAGTCAGCAGAGGGAATTGACTTAGGCTGTGACTTTAGGCTTTTTTTAAGTTTTAATACTACAAAATGCTTTTGATTTTTAGCCTGCAGTGACACAATACTATTTGCCCAGTAGCGTGTAAACGTAAGATAGGGAATTGCACAGTTATTTAAATGGTTGTTTAGATGGTCGTCTCTGGACATGACACCAAATTGAGGGGGACATGAACTGGTGGCATAAGGCCTTGACCTCAATGGCATGTGAGACAGACCTAACATTATAATGCAATTTGAGAAATAAAAAAACAAACAAACAAACAAAAAAACACACACAAACACATTCTAAATAAAGGCTTAAAAGGAAACACAAAATATAATTAAAATATCTATATCTAATGCCTCCCCCCCCCAAAAAAAAAAAAAACTTTTATAGTGCTAGTAATGAGGTATTTACAAAACTATATAACAATATTTTGTTATTTAACTTTAGTTTTAATATAGTTTATATTAAGATGTATGTTATACGTGCATAGTGATCCAGGGTTGAGAGTTCGACTCCGGCCTCGGGTCTCGTTGAGCTGGTACAGTATGTTCTCCTCATGCTTTGTGTGTTGCCTCTAGGTACTCCAGTTTCCTCACACAGTCCAAAGACATGATTAGGCTGTAAGTGGTGTCCCCCATTCTGCCAATATGTATGAATGAGAGTATGACTGTGTGGACTGTACTGTATGTGTCCTCCAATGGAATGGCACCCTGACCAGGGTGTATCCCACCTCGTGCCTGACGTCTCCTGGCATAGGCTCTAGGCCTTACACAACCCTGTACAGGATAAGTGGAGTGAATGTTTATGATGTGTGAAGTACGTAATTCTGGTGCTAAATTGGTTATTGTAATAAGTTATTGGTTGCTTGCTGTTCTGATGTCACTGAGGGAACATTGCTAGTGCAGTTACAAAATGGTTGCAGACCTCAAACATAAGCATGGATCCTAATCATAAACATCAACACACACAGGTTTTGCTGTTAGCTCCCAAAAACAGAAGAACAAGTTCTCCTTTTCTCATCTACCAATATTCAAAGCAGAAGTTTCAGACAGCAGTGCAACCTTACAATGCAGTTACATTGAATTACGTCATAGACTCAACTTAATTAGTTCTATGTTGTATGTAAAGTTATTATGAGAAGACAAACATGAAAGCATTGATGATATTAACATGAAAGATGAAGTTTACTTTTTGTACTGGCACAATTATTAGTTTGTACTGTACTGTAGTCTGACAGCAGTGGGTGTAGTCTATTAACTTGTTTAACAAATTGAAAATGGACCAACATGCTAATAAAAGAGGTTTAAAGTTAAAAAAAAAAAAAAAAACGTTGTTTAATTTGTATGTATTCTACTTGTATTGTAATGAAGAGTGAAATGTAGGCTCAATCTTTTCTTTTTTTCCCTGCTTCCCCTAATAGCCTTACGTATTTATTGCAATCTCAGGCCATAGATTTAGACAATATTTGAGAAACGTGTGCTTACACTACAGCCCTTCTTCATTGTCATGGCAACAGCTGCTGGCAGGCAGGAAGTGAGCAATGACACCCTCCTTATACGTGGACTAAAATATTTAAGCTCACAAAGATCTGATCCTCCTCCGCCTAAGACTTTTTTCCTGGGAGATTTCATTAAAACTCACTCCTTTCCTTACAGTACTTTGCGGATGTCTTTTTCCTGAACACTTTTGAGTTTTGCTGCTGTTCACCTGAATGCATTTCACAACTCTACATCACATTGCCTGCTGTCTGTCAAAATCTAAAGCCTCTCTGCCATAATGAAGGATTATTGTTTCTGTTGCGTAATCTTTGATTCTGTTTTTCAAATAGTTCAAGCTTTCCAGCAATGTGTATGTTTATATATATTTAAAAAGAAAAGAGATCTTTAGAGGAATTAATTTTGGACTTATGCTTAAGTTGGGGGCAAGGGTGGCTCTGTGGTTAGGGTGTTGGACCGATGACCAGGAGTTCTCCGGTTCGAGCCCAGATACCGCTGGGTCTCCGCTGTTGGGTCCTTTACCCCAAGTGGTCCTTTATAATAACTGCCACAGAAATGGTGAATGTATATCCATCGTGTGATGTGCCAGGCAACATGTAGACAGAACCATCCATCCATCCATGCTTAAAGTTTACCCCCCAAAAATTCCATTGGCAGTTCCAAACTTCATTCTTCATTATTCTAACTACATAGTATGTTACCTTTGCTATTAAGTTAATAGTGGTTAATAAATCATAATGTAACTCTACATTTCTAATGTTTGCAGCATGCATCATTTTTGGCATATGCCTACTGCATGTAAAACATTCAGGCCTGGTTGTAACATATGGATGACTTGCAATGCAAGGTTACACAACAGAATACTTTCTTCTGGACATTTATTTTCTCATGTACAGTATTACGTTGCAAATTTGGATCACTGCTCACATGGTGACGGAAGCCATGTGCTCACCTGCCATGTCTCCACTCTGTTTTCTCATTGGTTTTATTCTGAATCATGAGCACCTGTTCTGTGCTGTTTCATTGATTAGCTTGTTTTAAAATAATTTTCTCTCCACACTTTCTGAGCTGTGTGCTTGTATGTTTTTGAACCATCTTTGTTCATTTGATTTATTGATTTTTTTCTGTATATTTAATATATTATATTAGCTTCCCTGCCAAGTTACAGAATACAGAACATTATATAATAGGACAGAGACTCCATCATACAGAGTAACAAATTGCCTTTAATATTATCTTATAATGTATTGAATTGCCTTTTCAGAAATTATACAGGATGACATTAGACCTTAAATGCTAAAAAGGATATTACACAAGAAAAATGGATATTACTCATAAGGTCTATTGTCAGTGGACAATAACCAAGGACATATTCGTTTGACATTGTTTGACAGGAATTGGAGTTATAGTTACCAACACAAAGTTAATTATTTAAGCAATATTACACTCAAGCTCGTGCTGTTGTACTGAATATCAGCTGATATTCAGTACAACAGTACAACCTTGAGTGTTACAGTACATTGCTTTTATACAACAGTTCCATAAAAAAAAACATATATTATCAACTAGTTATTTTGCTCTGCCAACACACATCCTTCAGTAACTGGTGGAACTGGATTTCAGTTGGTGACAGACTAGTAGTGTAATTAACAGTTAATAGAACCACAGGTGTCATGCCCTCTTTTTGAGAGGCCCCAATTTCATGGCATTGCCTTCTAAAATTTGGACAAATAAAATAAATCATAACAAGACAACAAGCTAATATTAATCACTCACAATTTATGCATTTTTTTAAAAGTCATACTGTTGCCCTGTCGATTGGTTCCAGGTTGAATATGCTAACATGGCTTCCAAGGGATCTATGTCCAATTGCGGAGCAAAAATAAATAGACTTTTTGGCCATATTGTGTTGAAAATATCACTTCCTTGATATTATTTCAATATCACACTTTTATGGTTGTAGTGATTTCTGGCATAGCTGTGATGAGCTGAGGCTCAATCTTGCTCATGCAGTGTTGATTAAATAACAAGTTCTGAAGAGTTTTATTCTTCTCATACCACATTTGTTTGTTTCGACTTTGATTTGTTTTTAGAATTTTGTGTTCATACAGTATGCATGGCCTGACTTTAACATTACTGATCAGCGATAACATTACAACACAAAATATGATTTTTGTACTGTATTGTGTGGGTTTCCCTTTTGCCTCCAGTGCAGTGCCAGCCACTCAGGGCATGACTCCATGAGACCTCTGGGGGTGTGTTGTGGTGTCTGGCCCCAGGGCGTTAGCAGAGGGTTCTTTGGGTGATGTGGGTTGCGGGATGACGTGCCACGGGTGCTCGATTGGATCGGGATCTGGGGAGTTTGGAGGTCAGCTTGGCAACCTTTGGCTCTCTGCCAGCTAGGCTCAGTGCTTGGCAGGCTGTAGTGCACGGAGTGTTCTAGTGCCTTTCTATCATGTGCATCCTTGACCTTTTTTCTGTGATTTGTGCTGCATAGACTTTTTAGTGGGATCGGGCGGGGACGCATTGGCCTTGATCTTTGCATCTGTGGGTCCATGATCCTGTCACCAGTTAACTAATAAATAATTGATGATCTAAGTTAAGGTGTGAATGATATACTGAATGGTGTTAATATTATGGTTTATATTGGTGTAAATTATTACGAAAATGGTATTCTTAAAAAGGATTCATACTAAATATGTAAAATAGGATGAATAATCAAGCAAGGATTACTTCTTCAAACTGCCTAAAAATGCACACGCAATGGAAATTGCTGGTAGCTCTAAAATATATGATTTTTTTTTATAAATGCAACATTTATTAAAGTCTTAAATTGGTAACCTTTACAGAATTAATGATCCTTTCATTTTCCTTCCTCTCCTTTGCTATATTTACTGGATCCACTCCTTTGTCTCATGATGATTTACTGATTGCCTCTAATATATGAAGCTAATGGACGAAAATGATGACTGACATCTACTCCCTGTTTAACAATGCCCTTTCTAAAATGCACTGTCAAATGATTTAGTGCCAAAATGTTGTAATATTAGAGCTGGGCACGTAGAAATTGGATGTGTATCAGTTGCTAGCCCAGGAGGGCCACATCACTGCAGTGTTTAGTATTCGACCTCATTTAGCACACCTGATTCAAGTTATGAGCTAATTACCCAGGCCTTGCAGAGCTGAATTTGGTGGATTAAAAGAGGAATAACACTGATCTGTGCAGGGACCGGGCCACACAAGACTAGAAATTGGCACCGCGTTTCTAAAGACCCATTTATCTTGTACAAATTATTATGAATTGCGTTTTCTTTTTTATGATTAATAATTATGTTTTTGTTGTGTGCTTAAGAGTGGATTATTTGGTAATCATACAATTAATATAATAGTCAATATTTGTAGCAGAAGAAGGAAAATATGGACAGACCCAGAAATATGATGGAAAAACATTTTGGTTACAATCTGCTCAGTGATTCTGGTGTTAATCTGTTGTTTGGTGCTGTACTTTTATTTTCAGAAGTTAGCACTTGTCTGCCATGACACTGTTCCAAAGAGCCATTGGTAGTGCAATTGCGAAACATTTAAGAGGGGAAAACATGCTGTATGCGATTTCAAACATAAGGGATACATTTCACATATTATTGTCAGCGGTTCAACAAAAATAGTAAGATTTTTTTCCCCTCACTTTTTTCACGTTATATTAATGAGAAATCCAAGGTTGAATTGAACAAGAAAGCAAACAATGGACAGCAGGTTCCAAATGCAATGCGACTATACAGTATGACATACAGTAGTTAGGGTAAGTGCCTTACAGATCTGGTATTAAAAAGGCATTAAGGCACAATTTCACAATGCATAAGCTACAGATCAAATAAACTCAACTTTTATCAAGTGTATTCTCCTGTAATTTAAATAAATTGTGATTTTAAAGAGTGCAAAATGTTTTTTTTTGTTGCTACTGTAATTATGATTTATAAATGTTGTTAGATTTAATGCAATTCCTTCCTATTAATATATTAATGAGGTCTTTCTTCATTCTATCACTTCCATGCAACATGTGGCTCATTATCCCTGTGCATTGTCAGTGTTGGCACAGGGTCTTCTTGGTGGCACCATTTCAAAGAGGCAGTGTTTGCTCAAGCTTGGGCATTAGGGTTCATGTCTGTATTGATGTGGATAGGTGATTTGAGATATTTAAACTCATTGGCCTTGGTGTTTGAATCGCTGTCGATTCAGATTTTGTTCTTATTTTTCCTTGCTGGTTTCCAAGTAAGGAATATGGAAATCTCTCCTTACCTTTAATTAAAATTCCATTTTTCTTTAGCTACCTCACCATTGTTGATCAAGACGCTTGAGAGCCTGCAATATTTCTTGGATTTGGAAAATGTTATATGAGGCCATATATTCTTCCTGTAGTTTCCTCAATCTATCAGGCATGGACAGCATCCATTGCTCCACATCTCTTGTCAAAGCTGCATAGATTTAGTGTGACATTAAAGATTTGAGGAAGGTGGTGATCAATTACCTGTTTGAAGATCTTCATTGTGTGGCTTATAAGGCAGATGGTAATGATAATTGACATAATCACAGAAGTCACCTATGTTGTCGCCCTTTTTATGACACCAAAGTCTTTCCTGCCATATATATAGCTCATACGTGTTTTTGCTGATCCCACATGGTTATTCCATCAAGCAGCCATTATTCCTAAGGGGCAATTGATAGCATTGATATGCACATCAACCCTTTCCCAGAATTTATTTGTGCTTGTCTATGGTACACAGCATGAAACAATTCTTGGGACTTCCAAGAATTGGAAACTTGATGGATGTTAGCTGACCAGAGATTCTATACACTTCAACCATCTTGTTCCATAGTTGTTTTCATAGCACCCACTCTTTCATATTTTCACCACTATAGAAGAGCTTGCGGTCATCTTTCTTTCTTTTCCCTTTTTTGTTTTAGTTTTGGCATACCATGTCAGTGTCCCAGTCCTTCAGGGTACTGGTGAAGTTTTGGCAGTGGCCAGTAAGCATTCTGATGTTAATTGTGGCTAATTGAAAGCGTTGTTGTTGGCCCAGATTCAGAGTTTGTCGTTGATGTTCAAGGTGACCTTAATGGTACTGGACTATCCTCTTTTGTCAGCTTCATCCGTGAGCAGGTAGCCTTAGTGTTTCCAGATGATTGTCGGCAGAATGTTGCTAAAGGGTTTTTGGATATACACATGTATTGACTTAAGTATAACAGTGCCAAATTTCCAATAACAAGCAAAAGGCCATGTTAAATTACATAAACTGAATAAAAATGTTTGAATTTGTCCCTTTTTAATTGTGGCTGTAAATTTGAACTGAAAATGTAATTAAATTCAAATGTAAAAATTTGGTGCAACAATATTGACCTTAAAAAATTGCTGCTTGATAAATATGTTCACTTGTTCAAAATAGCATCTTCATTATTTTTCAACCACACAAACACAAATCCAGATGGAAAAAAAAAAGATTAAAAATAAAGCTAACATGAAACAACATTGTAATAAAGGAGAACAAAGTGAGTATAGTACAGTAGTAGCCAGAAATATTTTGGCAGAAGTAAAAATGTAATATTTCCATGTCAGCTCAATCACATTTTTTAAAATGACAAACGTAATAAGAATAATTACAGTAGTTGTTTTATGCAAGTCATTTATTCCTCAAAACCTGCTGAATCCCGCTATGATGTCAGATAGGCTCGAACTGTTTTGTGCACAAGGGGAACTATAACACATGGCATACAGTATGTTGTTTAATAATTTTGGGCACCACTGTATAGGTTTGTGTGCATGTATTTACTGTATAAATGTAAAGAAATGTGTGATAGTAGTGGTATCAAAAAGTAGGGGTGCATTTCTAATAGCCAGAGTTAGACAGGAATGGCTTAGTGTGAAATGCCTCCCTGCCTGGATATTAATCTCAGTGTCCCTGTTCCAAATAAATTCAGTAGCACAAGTAAGTACAGGACAAATATCAGTAAGTGGTGCAAGTGTGGTGGTCAAGATCAGGTATACAAGGACTTTCATGTGGTGTTATTATGAAATGACAGTCATAGATGCATACTTTAAAATTATATTAGGATATATTTTATAAATGGTAATGTGTAAGTAGCATACAATAAAAGTGAAACAAAAAAAATTGTAATCACCTTCACTGTGGATACTGAGTTTACATGACAGTTTCAGTAGCAGTTATGCTCAAAGTATGGACTAAGAGCTGCAAAGGACCAGGTTTAACTATGTCCAGTGGGAAGAAGGGACTCAATTTCTGTTTTCTTTCTTTAAAATGGTTTCAGCTGCAGAAATAACAGACCCGTGTTAGCATGGTCAGTGGTTTCTTCTTTCCAGCCAGCATTAGGTAGTAATATATGTAATAATTTTTTCTAAGCCATCCTGTATAAGGAAAATTTTTTTGATTATTGTGGTGTTTAGTTTAATTTTGTATCCAATTTCCAGATTAGATGGTGTTGAGTTTAGAGTGCATTCATTTCTGCGATGTGAGCATGAAGTTTCAATGGATATTGTATGTTGCAATGGACATCAGAAAAGCAGCCCAAACATTAAGCAGTATAACTTCAGCAAGATGTCAAGAGCAGGTTTGTTTTTGCTGCTGTTGAGGAAATTAATCCCATCATGTCACTGGACACAACTGTGCTTACATTACCGAGCATAGGGGAAAAGAAAACCATCGCTATTGCATTAGAATGAAAGAATACGCCGGCTTTGCCTCAAAGACAGCGATAACGTCGGGGGGCCGGAGTAGTGCCCTGAAAAGTAGACTGCACAGGGAGCAGGGAGAGGGGAACACACTTTAAAGTACACTGCAGAATGGACCGCAGCAATCTGCAATCCGTTGCTCTTCCTGTGGTATCCTGGATGTGAAGACTCCAATTTTTTCTACCTGAATTTTTGTCGACTTGAAATTGTTTACAAGAATTTTGGCAGCCTGAATTTGTGAGGTTGAAAAGTTATATTTAGTCAATTTAGTATGGTTAATTTGGTTGTATTGAATTTATAATTTTTTTGTTTGAAATACACAACCACTATAAATTGCTATGCCAAAAATTTATGTCTAGCAAATACTGTAGGTATGTGTTGTATCCAGATCCAATTGCAATACCGAAAAATTCAAACATTTTTATTGTGACGTGACTGTGATGTTTTTCATTCAGTTCATGTAATTCAGCATGTTACTTTTTGGTATAAAAAAATTTCAAGAGTTGGTAGCATAAGTCAGTGTGCCAAAAGACATCGTCCTGTGCAAATCGGGAGCTGTGCAACTGGTGCTATTGCGACCACATGCATTACCATGTGTGCTATATCGCCATGGACAGCACTTTCGCACTTAAAACAAAGGGAGAGCGTGAAATTCTCTGTGAAACTGGGCAAAGCTGACAAGATTATGGAAATGGTGCAATGAATTGTTTAGGTGCTTTGAATGGCACAGGTGCTTCAAAAGTGGAAGAACATAACTGGACGACAATGAGAGATCAATCAACGTCAGAGAATCAATCAACAATCAACGTCAATCAACAACATTGCTGCCATTGTCGGTGTGTCATACAGGCAATCATCACGTGTGATTTGAACATGTGCCATGTTGCTGCCAAGTTCGTCCCCAGGATGCTGACCTAGAAGCAGAAGAAACACTGTCGAAGTCAGCCAAAAACTCTGTTAGTGCTCCATGGATGACCCATCCTTCTTGTCGAGGATCATAACCGGTAACGAAAATTAGGTCTTTACAGTGGAAGAGTCCTTCATCTACACGATTGAAAAAGGCGAGACAGGTCCACAGTTCGACCGAGTGCATGCTCATTGTCTTTTTTGACATTCGCGCCATTGTTCATCGAGAATTCATCCACACAAAAAACTGAGCTTGTAAACAGAGCTAATATCAAAACTTTTTGATACCACTTTTGGGAACTTTTCTTCCTCTGTTGAATCAGAAACCAGGAGACGTTGGAATATCGTTTAAGCAGAAGTTACTCTTTATTGAGAACTCGCTGTGCGTCGCTGTAGTCATCCAAGTCTCACTAAAACTCAGCTCTGGATAGTTTATACTTTACAAAGGGGAGGGATACAAAGAGGCAGAGACAATCTAAACAAAGCATAGTGTAGTACAGGAATCAGCCTGGTAACAGAAGTTCCCCATCCCTGATCTCATCAGCATAACAGTGCCTTTCAAATGCATAGGTACTAATCTAATCAGCTTGACAGTATTGCCCAGACCTTCACATTATCATAGAGACAAAGGCACAGCGTGGCCTTGAGATTCGCATTCACATTTACCTTGGGACCCTACCCAGTGGTCAGGTAAAACAAAAGGTTAATGCCTCAGACACCTGGGCTACCAGACTTGATTTTCCTAGAATGTGATCATCTTCACCTCAAAATGTACATAACTCTTTCAGTTTATATACTATTATGTTGGAACCTAGATTTACATTTTATAAATTTGTAATCCTACACCGCCAAATATTTTGCTTTGGAGATTTTTGCACTGTTATACTTCCATACAACTGATGCATCAATCCATCTGGTACTGACGACCCTGTCACTTCTTAAAGACATTTTTGTACATCCATTTTTACAACAAAGCTTCTTTTAAATGTAGCATGAAAACCTAATAAATAAATAAATACCCTATTTATATTGAGATTCACTGTACTTCCCCTCATTTATTCATATTTTGTGTCCAAAGTGCTAGACATTTTTATATATCTAGAGGAATAGCTCTCCAGTCTTCCTAAAGGAAGGTAATTTTTTTTACCATTTTCAGAGAAATTATTTTTGGTATGTTAAGCCTAAGTGACCTATGAAGGAATGAACCAGTGAGAAACAGACACAGATGATAACAGATAATCAGGCCGCAGATTGGTAGTTTATTGGTGATGCTGAATGAATGGAACAGATGAGCGAAAATAAGGTTTCTGCTGTGGTTGTTACATAAACAATCGATAGAATGTGTGGTTAACTCGCTGCCACCCCTTAAGCTGCTCCAGTTTTTTGCCAGATATATTATTACAGTACCTCACAGTATGACATAAACAGTGATAACGCTGTCTACTGTTTCATTCAGTGACACTACCTACTGTTACATAGTGAGGGATGCGTGCTACACCAGCCAAACAGAATTTATATATATATCGGCCTCACCGGTTTCAGTGAATCAGTCCGGGAGACGATGGCTGTCCTGTAAAGCTGTCCCAATGGAGAATAATCCTAATTTTGAAAGAATCCTCAACAAAACAGAGTTCACAGTCCAAGAAAGTGGAAAA
The DNA here is from genome assembly GCA_030347435.1 of Clarias fuscus. Lineage (NCBI taxonomy): Eukaryota > Metazoa > Chordata > Actinopteri > Siluriformes > Clariidae > Clarias > Clarias fuscus. Next base: position 20,001,583 of record CM059219.1, read on the forward strand.
CTTTTGACAGAATGCCATCCAGGATTCCCCTCACAAACCTAGTTTGCAGTCGTGTGTGTGTGATAGTCATCCTACACAGTAACCCCCTCCTCCTTCTCCTCTCCTGTCAGGAGTGATTCTTTTCAAAAAAGTGCAAATTAATTAGTTTTATTTTTACTTTATATTTTCTGTTAATCATTTTTGTATGAATATTTTTGGATTGCGGAAAGAATCATTGGCGTTTCCATTATCTCTTAAGGGGAAATTTGCTCTAAGACAAAATGGTGTCCGGGATTCCCCTCATGATTTAAAGGCGAAGAGACAACATTTAACTGCGAGATTTATTACCTTAGGTGCGGTTTTTGGCCACCTGGTGGCAGTGTTGGGAAGGGGGACGGATTTAGTCATGCGGTTTGTTATGCTTTAAATTTTTTATTTCTGGCAAAGATGTAAAATACTACAGGCGGTCTCCGTCTTATGAACGAATCCGACTTATAAACATGCTTGTTCTTAATTAGGGGACAACATATATATATATGGGGTGGCTCACGTATATTCCTAGTTCTACTACAAAAAATATAGAGTAAACTTCTAAAGCATTCTTAACATGAAATCCATTAAAGGCCTAGTTTTGCTCTTTTGGCTGAGTCACTGGGGGAATTTTTTTTCCTCATTATATGGTTGTTAACATTTGACATTTGGGTCACTGAACATACTGTGAATGCTAGGTATGTAACTAAATATGAATGTATTATATGGAATGAATATATAATGCATCTCAAACTGATGCACTACAGATATGAATAGAAAGGACAAGGAATAGGATCACTTTTTAAAGTCAGAAAGGTTCACAGGGCAACAGTATTATTTTAATACTATTTTAAGCATTTTATTTTAAGAATTTTAAGTCTAGAGCTGTCCAATGGGGTTGTGATGCAGATACAAAAAAGCCAATCAACCACTGGTCATCTGTAGCACTTCTTATTGACCAAGTGGTCAGTGTTGCAGAGGTTTCAGTTGGGCTGAATATTTGTTCATATTTTGAGAAAGAAAACCAACTTAATCTGTTAGAAAATATCACAGACATGTAAACACAACAATAATAACTGCAATAACAAGCATGAAAAAAGGATATTTAAGGAACATTAAACAAAGGTGAATTGAAATAATAGCGTTGTATTACACTCCAATTACTTGCGATTTCTAAGCCCAATCATTTTTAATATCAGTTACAATATTAAACTTTTTTTTTTTTTTTTTATACTGTAGCTGAATTTTGTATTTTCCTTAATCTTTGAAACAATCTCTTCTAATTTACTTCTCTAGTTTTTGTTCAGTTTTTATTACCTAACTAGTGGCCACAAGAAATTTTATTATGGAAAACTTTCTTAGACAAGCATTTATTTTTTGTCTAAATTATACAAAATATTCAGAGGCATAATACGATATCTGATAATAATCACACATCAAGCAATGTTGATGTGTGCTTAACTATTTTTGTTTGATGGTACCGATGTAAGAGCATGTGAACTGCAATAAACTATAAACTTTTTTTCTGTCTCCATAAAAGTGTAATGCTGGGCTTATCAATTCTAAATGTCATGTACATGTCTTTGTTCACCCTGCGAACGGAGATAGTGGATTTTGAGATTTTATCTATGTTAGCAGAGGGATGATAGCTCTACATTCTTTTAGATGTGTGTAAAATCTTTCTGACAGAATTCTACATACCGGACTAGATAATGAGACTTTAATCACCAAACATGTAATATTCCCTTTATTTTTTAGCAAGCCATGAAATTATTAAAAATAAAGCTCACAATGTATTATTAACTTAACTTTTTTTTTTTTTTTAGATTTTAGTTGCTTTATCTTGTCATTGTGTCCCACTTTCTCCATTTACAATGTACAGATTGCGATCCACTTTAGGATGGAGCATAACAGTACTGTGTATATAGCCCTATCTAACCGCTGCTTCCTCTCTGAGAGCATGTTTCACTGACCTATTTGAAGTTGTGGAGAATTTGCAGTCTGGTGATATGAATCCAGTCTATTTATCCCTCCTCTTCTGACATGGGCCCTTTGAGGAATGCAGATTACCTTCAAGAGTACATTTTTCAGCTGTAGCAGCATGGACTAATATAGCTTTCCCTTCCATTTTAAATATGATTTGGTGAGCCCGGTATATTTCTGCAATGTGTGAAATAGGATTTGTAGGATTTCTGACTATGTACAGGAAAAAAGGGATGGTCTACTATCAGCGACTTCATGTAGATGTCATTGAAGGTGGATAATAGCTGTGGTTGGACACTGCCAATGAGAAAAAAAAAATATCAAAAAAAGAAAATTGCAATAAGTGACATTTTTAAGATATTAAGATTAAAATGTTGGTTTCAAATGTGATTGTACCCTTACAGTTGATATTTTCTGACTCTTGACCTGGAGAGAATTACAGCCCTTTTTTTTTTTTTTTTTAATGAATATGAACAGCACTGGACTGATTATACTTCAGATTTTTCTGTGTAAATTTTCCTCTTCAATCAGCTTTAAACCACAGGCTTTTATTTCCAATCCAGAGACTGAGAAAGTCATTGCACAACTTTTTTTATGTTATGTATTCGTTTCTTTGTTCATTTGAAAGTATGATTGGCTAGCTGAAAGCTCCTTCTTTCATCTTCTTTTTGAAAGCTTTTTCTCTGGTCAAGTATGAAGCTCCTTGTGAAGACAATGAGGTTTTGGACTGAAATATGCTGGTACTTGGTTTAACATGAGTCTCTGAACCACCAGCCACAAAACAGGCCTAAGGCATCAACGTTCCTTTACGATTTGTATGCAGTTGTATTTTATTTCCAAATAGTTAGATTTTGCTCATATTTCAAATTCCCAGGTACCAAAGCTTGGGTTTTATGAAAAAAGTCTTTAAAAAGTCATTGTGAAACTTAGCAACTGTAGAACTTAGAACTGTGCCAGTTTAAAAAGGCACCATTTGTGATACAAGGAATTCTGCAATTACACCACAAATGGAAACATACTGTACTGTAGAAGAAGAAGGCAGAAATGTTTGGCCAGCAGGTGGATCAATCACCGTTGTTCTGGTCTGCGTCGCCACGATGAGTAGTTACATTTCTGGGGGAGGTGCATGTCAGGCTATGCCGTGGGGTATGCAGCTATGCGAGACCTCTGGTGTAGACTTGACACAGAAGCATAAATCAGACCACAGACTAGAGTTTCTAGAGACTGAAAAAATAATAACATGCATGATAATTCCGATAATGAATAATAATAAAAAAACAGCAGCTTTAAAAATGATTGCTTTCGTTACAACAAAAATAAATACTTACCTGTTTTTGAAAGGAAATGTTTAAATACTCTAGTATCTGCTTTGTAAAATAATGTTGGCTTACTTTAATGAAGGATGCCACAATATTGAAATGCATAATTGTAAAATGATATCATTTTTTTGACAGAAAAAAGCCCTTTTTGAATGGCCCTTGGTCAATGTACAGTATATACTGCTCCAGTTTCTTAATTCAGCAGAATTTGTTCACTTACGTTTTTCCTTTTTGTCAATTTTAAAATAAATGCACTCGAGAGTGCTCTGGGATTTAGAATTTATTGATAACTGCTCAAACAATAGACTTTTGATTTTAGAGAAATATTAATAGGCTTTTCTCCAAGCATGCTTTCATAACTCAGCCTTGCATTATATTGGAATTGCAGGATGTCTTAAATATACACTAGGTGTGTGAGTCTCCCATTATTGCATTTTCTCTTCAATTCACACTTTTTATTGGCCCATATTCTCCTTTCTGGCCTCTGAGAGTTTATTTGTTCCTCTATAAAAAGCTCTGGGTGTTTGGGGCTTCATTATTCGTGGCCTGTAAAAGTGTACTTTGCCATTGAGCCTTTTGTTTTGTTTGCATTGAAATAATCACAAATAGATTAAGCAATCTGGAGGGAATTTTTAAGTCCACTGAAGGATGAAAGTGGTCACTGCATTAAACACAAAACACAGGCTAAAAACCCAAACCGCGAACATCTGCCCGGAATTTAAATAGACCATATTTTTTCTGCCTCCTTCATGGCCGTTAAGTTTTACTTCTTTCTTTTTATGCATTTAATAAGAGTGGCTTCTAAATAAATGTCATTCTTTTGAGAATTTTCTTTTTCTCACATCAAGGTATTTTCTTTTCTCATATAAAGGTATTGTCTTTTAAATGCACTATGCATCCACATTTCAGCATTCTTGTGCGCTTCAGTAGATTTACTTGTTGACTTTATCTTCCACTATCCTGAACCTCCCATAATTTCTTGAGAAATTGCACACAATAGGTGGGAATATGGTGAGGCACAAGTAAAATTAACTGTATGAAAGTTAAGGAGCCATGAAATTAAAGAGTATGGTTCCTTCTCAGTGTGCACACTTCATTGATAGAGGAGTACTGTGTTTGCAAATACAATGGGTCTGGATCAGAAACGATGCTATAATGGTACTAATGCAAACAATTATTCTTGCGGATGGTCTAGGTCGTATAGGGGCCATAAATTACAGTTTCATAAAGTATGAGATATATATTTTTATGTCCCTACTGTAACAGATAAATCATATTATTGGACAAGATTTAAAAGAGCATCTCTTTGCGAGTGAGCCTACATTCAGAACAAAGTGATACTGTAGTGACCCAACATTTAAAGAAGCATGTAGGGGGGTGACAGGTCTGTGTGTGTGTGTGTGTGTGTGTGTGTGTGTGTGTGTGTGTGTGTGTGTGTGTGTGTGTGTGTGTGTGTGTGTGTGTGTGTGTGTGTGTGTGTGTGTGTGTGTGTGGTTTGGTGGGTGGGTGGGTGGGTGTTCTGTTCATTTTCTTAAATTATTTAAGCATGACATTTGTCAGAGTGTTTTCCCAAAAGAATATGCAATTGGCTTGCTTATTTATTTATTTATTTATTTATTTATTTATTTTACCTATTTGATTACTGTGATATATTTTGTTGTGACAGTTCAATGCACCCTTGAACACAGTGGAAGATTAATTGGGTAGAGAGGATGAAATCTATCACAAACACAGGGAGGTGATTGTTTCATTACAGTATAAACCTCTAAATAAAGGCATGGTCATTGGAGCTCTATTTGATGATTTATATTTTCACTGTCATTTTTCATTTGTCCAACATGGGCTCTTAACCACTTCTTTTACACCTGGGAAATTAAGAAAAAGATACAGATTAAGGTTTTGTTGCAATTAACAAATGTTAAGAAGTGTTACAGCCACCTTTTTTAATGGGGCTCTTTCCAACACAATATCAACCAGCTATCCCGAAGACTTTCAGTGGTGGCTAATTGTGTGACATGTGAAAAATTATTCTCATGATCTCAGAACCACTCTTTTACAATGTGAGCTTGACGAATCTTGCCTGTGATATAAGGAAAGAAAAGAACATTGATTAAAAACCTGGTCATTCAGTAAATTCAGGTCATCAGCTGACCTAATTTTATTACCACATAACATTGCTAGAGTCTAGACCTGTCCAGCTGAAGCAACCCCAGATCATAACACTGCCTTCAGAGGCTTGTAGGTGAACACTAGGCGTGAGGTTTCCTTCTTACCTGGACGCACCCATTGTTCTGGAATTGGGTCATATCATTGCACTTATCACATCATACTGTGGGTCATATCATGGGTCATCATTGCACTTATCACATCATACTGTATTACTTTTTTCATTGCTCCAAAGCCAGTGTTTATGCTCACAATATTTTTTAATGGACATGCAGCTCTTTAGTCCCAACCTTGTGTGTTCTTGTCACATTGTGTGTGTGGAAATGATTTTTTAACGTTGCAATTTCATCAAGCATTTAACTGATCTCTTTCCTAGCACATTTGTTCTTTCAGGTTCTATTCATACGTTGGACAGTTCTTAACCCAATTCCAGTAATTTCAGCAATCACCATTGTCCCCCCCCCCCCCCCCCTTTTTTTTTCCTGGAATGGTTGTTTAATACGTAAGAAGGTAATCACTGCATTAGTTTGGTGGTAGGTGAGGTAAAAAATTATAAAACACTATATTTATATACACTATAAAAAAAAATTATAGTGTACATTTGTGCACTATAAAGAACTTCACTGGATGGAAATTCAACAACATAAGACTTTCTTAACAGTAAATGACTGACTGATTTTATGAATGACTGAAATTATCCAAAAGCAAAAAGTGCTTCTCTGTCTCTTGACTGGATATGAAGACATGTAATGACATATGGCGAAGATCATTTTTGCCAAAACTTTTTGAGAATTGTCCAAGCAATATGGCAGCATTACTACTGATTCATTAGGTTAATTTTTTTTAAATATAAATATTGCATCTGAGGCGATCCAAAAGTTGTTCAGAGAAAACAAAAAGATTGGATTAATTTATAAAGGTAAATTCTGGTCATACCTATTATGAAAGCTCATAAAAGAGCAGAAGAGAGAGAACAGTTAGGTATGGTCACAGTCACGTAAGGTATAAGGTGAATGTATTGTATATGTAGTGCAGAGTGCAAGCAGGACTCGGGCAGGACTAACTACAGTATGACAGCATGACTAAAAGGGAGAGCCAGAAGGAAACGCAGACATGAGGGCTCCCTGAGATGTAAAGAAACCAATCACTTCACCATCAGCAAACCTGAGTGGTCAGTGAGTGTGGGGAAGACAGAATCTAAACATACAAGTTCACCATAATACTCTAATACCACAGAGCTGCTCCTTTACCTACTGTAAGGCAAATCAATTTACAAAAATGCTTGGCTAAATAAATAGGTTTTTAGTCTAGACTTAAACACTGAGACTGTGTGTGAGTCCTGAACATTAACTGGAAGGCTATTCCTTAACTTTGTGTTTTCAGCCTTGTGTAAGAATCTAGTAGCTTGCATTAGCCATGAACAGAAACAACATGAATAGTTCAAAGGCAACTGAGAACAACTAACACGCAATAACTAATGAGACAGTATTGTTTAAGACGACATAACGTTATCAGATGTGTTTTTATGCTGAACGTGCTTCTGTGATTGATTTTAAATGTGGGTTTTGGCCGGCTGCTGCTCTCCTTTCTTTCCAGTAACAATTATTAGAGTGCCTGTAATGCGGAGTGAGATACATATAGTTAAACATCCCAGTGCTGTTATGCTCTATATCACCACTCAAGGAATGCTTCTTGTTCAATCAGATTAGATAGACAGTTAGAACTAACTATTGTATGCATATATTTATAAGTTTAAAATTATCGCTTTTATGCAAAGCAAGTGCTCATTTCCAGCCTGTTATTTAACTGGTATTACGGCCTAAGTAATATAACATCAGCCCCATCTCGTCATAGTGTGTGAAGGGCCCGATTGTTTTTAGGGCCCAAGCACTATGACATTGGCCCTACAGTATGTCATCATAGTGTGTGAGTGACCCTATTGTTTTCCTAAGGATTTTTTTTCCCCACAACGTTTTGGGCTTTTTGGGGGTCTTAACATGCTCAAAAACTCATTACAATTGGCAGAGGGTGCTTGGGCCCACTCATCCTTGCTTGCAACTATATTTAACAATTGAATTTGCACCAACTAGCTAATTAGGTAATATTGTAAAATATTTATTTATTATTTTTAGTGATTAATCATATACAGTGATAAATCAGCAATAAGCATGTGTTATTCAATTAAGACATATTATTTTAGTTTTAAGTTGATGCTTTTCAAATTTGCTGTCACTTTTAAATTTATCTTGTAAATCTATGGACCACCATAGTGGCACTGACAACAAGCTGAGACATACTGTATCTAAACTAAATAAAAACACTTAACATGTCATACAGATATTAGGCGTCATGTTCAATTGTATTTACAGGACAGTATAGTACAAGTCTCTGCCTCAGTTCAACAACTAACCAGCATTTGTTGGGCTGTTAATAAAAACACATTTTTATTTATTTTGTACTGATACTATACAAGCTTTTTACTCACTGACACCACATTATACTCATAATAGAACATCTATACGCCCTACCTAAATGATCAAATAAATTAGATTGTCTTATCCATTTTTCTGCAACGGTTGTGCCATCATTGTAACATTTATGTTGCTTGCTGTTTTTGCTTCTCCATTTTTAAAATCTGACATGGACTTGAAAGACCATGAAGGAAGGCCTGCTATAGTCACCGTAATATGTTTAATTTCAGCAACAAAATGAATGGACATGAAATATAGATTTTTCTAAATGATTAGACCCTCTAACCCTGCATGCAGCTGTCAGCTCTTGCTGCCTCTGACACCAGAGCTTCAAATTATAGCTCCCAGGATAGAGGGACTCTCACTGAAGATTAAAGACAAGTTTCAGCAGTGAGAAATATGGCTACCTTTAGTATCACGGCTGCTTTTAGATAGTTCCAGAGGCTGGAAACGAGTGACAATGAAAAAGTATGGAAGTGCGGTACCTACAATGTAGCAATCTCTTGCTGTTTGGTAATGTTGACTCGTTATGCTATCAAAACTTATTGATGCAGAGAGGTACAAGCGGCCACCTTTATTTATCTTAAGCGTCAGGTCCCTGCATGTGGGCTCCCAAGTGAGATATCATAAGCCTCTCCTGATGTGTTCTGATGAAATAGCACGGGAGTGGCGCTAAGCTGGTCATTGAGGCTTTAAGTGGCAGATAGGTCCAGCAGAGGGGCCCCTTTGTTAGTGTAATGGTTGTCAGGTGCTGTTGATTAGACCATTGTGCCTGAACTTGAGGCTGGCCTGCTTTGCTCAAAGCATTGCCCTACCATATTCATCCCATGTAGTGATCGTCAAAAGATTTTAATTCAAGTTATCATTCGTCAAAGGTTTCAATTACGATTGCTAATTCATCCTTGTTTGAATGCTCAGCGGAACCCTCACACACTAGGCAGTGAAGTTTGAACCATTAGCCTTTATTTTCACCAGATTTTCCCCCCTTTCCCCATCTTTGGATGAGCCCATGCCTGTGGCGTAGGCGTATGTTGACACGGTGCCATTTCCCCTCCTGGTAGGACTGATCACTTTGTCTGCATGGCATAATCAATTTAAGAGTTTGTCTTGGGTCATTATTACCTGCTGCAGAGCCATCTGTTGATGAGGCTTGAAGGAGGCAGCTGCCAACATGCTGGAGCAACGGAGTGGATTGAAATGCAGAGGTTTGGAGCACAGCGTAGAGAAGGAAGGAAGAAGAGGAAAGGAAGCCAGCCAGATGGTTAGAAAGACCAGCCTCTTCGCATTCCCGAATGGGCATGAACGTATTTAAGAGTAGCATGACTAAATGTGACTAAAGCACCCCATTATGTCTTTTCAGAGAAGATCTGGTTAAAAGCTTTTGCCCACTTCAGGCTCATCATAATTAGCTCTTTTGATGAGTTTTCTAGTTTTGTGACTTTTATTCACTTTCTCTCAGGGTCACGGGGAGTCCACAGCCTGTTTCAAGATCAGAGGGCAAAAGGCAGGAACAAAACCTGGATGGCAGGACCACATACTAGGCATAAGGAAAACATGCAACACTCTTCACAGAGAGTAACCTCAGCCCAGACTCTAACCTGGACCTTTGAGAGAGAAGTGTTACCCACTGCACCACACTGCCGCTCCCTCTTATGTACTGTACTTCCCACCAAAATGTAATATAACTAAATATAGTTAAATCTTGGATTGCCAGTATAATTACTTCCAGACGTGTGCTTGTATATCAAAGCGAATTTCCTTATAAGAAATAATGGAAACTAAGACTATTAATTCCAAAACCCAAAATATATATTTATATAAAAATGATTAATACAAAATATAAAGTAAAAATAAAATAAATTAACCTGCTCTTTAACCTGAAAATAATTGTGGCTGAAGTACAGTAAGACAAGAGAGGAGAGAAGGAGGCGGTCTACTGTGTAGGATGACTTTCTCTCACACAGTACTTAAAGAAGAGTCAAACTTGGACACAAAATGTAAAAAATGCTTTCCGCATACACACAAGTGGTCACAATTTTATAGCAAACAGTACACGCGTGCACAGATGTTTACTATACAAGCTTGTTTACTACACACTGAGACTGAGCATGGGAGACGATTACCCACAATCCCACAGCGCGAGAGAGAAGAACTTGGAGGGAGGTCAAGACTATACAAATGTTGCTATAACTCCCAGCCAAGTTCCTGTAATGTGAAAATAGTGTAAATTTCCAAAGATCAGGCATCCCACTCATTGAATGTTTACAGGAACGACTGCAGTGGATCTTTGCCACCTTGGCTGGCATCATTATTTACAGATGTATGGCCGCCTTAAAAATGTTTGCACAATTCAGATGCTTTCCTGCATCTAAAAGTCTCATCACCATACTGGGCTTAAATTCCCAACAGATTTTATGTCTAATGAAATTTCATAACGCTGTGGCAGGGAATCGAACCCAGGCCTTCTGCATGGGAGGCGAAATTCGTACCACCACTGAGCCACCAGGGGGAAATCCATGATGTATACATTTACTTACATGAATATTGTATTTTTTTTTTCAGATATCATAATTTTAGTGTGTTTTATCCCCCCCCCCCCCCCCCCACGATGTTGTATTTAGTTTCTAATTCATATACCCTGCCAGAACTTCTTGCATAATTGAATCGATTTTATACACAGCAAATATGACTACAGCACTTGTGTGCAAAAATAATGCAGGATGGCTCAGCTCTGTACCAACTTACAGGTATAAAGGTACAGTTCATTATTTCTGATTTTGCTGGTGGCGAGTTTGACTGACACTGTGGCTATCTATCACTGTGTCACAGATGTGGAAGACCTCATTTACACCTGAAGGTGACATTCTGTTTGTGACAGCGTTAGGTGATAATGACTGATCTGTGTAAAGCAGAACACTAGCAAGCCACACTATAATTAGACTGGCTCTTCTTTTTCTGAGTCACTTTCCCAAAAAAAAGGTACTTGGTCAGATATAAATATGCAGGTAATTTTGGACACTGTTCTTCACTTTAAAAGATGATCATAATTTTGTTGATGAGATCTACTGATGGTGCATACTCTGGCCAATTTTAAACCTTTATTCATAGCAATGCATCAACTGGCGTGATACAATAAATGCATTAAAACCTCTAACATATTTTGGGTTCTCATCCTCTTATTATTTAGTTTTACAATATAAAATTGTTAGTTACAGTAAATGCTGGAGGTAATATCAACAGAGTTAAGGTAATTCTGCAAGCTTTATGCATTTGGGGAAACTCACCTCAGGGCAACGTTTAATGAATACTTTGAGTAAAAAGTTAAGTACTAACTATAAAGTCAAGTGACTAGCATATGGCCTTCTCATGGGCATATTGCTTAATGCTTTATTCTTTAATGGTTGCCTGCAAATTAGGTTTGTGTTAGCATCTCATTTCAAATTCCACCATGTGGATTATGTGCGAATGACAAAATTTTACATTGGCATGGGCGATAAAGGAGAACAGGCTTTATTTATTTTAAATCTACAGCATACAGTAAGACTCATATGGAAATTGTCATTGAATGTTATAAGAGTTTACATCCATCAGTGTCATCTGGTGCAGTAAGTAAAATAGCGACTTATAAATAGATAATTTATTGTGCTTTGTTGTGTATTATAATAATGCTATGGTGGTTTGTGATATTCATATTAGGTACTGAATTTGGCTCAGTGCTCTCCTTATTGAAAATGGTACTGTATAATACGTAATTTTTCTGCTGGCAGTTGTCCATTTTTTCTAGCATTGAGACTTGTTTTAAAAAATGTGATCTGTGAATCATGTAAAATGAGATCATGCAACCATGTCTGGGCTAGTAAATAACAAATGAGGCTATTTATGAATGTGTGTGTGTCATACTCAGAATTGGCAACTGAAGTGCAAATGTTACCTCAATATTCATGCAGATAAAGTTATATTTATTCTGGGCTATGCATTAGATGGGCTATGCAGCTGTTTAAGTCAGCATTCTGGGTGCAACATTCAAATAATGGAAATGAACTACATGTACTGTAGTATTTTCCCCTCTATTATGCATTTCGTATAAATCACATACTAAACGCCTTGACAAAGCTCATAATAGTCCTCCGCTAAGCATGTATCCATCTAATATCTATACCACTTTTCCAGTGGTGTAGGATCACAGGGGGCCTGGAGCCTATGCCAGGGAACTTTGCCAGTACATTCCAGGGCATAAGCGCACACTCACTAACTCAGTCATACACTACAGATAATTTGGAAATTCCAGTCAGGCTGCACTACCCGTCTTTGGCTTGTGAGAGAAAACTGAACAACCCATAGGGAGAGCATACGATACAAAACACATGTACTGTATTATGTCATATAACATGGACCCACATTATCACACTAGCAAAAACATGTCAAGGGCGCTCTTTTGTTATATATATATATATATATATATATATATATATATATATATATATATATATATGTAGATATATCTATATCTATCTATCTATCTATATATATATATATATATATATATATATATATATATATATATATATATATATATATATATATTTCTATATTAATGTTAAGTTACAAGTTTTGGTATTATAATGATTGACAATGTACATGTGGTATTTAACAAAGATCATTTCAAGGAGGCATTATAAACGTAGGCATTTATTGTAGTTTCCTTATCAACTTATCATATTGCCATCATGTGAGAGTCTTTCTGACTAAGAACGTTGTGCTTTCTGCTTATTAACTTTACAAAAGAAAAAACAAAAAAGAGGCTGGTGAGAGAATACACACTGATAACTGCTTTAATGTACCTAACAACAGACTATAACTTTTTTTATGGACATCTCTCTGAGCCTTAAATGTGATTATCAGTGGTAAAAACTGCAACAGGATTTGCTCTTATTGGAAAATATGTAACTTCAGTGATAACAGAAACAGTGATAACTATTTCATGTCGAACCACATCACCACGCACCATGGCTTATTTTCCTATAACAACAAGCACTGTTATTATTTCTTACTTAATAAAAAAGGAAGCAAAGAATGAGAAAACAAAGAAAGTGCCTCCATTATCATACAATAGCTTTATTAGTAATAAATAATTGTTTTTGCTTGTAACATGACACAGTGCAATTATTCTTTCTTTTTTTTTTTAGCTGTTTGGCAACGTTATGAAAAAACAGTGTATTCCTAGCAATAAGCAGGACAGCACAACAGTATCTGCTGATTGCGCTGTAAGCATACTGACGTCTCCGATGTTCCCACTGAGATGTTCCCGATGAGTCTCCTGACTTCACTTAAATCAGTTAAGGAATGACTGATGGCAGACAGGCTCTCCTCCTTCTGTCCATCCTGATGATAGAGTCCACAAAGCATGTTATGTTTCTGATTATACTTTAATGGAACACATGCACACACAGTCTTAATAAAACTCTTTATTGGCACCAATGGAGCAAAATACACAGTTATGTATTTTTCCCCAGACATCTATTTAGTGTTTTATTCACTCCCAAATGAGCAAAAGCAGTGGAAAAAGAAATTAAGCCAGCATTTAGTTATGATATTCAGCTTTAGCCATCACGTCCACACTGTCTCACAGTGAATTTATAATCCCAGGTTTAATCATATGAAGGCCTTGATCTCTTTGTTGATCTGAAGCTGTGACATCTGTCTAACATGTCAGATGCTGTGTTTTAGAGAATACAAATGGACGCAATATCTCTTATTGCAGTTTAGGATGAAAAATGGATCCAATAACTCCGATTGCGCTTTTAAGCCATTGAAAACGAACGTTTGCTCTGACTCTTTGTCTGGTTCTTTCCTTTTTAACTGAACGTAATGGATGCAGGTCATCGATTGGTTGTGCCGCCTGATCTGTGTCAGCACCAGGTGATTTGTCTTTTGAATCAGATTTATCTTCATTGTGCTGCCAACTGTAACTTTTACCTTTACATATTAAGCAGAAAGCTTAAATTAAGCCTGTTTGCAAAACCTCACATATACTGTAAATGCTACAGTATTTCTTCCAAAAAAATTTAATTCACTACAGTATATTCACTTTTTAATGAAAGGTATTGCTTTCCAGGAATGGTTATTTTTGATGCCTAGCTCAGCTGCTTTGTGCTTTTTGTTTATGAAGAATCCAAAATATATTATATTTATAAATTATTCATAAATTATATATTCCTATTTTATGTTGCATGTAAGAGAAATGTATGCTATATGGATACACTGTACGGTGAATTTATTTTAAAAAACTGCACCTTGTCCAAGGCGGCACGGTGGTGTAGTGGTTAGCACTGTCGCCTTGCACCGCCAGGGTCCGGGTTCGATGCCCGGCCAGGCTCGATTCCCGTCTCTGTGTGCATGGAGTTTGAATGTTCTCCCCGTGCTTGGTGGGTTTCCTCCGGGTATTCGGTTTCCTCCCACAGTCCAAAGTCATGTAGGTTAGACTAATTGGCGGTTCCAAATTGCCCGTAATGTGTGAATGAATGAGTGAGTGTATGTGTGTGTGTCTGTGCCCTGCGATGGATTGGCACCCTGTCGAGGGTGTACCCTGCCATGTGCCCCAAGTCTCCTGGGATAGGCTCCAGGCCCCCCGTGACCCTGAATACAGGATTAAGCATTATAGATGATGAGTGAGTGAGTGAGTGAGTGAGTGCATCTTGTCCATGCTACACCAAACAGTATTTTCTTTCCTTTTTTCTTTTTTTTTCCCTACACATACTATACATATACATTAATTGGTTGATCTAGTATCTATATGATGTAAATCGGGTTTAATACACGGTGGCATAGTAGCTTGCTTAGTTATCACCGTTGCCTTGCATTTCCAGGGTTGGTGTTTAAATCTGTGTGTGGACCTTGCATTTTCTCCCGGTACATAGTAGGTTTTCTCCAGGTACTCCAGTTTCTTCCACAGACCAAAGATATGAAATATATCCTGTATATTCTGTTATTTCCAAATTGCCAGAAGTCTATAATTGAATATTGCACATGTGAGTGTGTGTTTGTGCCCTGTGATGACTTGGCACCCCATACAGGATGTGCCATGCCTTGTGCTTCCAGCTCCTCCACCTACACAGGATATGTGGTATAAAAAAGAAAAATGGCTGGATTAAACACACATTGTACCATTTTCTTTGCCCTGATAGAACATTTTGAAAAAGAAAAAAAAAAAAATCTAAGAAAAAGTTTTCTGGTTGTTCCTTTTCTGTGGGCTACACAAGGGCATAGGCAAGTTTCGTTGAATGTTCCCCATTCCATTCTGCAATATACTGTTTGTCTCCAATATCTGCTATTTTTTTTATTGAGACATCTGGGTCATGGCCTTTTGATGTTGTGACAGCCGTGTAGTGTGTGCAATTTATTGAGCTGCAGCGTAGTGATGAGTTAAGTTTAGTGTTGTCTGATACCTGTTTGGGTTGGGCTTGGATTCATTTCCTGATAGTTTGTAATGTTATAGTAGCAACACTCTAACATTCCCTTGCACAGAGTGAGGACTGAAAACTGCCAGGCTTTATCTTCATTAAGGTTAACTTCGAATACAATATGATACATTTGCATATATACAGTATATGTATATACTATATATATATACACACGGGGACAAAATTGTTGGTATCCTTCGGTCAATGAAAGAAAAACTCACAATGGTCACAGAAATAGCTTTATTCTGACAAAAGTAATAATAAATAAGAATTCTATGAATGTTAACCAATGAAAGTCAGACATTGCTTTTCAACCATGCTTCAACGGAATTATTTTTAAAAAAATGAACTCATGGAACAGGCCTGGACAAAAATGATGGTACCCCTAACTTAATAGTTTGTTGCACAACCTTTTGAGGCAATCACTGCAGTCAAATGATTCCTGTAACTGTCAATGAGACTTCTGCACCTCTCTGCAGGTATTTTGGCCCACTCCTCATGAGCAAGCTGCTCCAGTTGTTTCCGGTTTGAAGGGTGCCTTTTCCAGACAGCATGTTTCAGCTCCTTCCAAAGATGCTCAATAGGATTGAGGTCAGGGCTCATAGAAGGCCACTTTAGAATAGTCCAGTGTTTTCCTCTTAGCCATTCTTGGGTGTTTTTAGCTGTGTGTTTTGGGTCATTGTCCTGTTGCAAGACCCATGACCTGAGACTGAGACCCAGCTTTCTGACACTGGCCAGCACATTTCTCTCTAGAATCCCTTGATAGTCTTGAGATTTCATTGTA
The DNA here is from genome assembly GCA_030347435.1 of Clarias fuscus. Lineage (NCBI taxonomy): Eukaryota > Metazoa > Chordata > Actinopteri > Siluriformes > Clariidae > Clarias > Clarias fuscus. Next base: position 20,017,775 of record CM059219.1, read on the forward strand.
CCCTGCACAGATTCAAGACACCCTGTGCCAGATGCAGCAAAGCAGCCCCAGAACATAACAGAGCCTCCTCCATGTTTCACAGTAGAGACAGTGTTCTTTTCTTGATATGCTTCATTTTTCCATCTGTGAACATAGAGCTGATGTGCCTTGGCAAAAAGTTCCATTTTTGTCTCATCTGTCTATAGGACATTCTCCCAGAAGCTTTGTGGCTTGTCAACATGTAGTTTGGCATATTCCAGTCTGGCTTTTTTATGATTTGTTTTCAACAATGGTGTCCTCCTTGGTCGTCTCCCATGTAGTCCACTTTTGCTCAAACAACGACGGATGGTGCAATCCGACACTGATGTTCCTTGAGCATGAAGTTCACCTTGGATCTCTTTAGAAGTCTTTCTGGGCTCTTTTGTTACCATTCGGATTATCCGTCTCTTTGATTTGTCATCAATTTTCCTCCTGCGGCCACGTCCAGGGAGGTTGGCTACAGTCCCATGGATCTTAAATTTCTGAATAATATGTGCAACTGTAGTCACAGGAACATCTAGCTGCTTGGAAATGGTCTTATAGCCTTTACCTTTAACATGCTTGTCTATAATTTTCTTTCGAATCTCCTGAGACAACTCTTTCCTTCGCTTCCTCTGGTCCATGTTGAGTGTGGTACATACCATGTCACCAAACCACACAGTGACTACCTGGAGCCCTATATATAGGCCCACTGACTGATTACAAGATTGTAGACACCTGTGAAGCTAATTAGTGGACACACCTTGAATTAACATGTCCCTTTGGTCACATTATTTTCAGTATTTTCTAGGGGTACCATCATTTTTGTCCAGGCCTGTTCCATGAGTTTATTTTTTTAAATAATTCCGTTGAAGCATGGTTGAAAAGCAATGTCTGACTTTCATTGGTTAACAATCATAGATTTTTTTTTAATTCTTACTTTTGTCAGTTTAAAGTTATTTCTGTGACCATTGTGAGTTTTTCTTTCATTGACCGAAGGGTACCAACAATTTTGTCCACGTGTGTATGTGTATATATATATATATATATATATATATATATATATATATATATATATATATATATAAAATTACAACATAATGTAGCCCTGTGGAACCCACTGTATGAATAAATTGCTCCTCAAATCTGTCCTTTGGATGGTTAGGAAAATTGATTTAGCCCAGCTTGAATGTGCGAAGTGTGTGCACTCCAGCAGCATTCCATTTTAGTGTCACTGTCAAATCAATCTCAGGGGAAAAGTCAAAGATGGTACATTCCATTGGCCTTTAATTGATGGCTCTGTTGTGGAGCTGAGAAGCGTTAAATTGCTGACATTTCTGGTGATTGAATGTCAGCTGTCATTCCGCGAAGAAGAGAGCTGTGCTCCATCGCCACCTGAGCGAATGATAGAAGAGAAGAAGACAGGAAGAGAGTGGATAGAAGAGGAAAGCAGGGAGGAGATGAGGAGAGGTGGGTCAATTCTGCCCCAAAAGTTTGACAACCTGCTTCATAGCGAAAGTCAAGGGGTGAATGACGATCTCTTCTTTGCATTCTTAAATCGAAGAAATGTTTGTGAGCAATAAAAAAATCTTCAGTAGTTCATCCCTAATTGCTTGTTTTTCAGATTCTCTAAAACTGTACTAGTCTGTTAATGAATGTTTGCCTTTTTAACAAATGTGTTTATTATTATTATTATTATTATTATTACACATAAAATTCATGAGCAAAAAGTCCATAGGGGAAAGTCTCCTGCAGAAATCTCTGAGAAATCACTACCAACACCTTCAAGTGCACCTTACCTCAGTAATACATGGGTTGATACAGAAGATTTGAGTATACAGTATATGGTTACATTGCTCAACCAAAACCGCTTTAACATTCTCCACTCTTCTGGGAAGATATCCCACTCAATTTTGTAATGTGGCTCAGGGGATTTGTACTCATTCAGCAACAAAGGAATTGTGTAAAGTTCCACTTCATTAAACAAAAAATCTAAAATCTAATTTTATTCATCGCGTACACGGTCATACACAGTATGGTATAAAGTGAAATGCTTACGCGGCCACTTTTGACAAAAAAAAAAGTTTTCAAATAAGAATATAAAGCATGAAATAAGGTATATAGATTTTAAAAAATATAAAAAATATAGAAAAACTTTTATTTGCACTGTAATATAAAATAATGTCCAGTCATGAGCAATGCAGTGTGCAATGTGCAGGATAATGTGCAAAGTCAAGTTCAAAGTTTAATGTGCAAATCTGAGTTCTATTTAATATGTAATGCGCATTTTGATGAGTAGTGATATTGTTTTGTGTGAGAAAGCAGTTCAGAGTCCATAGTCCTACTGTATGTGGTGTTCCTAAGCGGGAAGAAGCCTCTCCTCAGGCTCTCTGCTTTGGCCTTCAGGGAGTGGAATCGTTTTCCTGACCGCAACACAGAGAACAGTCCATTGTTGGGGTGGTTGAGGTCCTTCAAGATCTTCCTGGCCTTGGTCCGGCACCGTTTGCTGTGGATTGAGTGCAGGTCAGGAGCTTCCAAAGGTGCAAAGTAGGGGTGAGGTCAGGGATCTTTGCAGATCACCCATGATCTGGCACATCAGCTTTGGAAAACCAAAATGTCTTGAAGGAGTTTGCTTTGTGCACAGAGACAATGCCAACCCCTTAGTTCCCAAGCAAATAAATAATTTCAAAGAAGGCAGATACTGAATATATTCAGTTGTACAGTATTCAGCAGTTTAAATAATGGAGTTGGCTGGCTACACATATCAGGAAGCACCTGATTTCATTGTGGTGAATGTATTCAGGTAGAGAGCCAATTGTTATGGAAGGCTAAAGTGTACTTTATAAAAAAATAATGTAATGGATGGTTTATGAAAATAATGTACATATTAAAGCAACATCAACCATAATATTTTAAGTTTTTAAATTTTTTAAAAGCAGGAGGGTTGCATAGTGTTTAGCGCCGTGGTCTTACAGTACACCTACAGGGTTGAGGGTCCCGTCTTTGCATCTGTGTGGAATTGAAATGTTTTCCCCATGCTTGGTGGATTTTCTCTGGGTGTTTCAGTTTCCTCCCACAATCCAAAGACATGCAGATGAGGGTGAAACAGCGGTGTTGTGATTACAACTATGTCCTCGTGCCTCCTGTGTTAAGGGTTTGAGTTCTGCCTTGGAGTCTGTGTGCATGGAGTGCATGAAGTGCTGTGGAGGATATATATATATATATATTATATATATATATATAAAAATGTATACCTTGCATATATATATATATACATTTTTATGCAAGGTATTTCACATATGCACATACTGTACTGTAGGTGGTTAAGAAGCACAATATAATCATTATGTACATATTGTTCCATATTGGGGACACAAATAGCACCCCGGTCATAGAATGATCCACATATTGCTTAATAAGAAAAATAATTGGCCTGTGTTTAATTGTTAAAAAAAAAAAAAAAAAAGCAGAACACCAGAAAACATTATGGAAATACCTAATATATGTTATGAATCATTCTATGTGCTGTTTCTGTGTTTGTGTGCTCACTTCATTATATCAAGTCATATTTCACTCCTCATACCAAACGAATGTTTTACTTTAAGTGTTGCAGTTTGATCGTAATCATTCCTTAGATGTTTTTTACTTTGAATGATGCTGAGCTTTTCGAGCAGCATTTTTTTTCACTGGTCTCCTTTGTAGCTGAATTTAAATTGCCGTTTCTCCACTGTGAAACTTCTAGGCACTTCTGCGAATTTGTTATTATTGATTGGGCTGGTTTGGGTTTGTCTCTTTAACAGGGATAGTAAAATTTAATAGACTACTTTTGTCTCCTTTTTTTATGAATTTGATCCCAGGAAGTCGTCACCCTTAATGATCTTTTTAGCAGCAGCAGTGAACCACTGTGCCCATATAGACTCCCCTGAGAATGCTTGGTGTAGTCAGTACACTGTAAGACAAGCTAGATATTTAAAACAGTGAGAACTTGAATTTAAAAAAAAGTATGACTGTTTAATTGTTATTTCTTATAAGTTATTTTGTTTGTCTTATTTGTGGTATGTTAACATCATATAAATGTTTGTGTGTAGGTGGGAACATGGCATACAGGAAAGGGCAGGGCAGTCACGGTAGCTCAGTGCATCCTCTAGACCTGGAATGTGAGGATCAGCTAGCCACTCTTGATCTAGAGTGGGAGATGGAAAAGGAGTTGGAAGAACTTGGACAGGACAACTTCCGACTAGAGTGCACAGACTCTCAGACCTTGGGCAATTCAATCAGCGGAGAAAGGAATCCAGACCATGAGATAATGCACGTCTCTGTGTCCCCCCATGGACGCTTTGAGAGACTACAGGAGGACCACAACTACGTCTCGGAATACAACAGGACTGTTCCTAAGGTGCAAAAGATAAGTGTTACCTGCATTGTCAAGTACCTGCTGTTTGGAGCAGGAGCCTTCTCCCTGGGACTGCTCATTGGTCTACATGCTAAGCAAACGGAAGAGCAGCCAGCCACGCCCACCACAAGCAAAGATATGCTGGAAAAGGTTATACAAGACATCACTGCTGAGAAGATCCAGGCAATTAAAAGGTCAGAAAAAAAAATTCACATGATTTTATAGAGAGATTTAGCCACTGTCTAATTTTCATGCAGTACATACAGTACTGTGTCCTGGCAACGTTTTGCCTCAAAAGCTGGGAATCATACTGTAGGTAGGCTGTCAATTTGATCAGATTTTTGGGCATTGCAATTTTCATTTCGATTCAATGGCACTAAAATTTGATGTTTGATTTATTACAAGCAGCTATATTTCTAACAGGTTTCGAAGTATTATGAAGTGCTAAAAGTGTTTACGAAGCATTGACATGCTGTGCAACTTGTGTTGTTAATTGATTAAATGTTGTCTCATACAGAGCGATAATCTTTTTTCTTGCCAGTCTTCTGTTCAACACTTCAGCAACAGTATATACCGTATATATTCATTAATTCGTTCGTAACTCTTTCGGCTGCTCCTATAAGGGGGTCGCCACAGCCGACCATCAGATTCTCACAAGACATTGGCACATGTTTTAAGCTGGATGCCCTTCCTGACGCAAACCTCCCATTTCATCCGGGTTTGGGACTGGAACTGCATGCAGTGGCTGGGAATCGAACCTGGGCCTTTCGAGAAACCACCACTGAGCCACCATCATTATTAGACCATCAATCTAATAAATCTAATGTATATAATCATCCATTTTTCCCCTAAATGTGTTGTATCTCACATTTCAACTAGTGTGCTGACTCAGAGAGTGAAGCATTAAAATTCATGAGGTGCTTTGAGTATTGGAGCAACAATTGTGCTATGATGACCACACAATTCAGACTTGCGTTATGCAGCTGCTTGAGTTGATTTTCTGAGTTTCCCATTTGGATTATGGAAATTACCTGCATGTTGTTTTCTGTAATTCTCTTGGCTAGTTTGGCCTGCAAGACACAATTTCAAAATGGTAATTGAAACAGACTGATATGATGATATAAAGGAGACCATTACTTTAAACACAACAAACTGGATGTGATCTGTCATCTTATACCCTCATTACTTGACAGATTTAAATATATACAGCCATGGCCAAAAGTTGACAGAAATATAAATGTTCATACTTCTGCTGCTTCAGTATTTTTAGATCTTTTTGTCAGATGTTACTATGGTATACTGAATTATAATAAAAATATTATAATTAAATTTAGGCAAAGAGTCAATATTTCAATATTTGCAATGTTCACCCTTCTTTTTCAAGACCTCTGCAATTCACCCTGGCATGCTGTCAATCAACTTCTGGACCACATCCTGACTGAGGGCAGCCCATTCATGCATAATTATGCTTGCTTAGTGCTGAAAAATGATTAATAACTTTCCATGTGACATGCATTGAGTGACATCAGATTGAGTGTCATCCGGGTATTTTTTTTCTAGCATCTGGTGCACTTCGGAGGTCTTAAAATAAAATTCCCCCTTTTCTAAAATTATGTTATAATGGTATTGGTACAGTATGTCCCTTTCAAATGCATGTGCACACTGTGCCCACTGTCTTTCTGGCACACCAGGCGAGACAATGGCGCAGGGTGCTTGGGCCCGCTCATTGTTGCTTGCAACTATATTAAAATACTTGTAATTATACTATATACATTATACTATAGTAACATCTGGCAAAAGATATAAAAACATTGAAGCAGCAGACATTGTGAAAATTAATATTCTCAAAATCTTTGCACATGCTATATATGTGTGACCCTTGACTTAGCTCAAGCTAATATCAAGTAACTAAAATTAACACATTGTTCCAAGATCAGAATTGAAAGAAATTGGGGCATGCCAATTTCTAAGGCAAACTCTTGTGTGACTCAAATCTAAGCTCATTATTATCAATATTTTCTCAAATGCCCTGACAGAACTTCAAATAAAATGGACACGTCATAAGAACAAGACACAACCATCTGTTCATATCTCCATATTTTGAAACTAACAAAACCAAATAAAATTAAATAGTGCATAAATCAATACCCAAATTTGAATGTTTGGGGTTAAATGAAAGAAGCACAGTGGCAGTAGCTTCAAGGGCATTATGGCCTGCCAATGGAAGTCATTCATCCCTACGAAACAGATGCAGCTTTTGTCTGATGACAGGCTCTATGGGACCTTCTAGTTTCTGACAAAGAAGGTCCTGAAGCCAAAGTACCTCACAGCATACGAACAGCAGTGCAGATGCTTGCTACAAGGTACTACAGCTAAATACAGACAAGCCTCAAGTGGGCTGACATTGTTTTAGAGCCAGGGATTATGGAAAGCATGTGTATTTGTGTCAAAAAGATAACTCATCATTCAATTTCAACTCAACTGAGACGGTCTTCTTCCTGTGAAAAGCTTTTTGGAAATGCCGAGTCGTTATTTAGTTTGGCACTTGTCAAGCAGCAGTGCCCACAGCAACGCTTAGTCACTTTAGAAAAACAGGGAAGGAAGAAACAAAAAAAAGCCTGTGAAGGCAAAATGTTTTGAACACCTTCAGTGACCTGGTATTCCCGATATAGCTTCCGTAAATAGAAATATTTACAAAGATAATTGCATTACTTACTTCGTGAGCCAAGCAGACAGATCGGTACAATCTATTGTCGGAAATGGTACAATCTATTGTGGGCACTTGTGGGAATAAGTCACAATATAGCATGAAGGAGGGCTCTAGAGAAAATGAGAGTGTTGGTGGAACGAGACCCTGTGTCTCGGGATGGAGCTAAATCTCATCTCGCACATTAAGCTGAGACCTCTCCAGCCTGTCTGAGATGCTTGGATGGAGATTGGAAAAGGCTTTGAAGATCTTTCCCTAACTGGTTCAATGCACATGCTAATAACCTCATTAGAACTAATTCAGGACACTTCAGCTCTACTTCAGGCATTTCTCACCTCGTTTTCTCAACAGATCTTCAGTTAGTAGACAAAAATTCTCAAAGTTTTGAGTAAACATTTAATCTGACATGGCCCAGTGTAATGAAAGTCTACAAAAAATGATGGATTTATATATTACCAGTATTTGTCTTGATTGAATGGGAAAGCTTGGGAAATTATTATAGAACCATAAAAATATTTGAATACTACAATTTAATTGCCTAATTTACAGAAAAACAAATCTTATTTTTATTTCCTATTGCCTGTCCTATTGTTTCTTTACAAACAGTCTCTTCTGCAGGGGTTTCTTTGATACACATATTTATTTCTTAGCATTTACACTTCAAAGAATACATGGGTGGAAAACAGTTCCAGCAAAATGGGATTAGTCCAAATCCCTAGAAGAAAAAAAGCTTGTTTCCCACTGTTTTTGCTCCTCTAATGGTATTCTTTATCTCCTGCAGACACTCACTCTTAATTAGGGGGTTGTAATTGATACAGTGTGGGCCTGGTGAGGATTCTTCATCCTGTGCCATTTAAATACTGGATCTCAAGGTCAGACTGGGGAGTTCACAGTGGGAGGATTCTATGAAGCAGCCAATACAGACCTGAGCCCAATGGAATATTCTGTTTGACGCAGCCATGTTGAGGTCTCTGAGCCATGAGCCTGTCCCATGGAGGAGACAGTTATGGGGCCCTTGTTGCGCAGTTCATCCGGTCTAATGACCAGCCCTGCTGTTAAAGCTAATGGCTGAATGATGAGACAGACTGTTCCAGATATAGGGCAAGACTCAGCTCCTGTGATGTCACAGAAACACAATGATTAATTTTGCATGACGAAGGATTGTTTGCGTTCAGTGGGCAAAGTAGAATCATTAAAGTCGCAGGTGGAGGAATTCAGTGGTTAGGAAGCTATAAGTGGGTGTAACATATCTGCTCTAAATGATTACTTACAAGTCAGGCATTGGCATTTAGCATCATAGCTCAAACTGTTCGTTTCACAAAAACACTTTCAATTTTAAAATTATAGGTTTTGCATACAGAATAAAACAAAGCTAATTCCATTGCATCAAAGTGGATGATTTTCCAATAATAACATTTAAATCCTCAACATGCGAACAAGTTCCGCTGAGAGCTTGTTACTAAGTCCAATTTGTTCGTAAGTCCAACAAACATTGACTTTGTACTAGGATACTAACACAATTGGATATACACAGCACAAAACTAACTGTTCCATGAACTTGACTTTATTCTTTAGAATCATGCTGATGGTGGTGCAATTCTTGTTAAAATAACAAGTAATGTCTGTCCTCTTTTTACCTTGCTTCCTTCTCTCAATTATTGTCACTTTTGTCTCCATCGTCATTGCTTCGTGCTTCTTAACAGTACCAGCTTCATGTCATCAGGGCATCCTGTGATGCATGCTGAAAAAACAATGCTTGTTCATATCTTTGAAAATTTGTAACCCAAATGCATGTTTACATGTGTGTGTGTGTGTGTGTGTGTGTGTGTGTGTGTGTGTGTATATATATATATATATATATATATATATATATATATATATATACACCTTCTCATTCAAAGAGTTTGAATTTGTATTATGGCAAGAAAAAAGCAGCTAAGTAAAGAAAAACGAGTGGCCATCATTACTTAAGAAATGAAGGTCAGTCAGTCCGAAAAATTGGGAAAACTTTGAAAGTGTCCCCAAGTGCAGTCACAAAAACCATCAAGCGCTACAAAGAAACTGGCTCACCAGCTTCAGAAATCGCAGGTTAACAGCAGCTCAGATCAGAGAGCAGGTCAATGCAGCAGCAGACACATCTCTAGAACAACTGTTAAGAGGAGACTGTGTGAATCAGGCCTGCATGGTAGAATATCTGCTAGGAAACCACTGCTAAGGACAGGCAACAAGCAGAAGAGACTTGTTTGGGCTAAAGAACACAATAAAGAAAACTCTTTGAATGAGAAGGTGTGTCCAAACTTTTGGTCTGTACTGTATATATATATATATAATATATATATTTGTATATATACATTCATTCACCTACCTAGCGTTTTATCTCTTGACATAAATATAGTATGACACGAAAAGCACAGCTTTTCATATTACAGGGAAACCGATACCTGAAAAGTCCTGAGAACTCCCCTATGGCAGGAAAATTACTGATTGTTACAAAGCACTGAAACTGAAAGTGTCCTTCCATTTCTTCTTGCAAAAAGAACCCACCCAGTCAATGATTGTACATGTTTCTGAATGAGTTGTTTCTATAAAAACAACATATCAGAACATCCGTCAGAGGTGCTGTTTCAGAACCTTTATTATTAAATCATTCACACCATCTGACCAACCAGATTTAAGGAGGGAGCAGAATGCAACATTTCAGACGCTTTTCTGTTTCTACCTGATAGGGATCCCTATCTGTAAACATCCCGGATATTGAATTGAGAGGCTTAACTCTTGTGGCACAATAGCTCTATCTATTGTGTGCAACAACCATAAAATAGACTGTGCAGGCTAATAGTGTGTAGCACAGAGCTTCACGTAAACATATTAGCAACCCTGCATGCGGTGGACAGTCCCATCCTTTAAGTGTGCAACTTAAAGATTAGTCTTGTATATACACTGTATATAACCTTTAAAAAAAAAAAAAAAAAAAAAAACATGCATTAACAAACATCATTTATGTTCTAGTCTTTAGTATTCAGATCGTTGCTGCTGTAGAAAATAAAGTACATGTAACACCTTCTGATTTCAGAATTCATGACATGTTGCATGTCACAGGTAATTTTTCAGTACTCAAATGTAAAAGAAAATCCATGCATGTCATAGTGGGATGCTGTGACTCATTTTATTTAAGTGTCTCTTGAGAGAAGATTTTCTAATCCTGGTAAGACCGGTAATGTGCTTTGAGCCTGTGCCAAATTAAATTTATATAGATACTTTCCTACCAATCATCACCTCAAGCCATATTAACCTTGCTGGTAGGGTGCCAATCAGAGTCGCAATGAGAGAGACGATTGGCTAAATACAGCATTTAAGAACAATTATCCCAGGGTGGCAATCGTTCCAAACCCTTCATTTAATGTTGTGAGCTAAAATAGTTCACGTGTAACATTAATGGTGTTAGTGGGCTTTATAAACAGGATGCTAAAATTGATTGTGACTTTTACCAAGTATTGATCATCCGAAGACAAAGAAAAGGGCACTGCAATTTGCCATCTCATTACTCATAATTCCATTAGTGTGGATCACAAATGCATGGTGATAGGCACGTAGCACAATGCCATCATCTTTATTCGTTCAGTGTGCCAAATAGTCATGTGTGGGTTTGCATATGTAATATGATTTAAACCTAAAGGGGCAATAAAATATATGCTGTATATGCAACACCAGAAAAGCACACTAGAATAAAGATACCCGCCCCATTCTGGGAATTCTTAATTTAAGCATAATTTAAACCGAGAGGAAGTTAATACCAACCATTACACAATCATATTAATACAAATAGTCTTGAGATTTATATCTGACAGCTTGCTGCTTCTGCATGTATATGATCCTTATGGAAGCTTGTTTCTGCCATGTAAAAAAATATAATGCATACGTAAATTAACATTTTTGTAATTTTCCAATAAACAATTGAACACAATTTTTTTTTGCACACTTGAGCATTTATATATTGTAACTGCTAATTACTAGTTAATTCATTCATTCATTTCACAAGTTGTGAAATAAGTTTTTACTTGCAATTATCTATTAATAGCACATTGCTGTGAATTAGTGCTTCCAGGTTCCAATAATCCATCACAACAAAGCTCCATGGAAACGGAACAATCCAAGCAAATGTCGTCTTTTAAACTATCTACTGTACAACACGAATTACGGAAAAACCTGGAGTCTTCTACTACAAAGCCATGCTGTTGTAATAACTGCTGTAGTTTTGCGTTGTCCTGCTGAAATACACACGGCCTTCCTTGGAGCATATGTTGCTCTAAAACCTTTAGTTAACTTGCAGCATTCATTGTGCCCTCCAAAACATGCAAGTTGTCCATACTTTAGCCAGGTATCCATGATTTCCAACAAGAATGTCAAATTTGGAGCTTTAAACAGTTCATTTTAAATGAGCCTTGGCCCACAGGACACAACGCGCTTTTGGACCATGTTCACATATGGCTTCCTTTTTTCATGATGGAGCTTTTTTATCTGCAGATGGGACGGCTGATTATGTTTACCAACAATGGTTTCTGGATGTATTCCTGGGCCCATTTAGTAATGTCAATGAAAGAATCATGTCGATGGGTGATGCAGTGTCGTCTGAAGGGCAGAAGACCACGGGCATCCAACAAAGGTGTTCGGCCTTGTCCCTTATGCACAGTGAATTCTTCAGTTTCTCTGAATCTTTTGATGAGGTCATGCACTGTAGATGATGAGATTTGCAAAGCCTTTGCAATTTGACGTTGAGAAACGTTCTTTTTAAAGTATTCCACAATCTTTTTACGCACTCTTTCAAAGATTGGAGAGCCCATCTTTACTTCTGAGAGACTCTGCCTTTTTAAGTCATCCCTTTTATAGCAAATCATGTTACAAACCTGATGTCAATTACTTTGGCTGGATCCTTTTAAAAGTTCTTGCTTTTTCAGCCCTTTGTTGCCCCCATCCCAACTTTTTTTGAGACCTGTAGCAGGCATCAAATTTGAAATGAGTCTCAGTTAGTAGATAAAAGTGTAAAATTTCCCTATTTAAACATTTTTTATGTCCTCTATGTGAATAAAATATTGGCTCATGTGATTTGAAAGTCTTTTAGTTTTCATTTTATTCAAATTCAAAAAACATCCCAACTTTTCCAGATGTAGCATGCCTATAGTATATTCTTAGTATGACTTTTTTAGTGGCCAAACATACCTTTACATTTGGTTTTTGGAAGATGCACTTACCCAGTGTGACTTACAAAAGTGATTAAAGATATGCAGAAACATAAATTTATATTAACATTTGACTATATATATATTTCCACAAATATTTCCAAGTTTTTCCACAAATTTCCATATAGTCTGATTCACACTACTACCCTGACTTTTGGCAACAAACACATACAGTACATACATGTACATGCATACAAACATGCATACATACAGTGCATACATACATACATACATACATACATACATACATACAGTGCCTTCTATTAGTAACTGTATTGAACAGTAATATCTGTGCAGTATACAGTACTGTGCAAAAGTCTTGTGATACTCCTCATTTCTTCAAATTAAATAAAAAAAAAAACACTTGGATTTAACTAAGCAGATAGGTAAGAGGTTTCCATTGGATAATTACTGCAGTTATTAATATGTTTTGAGCTGGCAACAAGTTATCAAACTCTGACCGATACAGTGAGTAGCTTCTCATTTCTTAAACAACCATGTCAGAAGACATATCCAGTGGTCGTAGCGGAAATGTTACTCTGTTACAGAAAGGTCAAATTATGGCCCTGCATTGTGAAAGAGAAAAAAAAAAAGAAGAGATTACTGAAATTAATAAAACGGGATTAAGAATGGTCCGATGCATTATTAAAACCCAGAAGGATAGTGGTGAACCAATACTGAAAAAACATTGTAAAATGATTGTGATTGGAGATCGCTTAAATCACATCACAAAAAAACAAACTAAAAGCAGATCTCACTACTGTGTTGAATAGTAAAATTCCAAACACATATGTGAAAAGAACTCAAGGGATTAAGTGTAGCCTTAACCACTTATCAGTGAGGATAATCAGAAAAAAAGGCTTTGATTTGCTAGGAAGCATAAAGAATGGACTGAGGAGCATTTGAAATAGGTCATGTGTTCTGATGAGTCCAGATTGACCCTGTTCCAGAGTGATGGGTACATTGGGGCAAGAAGAGAGGCAGATGAAGGTATGCACGCATCATGCCTAATGTCTACAATACAACCCTGTTGGGGAAGTGTTATGATCTGGGGTTGCTTGTGTTGGTCAGGTCTAGGTTCATGCCCAAAACATGAGGTCCGCTGCCTACCTGAATATACTGAATGACCACGTTTTTCTATTAATGCATTTTTTCTTATCTGATGGAAGGGCTTATTCCAAGATGTCAAAGCCAAGAGCAAATATTGTGAAAGAGTGGTTCAGGGAGCATGACACATCTTTTTCACACATGGAGTGGCCACCACAGAGTTCAGACCTTCCATCCTTGGAATGTGATGGAGAAGACGTTTCACAAAGCTCGACAATATGAGATCTTGGAGGAAAATGAATGTGACTCTGGGTGGAAATAAATGTTGTCACATTGTGTAATCATATGGACATGATGCTGTTAGCAAAACTAAAGGAAGTTGGCAGGGCAGTGTACATTAAAAATACAAGAAAGTCTGGCTAGTTGGAAGCAAAATCTAAAGAAATGAGGGGTGGCTCAAGAGATTTCCAGAGTACTGTATGTATTAGGTTGCTTTCCTAATATGCTAATGATTTGTTGTTGGAAGTTAAAGATTGGATTAACTACAGCTCTCAGAAAGAAAGGACTACAGTACCTTTCCTTGTCACGGCATGATCTTCTAATGGTACGTTAAATATGTATGTATCTTTCACCTAGAAGTGTAGATATTGTGATTTAAGGCTACAGACATACTGTAGGCCAGAAAGAGTTTTAAAGGCAATCTTTCAAGGTACATCTCATGGATCTTTCTAGCTATACCACTCCAGCAACATGAAAAGGCTCAGTGATGCATTTTCTTCTGAGAATAATTTATATGTGAGGATTTAATAGATAGCACATCCTTTTAATATTTACTAGAACAGTAGTTTCTTACCTATGACACTTAACAGATTACATGCTCCATGCAGTGTGACTTTCTACATAGGAAGATAAAAACCTTCCTTTAGTTGTAAAACTTTGATTCCTCCCCCCCCCCCCCCTTGCGCTTCCATGTGGAAAGCATAGTTTGTGAAATTGTATTCCATAAACTCCATGACATTATGATCGAATGCTTTTGAGTAAATAGGTTTGCCTTTAGATGGAATATTGCATCCGCCTTTAAGATATTCTGCAGCCTGCACCCTTTCAGCAAGGGAACTTCATGGGAATTGAATAACGACACAACACGGGTGTCAACATGTCCCATTCTCAAGACAGAACAAAGCTATTACTGTATGACACTCATTTCAATAATGGCACATTCATGACAGCCAACAGTGGCAGCTATGGGAGAAATGTGCACAGTGAAAGAAAGAGCATGAAGAACTGTCCTGTGTGCCTCCCATTGCAGTGCTCTTTTGTTTTAAATCATGAGAGTATTTCACATTGTCACAGCTCTATTCCCTACAGCAGGCTGCTGAGTTTGCTTTTAGCTACTCTCTCAAGGCTGTGCTCCGACATTAGGATATGTATGCTACAGTCAATAGCACTGGAACAAAATCAATATTCCTTGTCTGGAAATCAATATTAATAACCGCGTTACGGTGACCATCTAATAAGTAGACGTGTACTTTCAGCTTAGTGTTTCTACCAGAAGTAAAAGGCAAAACCATCCCAGTTTGCATTCTTGTACTTCAAGTTTAAACAAGCTGATGGAGTCTTATTTGTGTCACCTTGCAGTTTTTATGTACACACTTGTCAATCTAGAAATTTTCTCATGACTTGCTGGTTTTAAAATAACAATTTTTTGTCTTTAATGTCAAAGCTTTGGAGAAGCTTCGTCAATGATGACATCTGGTGGTATGGCCCGCTGCCCTTTGCAGAGTCAAAGCCTGCATTCAGAAAAGGACAGGGGTTATCTATAAAGGAACTCTTCCAGCAATATCGATTAACGGAGATAAACCATACAATGTCCTTCTACTGAACTGTATTGGGACTAAACAGACATGTAGCCTTTAAAAAAACACCTACCAGTGACATTAATTGGTAAAAAGACTTCGATTTGCTAGGAAGCATAAATGATGGACAGGGGAGGACTGGAAAAAAGTGCCATGTTGTCTGATGAGTCCAGATTTACCCTATTCCAGGGTAATGGGAACATCAGGGTAAGAGGAGAGGCAGAGGCAACCCATCATGCTTAGTACCTACTATACAAGCCTGTGAGAGCAGTCTTATGATCTGGGTACTCACGGTATACAGTAAAAAAGGTTTATGGAAGCTAGGTTTGTGGCAGAATTGTCATGCTTCTATACATTCCCTGGGTTACAGACTTTTTGCAGTCAATGACTGCCTGACGTCTGGAATATATTATATACATTCCATATATAATCATAAAAGTATTTATGATTGTCCATTAACGGTTGGGCCCGTTAAAATGAAATGGCTATGTAAAAAAATATATTGTCAAATGGTTAATTTGATATTTTTAGATAAACCCTTTGATTTAAAGCCCAAATTTTTACATTTTCACAATTTAATTGTAGTGGTGCACAGAAAAATTTCATGTTCCAAGTATTTATGAAACTAACCACCTTTATATGTCAATGGAATTCTTACAATAACCCTTTCAAGCTTGTGGGATGCCCATGGTAGGTGCTTCATATTAAGTTCATATTACGCTCTTGTAGTGATTACCAAAGCGGCATGGTGGCGTAGTGGTTAGCACTGTTGCTTTGCCCCTCAAGGACCGGAGTTCGATTCCTGCATCAGGCCTGTGTTCATGGACTTTGCATGGTTTCTCTGTGCTTGGTGGGTTTCCTCCAGGTACTCCGGTTTGCTCCCACAGTCCAAAGACATGCATACTAGTCTAACTGGCATTCCCAAATTGCCCTTAGTGTGTGAATGTTGACCCGGAGGTCCTACCAAGGTCATAAAAATGGGAAGAAATACAGTGGTCACCGTTGGCCTCCACGGTCCCAGATTGGACCACAGAGATTCATAGATGGATTGGATGAAGTGCATACCACATTTATTGCATGCAGGCAGATTATCAGTCCGCATTTGTCACATTAAGATAATTAATATAAATAATAGATTAAATTCCTCACACCATCACTTCATGATGAAAAGAAATGCGGATGTTGCAGTTTTTATATCAACCTGCTGGACGCAATCACAGCATAGCAAGAGTGTAGTGTGATCTGATCAGACATACTGTAGTAGTAACTTGGTTTGATCTCATCGGACTAGGGAAATGCGTAATAATGTGCAGGTTTGGAAATTAGTGATATGATAGGTGCGTTGAGAACATGACAGGATCATGGATACGAAGCAGGGTGAACTTAATAAATGAACATTTTCCCATTTTGACACTGTTACTGCTGCATTCTTTGATATTTTTAGGATGCTGTGGAAACTTCATGGTTTTCATGTGTGACGGGACCCTTATAAAGCACTATTCTTGATATGCTCACTCATCGTTTATACTGATTTATCCTGTACAAAGGGGCACAAGGGCCTACCCCAGGAGACTTAGGGCGTGAGGCGGGGTACACTCTGGACGAGGTTCCAATCCATTGCAAAATTCTTGATATAATTATTTTTAAATGAAATCAGTCACCCGACTGTTTGAATTTCCCATGATAATTTTGTACATCGCCTAACAGATTCAAGATGAATTAACATGCCAGATTTGCTAATCAAGATAATTCCAAACAAACCATTTAGGGTCTCCAGAGGTACCTCAGAATTTGATTAGTGCAGTTTTCCTTTTCACCCCAAAAGGCTATCTATGTTGAGACTTCAAACCATCATCAGTGTGTCAACAATTGGTTCTTTCAAATTGTAGAGATGCTCGAGGATACCTATTATTATTATTATTATTATTATTATTATCATTCACTTACTCAAAATGGGTCATGTGAGAACATGCACAGTTCTTGTCTTGTTTAGTTTATCATGCCACAGGTTGATGTCACAATCTGCTGGTAATGGCTTGTGTTGGTAGCCATTGGGCTGAAGTAAGGTGGGCATAGACGCAGAGGAGTGTGTGAAACAAAGTCCTTTTATTTGAACAAAACAGAACAAAACAAACTTCAAAACAAAGGATGTTGGCTTACTGATTGGAGCACGACACACAACAACATTAACCAAATGACATAGACAGACTAATACTTAACACAGACAGGAGGACTGACTAAACATGGAGACCTAGCCTACTAGCTGTTATGCACACTAGCTGCTAAGCTGGAGGCTAGTTAATCAGACTAGTTGCTAACAGACTAGTAGCCAGAGGTCTAAGGGTAAACAGACTGGGTACACAGCAGACTAGGTAGGGGACAGACTAAGAACTAGCAGGTTAGTGGCTAAGCAGGTTAGTATCTAAACAGACTAAGATCTAAGCAGACGTGGAGAATAGACAAACTAGGAGACTGCACAGACTAAGAACTAGGCAGGTTAGTATCACCATGTTAGTAGTAAAACAGACTAAGAACTGAACATTCAACCATGGTACTTACACAGGGAAAACCAAACAGACCAAAATCTAAACTAATACATTTCACAAAGACAGCTCCACAAAACATATGCCAACTTAACTAAAACAGAACAGACCAAAACATAACCAAACCAAACAAAAGCCCACTTAACATAACAAATGTTCGACCCAGTTTCCCAGAACAAACAGCTATTTATAGAATGTCTAATTAGCTACCTCGGTTAAGGTGAGACCTCATCACCTGACCGAGGTGCCTTCTGGGAAACTGAGTCTACAAACAAAAACTACAAAACAAACAGTGGCCTCTAGTGGTGAACCCTCACAGTTGATCACAGAATGTGTAAGAGAAAAAGCACTAATCATTCCTGTATGTATGGAAATATTATAAAATGAATAATTTCATCAGTATTTATTATTAGTTGGCTAGTTATATTAGTAAAGAATATAAATAAGTTTTTAGTGCTTTTGAACTCTTGATAAAGTGTTTATCAGTGGCTCACACCGAACACTGACATAAAATACAAAATGCAGGCATCTTTTCTCCTTATCCACCTACCTGCACACCCTACAGGCAAAGAGCTATTTTAAGCAATGTGCCTCTTCAAATCTTAATCAACCTTTGGAATCAATCATTGCCATTAAGGATGGGGTATGACATGCAGGCAATTCCTCTCCAAACTAAAATAGCTATTCAGTGAATCGCTATATACAGTTCTAGTAACAAGTTTGGACATATCTTCTTATTCAATGATTTTTCTTTGTTTTCCCCAACATTGTATATAAATACAGAAGCCACTAAAATTCTGACAGAACAAATGTGGAATTATGTAGTAAAAAAAAAAAAAAAGACTTTTGACTTGATGACAGCTTTGCACACTCTTGGCATTCTCTAATTGAGCATCATAATGTAGTCCCCTGGAATGGTTTTCCAACAAGGAGTTTTTGAAAGAGTTCCCAGAGGTGTTGAGATCTTACTGGCTGCTTTTCTTTCACTCTCCGTCCAACTCATCCCAAACCATATTAATCGGATTTATTTCAGGTGATTATGGAGGCCAAGTCTCCATCATTCTCTTTCAAATAGCTCCTACATAAACTAGGGTCATTGTCCTTTTGGAAAACAAAATGTGCAAACCAGATGGGATGGCATGTCAATGCAACATAATGTGGTAGCCATGCTCGTTATGTGTGCACTCAATTTTAACAACAAAAACAGTGACCACCCCAAACCATCCCACCTCCTCCATGCTTCACAGTGGACACCACACTTTCATCATCTGTTTACCCTCCCAACATGTAACAAAACGTGTTGGCTAGTACCAAAAAACTTACATTTCCACTGACCTAAATTGCCGTTTTCTGAGACCAGTCATTCTAATAAACTTATCCTCTGAGACAGAGGTAGCTCTTGGTCTTCCTTTCCTGGGACAGATCCAGTTTCATCATAGCATTGGCTTGTTTTGGTGGCTGCACTCGGGGATGCATTTAATGTTCTTGATATTTTTCAGATTGACTGACCTTAATTTCTTAAAGGAATGATGAATTGTCTTTTCCCTTTACTTACGGGTGTTTCTTCCCATACAACACTTTCTTTTTTCTTTTTTTTTTTTTTACCGTAATTGTAGTAGCACTAATAGGGCTATTGACTCTGTATCCACTTTTCCTCTGCACAAAACAACTGATGGTCCTAAAGCACATTAAGAAGGAAAAATTACTCTAGACAAGACACACCTGTGAATTGAAAATCATTTTATAGTAGGTGAATACCTTGGAATATTCTTTGATGAGAGAAGGTCAATATTGTGCCCGGCTGCCATCAAAGCTAAATGTAGCACGTTCTTTCATAGTTTGAATGTCTCCAGTATTAATGTACAATGTTGAAAATTATAAAATTCGGGAAAACGTTCTGAAGGAGAACGTCAGTATTTTTGATTTGTAGTGTATATATGTATTTATATGCACTTTCTAATATTTTTGATTGTTTTTAGCTTTAATTACAATGTGTTGCCCTCAAAATTACTGTCACAATTTAAGTCATGGAAAGTGCCATCCGTGAAAAAAATTTAAAGCATTAATGTGATGATTGTAATGTTCATACACTTTATATAATGCTCCAAAGTTAATTCTTTATGCTTTCTAGAAAAGTTAAGTTTTTTTCTTTACTTTCACTATTAAACATAACTGTGATCTCTACTGTTTATTTATTTATTTATTTATTTATTTATTTTAAAATGGAACTTCACCAAGTGATTCTGTGATCTCCATTTTTTTTTTGACAGTTCAGCATTATCCTTCCAGGTCAAAATAATGTAGTGGGCAGTGCTTAGTCCAATTGTGAATTCAACAATCCCCTTAGTTGTTTGCTTGATTTAGGGCAGTAATTTGTTTCGAAACATAGTAAATCTCTAACGAAAGATATACATCATATACATATACATACACATCTTTTTCATGGTCACAGGATTAGTCTTCTGATGTAGTTGTTTAAGAAATGAGATGCTTTTCATTGCATTAGTTAGGGTTAAAAGGATGGTTATCAGCTAAAACATATTAGTCACTGCAGTAAGTATCCAATCATAGACCTTTAAGTATTTGCTTATTTAAATCTAACTGGCAACTTTTTGTTTGGCCAGTCGATATACTTATGGTGCTGAGAGACATTGTTAACATTATTACTTACATAGACTATATGATAGGATATAAATGTATTTTTATACATAGAGCTGGATTTTTATGAACTTTTTTTATTTTAATGTGGGAGGTAAAGGGCATCCTGTATGAATCACCGGTAAATCCAGCAAAACAAACAAAAAAAGGCATTTGGCAAGTTTAAAGGTCAAAATAAACATGCATGCACACAAAGTTTTATTTATTTATTCATCTTTTTACCCAGTTTCACCACTACTACCTACATTCACAAAGAACAGTTGCACAAGAATTTCCCACCACTGGAATTTATGTGTGTCTGTGTGTTCAGAAGTTAGTACCCCCTCCTTTAATCCTATGTGTTTTTGTGTAAAAACATAAAAATTGTCTGCTCATAGTGTGTCTTATTGTTAGGCAAATATAACCTGCACATACATCACACACACAGTGTTATTTCACCGTGCAAATTAATTGCAGTTGTATCTTCTGACCACTTTGCTATATTTCAGGTTCACAGGTTAATACCTACTGTACAGTACAGTGTTTCTGAATGTTCTTCATAGACCCATCAGTACCCTTCCTAGTTGCACTTTTCTCTGTTCACGGCATGTCTGCTTTTTTGGTCATTTTTTTTTCCCGCTGCCCAACAATACAAAAATCAGATATGCTTTGTGCAGATAAGAATTGTCTACCGAGCTAAGCCCAGAGGCAATGTCATCAGGGAACTTACCATTTTATTTAACCGTGTTCTCAGATGCAAGATAATAGGGAGGAAAGAGAATACAGCATGGAGATAACAATATAATGTTTTCAACATCATGAAGTTATCTTTTCCCCCCCGCTTGACCTTCATATTAAATTAGTGTTGCCTTTCCTCACCACACTTATTCTTCCTCCTTTCTTCTGTTTCTGCATCTTTAAACTATGGACTTCTACCTTTCCAAAGTTTTGTACTGAATTTGTCATCACATTAGAAGAATTATTGACTTTGTATATGTGAAAAGTCACACACTGTGGATCAAAAAAATTGCTGCTGTTATTTGCTAATTTTTGAGGCTGGTAAGTCTAAATGAACTTCTCCTCTGCAGCAGACATACATTTTGGTCTTGTTTTCCTGGTATGGTCTTCACAAGATCTTTTAAAAGACATAAAGTAAAATTCCATAATCCAGTTTTCTTGCACATTTTTTAATTGCCCATACAGTAACATTGAACCTTTGCTTTACATGTGGTCTTTTCTTAAGAAATAGAAAAGAGAAATGTATGCATGAATGTGTTTGAACGTTTCATTTAAGTACCGAACCAGTAGAATGACTCTAATTATAAAGAACATTCAGAGTACATTTTCCTTTTAGATACATCAATTAAATTACAAAAGCATTCAAAAAGATTAGCAAAAGATTAAACCAACTTAATGTGTATGAAATCATGTAATGCTTTAATTTCTGGGAAACTATTAATATTTAAAAGAAATACGATTCCTATTTAAGTGCTGTTAAATATAAAATACATAAAAAATGATTGACCCATTAAACCCCAGACATACATTTCTCATTCTTATAACTACACTATTGAATGTGCGTGTGAATGTTGACCGGAGGTCGTACCTGTTAGGAACCTCCACTAGAGGTCACTGTTCATGTCTGTCTGTCTGGTGTAGTTCTTGTTGGTTGACTCAGTTTCCCAGAAGGCACCTCAGTCAGGTGATGAGTGCTCACCTGAACTGAGGTGCCTCATTAAAGCTTCTATAAATAGCAGTCTGTTCTGGGAAAATGGGTCGAGCATTGTTTGTCAGTAGGTTTGTCTGTTTGGTTTGTTATGTTTGTATTTGTAACTACCGTCATGTGGGGATTCCTTTTGTTTGGTTCTTGTTTCTTTAAGTTTATACTTTGGTTTGTTTTGTAACCTTTGTTTGTCTAGGGCTCTACTGTTTGTTCTCCTTATGTTCCTTGTGT
Organism: Clarias fuscus; assembly: GCA_030347435.1. Classification (NCBI taxonomy): domain Eukaryota; kingdom Metazoa; phylum Chordata; class Actinopteri; order Siluriformes; family Clariidae; genus Clarias; species Clarias fuscus. The sequence continues at coordinate 20,040,146 of CM059219.1, forward strand.
TGATAATTCATGGAGCTGTCCTGTTTCATGTTTAGCTAGGCTGTCTCCTCCGGTGTCCTGTGTAAGTACTGTTCTGTCTTCTGGTATAACTCTTTGTTTAGTTTTGCGTAGCCACATGCAGGCCTAGCCGCTAGCAGGGTTAGCTGCTAGTAGGCCTTAATTGCTAGTAGGGTTAGCCCTTAGTAGGGTTAGCCTCCTGTAGGCTAGCCTCTAGGGGGATTGACTGCTAGTGGTTCTGGTCGCTAGTAGGTTAGCCGCTAGTTTGGAGTAGCCTCATGTGTGCTTTGCCTTTTGTGTTCAGTTCCCCCCATTAGGTCAGTACTAACCCGGTTAGCCACTAACTCCAGTAGATACTAACCTGGTTAGGTCAGCACCCAGTGTCCCCAGCATTCCATGTAGCTACTAACCCAACTAACCCAGCCTGTTCCATCTCTTGTCCTCTCTCCTGTCTCCAGTCTCTCCTGTCTCCAGTCTCTCTTGTCTCTCCAGTCCTGTCTAGCCCTGTCTCTCCCGTCTCCTGTCTCTCCAGTCTCTAGTTCCCCTATGTGTCTTAGTTAGCTTCAGCTCCATGTTTCCTCTTCCCCAGTTCTCTGTCGGTTCCCTGGGCTCCCTGTGTCGGTTCCCTGGGCTCCCTGTGTCGGTTCCCTGGGCTCCCTGTGTCGGTTCCCTGGGCTCCCTGTGTCGGTTCCCTGGGCTCCCTGTGTCGGTTCCCTGGGCTCCCTGTGTCGGTTCCCTGGGCTCCCTGTGTCGGTTCCCTGGGCTCCCTGTGTCGGTTCCCTGGGCTCCCTGTGTCGGTTCCCTGGGCTCCCTGTGTCGGTTCCCTGGGCTCCCTGTGTCGGTTCCCTGGGCTCCCTGTGTCGGTTCCCTGGGCTCCCTGTGTCGGTTCCCTGGGCTCCCTGTGTCGGTTCCCTGGGCTCCCTGTGTCGGTTCCCTGGGCTCCCTGTGTCGGTTCCCTGGGCTCCCTGTGTCGGTTCCCTGGGCTCCCTGTGTCGGCGCGCCGTTCCCTGTTTTTCCTGAGCCCTAGTTTTGGTTTACGTTTGTTTTGGTTCCTTTGTTTGTTTGCCTGTTTTGAGTTTTGTTTAAATAAAGACTTTCTGTTTCAACAACCCCTCTGCCTTCATGCCTACCTATATGCCCACGGCAACTACATCAGCCGGGTCTAGCCAGCACCACCAGCTAGACCCATGACAGTACCATGGTCATACAAATGGAAATAAATACAACGATCACCATTGGCTTCTACGTTTCCTATTTGGTCTCACCGTATCGTGTCATATCATTCACTATAGCCATGGTGTACAGAAAAGGATCTCAAAATACATAACATACAATAATGAACCTCGAGGTGAACAGCAGAAGACAAGGATCCATGCCAGTGAGCCAAGAACAGAAGGAATAATTTCAACTGGACAGATGAACATGAACATCTGGAACAGATGAACATCTGGAACTGTGACATAATTGGCTGATTTTGGCTGGTCAACATTTTTGTTTCCTCCATGGCCAGAGGATCATCCCCTCTGAAGAAATTCACTTGACATTACTGAACTTCAAGATAAATATGCTGGTGTTCAAAATTTTGCATTCGTCTCTGTAAGGTGTAGTTACCCTTAAGTTACCCATATTACCATGTACAGGATCCAAAAGTGTCAAAATGTGGACGTTATTATGCCCAATTTAGACACTATTCAGAAAGTACAGACATTTTTGCATATTTATTTATTATTTTACTTAACATAAACTATTTTACCATTTTTGTTATGGGTGACACACTGCACACATTCTAACGTGTGAGGTCAAACTCCATGTAGTCAGCTTCCTTTAACACATCTTTGACATGACAAGATGGATAGGTGTCAAGCAAAGGTCATGGCTGAGCGCTGAAAAACAGCTGAGGGCAGGAAAGGTTTCTGATGTGGAGCTTATATGTACAGTACATACTCCCTGAAACCGCTGCAAAATTGTTCATAATCTGTATGTGCCACATTGTTTACAGTGAGCAAACAAGCTATACAAGATTCTTTGAAATCAAAATGGAATATCTGCAAGTCTAAAGGCTGACCCTGACGTACCGGTTCTTTAGTCCATTTAACAAATTTTGCTCTTCTGTCTATTCATTGCATTGCATATACTTTTTATGTTGTTTTCATGTGATAAGTTCGAAAACAATACATTCAAAATACGCAGACATAACATTTACATGGAATTGGACCCTTTTAAACTATGAAAAAAAACCTACCTTTTGGCACCACTGGACCTCTGGACACCATTTTGGCACCAAATATTTTAAGAATGGGGTTTTTTAAAGTATGGCCAATATTTTTCAATCAGACGCACTGCTAGCTCAGTAGTACAGTTCTACACAGGAAGACAGGAAAATGGATCACATCTCTGAGTTGCAGGGGATAAGTGGATAAGTCTCTGTATAAATTGTTGGCACACCACAGCTAACAGAGTTATTGTAAATCTAGAAGAAAGTGTTTTTCTCACCAAACGAGGCGTACTGTATTCCCTCAAAATATGCAGGTGAAACCCGAAAAATTTGAATCTCGTGCAAAAGTTAATTTATTTCAGTAATGCAACTTAAAAGGTGAAACTAATATATGAGATGGACTCATTACATGCAAAGCAAGGTAGTTCAAGCCGTGATTTGTCATAATTGAGATGATTATGGCAGACAGCTCATGAAAACCCCAAATCCACATTCTCAGAAAATTTGAATATTACATGCGGACCTCTGAAAAGTACAAGTATGCATATGTACTCAGTACTTGGTTTGGGCCCCTTCTGCAGTAATTATTGCCTCAGTGCGGCGTAGCATGGAAGCTATCAGCCTGTGGCACTGCTGAGGTGTTATGGAAGACCAGGATGCCTTCAGCTCTTCTGCATTGTTCGATCTCATGTCTCTCATCTTTCTCTTGGCAATGCCTCATAGATTCTCTTTGGGGTTCAGGTCAGGCGAGTTTGTAAGTTTGGACCACTGAGCAACAGACCAGTTCTTTTTTTCTTTAGTCCAGGTAAGACGCTTCTGACATTGTTTGTTGTTCAGGAGCGGCTTGACAAGAGGAACACGACATTTGAAGCTCATGTCCAGGGTCCGTGTGTGTGTGGTGACTCTTGATGCACTGACTCCAGCCTCAGCGATCCAGCGATCATCCCTGCTTCTTGTGCACATTTTTCTTCCACACTTTTCCCTTCCACATAACTTTCTATTGTGCTTTGATACAGCACTTTGGGAACATCCAACTTGTTTTGCAATTACCTTTTGAGGCTTTCCCTCTTTATAGAGGATGCCAATGATGGTTTTCTGCACAACGGTCAGGTCAGCAGTCTTTCTCATGATTGTGCTTCCTACTGAACCAGACTGAGAGACCATTTAAAAGCTCAGGAACCCTTGGCAGGTGTTATGGCTTAATTAGCTGATTAGAGTGGGACACTTTGAGCCTAGAATATTGAAACTTTTCACAATATTCTTAATTTTTTAAGATTGTGGATTTGGGGATTTCATTAGCTGTAAGCCATAATCATCTCAATTATCACAAATCACGGCTGTCTTGCTTTGCATGTATTGAGTCTCTCATATATTAGTTTCACCTTTTAAGGTGCTTTACTGAAAAAAAAAAAACTTTTGCACGATATTCTAATTTGTCGAGTTTCGCCTGTATATCAAACATGCATAACATTTAAAAAAGCTAATGTCTGTATTTCACAGGATGCATATCAGTGTGTGTTGAGCTTGATCAATAGTATGCTGCATGTGCTAAATATGTATTGTATGTAGGCTAGGCTTATGCTAGACTACAATAAAATTACATTAAGCCACTAAAAGTAGTATTACTCTGATAAGTCTTTGTGAACATCTGTTATGGGTTGCATTCAAGTCAAACTGGGATTAACTTTATGTGAAAGTGTGAATATTATAACTGAATGCTATTTAAAGAAGATTTCAAGTACTGTGATATGACTATTAGTCACACCATTAGAATGGTGCAAACGCTTTAAAGAAGGCCGTACATCCATGAATGACGATCCCATCCAAGGTGGCTCCAAGCCAACTGTAGTCGTTCCAAGGAACAGTCTTGAGTAGAACACCTGGTCCTTGGAAATTCACTGATAACTTGTCTCCAATTTTTATTTACAGGAATTATTGCCACATCCTCCATACTGTCGTACTGTCCTTGCCCCAAGCAATTACACAATGCTTGGGACAATAAAGGAATTCCTGGGAAGCCAGTGTTTCAGGCATGAAGTGGGGAGTCCGATCATGGCTGTGGCATACTGAGAAAGCTTTCTACTGTACTTTGATGGTATCCAAGCATTAGTGCACTAATGGATAAGTGCATTAGTGTAGCAGGAGATTATCTAGAAAAATGGAAGCAGTTTGTACCTTCATAACTGTGTTCTCTTCTCTGCACAATAAAAATCCTGGTTTGACTGAAACACCTCTTGTATATACTTAAATTGGCAATAATTGTCTGGTTTGGGCACATGCGATTGACCTTACAATGACCAAATAGTGTCAAAGGCTATAATGTAAACAACATTTATTCACTATATAGCAAAAAGCATGTGGACGACTGACTAGAGCAACCATATGTCCTTGTTGAAAACCCCATTCCAAAATACTGTAATGGCCATTAATGTTCATTTGGCTTAAATTCAGGGCTCCGTGTAGCCACTTGAACTCCTTGACAAGCCATGTATTTATGAAGCTCTTGTTAAACCTCATGTAAAACGCAATTTGCATAGGGGCATTGTCATGCTGGAACAGGTTTGGTAGATCCCCTTGGTGCTAGTTAAGGGTGCTTTTTTAAGCACTGCACTCTCACTTAAATTCAACATCCACATAGGTCTTCTTGCTTCTCCCACCAATATTTGACACAAAAGAAGATGGCTTGATTGCAGTTATTTTCTGTGACAGTCACAGCTGTTGGTAGTCAAATTGGATTGTAATTATTATGTTACAAGTGTTTAGCGCATCAAAAGTAAATATAACAATAGTGGTTTTACTCATCCATTTCAATTATGTTGAGCTCCCTGTTTTTCAGTGATTTTGTATTGTTAAAATGTGGAAAATAAAGCCGAGCATTAGGGGAAATCATTTTATAATGTTTATTGATTTACATTATTATCACAAAAGAAGTGGGAAGAATGCAAAATGTTCTCGGATGCAGAACAATTCTACATGAATATACTGTACGCTGCTGTGCTGGTCCACCACCCACATATTGGTTCATTTCTATTGATCAACTGTAGGTCAGTTACCCATCCATTTAAATGTTTGTTATCTTTTTTTGTACCTCGAATATAATCAATATTACAGCTACTAGAATAAAAAAGGCTCTCAAACGATTCCTTAAAACTTTATAGGCAGTTTTTATAGGCATCACAAGCTCTGTCTGTCGAATCTATCTATCTGTCTATCCATCTATTTATCTAGTATTTATTATCTCTATAGGGTGGTGATAAAACATCTGTGAAACATAACCCCCAAATGTTTTATATTGGGGGAACAGTTAGGGAATAAAAATGTATATTGCATCAAAAAAAAAAAAGCATAAATAATAATAATAATCAAAAGCAGGGATGTTTGATCATACTCTTTTAGCCATAATAACCCTGGTTGCTATGGTTTAACCATTGCTCTATGATTCTGTATGGGCCTTGTATCAATTCCAATTCATTCATATCTTTCTGCCATCAGTGGTGCCATCTGTCATCTGAAGATGAAATGGGATGCTACCTGAATGTCTAAAGCTATGTGTGTAAAACTACACGTTTTTTAAAAACATTTTTAAGTGTTATAGTGTGCTAAATTTACACTAATCCATGAACGCACTGTCCACTAATGGTACTTTACATTCATTTACCTACTGTACCATGTAAGTCACATATAAAGCACCTTAAAGTAAAAGGATAGAAGTACTTAATAAAATGACCATTACATGAAGCCAAAAGGCAGGAGTACCTAAGGGATCAGCTCTAAGTATGACTAACATGTATAAATTTCTAGAGCGCCAGATACTCCTGAAATCTCTGCTGTAAAGCAAACCCTGCTCAATTTACCATAGGCTACAGTAACTGGCCTGTAGGAGAGTGCTTCATTCCTAGTCTTCATTATTAAAGTTCTTTCTCCAAACAGCATGACTCAGCTAATTAAGCTCCGCTATAAGAGAGACTTGATTTGATGTTTTGTTTGCATGTGAAAGGGACATAATGAGGGTTCGCTGAGATGACTGTTGAGGGTAGAGCAACATTTCTAATTAATGACACCCTGCGGTGTAGATATGTTAAATATTTAGTCTTTCAGCCTTGGCTTTTGAATGCAAGAACTGGCCTTTAACCAGTTAAGCACGTCCTGAAGGCCAATGTACCTCATTTAACTTTCTTTCTCACGTCTGTCAGGCTCCAGGTAGATGAACATAATGTAGTCCCCGCCATTCTTCCCTAAATCCTTGAAATTACATCAGCAGTGAATTATTTAGATGACTCACAGACTGAGTGAAATAATATTCCACTAGAGGGCACAGTGCTAAATGCATGAATGGATTCAAGAAAGATGTCAGATTTTTTTTTTTTTTTTTTTACAATAACACATTTATTTAAATCAGGAAATAACAGATATTTTATAGTGATTGCATAGTTTAACCCTGCTGAGCATGTGGGTGTTTTGTGCAGCGGGATTGCGTCTCTTCCTCTCCCTAGCGTTACTGCTGGGATAAACAGTGAGCTGTAGTAGTAGAAGTATTAGCTCCCCCCTAGTGTTCTCACTGTATTCAATGATCTAGAGGGCTGATTACATACTGAAGATGGGAAGGAAAAGAAGGTATTATTCTGGGGAGTTAGTTTGATATCCATACATCTGCCTTTGTCTGTGCAGTATATACTGAATATTGAATAATGACTGCCATAGTGAATGGCTATCTTGGATTGCTTTTAAACGACCTATTCTGTAGAGGCTTCAAGACTTTTTGGAGCCTACTATAACTTTTACAAATCTTAGTACAACATTACATTTATTTCATTTAAATTAAACATTTCAAATCATATTTTAGCTATTTTAAAGCGATTTGGCTCAATTATTCTGAGCCGGGACTAATATTTGCATGAATTTACTGCCAGAAGAGTTGACAGCAATTTACACTGTAAATCTACAGTAACTATTGTACAGCATAGTTACAGCAAAATACTATAATATATTTCAGGTTGATTACTGAATCAGTGTCCATTTTACAGTGTACACTGTACAATAATGTAGATTTCTCATTCAAATATTTGCTTTCGCTTTTCTCATTTGACTCAAGCCTTTATCCAAGACAACTGGTGACTGACCAGATGAACTTCCTCAAGAACCTTTGCAGCTTGGACGTGCAGTAGGAGTTGTAGTGGTAGTTTATTTATTCATTTATTTATTTATTTTGTTACATGGTGTCATGCACACTCGTAACACGACTGTCACTAGGACCCGGAAGTAATACGGTTGGGTTTCAGGAAGCATAAAAGGAAACAAGATGGCGCTTCACATTGCTCAGTCATTGAGTTCGCCCATGCCTTTGCTGACGCTACACCGACTATTCTGTGAGTACTCACCAATTCGGGTTGCTTCTTTGATTGAGTGTGTGTTGCTAGAACGCGGGTTTATTTGTGTAGATCCTTGCTCTTCGTGTAAGAGAGTTCTTAAACTAATCGCGTGGTTATCCTGCCTACTCGTGCTGCTTCCGCGTTTGGGTTTACCATCCACGCTACACGTGCTAACTGCGAGGCTTTTCTGTTCATCCCTCGGTTGCTCGTGACAGAATGACTGAGCCAAAAGCAGTAAACCCAGCGGAGTTTGCTCGCCTCTGTGATGTGGTTGACCAGCATGCCGAACTGATCAATAAGCTCCGTGGTGAAGTTAGGGTTAGGGTTAGGAGCTACGGCAGGAGAACGCGACCTTCCGCGGGGTGGCTGCTCAGTCGGCTGTTGCCCCCCCCCCCCTTCTGATGTGTTTATAGCTCTACCGGATAAGTGGGATGGCACAGATGGGAAATGCAGTGTTTTTCTAACCGCGTTGGATCTTGTGTTTGAGTTCAATTCCACCAGATACTCCACAGATCGACTGCGCGTTGCGCTTCTCGTCTCGTTGCTATCCGGGCAGGCAGCTGAGTGGGCCACGGCGGTTCTCCTGATCAGATTCAGATACTGCTTATTCATATGGAGAATTCACCCGTCAACTAAAGCTCACATTCGAACATCCTGCTGCTGAGGTGGAGACCGACATGAAATTGTATCATCTACGGCAAGGAGGGTCGTCCGTGAGCCGATACACAGCGGATTTCCGCACTCTCGCCGTACAGACCACCTGGGGAGACGCCGCCCTCCGGACGGCCTACTACGAGGGACTGGCTTCACGTATTAAGGATGAACTCGCCGGACGGGAGCTTCCGACCACGCTGGAGGGACTAATCCAACTCGCCCTCCGGATTGACCAGCGCCTGCTCTCCCGTCCGAGGCCAGCCCCTTGGACCCTGCCGCCCATCACGCCATCTTTCTCTCACTCCACGACCCGACCACCAGCTTTCAACACCACCGCCATGGCACCCGGCGGATCTCCACCTCCCGCCGTGGTTGACACAGGAGCCGGGGAACCCATGCAATTAGGACGCGCCTCCTTGAACGCTGCAGAGCGAGAACAACACTTCAGGGAGGGACTCTGCGCCTATTGTGGGTCGGCGGCACATCATAGAGCCATATGCCCTCTTCGCCCGGGAAACGGCCAGGCCCGGTGAACCCTGGGAACAGTTCACCGGGCTTCCTCCATCTCTCCGCCACCACACCCAGCGTCTCTCGCCTCATGGTTCAGGTACACCTCCAGTTTGGCCACACACGGGTCAGAAGTACCGCGTTCATCGATTCTGGTGCTGCAGGTAACTTCATTGACTCTTCTTACGCCAAGGAACTGGGGGTGGAAGTCGAGGTGTTATCCCAGCCGGTTCGGATCACCTCTGTAGATGGTCGGCCCCTCTCCTCCAGTCCCATCACCTCCCAGACCCAACCGATCACCGTCACAATCAACAAACATCAGGAGCAGATCCGATTCTACCTCACCTCCATTTCCTCCCCTCCCATCATCCTTGGACATCCTTGGCTCCTTCAGCACGACCCGCTCATCTCCTGGACACAGAATCGGATCCTTCAATGGGGGCCGGCTTTTACCCGAGCTTTGCCTACGGGCTCCGGCTGGGACGTGTTCTAGGGAGTCCGAGGCCCCCGATGTCGACACCAACGCCATCCCGGCCACCTATCGGGACCTGGCTGAAGTATTCTGTAAGTGACGCGCCACCCACCTGCCTCCTCATCGCCCTTACGACCTGGCGATCGACCTTCAGCCTGGTTCCATCTCTCCTCGCGGCCATCTCTACTCACTCTCCACCACCGAGATGCAGGCGATGGAGGACACCCTCCGCCAAGGTACCATCCGGCCCTCCTCTTCACCTGCTGCCGCAGGGTTCTTCTTTGTGAAGAAGGGGGATGGTGATTTACGCCCCTGTGTCGACTATCGGGGGCTTAACAACATCACAGTCAAGAATAGTCACCCACTGCCTCTTACCAACTCTGCCCTGGACACCCTCTCTGGTGCCACCATTTTCACAAAGTTGGACCTCCGGAGCGCCTACAACTTGGTGCGCATCAGAGAGGGTGATGAATGGAAGACAGCCTTCATCACACCTACTGGACATTATGAGAGCCTGGTCATTCCATTTGGACTTTGCAATGCACCTGCAGTTTTTCAACAGTTCATTAACGACGTCCTGAGAGACATGCTAGGTAGATGGGTCTTCGTCTACCTGGACGATATTCTCATCTACTCCCGCTCCGTCAACGAACAAATCCAGCATGTCAGAGTGGTACTTAAGAGATTGCTTGCCCATTGCTTGCTTTTTCACAAGCGCTCCACCACGTTCCTGGGTTTTGTCATCTCGCCCTAGGGTGTGGCCATGGACCCGCAGAAGCTAGAAGTTGTGCGTCATTGGCCCCTACCCAAGACACTTAAGCAACTTCAAAGGTTTCTTGGGTTTGAGAATTTCTATCGTCGCTTTATCCGGGACTACAGTACAGTTGCAGCTCCCTTAACCGCCCTGACCCGACCATCTTCTCATCACTTTCACCTTAACTCTGCTGCCATCTCTGCATTTCATGAACTCTGCCACCGATTCACCACTGCTCCGATTCTCCTTCACCCCGATGCCACCAAACCGTTCGTTGTGGAGGTGGACGCTTCGGACGTGGGCGCCGGGGCGGTTCTCTCAAAGCGAGGTCCAGATCAGAAGCTACACCCTTGTAGCTTCTTCTCCAAAAATTTTTATCCCATTCAGCTGCGATACGGAGTAGGGGACCGTGAGCTGCTGGCCATAAAGTGGGCTTTGGAGGAATGGCGACACTGGCTCCAGGGCGCCGGAGAGCCGTTCATCGTCTGGACCGATCACCAAAATCTAATCACTATCCGGAGTTTGAAACAGCTTAATCCAAGACAGGCGTGGTGGGTACTGTTCTTTGAACAGTATAATTTCCATCTGTCTTACCGTCCGGGGTCGAAGAACACCAAGGCCGATGCCCTCTCCCGACAACATGAGGAAGACGCCGCCCAGGCGGACCCCGCGCCTGTTCTCCCACCATCCAAAATCATCGCACCACTCTGTTGGGATTTGGAGACGAGGGTCCGCCAGGCACAGGCCACGGAGACCCAACCGGCAGGTGTGCCACCTGGACGACGCTAAGCCCCCACGCTTTAAGAAGCGAGGTCCTCCAATGGGGCCACTCCACTCCGTTCTCCAGCCACCCGGGTGTGGGGCGCACCCAAACATTCATACAGCGCGCCTTTTGGTGGCCCACAATGACGAAGGACATCAAAGAGTTCGTCCAGGCGTGCCCAGTGTGCGCCAGGGCGAAGAACACCAACCAACCAACAGCCGGGGAGCTCCAACAACTCCCCGTCCCCCGTCGGCCCTGGACGAACATTGCCCTCGACTTCATCACGGGCCTGCCAGTCGCCGAGGGAATAAACACCATTCTGACCATCGTAGATCGGTTCTCTAAAGCTGTGCATCTGGTGGCCCTCCCCGGACTCCCGTCAGCTAAAAGGACAGCCGAGCTGATTTTAGAACACGTAGTCTGTCTGCATGGGTTCCCCAAGGACATCGTCTCGGACAGGGGGCCTCAGTTCACGGCACGGTTCTGGAAGGCCTTCTGCCGTCTGATCAATTCCACCTGCAGTTTGTCATCTGGATACCATCCTCAAACTAATGGTCAGACGGAACGGACCAACCAACAACTGAAGCGCTACCTGAGGTGCTTCGTCACCAATCGTCAGCGCTCCTGGGCCCACTATCTCATTTGGGCAGAAACTTTCACATAATCTCCACGTCTCCTCTGCCACCAACCTAAGCCCATTTGAGATATGCCACGGTTTCCAGCCTCCGATGTTCGAACACCAAGAACCGGAGGTTGATGTACCGTCGGCCCAACAGTTGGTTCGAAGGTGTCGACAGCTATGGAGTCAAGCCAATACTGCCATTCACCGTGCCAACCACCGCTACACCACGCAACATCGCCGTCGACACCCTCCGGGACGGTTGTACAATGTAGGTGACAAAGTATGGCTGTCTACGAGAAACCTGCACCTCCATACAGAATACAAGAAGCTATCACCCAGGTTCATTGGTCCATACCGCATCACCCTCTGTATCAATCCTGTCACCTACCGGCTCCAGCTGCCTGCGGTGCTCCGGATCCATCCGGTATTCCACACCTCCCAGCTCAAACCCTTCATCACTTCACCAATGGTAGAACGCGGGTTTATTTGTGTAGATCCTTGCTCTTCATGTAAGAGAGTTCTTAAACTAATCGCGTGGTTATCCTGCCTACTCGCGCTGCTTCCGCGTTTGGGTTTACCATCCACGCTACACGGGCTAACTGCTAAGGCTTCTATGTTCACCCCTCGGTTGCTCGTGACACATGGTGCGGGTTGGAGAGCCGTACCACGAGATTATGCAGGCCTTCTGAGGGGATCAACAAAATACTGTAGGAGGCGGTGAGAGCGCCTATGGCATGCATCGGAAGACCCTCCCGTTTGGAGATAGCATAGGATTAATTAGTGAACTATAAAGTAAACTAAACAAAACTGAAAATAAGACACAAAATAAGTAGAGCTCTGCTGTCTGTGCAAGACCGAATGGGGCTCTGCAAAATAAAAATAAAACTTATATCCTCGCGGAGCGTTCGCATTAACCGAGGATTTATATAAGTGAATTTTGTGTTTTAACACTTGGACTTAGACCTCTCTCTCTTTCTTTCTCAAGGGAGACAGAGGCTGGGTCTTTGGCTTTGTCTCAAAGCACACTTAGTCTTTGTTCTTTGGCCCTGATACCTTCACAGATGCTACCGAAGTTCGCAGGTGTCAGGACCCTTAACTAGACACGCCGCCAGGTGCGGTGCGGTCGCACTAATTGTGCTTATGACGCTATCGCCTGGCAACCATGCCTGCGCACCTGCCGAGTATTTTCACGTGGTTCTGCTGCTCGTGAGACCCGCATATATATTTTTTTACGTATTTTTTTGACTGCCAAATGCCTAAATGTAAATACAAATATATATTATTATTTATTTATTTATGGCGGCACGGGGGTGTAGTGGTTAGCACTGTCGCCTTGCACCTCTAGAGTCCGGGTTCGATTCCTGTGTCTGTGTGCATGGAGTTTGCATGTTCTCCCTGTGCTTGGTGGGTTTCCTCCCACAGTCCAAAGACATGTAGGTTAGGTTAATTGCCATTCCCAAATTGGCCGTAGTGTGTGTGTGTGTGTGTGTGTGTGTCTGTGCCCTGCGATTGATTGTCACCCTGTCCAGGGTGTACCCAGCCTTGTGCCCTACGTCTCCTGGGATAGACTCCAGGCCCCCCGTGACCCTGAATACAGGATTAAGTGGTATAGATGATGAGGGAGAGAGAGTGAGTGAGAGTAGTTTATGAACACTCAATGGTTCTTCTCTCTCGCGCGCTACGGGATTATGAGTAATCGTCTCCCAGCTCAGTGTCCGCGCGCATTCGTCACCCATATAGTCAACATCCGAGGGTGCGTGTGATGTTTATTATACATAGTTTACTACATGTGCGCGCGCGTGAAGCAAAAGCAAGTGTCATTAGAGAGGTTCCTTGTTAATGAGCCAGCTTCTAGAGTCTCTCTTTGTCGCAGAGCACTGATTCCGTTAGTGTGCACGCGCGCGAGCTTCATTAGAGAGGTTATTTGTTAACGAAGTTTTCCGCCAGAGCAGTGTTTCTATTAGTGTATGCGTGAAATTTGTCCAGTAGCCCCCTTCCTCCCCTACCCTCGCCCTCACACACATACAAACCCACACACACAAACATATTGTTTTGATATACTAGCATGCTTCATGAAACGAATTATGCTCGCAATCCAAGGTTCCACTGTATGTCTATTATTACTGTGTTACAAATACACGATTAGGACACCATGAATATATTCTTATTGCAGCAGTAGCATGCTGTCATACTTCTGGCCAATTCCAACTACTAAGAAAGTACACTTTGTGGTTAATTAAAGAAAAAACTTTGTCATATCATATTATACGTAGTTCACATTAGGGCTGTAGCTATCTAATATTTTAGTAATCGAGTATTCTACCAAAAATGCAATCCATTAATCGAGTAATCGGATAAAATTTACTTTTGCCTAATTAAACAGCAATGTAAAATATATAAGAGAAACAAAGATTAATTGGTTTTCTTTTTTAGAAAAATCTACTTTTATTTTTTAAATGCATATAGCATTTTATCAAAAATAAACATTGTCATTATTCACAATACAAGGAATAGCTTAAAGTTGACTGAGATGAATTAAGTGCATTACAGTGCCATACATTCTTATTTTAAAGCCTTTTCTCAGATGCTAAAACTAAAAAAAAAAGGTATTTCAAATGACTTTAAGTATCAAAAAAACTAAGGCACATTTAAAATATTTTTTTAAATATATTTTTATCGCTCCCTTCCATTTTGCAGCCCGCAACAGAACACTCAATACCCAGCGAACTGACCACATCTGCTTCTGCTTTGTCTGTGTTTACTGGCGGCTTGCATCCTGAAGCGCACTGTGTCATGCCCAACAAATAATTGCGCAAAAACATAACGCAAGCTTTTAAAATTAATTAAAAGAAGCTACGAGGCAGAAGATTTTGCCTTGATCATTTTTTGTAATTGAATTCGTTGTATCGTTTCAGCCATAGTACACTATCTTCTTCTATACTCCTGTATTGCAAATGTGTTACCAGTGCATTGATGGTTTTAGGACTTTTTACAAATGCTGAATAAATTTTCTATTCTATAACATGTTTTTAAAGCTATTGAAACACAAGCAGTAATGATAAGGCAGATTTCAGCACCAGCATTAACCTGTTCAGCAATTTGAGCTACAGAAGCTTTTCTGTTTGATCGGATAACATGGGCCAGCCTTCGCTCACCACGTCCATCAGTGAGCCGTGGCTGCCCATGACCCTGTTACCGGTTTACTGATTTTCCTTCCTTGGACCACATTTGTTAGGTCGTGACCACTGCAGCCCTGCAACATCTCACAGGAGCTACAGTTTTGGAGTTTCTTTAACTCACATGTTACATCAGTAATGATTTCACAGTCATGGGTTCAACTGATTTAATGTAACTGCACAAGGTTACAAAAAACAACAACAAACAAACAAACAAAAAAACGATGAACGTGCCAAAGCACCTGTGCCACCTGGGCGCACCACACAACCTGTGTGCTTTATGAGGATGTAAAGACCTCAAAAAAGCCACAGATGCTGGAAAATGTAATGTGATGTCACTCAGTGTGATGTCATTCAATGTGAAATATAGTGCATTAGTTCAACCCTGGTGCATTGAGTCTAGCTGTCTAGAGACTGCTACTTGGCATTCATTATAATTGAAGTACAAGTACATAGATATTTAGCAATAACACATTAGACAATGCATTGATAGTTTAAACTATGCACTTAATTTTAAACCGCGTAACATTTTCATTATGCTGATAAAAAAATTAAATAATATGAATATATATTTGAATACATCTGTAATACAAGAACGTCTTCTTTTTTTTTTTTACTAGGATATAAAGCAAACTTTATATAAAGCAAGCTTTCCTATTACACCCAGCCACAAATGGCTTCAAACCCGTCTTCTTTGTCTTTTAAAGCATCATTTATGTAAGCAAAACATTACCACTATTATCCAGAGCTTGTTTCTGTTTATGCAACCACGTTGTCTGCCCATGCCTGGATCAGGCTGATTGATGAGGTAGTAATTTTCCTTAATCGCATTGTGATAATCTCATGCAGTGTGACACAATAATCTGTAAAGTCTGCAATCACAAAAAAAAGGATGTGAGCAATTGTATTAGATTTATTAATAGATATATAAATATTTATTATGGGTAATTTGAAGGTTACTTTAATACAAATGAAGATTAAAGCTTCATTCAACTTCTTTTTTTATTATTATTATTTTTTTACTTTCAATTACAAAACATTTGGTTCCAAACAAGTAATTAGATTAGATGAGAGACTTTACATACAGTATAGAGCTCTGGGATGTTCACCTATACTGTAAAAATACAAGTAAACAAACAAAAAAAATGTCAGTATAAATTATTATTTTCCATGTGACAAATAACTGAATAATAATTTATGCAATATGCTGTACATGGGATATTTTCAACCTATGTCTTTTTTTTTTATCTTTGTTCTTTATTTCATTGCTAATAAACTGTCCTTATGTTGTAGTTTAAATAGTTTAACCAAGGCTTACAACCTACAGTATACTGTATGTAAAATTATAGCAATATGTTAGTTTTTCTAAACAGTGAAATTTCAATTGCTGTGATGATCTGTATTGAGAAACATTTCCAATTATTTATGCTGTCTAAATCTCATGGCAGTGCAGATAAAAATTATATTTTTTTCAGACAGTGTAGTGATTTGGATTATTAACATGAAAGAAAATAACAGTGCTGAAACTGCTGACATCCTTGAGTCCTTTTTGTCATATTTTGTTTTCCAGGCTCGTTGCCTAAGAGAACAATTTTGTTCTACTTGAGCTAAAAAGAGGTCTTTTGTGAAGCATGTGGCATATGTTGTGTCCACTTGATACACTGATTTTTTCACACCCTTTCTGTGGGAGTCACTGACCTTGAGCTCATAGGCCTGGGTTGATTCTGGCTGCAGATCCAGTATGCTCTTATCCATACAGTAAGTGGATGCAAGGCTGAATATAAAGTTTCTGAAGTTGATGGATTTATCACATCAGAGTGTAATTTAATGATTGCTCGGCATTTGAACTGAACATGCCATGACCCCAAGATTGTACACTGAGATCAAGCTGTTTACTGGCTTCATCCATGTAGGAACCAATACACTTGAATCAGACACAAACTTTTGCTCCAAAACTTTTTATAGCAATACTCAATCCATAATAGACTGCAAATATGTAAATTTTTTCATTTACATTTTCATCAGATGAAAACAGATGGTTAAATTCTTTAGCTAATATGGTAGACCTTTAGCACATATGGCCATACATTATTTAAAATGAAGCACCTCAATGTTGCTTCAGACTTAAATTCTATTCGAAAATAGGACAGAAGTTAAACATGCAGGGTCAGATTGCCCTAAAAGGGCATATCTCATTTACATGAAATAATGGAATTTGTGGAAATAAGGTTCAATAGCTCAAATGTATTCGGGAGAAAACTGGAAAAATAAAGATGCTGTTTACAAAATGTGAAAGGTTAAACAAGATGTATTATTATTATTATTATTATTAGGGCCCAAGCACTATGACATCAGCCCTTTGTCGTCATAGTGTGTGAAGGGCCCTCTTGTTTGCCTTAGGATTATTATTATTATTTTTTTTTCCACCCTTTTGGACTTTTCGGGGGTCTTAACATGCTCAAAAACTCATGAAACTTGGCAGACAGGTTAGAATCTGCTGCCATCAGGATGCCTGAGAGTCTCGTGGCCCGGGGCCCAAAGGGGCCCCCACTCTCAAACGGGTCAGCCGTGTTAATGTCTTAAACGTACGCCGAAAAATGATTAATAACTTTGTGTGGCATTATATTGAGTGACATTATATTGAGTGACACCTTCTGTGACATCAGTTGTTCGATAACTCAGGACCGGAATCCCCTACAGTCTACCTGAGCCTCCGGGAACAAACTGGACTCATTTTAATTTTAAAACATCTCCTGTTATACTGAACTTCCAGTCTTACACATTATTATGCTGAGCAATTCCTGCTATCCGTTATCACCCAGATGAGGATGGGTTCCCTGTTGAGTCTGGTTCCTCTCAAGGTTTCTTCCTATTACCATCTCAGGGAGTTTTTCCTTGCCACCGTCGCCCTCGGCTTGCTCATCGGGGACAATCTTGTCATTTTGATTCATATACATTACATAAAAACTTACTTCTTTTTATTGTGTAAAGCTGCTTTGCGACAATGTCAATTGTTAAAAGCGCTATATAAATAAAATTGACTTGACTTGACATCACACACACACACACACACACACACACACACACACACACACACACACACACACACACAAACCCCTCTCTCACGACGCACACACACACACACACAAACACAAACACACACACACACAAACACACACACACACTAATGCACTCAACAAATATTTAGGGCCCAAACTGACATTAGCCCTGTATAGTGTGTGATGTGTGCAGGTTGTGCGGTGCAACCGAGTGGCGATGGCTTTTTCGAGGTCTTACCACACAGGTTGTGCGGTGCGCCCGGGGTGGGAATGGCACAGGGTGCTTGGGCCCGCCATCGTTGCTTGCAACTATATTTATTATTATTATTATTATTATTATTATTATTATTATTATTATTATTATTATTATATAGACCATTAAAGTTCCTTTGGAGGCCAGAATTACATACATAAATAATATTCTGTTAATTAATCATTTTCTTTACATGAGAGCATCAAATTGGAATTACTGCATAATCAGAATGCACACTCCAATACAACAAAATTATTTCCATTCAGCACATCCCTACACTTTATTATACATATAAAAAAGTTTTGTGAAATTTTGGTACTAAAAAGTGCACATAATGTGAGCCTATATGTGTGTTACATATGACACATACACTGTAGAACAAAGTACAAAATTTTAGGTTTATTGGCATTTTGACTATAAATAAAACCCATGTTGCATGCATATTTCCTATAAACCCCTTCCACCCACAACCTCCATGCAACACTACCCTTCCTAGTTTCTGCTTTTCTAAATAACTAGACTAAATCTAAATATCCAGTTCCACATAGAGAGTATACTAGGTTTATATAAGGTTTATCCTCATGGCACACCTTAGCAATAACATGACTTTCTGTGTTTCTGTGTTTTCATTTACCACGATACACTTTTGACGAAAGATATTTAATTTAGCACTCTCCAGGGATTGTTTCAGTAGATTGTTCCACATATCATGAAATATTGCTTCATTTATAAAATAAAACTTATCAAAAGCCAGAACCATTAATAACCAATAATCCTCACCCCTTTTTAATACAGTTATATCAAATCACTCGTGTATCAAAGTGAATTTCTCCATAAAAAATAATGGAAACGGTATAATTCGTTCCACAGCCCCAAACATATTCATATAAACAATTAATACAAAATGTAAAGTAAAAATAAAACAAATTAACCTGCAATTTACGTTTGAAAAGAATCCCAACAGAGCAGTGTTTCCATTTGTGTGTGTGTGTGTGTGTGTGTGTGTTTGTGTGTGTGTGTGTGTGTGTGTGTGTGTGTGTGTGTGAGTGAAGCTGAAGTAAACGAGAGAGGAGGGAGGGGGTTACTGTATAGGACAACTTTCACACACACACACACACACACACATACACACACTAACAGAAACAATGCTCTGTCCTCTGTCGGGAAACCTCTTTAACAAAGGACCTCTCTAATGACACTCGCGCGCACACACACACACTAACAGGATCACTGCTTTCTGGCAGAGGGAGACTCTGGAAATTGGATCTTTAACAAGCAACCTCTCTAATGACATTTGCTTTTGCTTTACGGATGTTGACTATACGGGTGACACACGCGTCCAGAGACTGAGCATAGGAGACGATTACCCACAATCCCACAGAGAGAGAAGAACCATTGGCTTAGTTGTAATCACGTGGCGCTTGGTAGACAAAGCGTATTGTACTATCCCTATTTCAAGGCGTTTATCAAGTTAAATTTTGTTACAAAATTTTGCTCATCCTGCAAAATGCTTGCAGACCAAATTACTCGCAATCCAAGGTTCCATTGTATTTTGTCATCAGTTAACAGGAAGTTTAAAGGTGTTCTTCAAAATTCATGTTGAATGCATAAGTATCCTTTTAGTATGTTAGTGAGCTTTTCGCCCCTCCCAGGCTCTCCTTAGTTTTTTTTCTTAAAACCGCTACATCACTGGGCCAGTAAAACACACTTGGCCAAAAGTGCTGTCTGCCCTTCTCCATGTACATGAACTCTCACATTTGCTGTAGCACTGTAATTGGCAAGGTATATAGAGCATATGCTATTCCTCCAAGCCAAAGAGAATGATCAATTTTGCTTCCTTAGTTCCGGGCCACAGATAGAGATCCAAACCTTCAATCTCCTGATGATGCAGTAAACACTGTTTTTGATGTTATGTTATACAGTACATAGTGTACCATATGTAAGATAGAAAGATATATTTAGCATTTACCCCTCTTGCCTGCCTGCCTAACATTCGTCAACCCTTCATTTTATACTATGTCATCTTCTGCAGCATCCTCTGCTTTGAAGTGCTAATAGTCTCATGAAAGCTCCAATCCCCCTTTTTATTCACATTAATCCTTAATGCATTCTCTATTGCACTCTCAACACACATACACACATGCACACACCGCATACATCCAGGTACTTCCCCCCCCCCCCCCCCCCTTCATTTTGTCATGCTGGTGGAAGTGTCCATCAAAGGCACATATTGGCAAGGCTTAACAGTGCCACATTGTATGGGACGTGGGCCCCTGGCAAACGGAGATGGAGGGCTGAGAGTGAAGGAGGGTGGGAGCTTGGGAGGAAGGGATGTCAGAGACACATTGCTAGGCTGAGGTTGTGTGTTTACAGCCTGTTCCCTAGGGCATCACACACTAGGCTCCTACTCGGAGACTATCAATCAGGCCCCTTTCACCACCTCCTGCCTCCAGCCTGCAAATCCACATCAACAAAACTGCAGTGTTTCACACAACTGAACCTCTTCTTTGGAAAGGCATTATTGCATGCTTTCATAATAGCTTCCCCTTAGTCCTGTGGATATTTGTAGTCTTGACCTGATGATTAAACAAGGACTTGAACTTAGTGTTCTCCTAGGGGTTTATCAGAAAATATTCAGAACGCTTTGGTGGATTGTGGTAAAATGCTGCAGTAGGAAGATAGATCTTTATTTCTTTTAGTAAGTAAGATCATACATCACTGATGACACAAAAAAGGAAATAGAGGGTTTGGTGCCAAGCCTTAAAATCCATCTCCCTGCAGATTTTTATTCTAAGCCTAATTGAACTTACATGGACAACATACTCGAGGCCAAGAAGGGCATCTAAATATTGTATATGGGTGTATTAGATTAGGAGTGGAACTCTATCAGATTCTATCTACAGACACAGGGTTAGATTAAGTGCAGATAATACTTTCCAGCTACCCAAAAAAATGTCCCAACATCACTAATTTCCAACACCATATAAAAACAATAAAAATATTTAAATGTTAATGAAGTAAAATATAATATAAATAGGCATTAAACTTCACTTGACCTTAATTTATGATTCCTCTTGGCACCAGATGCTTTAAAAATGAAACTAAAAGTGGCTCCTTTTCTTCTTGTTGATGTGCTTGATAACATCCTTGGGACCCGACCCATGGTGCCAGGTCTTCACTAAATCTTGCAGAAAAAAAAGAACCACAAAAAATATGTGAACTTGCTTAGCTTGCCTTCGTTGCAAACTGATGCATGTGCAAGCAGACATCCGTGCAACCAGAAGTACATGGGACTGGCTTGGTCGCTCCTATGCCGAAAATACTTCACATGCTGAGGGAAATTTCTTGCAAGGTACCATGTATACCAAGGTACAGTATCACTGTACTTCAAAAGGAAACCAATGAATCACCTCTGTCTTATTTAGAATTCTAGCACTGGTTTCCTCATACTCTGTACTACAGTATCTGGCTTGGATACTGTAGGGCTCTCTTCAATCTCGGCAATGTTAAAATTTTCTCCAAAAACAGGACAGAGCCGGCGAGATTGACAAGTGACTGAGGAGATCAAGGAGTAATCGAGGAGAAGTCCTTCAAGTTTAATGATGTTTAAAAAAAATTTTTTTTACTTGCCGGGAGTTCTGCTGAATTTAAGGGGAATGAGGAGAGCATCGGTGAGTTATCTACATAATGCAAGAGATATACTGGCGAGATCGAGGAGAGCATTGGTGAGAACTCCCTCTAGGGGCCGCAGGACACATGCAACTCTAGTGTTGATCTCTCATGCCTCACTAGCATTCTCACTCTTGCCAGGCTCTCCTCTTAGTCTTGGGCTTCTTAGTCAAGCAGTCCTCACCTCTCCTCGTTTCCATATTGCGCTCCTCATTCAGGCTGTTCACAAATACAGTATATGAGGTTGGTTTACGGTGAGATCAAATTTACTCACTGTACACTCACAGAGAACTTAGTTATTATCAAAGTTCTCCTCAAATCCACATCACATGTTGCAATACATTTTCTATCACTGAATAACCATTTTCTCACTAAAATCGTCCTCTACGAGATTTTCTGTATGGATGAAAGGGACATTTCTCATTGACGACTGTTATGGTTTAGATTTATTAGGAATCTACTGTAGATCCTTAAGGCTGTCTCATAATAACCTGTCAAAACTCAAGTAAAAGCACAGATACAGAAAAGAGTTGTATGTCTCATCTGAAAAGCATTTCTCAGTCCTCCGCAAGAACAAAATTTCTACAAAGTACTTATATTTAAAATGGCATGCACATTCACACAACAGTAGTGAGAGTTAAAGTTTAAAAGCAGTCTAGAAATGTGATCCTTTCGAACTAAAATTGTAAATAATAATAATAATCCTTACTCAATCGTTTTCTATATTGCTTATCCCGTACAGGGTCTTGAGAAGCCTATCCCAAGGGGCACTAGGCAGGATACACCCTGAATCCATCGCAGGGCACACTCACTTACTCACAAACTACAGGCAATTTGGAAATGCCATTTAGCCTAATCTGCATGCTTTTGGAAGGTGGGAGGAAACTGGACTACCTGGAGGAAGCCCACCAAGCATGGGGAGAACACGCGAACTTTACACATACAGACCAAAAGGCGCAACTCAAACCCTCAACCCTGGGGGTGCAAGGCCACAGCGTTGGCCCATAATAATAATAATAATAATAATAATAATAATAATAATGCACCTGATTTAATACCTAAAGCATAATTTGCAACGCGAAAACTAAAGTGGATTGTGTACTGTAAGTGTTCACCCTCTTTGTACTCTGAATGTACAATCTGGAAATGGATTTACACTGACTTGTACATACCTTTAAAAATTTAATACATAATGAAAACCGCTTACAAACCCCCAAGTCAAGAAGTTAAACATTCAATATCAGCACTGCTGACAAGCTACAATTTAAAGCTAATGAAATATATTTTCATCAGGACTTACAGGGACAGCTGTTATTTTCGCTTTCAGATCATCAATGTCTGGACGTGTGTATCAGATTTTGTCTCAGTGTGTGAGAGTGAAAAGGAGAGGATGCTAATGCAGGTCAACAGCACTTTAAATTTAAACTGAAATCAATTGAATAAATAGCATAAAATGTGTGAATCAGAATCAGAAATACTAAACTGGCAGTGGTCAAACAACATAAACATAAACAGGACAAATCAAGGATCAGAATTGGAAAAATAAAATAGCAAGGTTCAGAAACATACAGAGAACCCTTGATTACATAACAAGGATCAGAAACAAGAGTGCTCAGGATCAAATATAGAAAATACTTTTCTATATTTGTATAGATAGGTTTTTATATTTGCTATATTTCTATTTTCTATATTTATTTAATATTTTTTATTTTCTATATTTGTATAGATACATTTTTTTTTATATTTATATATGAGTTCTATTTTCTATAGCTTAAGTTTTTCTATACTTCTTATTTTTATTTTATTCCATAATTCATTTCTTGTAATTCATTTTTTTTTTAGGTCAAATGAGCATTTCGCTGCATATATCGTACTGTGTATGTCTGTATATGTGGCAAATAAAATTTTAATTTGAGTCCATTTCTGCATGGAACAAAAGAACATGAGGACATTTCATGCGTCAAACTGAAAACGTTGAAAAAGTGATCATGACATAGCAGGGAGACGACCAGTGATGAGACATGGGTGGAGACAGGACATAAAGCAAAACAAAAGCACATGGCAATGTAAACAAACACTAGACAATGGTGAAGTAGGCACCATGGGGGTGAATGTGTTGAGCCACCACATGCTGTGCCCGACATCAGGTGAAATACATTACACAAAGAACCACTCAACACACTGTTTACTCCCGTGTATTCACTGTAACTGAGGTGAGAAATAAAGCTGAGATGAGAAAACTTGTCAAAACTCGGTATTTAGGAAAACCTGATGAAAGGTTCTCTGTAAAAGGGGACAATCATAGCGTTTGTGCACCTCATAGTTGTCTTGTTACAGTATATCGAATAAAGCTTGTAACAATAATTTGCAGGCTCACCGTCTTTGAGAGTGTAGAAGGAGCTAGGAACTACAAAGTGATTACAATCCAGGCCTTCAATAAAAAAAAGCCCCAACTGAACAATAACAATACCAAATTCTGAACAAAGCAGCTATAATTTGACTAAATTAACTAAATAACGCACAAGCAACTGTTTTTGTCCGGTCGGATATCATCCCTAATTTAATCTTTGTAAATTCCCATCAGCTTACTCTATTAACTATTATATGAAAGCGATCAACCTGGCTGGAAGGGGGGTAACACTTTCTCCTAGATATAATACCGCCAACTGCAATTTTTTTCTCCAAACTGCATCATGGAGCAGCACAACACACAGGATAACATTATTCACCCACTTCCCAGTACATGAGCTCACCGATGCCCATGGTTGAGTAATGTCACTGTGACTGATGGGGAGAGACTGTATGCCATTCCTACCACCCGGAGAGAAGGCCAGTTTTTTTCTCTTTTAGATTTCCAGCTACAGATGGCTGTGAGATCACTGGGATTCAATCTCTAGAGCATAGGGTAAAAAAAAAAACATTCTGTTGATACCCATGCAAGCATGGTCTGGATTAAAGCAAAAATAATGATTCGCAAAATGAGAAAAAGGGAAGTACTGTAGGATAATCCTGTACATTACAAGAGCTTGGCTAGACATTATCAGGACACATTCTGAATGTAGATATTTGTGTATGTGTCTGAGATATGAATCATCCCAGAGCATGAGTGTTGTTTTAAAAAATGCTGTTCTGCCCCAAGACACAGGCCTTGAGATGTCTGCCGCGAAAGCAGTACAAAGGATATGAAAACAAAGAAAATACATTCAACCATATCGTTGTCGTTGGTGGATGATGATTTCATTTCATTCCCATGGCTTTTATGAGGGGCGTTCAAATGAAACAGGGACTTGCAATGACAATTCTCGGTTTAAAAATTAAGTTAAAATGAAATTAAAATGAAATCAAAAATTAAAATTGACTACACTTTACAGAAAACCTCAAGCACGCTATGCTAGGTAGTGGGTATGAGGTGTTTCTGCTGAAATACTGTACTGTACCTTGAAATACTTTCGCTAAACATGGCATGGCCAAACAACTCCACTTTGGTCTCACCATGCTTCCATGTTCTTTATAGACTTGGGAGGTTTATCCTGGCTCCCTCCCAAAGGAACCGTATTTCTTCAGTCTTCTTCTAATTGTGCTGTCACAGAGTTAAATATTTAACATCCGTAGTGAGGCCTGTGGGGTCTGAGATGTAGTTCTTGTGTGTGTGTGTGTGTGTGTGTTTATTTCTCTGAGAATTTTGAATGATTATGATAGTCTTGAATGATTTTTTTCTTCCGATATGAATAATCTTTTTCACTGTGAATTGGTTGAAAAAGGTTTTATAACCCGTTTCAGACTGATGTGCACCAAGAATTGCTTCTCTAAGACCAATGCTTACACACACACCTGAGCAGACCTGTAAACTGTCAAACCTCTGCTTTTATAGAGGTCTGCATGCTTGCTGATGATCAGTTAATCAGGGACTGATGATTAGCAGCACCTGGCTGCTCTTAAACTCTGTGGAAGCTGTAAGGGGGTACTTAGTGTTGCCTACATGTTTTTTTTCTTTCTTTTTGGCTTCCTTTTTGTTGTTTGTCTGAGGTTGTATTTAACAAATAATAAGACCAGCTATGATGAGAGTTTTATTTATTTATTTATGTTTTTACATAAAAACACTTTTACATAATTTTAGACATGAGTGTATATATACTTTGTTTTCCTCCATGCCTGCATTGTGTATCTTATACATACAGTGCTAAAGATTTTTATTTTGCATACAATAAAACAGAACCTTGAACTGACATAACCCTCATTTATTTATGTGATTCATTTAAGATACGTCTTTTGGGAGTGTGATACTGATGCATCAATACTGTTTAACATTCAATTTTCTTTATCAGCATTTCAGACAGTACTTTCAGTTGCAATGTGAAAATGAAAGCACTTATTTCAGTAAAGGATTGTATCTATAGAAACAGCAATCACAGAGACTTGTATAGCGGACTGTCCACATGAACAGATTATTAATCTGTGCAATACAGTATAGTGCGGACTTCGGTAAGGAAATGTTTATTTAGAATTTATGGAAGGACTTTCCATTGTCATCATTTTGCAACAGTCAGCAATACAATTGTTCATTCTTCTATTTATTTTTCGGACACTGGACCTTCTTGTGAGGTGAGATATTTGTTTGATGTTTGTACAGTAAATATATTTTTCATTCTATAACTGCAAGTATGGGAATTGAACAACGACTGTTTGTAGTTCTTATAATATAAATTATAACCAACTTGTTTCATGGGTATTTCAGAACATGGTCAGGGTCGAGATAGAGCCAGTGCTTATCAGGGGAACACTGGGCATCAGTTTGCAGCCAGTCTATCATATCACATGCATACATGCAGAGACACCTAAGGGCAAGTCAACTGCAAAATCTTATGTCAATAGTGTTTCCTACAGTATGTTTCATTTACATAAATGTACAGACTAAATTAGCACTCTCATCATTTTAGTTAACCAAGACCATGTTTTATACCATGACACCTTGGAGTGCATTAAATCAAAGCATTCAGCTTCTTAAAATTGTTAATAATTACAAATCCTAATTTTGCTTTTCATAGTAAATATTCTGAGCATGTGTTCCTAACAGACTGTATTTGATAGTCTAATAATGCAAGTTAACAAACAGATGGCATATTGGAACAAATGCAGTCTTAGAGTAGAAAGATGGAATGTTGCATCATCTCTATTTTCTGTTAAGGCTATTTAGGTTATAATGCTGCTCTAGAAGGTTTTTTTTCCCCTAGTTTAACAGAAACGGTGTGAGCTTTACCTGTTTCATGATTGTTAATTAAGCAATATTACACAATACTGTAGCTTGTGGTGTCGTGCTAATATCAGTATGGTGGTGACATGGCCATAGCCACGAGTGCGCAGCCTGAGTGCTGAAGATATCACAGACCTGGCATATCCAGTTCTATTGTACTTTTATACAACAATTCCATAAACACCATTTATTATCAAGAGATTATGAGTTATTTGTTTATTTAACGAGTTATTTTGCTCCATCAATACATGTACTGTATATTTCCCTGACTGGATGAAAGTAATTTTAACTTTGATGGTAGTATGCACATAACCATGGAGGTGGTGGAGAGTCCTGAGAAACTTATCTCATTTATTTTAAATTTCCATTAATTCTGCTTTAGAATATCAGCTAACGTTCTGGTCCCGGGTTTAAATCCCAGATAGTGGAAAATGGAAAGCTAGTTTGCTAGGGTGTACATTCCCTTGTTCCATAAACCAAGTAGTGCTTTTGATCAGGGGTTCAGAGAGGGATTTGGGAGTCAGGCTTGTGTTAGAAGTTGATTGGCTTTTCAGCTCACGCTAGCCATGAACAAACAACACAGGTGGTTCAGTGTTTTGGAATGACTTGGAAGCTACTAAAGGGATTACTAAAGGGACAAAGCCTTGTATATGTTGGTGGGCAGCTGCTCTCCCCTCTTTCAGTACAGTGGATCGTACTGGAATGCCTCTCATCCAATTGTATTACTCAGTCAGAACTAACTGTTGTATAAAGGTGATTATAACACGCACAGTGAAAGAAAGTGTGTGACTGAGAGGGAGGGAGGGAGAGAAAAAGATAGACAGAGAAATGTCTGTCTTGATGGACAAGTGTAATAGTAATACCTAAACCAAAACCCATCTCTCTTTGCACAAAGCCTTGTCCTGATGCCAGTTTACAAGCAGATCTGAGGAGGAATACTTCTAATAGTACAGAACACTTTTGAGTCTCATTCACAAGTGATGATGTTTGAAGTGTGTGAAAGGAACTGCATGTTAAAACCAATTGTGCTTATTTATCACAGTTCCTACTTATCAGAATTCCTCATAGCTTTACTTGCTAAACTGTTTTACACATGTGAGGTTGATATTGGTGCACATCTGTCCCCATAACCATATTATGAGGGATTCTTAAGTCCAAATGGTACAGTACAGATGGCTACCATTTGCCTTTGCAGATGCTGCAAATTGGTTGATAATCAGTCGTACCTATTTTTTAAGGGCTTATTGTACTGAATATGGCAATATAGGCGCTGAAATGGAATAAATAGCACCTGTCATTGAAAAAAATCTATAATAAAATAAATAACACAAACAGTGAATGATATGTTAATTTGAACTTTTGGTGTGTGTTTTTTTTTATAATGATGTGACTGTTAATAGAATCAGCAGGATTAATTTTCAACTGAATAGAGCTATACTTTGTGCTCAGATTTCATAAAATACGCCAAAGCAATTCTCCTTTGTACTAAGTAAAGACAAAGCTGAAGCCAGAAATGTATGTAAAAAGCATCAATTAAGGGAAAAAGCATAAAAAAGATGGCAAAGCATCTTAAGGGAGCACAGCATACTTCATGCAAAACTAATAATAATAATTTTTATGATTGATAGTTTGTCCCATTACTTTTAAGCTTGTGAAAATGGAGGCCCTATGTAAAAATGGCTATACTTTTTTAAAGTTTAATGTCTAACCAATTATAGCTGAAATCAAAAGTCAAAAGTTTGGACACACCTTTTAATTCAATGGTGTTTCTGTAGTGCTTTTCTATGCTGTAGAACAATACTGGACATTTCCTATGGATTAACACATGAATTATGTAGTTAATTTAACATCAATCAATCAATTAATTATTATTATTATTATTATTATTATTATTATTATTATTATTATTATTATCATTATTATACTAATAATTATTCTAATTATTTAATAATGAATAACTAATTATTAGTTATTTCAAGACATGAAGTCCCTTATGGAATAGTTCTTGCAAGAATATTATTGTCAAGGTCATTTGCAAAAACTATCAAACACCATGATGAAACTGGCTCTAATGAAGATTATCCCAGGAAAGCAGGACCAAAAATGTTAAAAGTCTCAATATCAAAAGTAGAAAGAAATAGAAAATGTTAAACTACTGACGCTGTACACCTTGATTGCATTATTTTAAATTAATTGGCGTACAGAGCGGGGAAAATTTAACTGTCCAAATACTTATGGACTCAGCTATTTACCCTTTTTACTTTTTAACTGAGTTTTTTTTTTGTCAAATTTTTACTATAACATTCTTTTTTTGTACAATTACAGCCTTTACAGTTGACACCTTTAGTTTTCGATTAAACACTTT
The DNA here is from genome assembly GCA_030347435.1 of Clarias fuscus. NCBI lineage: Eukaryota > Metazoa > Chordata > Actinopteri > Siluriformes > Clariidae > Clarias > Clarias fuscus. The sequence goes on from CM059219.1 coordinate 20,069,272, forward strand.
CCTGCTTCTTTTCTTCTTCATTACTGAAGCCAGTGTTAGCATGTTCCGCATTTAAGGCTCAGTATGATATGAACTGGAACAGATTGCAGCAAATGAGAATTTACTTCGGTAAAAAATTCAGGAGGAAATGAAACACTGAAATGAAAGTAATAATAAATAACTAATTATGCAACAAACACAGCTAACAATTTCTCATTTGAGGTAATAATAATTCAGAACATGGCTCGTCTTTTTGTTGACTTGATTTCAAACCATTTATTGGTTTTCTTCTCATTTAAGGAAATGTACCGAAGGGTAAACAACAAACTATCTAACACCAGCTGCTATGAGAATCTCAGCTCTGTTGTGGGTTCTAATGAAAGGGTTTTAGTGCTCTACTGAGATATGCCTTATCTTCTTATCTATCCTCCTGCTTTATCTATCTATCTATCTATCTATCTATCTATCTATCTATCTATCTGACTGTCTATGCAAGTATGTATGTGTGTGTCTTTATCAGTTAAGCGTGTACATTCTTCCCTTCTTTTTCAACCCATTTATTTTAAATTGTACGTATCTCCACTCTGTTCCCTTTTCTGTATTTCCATTCTGCATCTGCTTACCAAGAACTTTAAAACAATGCAACCCCAGCTTACGTCGTGAATTGAAAAGATGTTTTTCCTTCATGGAAAACAGCAGCAGGTCTGCCCCGTGGTAAGAAAAAAAAATGATATTGGTTTTTAGTTTAGAAATGTTGCTGTTCCTGTATCAGCATGTTAAATGGATGTGTGTTTGTTTTAGTAATTATGCAACCTTTACTTATTCTACAAATGTGTGTACGTGTGCATGAAGTAATCTACTTAGCAAAAATTTGCACCCACTCGTTTATAAAAAAAGAAGACAGCTTATAAAACAGCACTTTATCAAGTACATTCCTTTTTGACATTTTATTATATGCCACTTAACCTAGGTGTTGCTTTAGTTTGACATTAAACCTGACAAATATATCCTATGCCCAGAAAAAATATTAATGTATCAAATGTTTAAAAAAAAAAAAAAAAGGGCAGAATTTACATTCAATTTAAAATATGTTGAACAAAAACAAATAATGGTAGGTTTATATTAAACTAATTGAATAAAAAAGTTTCCCATGTCTCCATCTCTTGCATCTCTCTTTAATATATAACATACACACGTGGACAAAATTGTTGGTACCCTTCGGTCAATGAAAGAAAAACTCACAATGGTCACATAAATAACTTTAATCTGACAAAAGTAACAATTAAAAAAAATTCTATGAATGTTAACCAATGAAAGTCAGACATTGCTTTTCAACCATGCTTCAACAGAATTATTTAAAAAAATAAACTCATGGAACAGGCCTGGACAAAAATGATGGTACCCCTAGAAAATACTGAAAATAATGTGACCAAAGGGACATGTTAATTCAAGGTGTGTCCACTAATTAGCATCACAGGTGTCTACAATCTTGTAATCAGTCAGTGGGCCTATATATAGGGCTCCAGGTAGTCACTGTGTGGTTTGGTGACATGGTATGTACCACACTCAACATGGACCAGAGGAAGCGAAGGAAAGAGTTGTCTCAGGAGAGTCGAAAGAAATTTATAGACAAGCATGTTAAAGGTAAAGGCTATAAGACCATTTCCAAGCAGCTAGATGTTCCTGTGACTACAGTTGCACATATTATTCAGAAATTTAAGATCCATGGGACTGTAGCCAACCTCCCTGGACATGGCCACAGGAGGAAAATTGATGACAAATCAAAGAGACGGATAATCTGAATGGTAACAAAAGAGCCCAGAAAGACTTCTAAAGAGATCCAAGGTGAACTTCATGCTCAAGGAACATCAGTGTCAGATCGCACCATCCGTCGTTGTTTGAGCCAAAGTGGACTACATGGGAGACGACCAAGGAGGACACCATTGTTGAAAACAATTTTGTCCACGTGTATATATATATATATATATATATATATATATATATATATATATATATATATATATATATATATATATATATACACACACACATATATATATATATATATACATACTGTATATACTGTATGTACATACATCTACATCTCTCTCTTTCTTTACAGCATATATATATATATATATATATATATATATATATATATATATATATATATATATATATATATATATATATATACTGTAACATTATAGTCCATTATAACAATTGCGCTGTGCTTCGGTAACGTTTTCTGTTAATTAATATCAAAAGACAAAGTAATTAAATCTTTGGCCAAACACCTTGTGTCATGTACAACTGTTTCATCAAAGAAAATATCAGTATTAACATGTCCTATATAGTTACACATACGGACATCATCGGCACATTCACCCCAAAGTCAGTTTTGTACAACAATTATACTCTCAGTTTATTCTCTGATTAATACTCAGAGAGAGAGAGAGAGAGAGAGAGAGAGAGAAGCTACACCTCAGACCCTACAGGAATCACTGAGCATCTTAAAGTCCATGACAGCAAAATTAGAAGAAGACTGATCAAGTATAGTTTGTTTGGAAGGATTGCAGGTAGAAACCTCTTTTCTGTCTAAAAATAACGACTGAGATTCTCAAAAGTGCATCTGAACAAAGCAGAAAACTTCTGGAGCAAGTCGAGTGGACAGATGAGAACAAAGTGAAGTTGCTTGGCTTTAATTCCCAGTGCTATTTTTGGCGAAAACTCTAACAGCATTTCGGCAGAAACACCTCATACCCAGTGTCTAGCCTAGCAGTCGAGGGGTGATGATTTGGGCCTGGTTTTGCAGCCACAGGATGAGGGCACCTTGCAGAAACTCAATGAACTGAAGCAGCGTTCTTAAGAAAAGATGGTACTGTTCTCGTACAGTATATGGTTTGATGCCATCCTTTTGCATTTTGGTTCAATTCTTGTAAAGGTTCCAGTTTATATTTCAATTTAATTCATATTGAAAGTCTTAAATTTGGCAAATATGCCTCACCTGCAATCCAACTATTATGACAGGACCAAAATGATGTGAGAGACTGATAGTCATAAAGGAAATGATTGTCATGTTTTGCTGCTAAAGGTGGAACTGCAAGTTATTAAAATAGGGGGGTGGTGAAACGTTATATGTTGTCTGAGGTTGTATTTGCCTAAAATGACGACCCGCTATGATTATTACGTTATATATAAGTTTTATTTTTATACTTGATTAAACGCATTTGGGGAACAAATCAATGACAAGACTGGTATAGAGACAGGAAAAGAAAAAAAAATGGCATATTGGATGATATAAACTGGAGCATATAGAGGACAAGGAACCATGTGCAAATAGCATTTGCCCCTTTGGGAATAGTGTCATATATGATTGCCTATGTAAATTACTAAAAATCCCCATGACACAAAAATGTTACTGGACTATTCAGAATGAGTACTTTTTTCAATTATGCTAAATCACTTGAGGGTGTCATCACCTCCTCTTTTTGAATGATGACCCTGTTTAAAAAGCCGCAAAGGAACCCATGTTGCATGCATACATATGTAGCCTGCTTATACGCAGCAAATGAGCACACTTTGTTTTCTATCCTATTGATTTTTCTGTCCATTGAAGATCATTTGCCTGGTTATGGGTAGCAGAAAAACCCCTGGCCTAATGTAATGCATTGTAATGTGCATGAGACTACTGCAGTGTTTCCAAAGGCCTCCTCCCCCTACCGCTTTTTGAATAATGTCCTTGTCTTTCAGGAGCAAAGGAGAGCATATTGTATGCATACTCTATGTACATTCCTACCCGCAGTGAATGAGCAGTATTATCAGGTCTGTTGATTGTTATGGACCTTGTATATCATTTTCTATGTTATAAGGAACAATTACCTGTAATTTAATTCATGTGTTTAAATATGTGTGATTTTGAATACTGTGGGTTTAGTTTGTTAACCCTATCACACTTGCTTAGAAATGACGCTGTCTATATTGCTACACGATGTTTAATTTTTGAATTGGTTCGTCTGTCACTGTGTACTTGATCACATGACCGTGTGAGCGCACATTCAGACAGAATTCAAGGCTGTATCCCAAATGACACAATGCATACTAAGTAGAATGACACAAACAGTGTAATGACATACAGTTAATATGATAGTATGCAGTTTGTGTGCGGTTCAAGCCTTTGTGACCTTTGGTTGTTAAGTTCCATTTAGTTAAGCATTTATTTGTTACGTATACATTAATGCAGTAAAATTCTTTCTTCGCATATCCCAGTGTAACTGGGGTCAGAGCGCAGGGTCAGTCATGATACAGCGCCCCTGGAGCAGATAGGGTTAAGAGCCGTGCTCAAGGGCCCAACAATAGCAACCTGGTGGAGCTGGGAGCTTTCAATCATTAACTCAATGCCATCGTCCTCTGAGCTACCACTGCCCCTTGTTCAACATTGATACTCACTCACTAACTCCCTCCTTTTCCATATCGCTTTATCCTGTATACAGGGACGTGGGGGGCCTGGAGCCTATCCCAGGAGACTTGGGGCACGAGGTACTATAGGGTACACCCTGGGCAGGGTGAAATCCATCACAGGACACACACGCATACACACACTCATTCACATGCTCTGGGTAATTTGGGAACGCTAATCGGTCTTTGGACTGTGGGAGGAAACCAGAGTATCCAGAGGAAACCCCAAGCAAGGGGCGGATATGAAACTTCCTTGCACACAGACCTCAAGGTGGAATCGAACCCAGAAGGTGTAAGGTGACAGTGCTAACCACTAAGCCACGCTGCCGCCCTGCAGAAATGTTATAAAAATACAATGTTTTTGTGCATATTAATGTAACTCTTACAGTTTCCAAATACAAGATGATCACAAAATTTATCAAAAGAATTTGGCTTTATCTGCCCCCGCCATTAACCCAGTGTTCATGTCATAAACATCACATAACCTATAAAACGAAGCAATCGCCTAATGCTAGCAAGCTAGTTCAAGTATGATTTCTCTTTGAGCCTGAAGACATGGACTTACCCTGAGGCTCTGTAGCTCACTAGAGTACAGAACGAAATTGTAACACCTGGTCATGTTCATTCAATTTTATTTTCATTTCTAAAAGTTTGCTCATCTGTTTGTTTTGTTCTCAAGTTAATCACAAATGTTCAGAACAAGCAGAAAGTATTAGCTGAAATCCTCACCAGAGAAAAAATAACCATGACAAGAGGGCTTGAATTTTCCACCTTCATTTGAACTTATACAGTACAAGTTGAAAAACCTTCTTTCACTTAGTCTGCTATTAGAAATAGAGAATTTGCAGGTGGAAGAGGATGCAATTAAGTTGTCTAAGGTAATTTTTGTGCTTTGTGTTAAAGTTGAAAGCATACATACAGGGACGGATCTTCAAAATTCAACATTTCAACTAATAGATTAGCTTCAATATATATATATATTTTTTTCCATCTTAAAATCAGAGTTTTACAACCTGTTAGGTCAGCCCCTAGTCTTTCAACTGCAGGATTTCGCAAACATCTTTCATCTTTGGCTTTGTGTGCTTAGACACTACAACCCTCTTCAGGGACTCATGGGTAAAATGAAGGCTGGACACGGTTTATATGGCACAGGGTTCATTGCTGCTGGTATTATCATCCATAATAGCAATAGCCACCCAGACAGACTCTGACAAGAGACATAGCCTCTGCCGAAGCAACCTCTAGTGACCACATTCACCAGCAAAAAAGGATACACCACCTGTCAATCAAATCCACTCTACTGCATTTAATTAACTCACTTAAATGTCAATGGCGAGGAGTTAGACTTCAACACTCACTCCTGCACATTCACTGTGGCAAGAGAACAAACTGCACACAACATGAAGCCAACGTGAAATATGTTGACAGTTATACAATACATCTTGTTTGACAGGATAATCATTTTAAATCACAGACAACCAAAATCCCTCTACAACTGCCCTGAGACAGTGTCTGTGAAAATGTGCGGTTTTTCTTTCTCAGCACAAGCTCGGGGATGCTTTAGCATGATGTCTATATTATCCTCAGCAACAGATGGCACCAAATGAAAATCATGCCATCATGGAAAACTTGGGCCGACAGCAGTCTTTAAGCTCGGCTTGTGTGAGAGCACAGTGCCTCTTCCCTAGGCCCTGGAGTGGGTATCCATCACCAAGGCAAGCTGTTGGGCATGTCACCCTGCTGTGTGGGCATCAGCCCAGACATTTCTGTTATTCTTCCATGGGCCATGCCATGAGCTTCACTATTCTCTAATCTGACTTGATTCTCAGCTTCAGTGCAGTTTAGATTGATTCGGACTGACCTTTATTTTGCTGAATTTACCAGATTAATTTTACCTGTACAATGCAATCAAATTTTATGTTTTACATATGTTTTTTTCCTTATGTTCTTTTCTTTGCCCAAAGACTTACTGAGCAAAGAAAGTTCAAATGCCTTCACAAATCATTCAATGGGACATTTTGATGTAAACACTATAAACATCAGTAAGCAGTAAAAAAAAAAAAAAAAAAAAAAAGCAAACATAATTTGTGCAGTTTTGGAGGGATTTTGACAAAAAGAGACTCTTCCACAGACTTTGACTACCATAGTGTACTGTACCTGCTGTTTCTTTTCTAAAGAAGGTACTTTTCAAACGTGTTAGAATATTCCTGACTGGTTTGTAATTTTATTTTGAGAACATCCTGATTTACAGACTAGTTGTTGAGATGTGTTGTACATCAGCACAGTGAAACATTCCCTTTGGCAGAATGTCACACTTGGAAAGCTTCTTCAAATACACCTATGCTGTATTGCTCTTTTGCAAGAAAAGACCCAGGTGTATAGCTGTTCAGTGATCATGGCAAGTAATAAAAGCACACATGAATAAGACAGAATTGAATTGAATCGTACTGTTGAGAGCCGTATCATGTTGGCAGAGGGGAAGCGTTAGCAATCTGTTTGATTGGAAGGTTTTGGAGGTTGTTGGGGTTTTATCCATCATTGTATTTTATTGTCTTGGAGCGAGGACAGCACAATGCCCTCGTGAGTCTTTGATGCTAACGATATAAAAAAAAGTAAGGTAAATAGAAACACTCTCTTGAACACATTCAGTGTAATAAAAATGTGAATGATATGGAGGCTATTTCTAGATTCTCAAGTGAATGATTAACCCAATAAATAAACAAACAAACAAACAAATAACAGTAGAGGACAATGCCCTTATCTGTATTTGCTTCACTTATTAATTTTGGTTTCAGTTTAAACCACAAGCTTAAACATATGCATAATTAGGTTAAGACTATCAAATAACTTTAAAATTGTTGAGGCTTTGGCTTGCTAATCAGAAGAACAGGGGTTTGGGCCCCAACAACCTTGTGCAGGACTCTTAAACCTATGCCCTGTACAACCCAGCCACTGTACTGTATGTAGTGCCAGTCCCAAACCAGGTTTGCAAATGGGAGGGTTGCGACAGGAAGGTATCTGGTGTAAATCCTGTGCAATCTTGTGGATCTTGTGGATCCTGTGCAATCTTGTGGATCTGACATCATGACCCCTAGGACAAAAAGGGACAAAGAGTCTTGAAAAAAAAAAAAAGCTACTGAAATAGAGTAATTGTACATTGTATATGCGCAAAATAATTAGTGAGTAGTTTTATTATCAGAAGCTGTGTATGCCATATTTGCCCTAGAACGGAATGTTTCGTTTTTCATAAAACATTTTATTGTCAATTTTTAACACCAGTATAAAAGTCTTATAAAAATGTTTATTTTGTGTTGTATTTGGGGAGAAACCATGTGTAACGTTACTTGAGCTATAATAGTATATTCTTTTTTGAATTGTTCATTGCAAACAGCTGATAGATGCCAATAAACCTACTTTGCAGTGGGGGTTCAATAATTCATACTGCACCTATATGTGGTATTTCTATGTGAAATAAATTCACTGTCATTTTAAGAAACATAAAAGCCACCTGTTTTCTATAATGTAATATAAGCCACCGACTGCAGTCCAGTCAGACTGTTTTTTGTTGTTGTTTTTTTTCATCAAGCAAACAAACCAAACAAGAAAATCAGAAATCAGAATCATAACACATGCAAAGGTCAGGCGGTGTGCAAACAATATGAACAGACCCAGGCTAAAACCATAAAAGGGAAGCAGAAGCAGGGCCAAAACAAATATCACACTGAGTAGCAATGCTTAGGAATGACTGCCTGAAAGAAACACAGAATGTGTACTTTGCAGCCCAAATGTAGTGTTGAGAGTCTTTAATTTTCTCTCTCTCTCTCTCTCTGTGTGAGGAAAGGAGAGAGAGAAGGCAGGAGTGCATAGTCAGTAGTCCGGTTAATCTGAATGCATGAGAGTCTGTGATGGTGGGTAATCATTCAGTGTGAACCTGAAATCCCCTAACAATATTCCCAAAATCTCCCCCTAGGTTGAAATCTAGCCCTTCCAGTAGATGAGAAAGGAACTTGCACGCTCTGCCTCAAAAGTGCAGGATCACTTTTACTATGTACACAAGTCTGCCGTTTTTGGTATGTATAGTACTGTGGCCGGAAAGGTTTAACCCAGGAGATGGGGAACAACAGAACAAGTCAGCTGTAGCTTGACAGGTCAAGCAAGTAAGATACCTCAATGATACATCGGAGGATTTGAATGGCCCAGTGTAGTAGGCCGACCAATTTCCTGCACCTACCCCCTTTATGAGTTCCTTGGTACAGAGCCATACTTGATATTTAGTTTCAGAAACTGGAGTACCCTCTTACTGGTCTGCATTTCTCTTGGTTCTCTGGATGGCTCATTCTAGATGGTGACACAGACACTCTCAGAACTGTTCACTCTTCAGGAATCAGCTGTCGACAGCCGGTGAATCCGTGGGGTTTGTTTTCCATGGGAATAGCAGTGGTTGTTACCTCTGGATGCACCTGAAGAGGCGGAAAACTTGGTTCCTAAGTGCTGGCATGGGTTTTCAGTGTAGTTTATATATATATATATATATATATATATATACTGTAGATGTTGTTGGACTTTTGTCTGCTCCCACTGAGGGATCACCAAAGCTGACCATTCATTCAGGACACAACTTGCTGATGCAACCCTCCCATTTTATCCGGGCTTGGGACTGGCACTGTATCTAGTAGCTGGGGTTTGGGACCTGGGTGGGAATAGACCCTGGACCTTCTGCATGGTAGGCGAGAAACCTCCAACTGAACCACCAAAGCTCTTATATACATAGACTTGATTAAATTAAAGCTGATTACACTTTAATCTTGATTGCTTAATTTTCATTGTGGTGTACAGACGCAAAAATATGAAAGCTGTGTCACTGGCCAAGTACTTATAGACCTGACAGTAATTATTGTACAATGACACATTTCTGGATTTTTTTGTTGTTGTTATTTGAAAATCTTTTGCATTAAAATAGATTCTTTTGTATGTATGTCAATAACCATTTGTATATTATCCATTTGTATATTATCCAATATCTAAATGTATCCATTTGTAAAATTAGAGCAAAGTCCCAAAGCAGCTGCTCTGCTGTTTCAGCAACTGCAGATTTTTGTAGTTTTAGCAAATTAGGGGGGTGAAGCTGCCACCTAGCTGTCCTAAAATAACAGAGTGTGACTTCATAATCACAGTCTTGAAACTTTCCCAAGACAAGTTGAAAATTACAATGCTCTAGTGCAATTTGTCATCATATCTGCATAATACATGAAGTCACACAGGCACGGCTTTATTACCAAGCTTTATGCTACACTCCATGTTGATAATTCGCTCTCTCTTCCTGTTATAATTTTAATAGAGCGTTTCCTTCCAATGAGTGTAAAGACAGAGCACATAGGGATAGCGGAATCCATCAGTTATGTTAACTGAAGATTGTTCAAAAACTAAATTACTGTGGTCTGTCTTGCGTACAAGGCTCACTGGTGCTATCTGTACATCAACAAACTGTGTCAATAACTTTAATTAATGCTGATGTTAAGCAACAGCCAACAATGTACTGATTTAGATAATGATAATGAGTCTTGTGCATATTCATTAGGGTTTTGTTAAGTGCCTTGTGCGAATGCTCTCAATATGACAGACAGATGTAGAGTATAACTGAATCTTCTTACTTTATCTATCTCCACAGGGATTTCGATTCCGTACTCAATGTCAGTGAGGAAGCCCGGGTGAAGTATCTTGTCCGACGCTGGGAGGAGTTTGGACTAAATGATATCCAGCTGATCAATTACACCGTCCTCATCAGCTCCCCCGGATCCTTCCCTAATAACATCACTGATGTCGCAAATATGCGGTGTTTCCTGCCCAGTGGAGCGAGCTGCGATACAAAGACCGACATATCCATTAATGAGTCCTTTACCTTTGCAGCCTACTCATCTGTGGGAAGTCTAGAGGTACAGAAAAACACACAGCATTATCGCTTTGCTTCTTATAAAGTCCAAGGTCATAGCAAAGTCACACTCAAGGGCCTGGAATTCTTACTGTCAAAATAACCAAAATTGCGCATTATGGCCTCACTTGTTCTCGCTACTTCACATCACATCAAAGTGCAGCAAATAAGAGAAGTTTAATGGACTTCTCAGTCACTGAATATGTCCTCCAGCTGGAAAGTTAATGCAGAGCCATTATGCTATTCAGTTCTCGTCACAGGAATGAATGATATATAGTCAACCTATTTTTAGATGATGTGTTCTCTGTCTCTGGAGGGAGTGCATCTCTTAAAGTCTATTAACACCTTTCAAGTATAGCAAAAGACATCTTAAAAGGCTTCAATGATGAAAATGTTGCATTTAGGAGTAACCCTGACTTAGTCCGTCTTTGAAGTCTGTTTGCCAAATAAAGGGTCAGTCATCCATCATCAAGCTGCTGCTTTTCAGAGCCCACTGAGGCTTTGATAGAAACCACATTTGCAATATCTAACAATCAGCAGCCGCAAAAAAAAGAGAAAAAAAAAAAACACAAATATAGTTCACTTTGATGGATGAAATGCCTGGGGAGCTTATAATAATGTGACTGAATCCTGTTTCCTGTCCCTGAGAGGTCACCGAGCCTCACAAATTATGTCTACTTTATGACTCCCTGCCATACAGCGTGTTAAAAATTACTCATATACTTGATGTGTTCAAAACTGATGCATGCTTTATTATTGTTGTGTAAGTGCAAATTGTCATGGCCACCACTGATCTCATCCCTAATTTGAATTTTAATCAACTAAATATTTTATGAAAAGTGCTTTTTGTTAACTTGTTTTCCCAAAGTAAGGCATTAAATTGAATCTCCTCGAAGAAGCAACAAATTCAAAGCAACAAAGTTAATCTGAGTCCTAAATAAGAGTCACATTAGTGTAATTGAAATAGACAAGACATTAAAATTCAACCACATTTGAATAAATTCAAATCACAGCAGTTTTATTTTGTTGCTTAGATTATTTTATGATGAAACATTGTGTTCATCGTGTGTTTGTTCTTTGGTCACAACATCAATATTTCTCCAGCACAGAAGATTTGTGAAGGCTGGTACTGTAGAAACATACAGTTATCCTCATTCAGGAGTAAATTTGCTTAAATAGGGCAAACATATTGATTGGGAAAAGCTTTTTTTTTTTGTTTTGTTTTTTTTGTTATGTGACCGATGAATTAAGTAAAGAACGAAACATGGAGGATGTGCTGTTAGACAATAATCAATGACAGTGTGATGTAATGCAGCTTGACACAGCATGTCCTGCAGTGATTTATTACTCATAAACCACAGCTTTCAAAAGCTAGATACTGTTTATATATTGAAGTAGAACATATTTTTATTTAGTTCATATTTATCTTTAATGTTGCCTTGAGCAAGCACTCACACTGGAGACTTCTTCCCCCTCGTTAAAAAAAAAAATCATTATAATGAGTCTCAAAATAATTTTAACACCTGTTTTACAAACTGCTGACTGTGAAGACTGGCTTTAAAAATGCTACAGTAACATCGTCCCCTCATGGAAAGCTTAATTATGCACTTTTTTAAAAAGGTTGTTCAGATAAATTGCTTAAATAAAAAAGAGTAACATTCAAATTAGAGCATAGATATAGAGTGCTATGCAAAAGTCTTGAGCCACCCCGCTTTTTTAAAATATTTTGTTTCTAAAGAGACAGACCTTCTTGTATTTACTGTATAATGTCTTGAGGGATAGTTCCCCAGGCTTTCTGATGGACTTTTTCATAATCATTCAAGGAGAAAACAAAATCTAACTTAAGGCATGAACCAGTAATAAGCAGGTGCAGATAATTACAGATGATCAGGGATGCTGAATGGTTCGACCAGACAAGAGGGGAAATAAGGTTGCTGCTGAGGCTGTTACATAAATAACCAATTTGTAAATTGGATCTTTAAGTACCTTTAAACCTCCTGCTGCGGTAAAGTATTCGTTCCCGTTTCTTTAGTATAAAGAAATGTGGGGTGGCTCAATACACCATATAAAGAAATGTGGGGTGGCTCAATACACCACTCAACACTAACTACTGTCAAAGCTGACATTATTGAAAAACCTACGGCTTCTGACCAATCAGAATCCCACATTCAACATTGATGTGATATAAAACAAGCTTCCAGATATCCCATGTGCTTGGGTAGACATCATACAATCTGTTCCTGGCATCCATTTGTCCATCTACACAAATAACTGAATTTATTCTAATCGCTATAAAGATACAATTCTGTAGCCAAACAAAAGAGAGTGCTCTATTATACCTAGTGATTTCCTTTTTCTTTTCTTTTTTTCCCTTTTAATTGAGGATTAACTTCTGCAGTGGTCAGTAATGCATTAGGAGTGTAATGGTGGGGAGGGTGTACAGGATGGGGTTGTCCCCTGGGTAATCAGTTTCAATGAGCTTTATCCTCAGCTCACTTTCTTCCCACAGCAGATTAGCAACGATCGGGCCCAGGCACAATGCAATTACTGGTTTTAATTTTAAGAAGAGGAATTACTGTTGGGTAGCTAAGCACCGATAGTATGCTTTTTTTTTTTGCCTGGCTTCTTGTAAAATTGGATTTGGTTGCTGATCGACTTATATTGGGAACAGCATTGTTTTCTCATTAATTGAAGTTTTTTTTTTTTTTATCTGATAAATTCTATTTGGTCATTATTTAACATGGGTTGTCTCAGAATCTACTGCATCAATCCATAGGTAAAGCTGCCACTGTATAAGAGAATGAGACAGAATGAGTTGAGCTTCTTTCAACTATGTGTTCATGCTGTATAAAATTAATTTCGAAAGCTAAGTGTGTGCCACCACATCATCTATCTGTGGGCCAGTTTTATCCTTGTGGACTTTATAGAAACTCAATGTAGGCACTATGAATTTACATTTGTTTAGTAGTTCTGTACAAACCACAGAATAATCTTATTAACTCTTAGTCATGACACCATTTATCAACAGCTGTTAGTATATATTTGTAAATGCGTATGCAAATAGATTTCTATTAAGTACAATACGCTGACTTTTCTATGACTAATAGGACTGAGCAGTGGCGGCTGGTGTTGACCGGCCGCCCACTGGGACTGAGTACAACCTTTTGCTACATGTGAGTTTAGTTGCGGCTTTGTCGAGTGATTTCGTTTTTTACATTCATGAAAAAATATAAAGGCATGTGTATGTATAAAAGAAAAACATTTATTTAAGGTTATGTAAGATAAAAAACAACCACAATAAGTTCCCTTATAGATATTTTCTTTTATGAATAGTGATGTTTATTAGAATAGTTTGTTTGTTTGTTCTAAAACTTTTATTCCATTACTGCCTTGGTTTTAACACTTTTTTAAACTGTTTGTAAAAACCTATTAATGTCATATTTATATATGTACACCGATTATCCATAACATTGTAATGCAAAAAATTAAACCCATTATTATGCACAGTAGGCTCGCCTTGTGCTGCCAGAGCCTCTCTGGCCCCTTGGGGCATTAATCCACATCACTTATGGGGGTGTGCTGTGGTGTCTGGGTTGCCGGAATTTTTTTTATCTGGTACTTACCGTTGGGTGCTTGATCAGATTGGGATCTGGGGAGTTTGGAGACTGGGTCAGCGGTCTTCTTTGCCATTGTGGCGGCCTGTGGTGCAGTTGATTGTCCTAGTGCCTTTCTGTCATTTAGTATAGATTTTTTTTCATTGATTTGTGCTGCAATGGCTTTTCTGTGGAGTTTGTCCAGATGGGTTGGCTTTTGGTCCCTCCAGGCATGGATGAGCCTTGTCACCTTGTATAAGTCTACTTATACACTCACCTAAAGGATTATTAGGAACACCATACTAATACGGTGTTTGACCCCCTTTTGCCTTCAGAACTGCCTTAATTCTACATGGCATTGAGTCAACAAGGTGCTGAAAGCATTCTTTAGAAATGTTGGCCCTTATTGATAGGATAGCATCTTGCAGTTGATGGAGATTTGTGAGATGCACATCCAGGGCACGAAGCTCCCGTTCCACCACATCCCAAAGATGCTCTATTGGGTTGAGATCTGGTGACTGTGGGGGCCATTTTAGTACAGTGAACTCATTGTCATGTTCAAGAAACCAAATTGAAATGTCCTCATTCTACCATTTGAATGTCTCAACAGAAATCGAAACTCATCAGACCAGGCAACATTTATCTAGTCTTCAACTGTCCAATTTTGGTGAGACAAGACCTTTAACCGTATGTCCCATACAACCCAGTCAATGCATGCAGTGTCCATCCCAAGCCTGGTTAGGAAAGTGCGAGGGTTACCGTATTACAAAAAAGGCATTCACTGTAAAACAGTAGTTCTTGAGTACAAAGCTTCAGTCTGCAGGTATGCAGATAAGTTTATTCCATTAATTCATCATTAATTGAATTAATTACAAAATTATCACCTTTTACTTAAAAAGCTAGCTAATTTTTTGTTACTCATTGATTAGGCAGTTGCAATGTTTGACACCAGGATACTGGAATTCTATCCAACATAGCTATTTGAAATAGATACCTCCTTCATATACTGTAGTAATCATTCCCTGGAATGTTCTTCAAAACGTAACAGGTTTTCAATGTCAGGGATCCCTGAGGGTCAACCAGAGTTGAAAGAATTACAATTGAATTTCTTTATGAACCTCGCTAACAACTGGGGGTGGTCTATAACTCATGAATTACATAAACTGTTTCAAACTTTGCAAGAGGTAGTAGGACTGGTCAATAAAGTCTATGGGAGCAGAGAGACAGGGTTAGCAGTGTCCAGGAGAACAGTTGGGATTGGTCAAGAGTGTTTTATGAGCTGGTGGGATTGGCCATAAATGTTTGTAGGACTGAGTAGGATCTGTCAAGAGTGTTAGCAGGAGCTGAAGGTAGATTATGGTAGATTGGTCATGGGATCAGGCAGGGTTATTCAAGAATGTCTTCTATCTATGGTGATATTGGTCAAAAGAGTCAACAGTAGCAGGCAGAATTGGTCAAGAGTGTCCATGAGAGCAGGCTTATTTTATTAAGCACATTCTCTTTTTTTTTTACTGCTCTTAATATTTTCCAAGTGGTGCTCTATCTTCGATCAAGGCAATAAGAGAATCTGAATCCTTTCAGTAACTATTTGCATATCATTAAAATAATTGCAGGGCCAGTTCAGTGCTCTGTTAGAATGGAGAATGGGTCTATTAGAATTGACGTATGGATGATTGGATTTTATGATGTCTGAGTCAATAACAATACATGATGGAGAAGGAAAAAAAAAATGATTTTTATTCTAAATTCTAATTGATGTCTGCATTTCCCAACGCTGCTCAAAACAGCAGATGAGAACTTTTTTCCCCCCTTGAAAAACAAAGCATGTAAAAACGGAGTTTGAGATGCTTTGTGAACAGAACCAATGTGATCTGTGTTATGAATGCCCTGGTTAACATCATTATCCTAATGACAGCCTCTCACTGCACATTTCCTCCTTTTCTAATTTATCTGCCTCTAGCACTGACTTAGACAGAACATTGTATGATGCCAGCACTGACACATGTTATAAATCTCCCATGTCCACAGCATTGTGGTTCTGCCAATCCAAACAAGATGTTGCTCTTCTCTCTGGAATTGCATTTCATTTAGTTCTGCTGACAAATGAATCAAGGACAGATAAAGCCTTTCCACTCCAAATCTAGCCCTAAAATTGCATCCCACTTTTCCTGCACTGGGAACTACTTCAATTTCTTTAAGTGCGGATAAGTTTAATTCCAATTTGAGGGAATACGGTGTGTAGTAGGCATGCAGACAATGCAAGCATGTTGGAAATTGTTTCATAAATATTTATATTACAGTGTAATTGAATTCTCAACTTTGATTGGAAAGAGGTTGTGGCATAATCTTCTATAAACAGTACAATTGCTATTTAAATGAACGGTTTACATTAATTAAACATAATGTGATAAATTATCATTTCTATAGTAAAATCTAATTTATGTTTTACATAATCTAAACCTAATAATAACTAACTGAAAACGTTTAATTTAATAGCATATAATTAACGAAATACATAGTGCATAATGAATATACAGTATAGCATTCATGTGGAGAAGTTTTCTACCAGGAGACATTCAGTCAACATTTCTTTAAGGAGTCTCAGTGTCAGCATTTGGTAATAACATACTGTAAGTTAGTGAAAAGATAAGTGACAACATATCTTGAGATCATTCCACAACCTGACATGTAAAAAAATATATATATAATTTGTAATTGCTGACAAATCGCTGTATTGTAAGAGGATTGAAACATTTAGGACCTTGCTGTTATGGGAAATAATTACCTTCAGGTCAGCTTTATGTCAGGTTGTATTATACCATTATAAATTATTTCCCTATGACAGCATGGATCATTGAGTTTTATTCCTTACATCACCTCCCTCTTTTTTTTTTTTTTTTTCCAAGAAAAACTGATACAGTACATCACTGCACCCACACGGTTCTGTTATTTAAACACAGACAGTGTCAAGTCTGTTTACAGTTCCTGACTTAAATGTACCAATAAGTATAACAAAATCCTTAATAAACCTAAATAAACGGCTTATTTATATTCGTTTATACAGACACCATTTTCCACCACTCACCAGAGTCAACCCTCTGTCTTCTCTCTTACATGCAGATTCCTTTTTACCGAAAGAATTTCAACTTTGAGGAGCAGTAGATGCTGCTACACACAAAGAGTTGGAGAAAAATAACTTCATGGAAAAGTGAAAGCTTTTATAATGTTAATCTTAGTGCCCATATTTCATTTGTTTCGCTGTATATAAGCTGATATAAATACATTTTCCTTGACCTCCTTGACAGGGATCGTTTTCTTATCTAACTAACACCCAAACACTCCTAAAAATATAGGACTACTGGTAAAGTTGTTGGGTTCAGGAAGTCAAAAGTGCTCCACTGTCTCAGAATCACGACAGTATAACACTACAATGAATTAATGTATTTATACAAGTCAAATGTTTGGGCACATCTGTTTTTCTTTATTTTCTTTATTTTTTTTGTTTTCAATATTGTATATTAATTATGAAGACATTAAAATTATGACAAAACAAAAAATGTCAACAAAAATGTGTTAAATAACCCAGAATATGTTTTATATGTTCGATTCTTCAAAGTAGCCACCCGTTGCTTTGAATTTGTGTTGGTTTTCTAACAATCTTGAAGACGTTTCCAGAGGTGTTCAGTACTTGTCGGCTTCTATTCCTTCACCCTCCAGTCCAAATCATCCCAAACCATGTGAATTGGATTTAGTCCGGGTGATTATGGGAGGCAGATTATCTTATGCAACACCCCATCACTTTCCGTCTTTGGCGAATAGCTCCTACATAACATAGAGGTGTGTTTGGGGTCATTGTCCTGTTGGAAAACAAATGATGGTCCCACAAAGTGCAAACCAGATGGGGTGACATGTTACTGCAAAATGCTATGGTAGGCCTGCTGGTTAAGTGTGCCCTTAATTTTGTTAAGTTACCAACAGTGTCACCACAAAGGACCCCCCACACCATCACACCTCCTCCATGCCTTACAGTGAAAACCACAAATTCCGGAAGCGTCTGTTCACCCTCTCTATGTCTAACAAAGACATTTTTAACCAAAAAGTTTTAACCAAAAATTTTAAATTTGGACTTTTCACTTTTCCACTGATCTAATATCCATTTCTTGTGTTTCTTGGCCCATGCAAGTCTTTCCTGCTTGTTTTTACTCCGAAGTAATGTTTTTTGCTGCCATTACTTGACCATGAAGACCAGACTCGTGCAGTCTTCTCTAAGGAGTGGATGTTGAAATATGTCTGCTGCTTGAACGCATTTATGTGGGCTCTAATCTGAGCTCTGTATATCAGTGGTTTCTGAAGCCGGTCATTCTAATAATCTTACAAGTCAGTTTCATCATAGCGTTTGATTGTTTTGACGACTGCACTCGGGGATACATTCACAGTTCTCGAGATTTTTCAGATTGACTGACCTTCATTTCTTAAAGTAATGATGAACTGTCTTTTCTCTTTATTTAACTGGATCTTTCTTGCCATAGTGTGGATTTGCCCAGTCTTTGTAGTAATCGGAAAATTGACTCTGTACCCACCATTTATGTGCACAAGACAACTGACGGTCTAAAGCTCATTAAGAGGTCATGAAATGTCACAGATTAACTCTTGACAAGGCCCATCTGTAAACCGTTCCAGGTGACTATTTTGGGAATCTGATAAGGGAATACCATGATTGTGCCAAGCTGTCATTAAAGCTAAATGTAGCTACTTTGGACAATTATTCAGTATTTATGTGCAATGTTGAAAATAATAAAAAATAAAGGAAAATCACTGAAAAAGAAGGTGTGTCCAAACTTTTGACTTTTTAAAAAAGTGTGTATAATATAATATAATATAATATAATATAATATAATATAATATACTGTATAAAGAATGGAAGGAGTTATTTGCTGAGCAGCAATGAAATAATGTGAATCTATAGTTTTATGCATTATGGAAATGAAAAAATATGTTATGAGTATGTATAGCACACTGCCACTGTAAAAAAAAAAAATCAGTAAAACACATTCAAAGATATGACTTTGATCACATTCATAATATCTTATAAAGCATGCAAAGGGTATTAAACACATAGTTATTATTATATTATCTCTCATTCTCACATTCATTATCTATACCTCTTATCCTGTACTGGTGCCTCAGGCACATAATATATGAGATGCACCCTGGACAAGTTGCCAGCCCATCGCAGGACACACACTATGGGAAGTTTGGAAATGCCAATTAGCCGAAATACTGCTGTAATTAAATTACTACATAAATGATAAAGGCTTCTCATTCCAGCACTCTTATTGTCACAAATATACTCATACTGAACATCCATTCAACACACGTATTACTGATTGTATTACTGTTGTACATTATACAACAGTATACCATACTCACTTTATGCCTTATGTTGTATGTAGCACCTTGGCACTGGAGGAACGTTGTTTCGTTTCAATGTGTTCTGAACTGTAAATGGCTGAAATGACAATAAAGGCCTACTTGACTTGACATTTATAATTGGATTCAGATGCTTTCCATTTTGAGTCTCGTTCAGTCTGTATCACGGTGGGTTTCCTTAAAAGTTTTGCTTCTGGATTCATCATGATGGATCTAAGTCTACAACTGGATTTCAGTAAAACTTCTTTACAACAATGGCTGGTATCAATTGTACACTATGAATACAGATCTGATTGTTATTCAACTGCAAGTGCAAAACAAAAATGTATGTCCAATCTGTTTTCTCTCCTAAGGCAGAAGTGGTGGACGTGCAGTACGGAAGTCCTGAAGATTTGAGTCAAATCCGAACTGAGATGAACGTGACCAGTAAAATAGCACTGCTTAAAATCGGACGGGTACCTTTACTCCACACGGTATGTTTAACGATTATTTCAGTCTTCACATAATATGGCGATGTCGGAGAGGGGTCTCGCGGAGCAGAGGCTGCCGCTTGTACTTGTTCCACTTTGCCCATGTTTATATATTTTGCCTTTCCTGGTTTTAGCCCTGTCTCTGCATCTGTCCCGTGATTGGTGGTTACCTTATTGATTTCATTGGTTCTGTGTTTAGCGCTTGATAAGTTTGTCTATTTGTACCCTAGCTTTGTATCTTCACATTTCGATCGCATTTGTGCAGGCCTACTTCCTTTCCCATCTATATTCTGACTTGTTTGTTGTTGCCGTATTATCATTACTGATTACAGATGATATTCACTTTAAGTTGCCTACATGTTTAATGACCTCGACTATGGATGCTGAGTATGATTTATTTATTTATTTATTTATTTATTTATTCAGTCAGGAGGCAAAAAACATGCTGAGCATCCTGTTTTTTTTTTTTTTATTGTATATTTGAAATGACATCTAGGAGAATCCACAGGAACTTACTGAGGCTATTCTGATTGTGTTGCAGCTCTGAGCTCAAACACACTAATAATTAGTGATTTTGGCTGTGCTGCAAGTCAGATAATGTAAGTTTACGGCAATTTCTATAGTGTACTGTATGTACTGTAGCTTCAATGGCTTTTACTCTCCAAGTATGTATTCTGTAAATGAAGCATTCATTTAAAGTACCATTTACATCTTAATGCAAACAGTTAATAATGTCCACAAAGATTTAGGTTACCTTATTAAATTACTATTCTCCATCATTTTGTTTGAGTTGCGGCATAAACAAGCAAACCAAACAAACTGCTGGTGTTGAAAGACTTTTGACTAGCAAAGTGCAACAGTATACTGCATGCATCAGTGTGCAGCAGAAACCTCAAATTACCACTTACAGAATCGAAGCTTATTCATTTCAACCACATATTTTCCTTAAGGGGAGAGTTTAGCCCTGTGGTGCTCTCATCGAGACTGATAAATGTGCAAATTTGTGCAGGGAAGTAACTGGAAATGCTGTATAAACATTCTGAAATTAAGACATTTCTTTGTTGCTGCTGGATCCTTACAGTTGCCTCCACACTCCAGTCTAATTACCGAATATACTCCATACAGTATGTTAAGCATACACTTTAACATTTTAATAGATGTTTTTAGTGCTTCGAACCTTTTAATTAAATATGTTTTCATTGTGAACTTCACTATGTACCCTGCCTAGCCAAGCAGCGGTTGCTGATGTTGCATCATAAAAAAAAACTCCAGGAAACTTTGCTATGTTTAATACTGTAGTATTGCACAGTGCGATGGGATTGAGCATAATTAGCTGTGTTAAAAAGAAAACCGTTTGTTAGTGAGCTGGTTTGGAAAAAAAGACTTCACTTTTGTAGCAATGGAAAATGATGAAGTCTAGACTGACCTTAATTCAGAGTGATGGGCATGTTTAAAACAATGCACTCATCTTCCATAGTGCTCACTGTACAAGTCTCAGGAGGCAGTGTTATGATCTGGGGTTGCTTCAGTTGGTCAGTTCTACAGTAGGTTTAACAACATTATATGGCAATAAAATAAAATCAGCTGACTACTTTAAAGTCGTTTGGATTTGTCCTTTCCTTAAGGTACAGGCATATTCCAGGATAACCCTAACCCTAAGTACAAGAGCTCTCACTTTTATTTTTGTTTTCTTTTGCTAAACGTGATAGTATGTGTGGCCACAAAGCTCCATTTTCATCTTGCCTGACCACAACACGTAGTTCCAGTTGTAACTCCTTTGTTGCTTGGCAAAGTTCAGATGTTGGGATTTTTGACTTGGTCTCAGGAAGTGCTCTCACCAAAAGCCAAGATAACTTGACATGACATAATATAATATTTTCCAAAATCTCATTCATGACATGCAAATATATGTTCAATTAGACGATTAAAGGTCTATAAAAATATTACATATGATATTTAATGTATGATATAAAACCCAATAACACAAATAGTAATTAATAGCTAAAACTATAAAGTTATAAACATAGCAACCCTTTCTTATTAACATTTTAATAAGACATTATCATATGTACAGTATGTTATAAATCCTACTTAGAGCACACAGTAACAATTCATCATGCATTATAAAGATTGTGATGAAGAATGATACATCTTCTTACTTAATTAAAATGGTGTGTGTCATGCCTTATAAAAGCATTATAACATTTTAATGGTTATTACCGATATGACCTTGCCATTACAATGTCATTATACACCAGATATTATAAAGCATCACCAGATTGAGTACACCAACATGCAAGCCTTTGGCAATCACTATTAATCATATTTACAGCTACAGTACATACAGTCACAGGCAAAGTTCATATGTATTTGGACAGCAACACAATTTTCATATTTTTGTCTCTGTACCCCAGTAGATTTGAAACGAAGCAATAAAGATCTAATCAAAGTGTAGACTTTCAGCTTTGATTCAAAACATTGAATAAAAATATTGCCATCACCTGTTTAGGATTTGCAGTCATTTAAAAAAAAAAAAAAAAAAGAAGGTACAAGGTCTGGCATTAATTTCAAGTGTTGGATTTGTGTTTAGGAACTGTCAGTATGCAATACAATGAGGTGCTGATGCAAGTGAAAGAGACCATGATTAGGTTGAATAAAGGACAATTTAAATTAATGAACAGAATTTGTTCCTTTGTATGTTTGTACAGACGGATAGATAGATAGATAGATAGATAGATAGATAGATAGATAGATAGATAGATAGATAGATAGATAGATAGATAGATAGATAAAAAACAGCATCTAGCAAGTCAAAAACACTTTGGTACTGTAGTTGTATCCCGGGGTACGAGTATTGCTGTCGAAATCTACCATCAAGAAGCAATAATGTAAATACAGATGGTTTACCTCAAGATCCAAACCACTGGTATCACCCAAGGACAGACAGGTCAGATTAGTCGTTGCTCAAAAACCTTTAAAAAAGCCTCCCCTGTTCTAATACAAGATTAACTTGAAGGAGAAAGATTGGCAAAGGATAATATTAAGAAGTAGAAAATGCAATGAAATATGGCGGCTTATGTTTCAAAGCATATCACATCATTTGCCAAACATAATGGAGGCAGTGTTAGGGCATGGGCATGTACGGCTGCCAAAGAAACTGGGTGACTTGTGTTTATTGATGCATCTATTGCTAAATGATGCAAATGAGTACAGTACTTGACATTGCAGGCATAGAAATGGAATGTTCTTAAAGGGCAGAGTTAGTCACTTGAGCTGATTTTCACATAATGAAGACAAAACTGAAGGCAGAAAGACCCACAAGCAAGCAGCAACTGAAGGTAGCTGTAGTAAAGGCCTGGCAAAGCAGCTCAAGGAAGGAAACTCAGAAATTGGTGATGTTGATGAGTTCCAGACCTTCAGTGACTGTAAAGGTAACATTGCATCCAATTATTCAAAAATAAAAAACTCCAAATAATGTTGGTTTTTCCGGTTACTTTTGGGCCTGTAAAAATGCGGAGACTGAAGAGACAGATGTACGTCCTAAACAGTTAATGCAGTATTTTTGTTTATTTCCTGCTTTAACATGTGAAAACCAATATTGTGGTTGAATGGCAGAGGCAGTATTGACCTTCTGGTGTGTGTTTTTTTCCCCCCCTTGCTTCTGCTTTAAATTCTACCAGTGTCCCTGGCTCTCTCAGGCAGCATTTGTTTGGGAAGGTTTATTGATTTCCTTTAAAGTGAGTCCTTGGTCCTGTAGTCCATGAGGATCAAGCTTTTTAACTGCTCCTCCTTAAATGATCAGTCAGAAAATGATGATACTTATCAGCTCATAAAACCAGATCTACTGGTTAGAGCAAGGCAGAACTGATCACATTTACTTTTGAAGAAGAGAAACAGAAAATAAGGAAATTATTGACCATGATGTAGTACACTTTGAAAATGCAGTTGCATCTCAGTACATTTTTAAAGTTCTGCTTCAAAAGAGGAGCGGTACGCATCTTGTTAATCTAATGATGGTTTTCAAGTGAAAGATGAAAGAAGCAAAGATAATGTCATGAACTCCCCCTCACTGTGACGTATAATTCAGCATGTGTCAAGTGCTGCTTTCATAATGTGTGCTTTTGGTCTACAGTGCCATGCGCCTGTACTTGGGTCTGTCTGTACTCCCGTCCCATCACTGGTCTGTTATCTAATATGTGCACCTGTTATGCATTCTATTTAGCACCCTTCACTTTCTTTGTCTTTTGACACAGTGTCATTGATACTGTGATAATATGTGTATGTTATACTGTGCTTTTCTTACTGCTAGTTTTTCATGCTTGTGTTCTCTGGATATTTAAGCAGGACTGCACACATTATAAGGTACATCAGAAAATGTGTGCTGACCCACATGTGTGGAATGTCACAGTGGTTAAATTCTTGTAGCCAAAAGTGCGAAAACATGTGGTGCAATTAAAAGCTCTGTCTGCCTGAACATGTCTAAAAAATGCCTAGTTAAGTATGATTTCCTCACAACGTGAATGTCATGATTTAGACAGTTCACTGGATAATTACATGGCTGTACAAAACGGACAGCCGTCAACTGTCAAAAATCAGTTGTCAAAAACGTCACGAATCTAGTTTGCCCTCACGTTATCAGCAATATTCCTAATATTCCTAAGCCGATGTTGCAAAAGACTTTTATTTCAGGTGATGAGACAGACGCTGATGTGGATGATGTTACCTTCATAAGCAACTGTTTGTCTTTTTATATTTCATAGGTTTAAATTAAAAATGGATAGTCAGGGAATTGCGTCCTACTGTCAATCATCTATGGACGGTATTGATGCTAGAAATTTAGAAACATTACCTTTTGACACAAAATTATATTACACGGAGCATCCATAATACTAAGACCGCTCACCCAGGATTTGGGTTCTCTTGTGCCACCAGGGTGGTTCTGGCTTCTCTCGGCTTGGTTCTTTGGGGCCTCTGGGGGTGTGATGTGGAGTCTGGCCCCAGGACACTGGATCCACAGGCTCCTTTGAGTGTTGTGGGTTGTAGGTCCTCCCTAGTTCAGACTTCTTTGTCTGGTGCATCCCATGATCTGATTGGGTTCCATGCACGGTGAGCTTCGGTGTTCTGGTGCCTTTCAAGGCCAGGATTGGATTTCTTTTTTTTGGCGATTTGTGCTGCATTGACTTTTCTGTGGGATCGGACTAGATGGGCGGGCTTTGATAATTATAATAATAATAATAAATCATTCAGTCATGATTCAACAACTGCTGCCAGGGTGTGACTTCAAAGTCTGTCTGTCTGAATGCCAAAAGTAAGGGATGGTATGAAAATAGACTTAGGTTTTCATGGTCAAGTTTATTATATTTGGCATTTGCTTTTAAGCAAAACTTTCCATAAAAGCTAGTTTCTCCCTTTTCACATTTTTTTTATGCTACAGCTTTAAGTTATTGTTAATTGTTGTTGGGACGCATGCAAAAGAGAACCAACTTTTAGTTGAGAATACCCAGCAGTTTTCAAAGTTATATAGTGAAAAATATCAAAATGTTTCCACATAAAGGGTTTTCCTAGGCCACCACACATACAGTAAGTGTAGAAGCATTTTCTTACCTTTTTTTTTCTCACTTGATTAGACATGATCAGTTTCTATGAACTCGTGCAATCATTTAAATACCAAAAGGGGCATATGTTACTATTAATGCATTCTGTCTGCAGCTGAATGCTGCAAAGTTTGGGAGTAATTGTGTTTTGTGCTAAAGTTTTTTATTTATTTATTTGTATCTTAGACATTTAAATTAGATTTTGATTAGTACAAATATTAATATTGCTAATAAGTAACATGAGTTTTTATAAAATGCAATGGTATTTAATTGTTATCCATTGTTGTTGGGGGGAATATTGGGCCAATGAGTAAAATAGGAAACTTAACTTTGGTCTTTACTATCTTATGTATTTGTGCTTTACTGATCCAAAGCTGTTGATTAGTTAAGCTGTGGGATGTAACGATTTAAATTTTAAAATCTGTGTATGTCTCATCTCTGTGGGCATGGCCCAGCCAAAAGCAAAGGCAGCACAGCATGAAACAATGGTAAGTGCAATGGCATACAGTAACACTTTGAGGTACTGTAAATGATGTTAAGGGTATAAAAAGTTGAAACTTGATTTAGACAAACAGACAGACAGATAGACGGATGGATGGATGGATGGATGGATGGATGGATGGATACTTTATTGATCCTGAATGAAATTTCAGATTTATGGTTTGTAAAGTTTATGCTGTATGAAAGATGATTGTGATCTGTACCTGAAAGTCATTTTGTTTGTATGTTTGTATGTTTCTTTTACTTTGTCCCTCTTTAACAAATGCATATTTGTAAAGTAGGACAGAAATCTGAGAAATCTTTCTATCCTGATGGTATCTGAGCACTACTGAAATGCTGATGTTCATATAGAGGGAATCATGTAGAGGGAATTATATAGAGGAATAAAGATAGTTTAAACTATCATAACTGTGTCCTGTTACTCAGGACAATCAGAAGTTCTAGTTTGACTTGAACACACCTTATACTTTTGTGATATATCTGCATTTTCCTCCTCCTCCATTGACCTTCCAAGTGTGTGACTTAAACAAATGTTCAAGGACCAAAGACAAAATGATACAACAACAAAAAAATTGAGTGTCCCACTTTCCCAGTGTCCTCTTAGAAAAAAAAGAAGAGGCATAATTTATCTATGTTCAGTTTGAAGAAGCATCATTTCTGTATTTGTTCTTTTCCATTTTAGTTTTTACAGTAGATCATATAAAAGAGAACCTAAGCTTTCTGATATTCCTGTATATATGTTCAAAAGTGACAGGAAAGATGAAATTTTCGAAACTGTCCCACTTTACCAGTGTTCACCGTATAACAATAATGGGTCAAAATGATTAATTAAAGACGGCAATATAATTCACCAATTTTTAGAGACTTAGGAAATGCTATCTACAAGTGAAGTCCACATGCACATAATTTTGAGTGTACAGTATTACTATAATCAGCAGTTGTCAATTTGCAAACATGCACCTTATAAACCTTGTATATAGAAACTACTACCTACTAACATTTTGTAAATAACACTGCCACCCACAATGTTAGAGTGTAACTGCACACCGTCATGAACACTACACATTAAACCATTAGCTAAACCTGTAATTGTTGGTCACATCTATAAGCAGATTGAACTGTAACAGGCAGGTGCCAAACATGATTTAAAAAAACAATGATCCATTGTTATTATCATTGTCTTTAGGGGTGCTAAGATTCAATCTACGGGTGTTTGAGCACTCCTTAAAGGGTCTAAAATCGCCATAGTATGTTTGTCTTTGAATGGACTAGTCAAGGGGTTGCCAGGGTGAATTGGGGTTTTGAAATTATTCTGTCTAATATAGAGGTGCTGAAGATGTGATAACCATTAAATTCAGAAATGCTAAATGCAGTTTTTATCTCTGATGCAAACATTTGTTGGGACTATCCTATAAACAATTTGATCTCTTTTTTACTCCATTTACTCCCCATTTTTTCATGAATCATGTCAACATTAAACTTAAATTCCACTTTTTAAAGAAACGTTTACCCTTTTTAAAGAAAAGGTCCCCCCTTCATTCAGAAACGGCATCATTTATAACATATTATGAGCTATAGCCCCCCCTAAAGGTAATGGTTTTAACAGTACAGTACATGCATCCAGGAACATCTGACTTTGTCTCAACAGCTTTCTCTACTGGCTGAGATGGGCTTCGGTGCTTGTCTCACCTATGTGGATCCCTGTGATGTCCCTGAGGATCAGCAATTACTGGGAAAAGCATTCGGGGTGACGTTAAACCCAGGAGGCGACCCGTCAACCCCAGGCTACCCAAGCACAGGTGAGTACAGCATACGCATCCCATCAGTCATGTGCTTTAGTCCCGCAACCTTTTTCCTGAAACAACCTCTATTATTAAGTCAACAAGGCATGCTAAGCTCAATCTGAAAGTCTAATGGAGGTGCAATCCACTGGGATATCCAACTGCCTGATTAGACATGCATAAGGAATGAGTAAGTAGAGAGAGAGAGAAGAGCGAGCCAAAGTTATAGTTGGCCTTTGTTAGGTTTGCATTGTTTGGCTTCATGTCTGAAGACTAAAATTCTGGCATTTAATATGAATTTATTTTGCATAAAAAAAGTCACATTGAAGTCATTTGCACATTTTTTGTTTACTAGTTTTCATATTCAGACATCCCCTGAGTAGGGCTGTTCTTTGAAACATAAGCCACAATAAAGTCGAAGAAAGAAGTATGTTAAGATTATGAATGTCTGTAAATGAGTGCTTAGGCTTCTCCTGAAATCCCGCTGCACCGCTAACACACCTCATGAAGGGCTTGTTAATTAGCTGATAAGTTGAGGCAGGTGTGTTAGAGCAGGGAAAAACGCTACAATGTTTTCCCTCAAGACCATTAGACGACTTGGAATAGTAAACACTGTACCTGCAATACCTTTGCTTGAAACTATGATTCCCCCCTAAAAAAAACATTGGGGTTTACCGCTTAATGTGTTTATTACTATATTCTCATTAACTGGGGTCATTAACTGGTGGGTCTGAACTGTGACCCAGAGAAAAAAAATTCAGCTGACTGCAAACATGATGAAATATTGTATCATTACTAATAACCCTATGAAACAAGTGTAGCTGTACTTCAGAGACAGGAGGGTTTTTGTTGTTCTTCTTCTTCTTTTATGACCTTCATTTTCTCCCAGTTATGTTATTTTGCCAGTTCTCTATAAGACTTTCACGTACCTTTATTAAAACAACAGCTCAATATTTTGTTACACAATTTAATCTGCTTTGAAACAACATGACATGATTTCAAATATGACTTGAGCTGACATAAGTCAATAATTCCAATGTTTTCCCATACTACAGAATCTCCTTCCTAAGCCATCAGTTTGAAAATATGAATCGTTTTTACACAGTGCTGGACAAAGTATGTAAGTTCTGCACTTGGGTAAAAGTAGAGATATCGCAGGTAAAATATTACTCAAGTAAAAGTAGAAGGTCTCTGTCGCCATTTTTACTGGAGAAAAAGTCCAGAAGTATTTACCTTCGTACATTCACACCAGCTATGATTTTTTTCAAAGTGTAGGTTAATTTGTTTTATTTTTACTTTATATTTTGTATGAATCATTTATGGATAAATATATTTATTGTTTTGGATTAGAAGCACGTTTCCGGAATGAATTATTCTCGCAATCCAAGGTTTAACTGTACAGATGTACAAGGTTTGTTGTAGGATATAGTGGAGTGAAAGTATAAAGTATCTTTAAATAATAGAAAGGTTTTGTCTGTGCATTGGTCAGAACTTACTCCTTTAATTATATCTTTGTTTTATACACTGAAGCAACCCAGACCAGTCCCCGAAAATGTTCTCTGTATGTCTGTATGTCTGTCTGTCCAGGCAGATTTTGTCACTTCACACAAAACTGGCTGGACAGAATTTAATATAACTTTGGTAGCACTTTAGTATTTGCCTGAAGTTAAACCATAAATGAAATCAAAATGTTGAGTAGAGGTGAAGCTATGAAAAGTTTTTTTTACAAAAGGAAAGTTTTGACAGTGTACTGACAGTGAACTGACAGTGTATATGACTGAATTTTAACTGACTGGATTTTCTTTAAGGCAAAACTTAAATGTATCCGATCTACTATTTTTACTTTACTTTAACTCTTTTCCTATCAATGACATGTATTTATTACTATTCAAGTAAAGTGTGTGTGTGTGTTTGTGTCTATATATGAACTAAAAATTAATCAGTTTCCGTTTCAAGTTTGATGTGCACAAAATATCAGTCAGTTTTACTGTGAAATGCTTGTTGTGAGGCTCAGGTACTCTAAAGCTAAGCAATACAAAAACTAAATGTATACATCAGAAGATAAAAGAGAGTTGAAGAGATGAAAAAAAACAGCATTTTGTATGAAAAGCTTGACAACATGTTTGGACTTCCACTCTATATGGCATTTTCCCCCCAGGTTTATCTGGTCAGCAGGATTATGTACAAAATCATTCACTATTTTAAAACATAACTTAAAAATATATGAATAAATAACTTTACCGGGGAATATTTCCAAATACAAACACCAGATCAGTTTTCAGATTAAGCATAAACAATAAACATATCTAATTAAATTTGTACTAAATATGACATGGTGATTGACTTTTCACAGTATGATAGACAGAAACTAGATAGATCCCTCCAGCTAGGAACCTCTGTAGTCCAACTAGGGACAGTGGAGGCCAATGGTGACCATTGTATTTATTTATTTAAATGCCAATTCGCCTAATCTGCATGTCTGTGGGAGGAAACCAGAGAGCTCAGAGAACACCTACCAAGCATGGAGAGAGCATGCAAACTCCATGCACACAGACCGGATGTGGGAGACCTGGGACGTGGAGGTGCAAGGTGACAGTGCTAACTTCTAAGCCACCATGCCACCAGATAGACAGATAGATACATTTTCACAAAGCTTTGAACTAACATTCACATCATGTGACACCTTTAAACTGCATCTGGAACCAGTAAGAGATACAACACAGGGGGTTTAATATCTCATTTTAAAAGAACCACTTTTTTAGTGGAGTTCATAGTGGAAATCCAAATACTGTACTTTTACCAACCTAATCAGCACAGCCCTCAACTATTACATGTACTGCTGTCAATTATTGCTAGAAATGATTATATCATCAAGGTACAGTATGTGGTGGCATTAGAGGCATGTGGACAGAGGATTCTGTCTATAAGACACTAAAATGTTGCAGGAGCACCAAACAACCTTAAAGGATGTATAACAGTGGTCTGGAAAAGGGTAGTTTTTCATGGGATATTGAAGTCAAATGAATCTGGCAATATCTCTTAGTCAATCACAGGGTTGAATAAGAATGAGCTGTCAAGTAGTTCATGAATATGGGACATTGGGACTCCTCAATTACCTCTGTGTCAAGTATTGCTTTTAGTTTCTCCCAAACCACATATTTGTGCTCTTTAAGCAGCTACTAGGGGCGGCTGCATACAACCACACTTGGAGGAATCTCAGTGTGGTACTTTATGAATTTAGTGTGACCAGGTAGAGGGAAAAAAACATTAGGAACCTATTGGGTAGTAATACAAACACTTTATCTCCCAGTGCAAATTCCCATAGCCGAGGGTCAGTGTTATACTGCCAGGAAATAGGAAAAAACACAAGGAGGCTTGTGGGACCCCCTTTACTGCGAATAACGGATTGAATAACAATCCACTTATACTAGTCCCAAGTATCATCATGAACAAACTTAAAAAAACATGTTTTAAAGTATTTGATTAATCCATTACACCATGCTGGTGTCCAAACACTGTTGTAAATCTATTTAATCCCTAGCAATTCATACAGCTCTCAGAGTGTGTGAGTGTGTGAGTGTGTGAGTGTGTGTGTGTGTGTGGGTGTGTGTGTTATGATTCAGAATGCTTTGGGGGATTTCAAATCAGGAGACAGCATTCAAGAGTGCCTCCACAAATCTCCATGGTGAGATGCTGCACAGAGGCACTGCTTCAAGGTATCGTGTTGCATAATCCACTAAAACTAGCATAAGAGATGCCGCCCATGTGCAGTTCAACAAGGTCCATGGCAATATTTTTGAAGGAGACCTGGATTAATAGAAGAAGGTGCAGTGGCACTATGGGGGTGACTGTAGGTTTGCAAAGGGCAGTGGTAGCTCAGTGGCTTAGGGCTCTGTGTTAGTAATCAGAAGGTCAGCTGTTCAAGCACCAGCTCCACCAAGATGCCACTCTTAGATCCTTAACCATGTCTGCTCCAAGGGTGTCATAACATGGCTGACCCTGCACTCTGACCCCAGCTTCCTAACAGTATGCAAAGAAATACATTCACTGTGCTGTCATGCATGTGTGACAAATGAAGCCTCCTTCTTCTCATTCTATCCAACAGAGTGCAGTAGCAGGGAGTTTGTAGCTGATTCAGCATATGTTATTCTTGAGTTGGAAAAATAATGCACTGGATATATTTGGGCAGAGATTTATTAGATTTGCCCTTTTGAAACGCCCAACAACAATAAAAACTAAAACCAAAAGTTCTCTTGAGCATTACAGTCTTATACAATTCATAACGTTTGTCTGTCTTAGGTCTGGCAACATGTATACTGTTGCAAGGCTGAGAAAAGCAAATCAGTATTTGACAGTTGGTCCCAGGAATTTACAGGTTAAAACATTCTTAGCATCAGATATGCTGTACAGCTGCTTTGGCTTGTCTCATAAGTACTCAGTACGGCATGTGCTTGCATATGTAGCTATTTGTCTCAGTGATCTGATCTCAGGTGGCTAATCAGCAGGTGGTCCGTCATTATTTTCAAATCAGACATTGTGTTGTTTCATTTAGCTGCAGTAATGTTTCATATCCTATTGTAATATACATAGAAGGAGGCAAGTCGCTCTATGCCTAGTCTTTACATGCATTACTACCAGGAACTGAAAATAGATAAAAAGGCTATTTTTTTTAAAATAACTTAGAAAATTCCAGTTTAAAAAGTGAAACGTAATTTTTCACAAGTAATGGTGCGTTTTCTTCCAATCTGTTGTTATTTGTTGTGTTGGCGGTGATAAACTGGTGGAGTTTTTCTGTTTTTCACATTGCTGTTGGGTAACGTTATGCCACTCTTTTTGCATGAAAGCAAACAGCTCAGCTTTGCTTGATGGTTTGTGACCATCTCCAAGTGGTCCTACCAAGCAAACATTATACTCCATTCCAAGCCAAATCTAGACAAGGCACCAGGGGTACCCAAATTGGTGACTCTTGACCAGTTCCTGTTCTTCCTGCCTAATGAAGAACAAAAGGCCATTAGCATGCAAACACTGCCTTTATGTGCCTAAACTCTTACTTTTGCCCGTTGTCTCTTGTTCAAGCTATGTCTTTGTTGATTTAGCCCTGATGGATTTACTGAATATTTTGACCAAGCTTGGATCTGTAGGTTATGAAACTTTTATGAAACCTATTGGATATAGTAAGAAATATTTTTGTATTGTTATGCCTTAATTCAACTCTTAAGACCTTTTGGATATTTTTGTTTGATTAATTTGTAAGATTTTTTAGATTACTTGCTTGGGTCAGTAAGACACTTTGGATGTCCCTACTAGAACCTGCTTTATTAACCAGCCAACCCAGCCTGTTTTATCAGCCATGAGCCCCAGTTGCACCTCCCTCCAAACTGAGTCTGTCTTATCCTCATGTAAGCTTTATCTGTCCACCTAATCATTAGCTGATTAAGCACTGTTCTCCCATATTCTGACTTATTATTATTATTTTTTTACCTGATAGTAATCTTGGTTGGGAACCCCACCTGCACTTCCACACAAACCAAGCTGGTCACTCTGGCCAAGCAAGCCTTCACTTCCTGCCATCACTATCAGATAAATCTGCCCTGCCCTTACCTCAACTGGCCACCATTGTCCAGTTGTGTAAATGTCTGACTGAATTCTCAAATGATTTTGTTGCTTTTCTTTTGGGTCCTTATTGTTAACTCACCGGTCTTGAAACCTCATCTGGTTAGCTACATCATCTGCTACCACAAGGCAATGCGATACATCATGGAAGATTGCCCTGGAGCTAGTCCTGATTTTTTCAGGGGTATGCCATTTGTCTCTAAACCAATGGTGGATCTTTGTTTACTGTGCCAGGTGAAGCTGATCTGCTCACCAAGTAGAGATGTGGCTGAGAGGAGTGCTTAATGTAGCAAAGGAAACCTGGGAAGAGCACCTATACCTGTGCATTTCTTTGGTGGACTGCATGTCTTGGATATAGTCCCCCACAGAGCTTATTTTTTCCAACAATGTTGCTTTTTGGCCAGCTAGTGTGTATATCTACATTACCACTGTACATATATGGCAACAGACCATATAGTCAATCATTGTGCTAAGACAGGATTAGAAGTTGCATACTGTACTTGTACTGAATATTATTTTTCTCAGACACCTAGCAGTATATATATATATTAACAGGTTTAAAAGTCATTCCAGCATGGGTATAACTTCTGCCCAGTCCTGAAGGTCAGTCTACTGTATTTAACACACTTGCCCATGACGATAGACCTCACTGACACCCTGGCTCTCAATGGAATTTCACATGTCTGCCATTCCTGGGACGTATC
Organism: Clarias fuscus; assembly: GCA_030347435.1. Taxonomy (NCBI): domain Eukaryota; kingdom Metazoa; phylum Chordata; class Actinopteri; order Siluriformes; family Clariidae; genus Clarias; species Clarias fuscus. The sequence continues at coordinate 20,103,324 of CM059219.1, forward strand.
ATTACTAGAATGATGGTGTGTGCCTGCTGAGTGTAGACACAGTGGAGGTTGCAAACAGATGTCTTAACAGATGTTTCCTGCCTACTCCCTCTCTAGTAAAATCTCTGTGTCAGGTATTCAAATAGAGGGAGAGCCTAGTGTGCTCGTTGAAAGCCGAATGGCCAACCAGGGGATCATGCATTATTCAACCTGCTGGAATATTGTTTTCACATTTTTATTTGCATGGCAATGAGAGTGAGTTTGAGCAGTCTGGGTTTCAGCTGAACAGGTCAAAGCTGTGTTATTTTGCACAAACCTTAGTGTGGATTAGATTGCATAAAGTGTATAAATAACTTAAAATTTGAGACACTTGAGGTGCCGGATATATATAATTTTCCTTTTAAGCTGAGTTTTCTTTCCCTTTCACTTTGTTAATATTAAAGAACATACTGTACAACGAAAGGCCAGATTTGTAATAAGCCATGACGTTAAAATGAAAACGAGTAGTTTTGTTGACATAAGCTTTTTACTCTGTGCAATCATTTATTTGCTTTAAAACAGTTTTTATCTTTTATACTGTGCTCAGATTTTGTACCACCTTTTGGGTCAAATTGTCCCAAGTCATGTTTATAATTTTGAAAAATCACATGTGATTTTAGAGATATACAAATATACACTAGGGGTTTCTTAACCCTTCCACACAATACAAACAACAAATACAGTATATTTATACATTTAGTTTCTTTTTTTCCTGATAAATCACTATCACTTTAACAGTAAATGAGTCTATTGTTTCTTTTAAGAATTTCTCATTTACATAAAGTCTTCACCATACTCAGCACTATTTTGCATAAATCAAGTAAGGCATGCAAATTCATCTTCCTTCAAGGTTGATTATATCCAGTATGACTAGAGGAGACAGGAACCCAGATGCTGTTTATGCGATGTCTAGTAAACTATTACAATTTATCAAAACATCTGATATGTTATCTGTTTGATAACAATGATCTCTCTGTTTTGACACTTTTCCACCATCTATTATAGTTGGCTCAAATTGAACCCAATGCCATGTAAAATATGCAAATATATATTATAATATTATATGAATATAAATAATATATATATATATATATATATATATATATATATATATATATATATATATATATATATATATATATATATATATATGTGTGTGTGTGTGTGTCTGTTTGTGTGTTTGTGGTATTGGAGGGGGGTGGGGGGGGTACTTATTAAATAAAAATGAATTTAGTTTACATTATTTTCAAAGAAAGTGAGCCAAGGACAAGTTTCAGGGTGAAAAAGTGATTTTGTCATGCACACTCGCACCGCGACCGGGACGAGGACCCGGAAGTAAGACGCTCGCGCTTTCAGAAAGCATAAAAGGAAACAAGATGGCGCTTCACATCGCTCAGTCATTGAGTTCATCTATGCCTTCGCTTTCGCTTTGCCGACTATTTCGTGAGTACTCACCTATTCAGGTTGCTTCCTTGATTGAGTGTGTGTTGCTAGAACGCGGGTTTATTTGTGTAGATCCTTGCTCTTTGTGTAAGAGAGTTCTAAGAGTAAACGCGTGGTTATCCTGCCTACTCGCGCTACTTCCACGTTTGGGTTTACCATCCACGCAACACGGGCTAACTGTTAAGGCTGTTGTGTTCGTCCCTCGGTTGCTCGTGACAGAATGACTGAGCCTAAAGCAGTAAACCCAGCGGAGTTTGCTCGTCTCTGCGCTGTGGTTGACCAGCATGCCGAGCTGATTAATGAGCTCCGTGGTGAATTTGCGTCTCTTCGAAAGGAGCTCCAAGACGTCGTGGTTTTGCGCCGCGAGGTGGCAGAGCTACAGCAGGAGAACGCGACCCTCCGCAGGGCGGCTGTTCAGCCGGCTGTTGCCACGCCCCCCGCAGCGGCTGCGGCGCCAACCCCTTCCTTTGATATTTTCATAGCTTTACCAGATAAGTGGGATGGCACAGATGGGAAGTGCAGTGTGTTTTTAACAGCATTAGATCTTGTGTTTGAGTTTAATTCCACCAGATACTCCACAGGCGACGGCGGTTCTCAGGTCAGATTCAGATACGGCCTACTCCTATGGAGAATTCACCCGCCAACTAAAACTGACTTTTGAACATCCTGCTGCCAAGGTGGAGACCGACTCCAAGTTGTATCATCTGCGGCAAGGAGGCTTGTCCGTGAGCCGCTACACGGCTGATTCCCTTGCTGTTCAGACCGACTGGGGAGACTCCGCCCTCCGGGCAGCCTACTACGAGGGACTGGCTGCGCGCATTAAGGATGAGCTCGCCGGACGTGAACTCCCAGCCACATTGGAGGGCTTAATTCAACTCGCCCTCTGAATCGACCAGCGTCTGTTCGCCCGCCCCAAGCCAGCTCCTTGCACCCTGCCGCCCATCACGTCATCACTGCCCCATTTTAGTGATGTAAACCATTCGTTGTGGAGGTGGACGCTTCGGATGTGGGCGCCAGGGCCGTTCTCTCCCAACGAGGTCCAGACCAGAAGCTACATCCCTGTAGTTTCTTTTCCAAAAAATTTGACCCCACTCAGCAGCGATACGGGGTAGGGGACCGCGAGCTGCTGACCATAAAGTGGGCTTTGGAAGAATGGCGACACTGGCTCCAGGGCGCCAGAGAGCCGTTCATCGTCTGGACCGACCATCAGAACCTGATCACCATTCGCAACTTAAAACAGCTCAATCCGAGACAGGTGCGGTGAGCACTGTTCTTCGAACATTACAACTTCCATCTATCCTACCGCCCGGGGTCCAAGAACACCAAAGCTGATGCCCTCTCCCGACAACATGAAGAGGACGCGGACCCCTGTCATCACACCCACCAAGATCATTACACCACTTCACTGGGACCTGGAAACGAGGGTTTGCCGTGCACAGGCGATGGAGACCGCGCCGGCAGGTGTGCCGCCTGGGCGACTCTACGTGCCGGACACCGTAAGAACCGAGGTGTTGCGATGGGGTCATTCCTCGCTTTTATCTGGACATCCCGGCGCCAACCACACCCTCCAATTTATTAGACGCGCCTTCTGGTGGCCATCTATGGTGAGTGACGTAAAGGAGTATGTCCAGTGTGCGCCAGGGCTAAGAATACCAATCAACCGACACCGGGGGAACTCCAACCACTCCCCGTTCCCCATCGGCCCTGGACGCACATTGCCGTCGATTTCATCATGGGCCTGCCGGTCTCCGAAGAGAAGAACACCATCTTAACTATCGTCAACCGGTTCTCCAAAGCCATGCACCTGGTGGCCCTCGCCGGACTCCTGTCAGCCAAAAGAACAGCAGAGCTGATTTTGGAACATGTAGTCCGACTGCATGGGTTCTCAAAAGACATCGTCTCGGACAGGGGGCCCTAGTTCACCACCCAGTTCTGGAAGGCCTTCTGCCATCCTCTGGTTATCATCCCCAGACTAACGGTCAGACGGAGCTGACCAACCAACAACTGGAGCGCTACCTGAGATGCTTTGTTGCTGATCGCCAGCGCTCCTGGGCCCGCTACCTCCTATGGGCTGAGTTATCTCATCATCTCCACGTCTCTTCAGCCACCAATCTCAGTCCGTTTGAGGTATGCCACGGTTTCCAACCTTCGATGTTCAATCATCAAGAACCGGAGGTTAAGGTGCCGTCGGCCCAACAGTTGGTTCGTCGGTGTCGATGGCTGTGGAGCCAGGTGAACGCCACCATCCAACAGGCCAACAACCACTACGCCATTCAACATTGCCGTCAACGCCCGCCGGGACGTCTGTACAATGTAGAGTATGGCTTTCAACCAAAAACCTTCACCTTCACACAGAATCCAAGAAGCTATCACCCAGGTTCACCCTCCGTATCAATCCTGTCACCTACCGGCTCCAGCTGCCTGCGGCGCTCCGAATCCATCCGGTATTCCACACCTCCCAGCTCAAACCCTTCATCACTTCACGAACGGGACTACCGTCGTCGGGTATCTTCCACCCCAGGGCCGTCGAAAGTCGGTCCTGGGCAGGGGGGTACTGTCATGCACTCTCGCACCGCGACCGGCACGAGGACCCGGAAGTAAGACGGGCACTTTTTAGAAAGCATAAAAGGAAACAATGGCGCTTCACATCGCTCAGTCATTGAGTTCATCTATGCCTTCGCTTTCGCTTCGCCGACTATTTCGTGAGTACTCACCTATTCAGGTTGCTTCCTTGATTGAGTGTGTGTTGCTAGAACACGGGTGTATTTGAGTAGATCCTTGCTCTTTGTGTAAGAGAGTTCTAAGAGTAAACGAGTGGTTATCCTGCCTACTCGCGCTACTTCCGCGTTTGGGTTTACCATCCACGCAACACGGGCTAACTGCTAAGGCTGTTGTGTTCGTCCCTCGTGACAGATTTTTCTTTATTTTATTTTTTCATATTAAGCAGATGCTGAAATTTTTTCTACAATTATTTCTTCTTTTATTTCTTCAATTATTTCTTCTACAATTACTTATTTTTTTGTCATGTAATGTGTGCTATTACCTTACCAATATTTTATTACATTGTAATAAAACACCAAAAAATGCTTTACCCTCACACATGGCCACAGTACAAGCAGGTAGGTAGGTACAGTAGGTAGCCTTTTGAATTGTCTGGCATTGAGTGTCATACAGTAGCAAGGGGCAGGCAGCAGGTTATTATTGGCTTTTTTTATTGGACAGAGCTTAATGGAACTTGAGGAGCCCCAAAATCACACCAACTGGGTCAGACAGTAAACAGTATATGTGCGCACGGATGTTGACTATATGAGTGACTGAGCCTGAGCATGGGAGACAATTACCCACAATACTGCTCGTATTTCAAGACCTTGCTCGTTTACAGTTTACAGTTTAGAGTTACAATTTATTAAATTTTTGCTCATTTTCTGAAACACTTACAGACCAAACGAGGTTCCACTGTATATATACAGTGTGTATATAATTTTATTTTTATAATTTTCTTTATAATGTATGACAATACACTGATCATCTATAACACTAATACCAGTGCCAAGTGAATTGAATACCATTGTTTATCAATTATATACAATCCTGGCCTCCTGATCATGGGCACAATCAAAACTTAATAGTGGTGCGCAAAGGCTAGGATGTCTCGTCCGATTCCTAGAAAAGCTAATGTACAGTACCTAATGTTGGCTGTGATAGAAAGTTATTTGAACTCATGAAGATCATGTAGCCGTAAGAACCCTGGCCACCACACATCCTAAATGTCTTCATTTATACCTGCTGCTGTCTTAAAATTCCACAGCATTTGTGTTCCCCACTTTTTTTCCTGTCTGATAGGAGATAACATATTTACGAAACACAGTGAGTTTTATTGCCCTTACCAGTTTTTCTGAAAGAAACAGTAATCATGTGTAGTTATTATCAGACATTATCTTTACATGAACAGGTGACACATGAGACACAACACAACAAATCAAAAGGTTGAAAGAGTACAGTATCTGCATTAATACACAATATCATATTCTCTGGATAAAAAAATAAACAGTCTTCTTATTTTGGATAAATATTTTCTCCTTATAAGTCGGAAGTTGAAAGAAAATGTTTCTAAAAGTCCTATTTTATTAGACCGTGCCATGCATTATGTCTAGGATTCAAATTGTACCTAGACATGATTCAAATGAAATTTACCTGTGTAAAAAAAAAAATAAACTCCCTTATTTAACTTTTTTATGTTACAGTATGTGCATCATATACAGTACTCACATAAAATATTATTAGGAGCACCTGTTCAATTTCTCATTAATGCAATTATCTAATCAACCAATCACATGGCAGTTGCTTTAATGCATTTAGGGATGTGGTTCTGGTCAAGACAATCTCCTGAACTCCAAACTGAATGTCAGAATGGGAAAGAAAGGTGATGTAAGCAATTTTGAGCGATGGGCTACAATAGCAGAAGACCCCACCGGGTACCACTCATCTCCACCACAAATAGGAAAAAGTCTGATGAGTCTCGATTTCTGTTGAGACATTCTAATGGTAGAGTCAGAATTTGGCGTAAACAGAATGAGAACATGGATCCATCATGCCTTGTTACTGCAGGCTGGTGGTGGTGGTGGTGTAATGGTGTGGGGGATCTTTTCTTGGCACACTTTAGGCCCCTTACTGCCAATTGGGCATCGTTTAAATGCCACGACCTACCTGAGCATTGTTTCTGACCATGTCCATCCCTTTATGATCACCATGTACCCATCCTCTGATGGCTACTTCCAGCAGGATAATGCACCATGTCACAAAGCTTGAATCATTTCAGATTGGTTTCTTGAACATGACAATGAGTTCACTGTACTAAAAAGGCCCCCACAGTCACCAGATCTCAACCCAATAGAGCATCTTTGGGATGTGGTGGAACGGGAGCTTCGTGCCCTGGATGTGCATCCCACAAATCTCCATCAACTACAAGATGCTGTCCTATCAATATGGGCCAACGTTTCTAAAGAATGCTTTCAGCACCTTGTTGAATCAATGCCATGTAGAATTAAGGCAGGTCTGAAGGTGAAAGGGAGTCAAACACCATATTAGTATGGTGTTCCTAATAATCCTTTAGGTGAGTGTATACACTAAGCACTATTGATTGTTAAAAACTTTTTCCTGATAATGGCTCTTAAGGACCCAGAAAACTGAAAGCAACAATTTTCTAGCTGCTGGTTGACTTTTGAACTTTTTCTTGATTGACGATGAGGATACGGATGTTTCCATTCCATACGCTGCCATTTATTCTCAGGCTCGTATTCATTCATGTCTCATCACCAGTAATGATCCCCCATAATAACCTTTCACCTTCCTTAGAGTATTGGCCCAAATTTTGCCTGCAAATATGAAAAAAACGCTTTCCCCAAACTGCATACAAAATCTTCGATAAACAACCTCACCAAGTACACCCTCAGGCCACAAAAAAAAAATCTAATCACTGCACACTGCTTTTCTTTTGTGCAAATCCCAAGTGGGGCATCCAGTTTTGCTCGCACCGCAGTTTCAAATGAACTGATGTAACATGTTCACACCTGGACAGGATTGACTGGAGAAACAGAAGCCTTGAATGAAAAGTGCTGATAAGACAATGCAGCCAACAGAAGTTTTAATATAACCTTCATACATATATTTTTTCTACATAACTTATTTTTGCATGTGCATTTTAGACATAATTAACTTTTTCCATATGATATTTTTTCAACTTAATGTATTTACATGTGATTTATTTATATTCCCTACCTGATTTTGATATTTTTACATGTGATAATTTTTTTTATATACTTTCATAAAATTCTACATATGATTCATTTATGCTTATATCATTTTACATACAAATTTTATAGACTTTTACATGTTTTTGCTTATTGTGGTGCGATACACTAGCCCATGCCTTCGTTTTATTGTCTATTTTCATGTAACCCGAAGAACTCCCCTAATCACTCACACACACACACACACACACACTTGCTCTCACATGTTCATTATTTATTTTACAGATATGGCTGTGATTTTATTTTTAGATCACTTGTCATTACCATTATGTCATGTGATCACATATGTTTACTTGAGTTTGTGCAGTTTCAGAGCATAATGTTAAAATATTTACGATAAAATTAGAAATGTATGTGGTTTAGCATAAAGGTATCCTTTAGGGCATGTCTGCCTATTGTTTCTGCCCTCGTCCTCTTTATGCAGCTGAGAAAGAAACAATGTGGAATACGTGAACTTAAAACAATTTTACATGTTAATTTCTAGTTGACAGGTGGGTCTATTCACACAAAAAGAATTGCTTCCCCTGGGTTATTTGGCAACCTTGTTAAAGTCAAAAGGAGGCTTTGAATAGAAATTTAATCATTTGCATATTTATTTAAACACACTGCAGCTAAGGGACGTGTACTGAAGACTTTAATGAACAAACGGTTGTCACCAGTGTCCGAGCACAGTTGTTTTCAATAGCAGCCATCACAATATGTCCCATCTATTCCCACCTGACTTTTCTTTTGAGGTTCTTCTTTCTCAATCTTTTTGTATATTTATTTCTCTCAACTTTAGCCAATAATGTTTTCAAAAAGCATGACAATGGTCAATCTCAGTATACTAATTTCTGGCTAAACTTTGTTTGGCTTATTTGGGCAATGTTATTTGTAGCATAAATGTGAAGGTTATTTGTTTTATAGCACTGATATTAAAGGATCTGACATCATTAATAGCTCATCCATTTGTCAGGCATATCATGTTCATGGATTTATTAATAGGAAATAAACACTATTTGATATTCGATAGCTGGTGATACTGTTTTAAGTGTTTGTTTGTTTTTTAATCATTGTTCCTGAACATTCTTATCATGTCACCTAATAAACCTAAGAGCATATTACAGAGGTGAGACATGATTTAAACAACATTATGGAAATGTTCGAGCTTTCTCCAGGCCCTGTGTTTGCATTACTCCATCCTGCTGCTGAAGTAGAAATGGTCCTCCTGTTGTTAAAATTACACTGACTGTCATCATATTTGCATTGTATTGTAGTAACATCATCACTGTTTGTATAGCATGACATTTTTCCTGGTATGAATTATATGAATTTGTTCAAAGTGAGTAAACACTGGTGTAAGTGTATTATAAATTATTTGTAACAGTTTGCTTTGAGGCTTACTTTGGCTTGATCACACTGAATAAATACATATTCTGAACCGCTGTGTAAACAATATACACTTGGCTGCCTAATGTATGTTATGACAAGGCTGACTTTTGAGGAAGCATGACTGCCAAAAAAATGGACCTTAAATAACCTGGCTGTTAATCTTTAGAAACCTTCCGGGTGCTTGAGCTTTTGTGTGGTCATAATTGCTGTTCCACTCATCTGAGCAATTCTATGCTAGTCCAGTTTCTAGCATACTTTAGGGACAGCTTTACTGACGGAAAATTTAGCTTATCTTCTGAGAATTATGATTTTATTTTATTTTTTGCTGAACTCCAGAAGACCACATGAGAGCTGTAGTCATTCTCTGGGTCACCACTTAAAACCTTGTGACATTATAGTCTTTATATAGCACCCGGCGGTGAGAGGGTGGGCCTTCAGTTTATTGGTGCCACTGGTCTGTGTCTGATCTGTCCCAGTTACACAAGCACCACCCACGTTTCCCCCCACCTGCGAATGGTTTATCCTCTCTGTGAGTGGAACTTGCTTTAACAACAGTAGGATATGTGAAACATCCATCCATCCATCCACTGCTTATCTTGTGTAGGGTCATAGGAAGCCTAGAGCCTACCCCAGGAATCCCAGGGACCAAGGCAGGGGGCACCTTGGATGGGGTGGCAACCCATCGCAAGGCAAACGCACACACACACATTCACTCACACTGCAATTTTGAAATGGCAGTCACTTTACAATGCATATCTTTTGGATTGTGGGAGGCAACAGGAGTACCCAGAAAAACACCCCAAGCACTAGGAGACCCATACAGACCCAGAAAGTGCAAGGACATAGTACTAACCACCAATATTCATAGATTTTCCCTAATTTCGTTAAAGAAAAAGTAAATGTTTCGCAAAGTTTAGTAAATGTATTTATTTGCAGTACCCACTTACTCTGGTCAAGGTCATGATAAATCAAAAGGCTGGGACTGGGTGCAAGGCAACAGACTTCACTTGAGATGTGATGTCAATCCTTGGCAGGACACCATGCACACACATTGATCAGCCTTAATATTAAAACCATCTGACACATATTGTACACAGTAGGTTGCCTTTGTGCCACCAAAACAGCTTTGACCCCTTGTTGCATGACCTCTGAAGATGTGCTGTGGTATCTGGCACAAAGACATTAGCAGCAGATCCCTTAAGTCCTATAAAGCTGTGAGATGGGGCCTCCAGGGATCAGATTTGTTTGTTCAAAACATTCCACAGATGGTTGATTGAATTGAGACCTGAGGAATTTGGAGGAGTCAACACCTTGAACTGCTTGTCATGTCACTCAAAGTCACCATTAACACCATGTTAATTTTTCCACACAGAGTGTGCCATTTCATTTTGAGGTTATACTGTATAAAGAAATCACTCTCATTATATTATTTGTGTTAGCTTGAGTTCATATGCCGTTTCAGGGCATAATGTACTATCGTTTATTAAATTAGAAATGTATGCAGTTTTTCTCCACGAATGCACCCTTTAAGGCATTTCTGCCTATTATTTTTTCCCTCTCCCTCTTTGTCAACTTACTGTAGCATTAACTTTTCTGAGCTATTTGTGCTATAGCTGTTCTTCTGTGACATCAGACCAGATGGGCTAGCATGTGCTTCTCGCAAGCATCAGTGAGCCTTGAGTGCACATGACCCTGCCATTGGTTTACCAGTTTTCCCTCTCTTGGACCACTTTTATTAGGTAATAACCATTGAGTAAAGTGAATACATCACACGACCTGCCATTTAAGAAAATTCTCTGCCTCAGTTATCAAGCCATCAAAGGTCACTGATCCTTACCATTACCCATTTTTCCTTCTTTCATCACATCACCTTCGAGGACTGACTGTTCACATAACTGCAGAGACATTCACTGTTTTTTGACAGTAGGAGGAAACTCATTTGAACGCAGGGAGAAACTCATTACAGACTCAAGCACAGGTCAGAATCAGGCCTTTGAAGCAGTGAGATGCCAATACTACACAATCCACTTCCAGTTTGCCTTGGTTTATGATTGGGAGGTGCTGTTAAGAATGATATCTCAACAATAACTTTGTTCATTATCCTGACAGTTCTCCTAATCCCTGCTGCTGAAATAAATCATTGCAGGATGATGCTGCCAGTACCATGCTTCACAAAAGGGTTTGACGGTTTGGTAACTGTCACAAACAAACGGGGACGGATCAGACGAGTAGCAGTTAGCCCTGTAGCGTGGATGGTAAACCCAAATGCGGAAGTAGCCAGCAGCTCGCAGTCCCCTACTCTGTATTGCTGGTGAGTGGGGTGCAGCTTTTGGTCTGGACCTCGTTGGGAGAGAACGGCCCCGGCGCCCACGTCTGAAGCGTCCACCTCCACAACGAATGGTTTTTTGGTATCTGGATGAAGGAGGATGGGAGCCGTAGTGAAGCGGTGGCAGAGTTCACAGAAGGCAGTAGACATGAGGTGGAAGGGGTGAGATGATGGGCGCGTCAGAGCAGTTAACGGAGCTGCAACCATACTGTAGTCCCGAATAAAGCGACGATAGAAGTTCGCAAACCCGAGGAAACGCTGGAGTTGTTTAAGAGTCCTGGGTAGGGGCCAGTGACTCACAACCTCTTTTGCGGGTCCATGCCCACACCCTGGGGCGAGATGACAAAACCCAGGAACGTGGTGGAGCGCTCGTGGAAAAGCGCACTTCTCCAACTTTCAATACAGCTGGTGGGCGAGCAATCTCTTTAGAACCGCTCTGATGTGTTGTACATGTTCATTGACAGTTCGGGAGTATATGAGGATGTCGTCTAGGTAGACGAACACCCATCGACCTAACATGTCTCTTGGAATGTCGTTAATGAATTGCTGGAAGACAGCAGGGGAGTTGCAGAGTCCAAATGGTATTACCAAACTCTCATAATGGCCGGTGGGAATGATGAAGGCTGTCTTCCACTCATCGCCCTCCCTGATGCGCACCAAGTTGTAGGCGCTCCGGAGGTCCAACTTAGTAAAAATGATGGCACCAGAGAGGGCGTCCAGGGCAGAGTTGGTAAGAGGCAATGGATGTCGGTTCTTGTTGGTGATGTTGTTGAGCCCCTGATAATCGACACATGGGCGTAAGCTGCCATCGCGCTTCTTCACAAAGAAGAACCCCGCAGCGGCAGGTGAGGAGGAGGGCCGGATGGTACCTTGGCGAAGTCCACTGGAAACATATTCCTCCATCGCCTCTGTCTCTGTGGCAGATATTGAGTAGAGGTGGCCGCGGGGTGGCACGGAACCTGGCTGAATGTCGATAGGAAGGTTGTAAGAGCGATAAGGAGGTAGGTGGGTCGCCCGTCTTTTACAGAACACCTCAGCCAGGCCCGGTAGGCAGTCAGGATGTTGTCTGTGTCGACCTCGGGGGCCTCGGATTCCCTAGAACACGGCCCGGGCACATAGACAGAGTTCAGAACAAGTCGGCCCCCATTGTAAGATCCGACTTTGTGTCCAAGATATGAGTTGATCGTGACGAAGTAACCAGGGGTGTCCGAGAATGAGAGGAGGCGAGGAGATGGGGGGTGAGGTAGAATTGGAGTTGTTCCTGATGTTGGCCGATGTTCATGGTGATGGATTGGGTTTGGAAGGTGATGGGGCTGGAGGAGAGGGGCCAACCGTCAACAGACGTGATATTTACGGGCTGGGATAACGCCTCGGTCTTTACCTCCAGTTTCTTGGCGTAAGAAGAGTCAATGAAGTTACCAGCAGCACCGGAGTCAATGAATGCGGTACTTCCGACCCGTTTGTGGCCAAACTGAAGGTGTACTCTTACCGTGAGATGGGAATCATTGGTCAGGGTGGCGGAGAGGGAGATGGAACCCGGTGAGTCACCCTCACTTCTCACCGGGGCTGCATGTTTCTCGGGCACAGAGGACAGATGGTTTGGTGGTGCGCTGCTGACCCGCAATACGCGCAGAGGTCTCTAATTCGGCATTCCCATTCTGCAGCGATTAAGGAGGCGCGCCCTAATTGCATGGGTTCCTCGGCTCCGGTGTCGACCACGGCAGGAGGTGGAGAACCAATGGGTCCGGTAGGTGCAGTAGCAAAAGAGGAGCGAGCTTCCGGAACAGGCGTGTGAGAGAAGAAGGAGGGGATTTGGGACGTGAAATGAGGCGGTGTTGGCATGATGGGCGGCAGGATGTGAGGAGCTGGCTTGGGTCGGGCGAGCAGATGCTGGTCGATCTGGAGGTCGAGTTGGATTAAGCCCTCCAACGTAGCTTGAAGTTCTCGTCCGGCGAGCTCATCCTTGATGCGCGCAGCCAGTCCCTCGTAGTAGGCCGTCCGGAGGGCGGAGTCTCCCCAGTCGGTCTGGACGGCGAGGGTTCGGAAATTCGCCCTGTAGCGGCTCACGGACAAGCCTCCCTGTCGCAGATGATATAATTTGGAGTCAGTCTCCACCTCAGCAGCAGAATGTTCAAAGGTGAGTTTTAGCTGGCGGGGGTGAACTCTGTGTAGAAATAGGCTACATCTGAATCAGTGGCCCACTCCGCTGCCTGCCCGGATAGCAATGAGACGAGAAGAGCAACGCGCAGTCGGCCTGTGGAGTATCTGGTGGAATTAAACTCAAACACAATATCCAACACGGTTAAAAAACACTGCATTTCCCATCCGTGCCATCCCACTTATCTGGTAGACATCAGAGGAGGAGGGGGGGGGGGGGGGGGGGGGGGGTAAATGCAAGAATTTACACAAATAAACCCGCGTTCAAATAACACACACTCAATCAAAAGCGAAACCCAAGAAAGTGAGTACTCACGATTAGACGGACAAAGTGTCGGCGATAGCATGGGCAAACTCAATGACTGAGCGATGTGAAACGCTATCTTGTCTCCTTTTATGCTTCCTGAATCGCGACAGTACTACTTCCGGGTCCTTGTGCCGGTCGCGTTAGGAGTGTGCATGACAATAACCTTCCCCAGATCTGTCATGTGCACTCCTAGCACGACCGGCACTAGGACCTGGAAGTAGTACGGTTGCTATTCAAGAAGCATAAAAGGAGACAAGATGGCTCCAAGCATCTCTCAGTCATTGAGTTTGCCCATGCTATCGCCGACGCTCTGTCCATCTAATCGTGAGTACTCACTTTCTTGGGTTTCGCTTTCGATTAAGTGTGTGTTATTAGAACGCGGGTTTATTTGTGTAAACTCTTGCTCTCGCTCCGGGAGAGTTCTAAAAATAAACAGCGTGGTTATCCTGCCTGTTCGCGCTACTTCCGCGTTTGTGTTTACCATCCACGCTACAGGGCTAACTGCTAGTCTTCTGGTCCGTCTCCGTTTGTTTGTGACAAGATCTATGCATCTGTAATTGGGGTCCATTCATAGTTGTTTTAATTTATTGGCCTGTTTTTGGGTTGTCCATTTGCTTTTCAAAGTCATACCTATAACACCTATAATTAAATTAGCAACAGGTGCAACAACCAAGTTGCAGAATGTAGATTAAATTAAGATGGCTTTTTTGTACTAATATTTTTACTAAATGTTGTAAAAGCCTGGTTATGTTTTTCTTTTTAGTCACTTTTTTAGTCTGAGTTATTTTGCACATTTTATTGTATTTTTTAATGCAGATTTAATGTGAGTCTGTAATATCAAGAGAAAAAACTCTCAATTCACAGTATGCATCCACATGAGAAGTGCAGATTTTAAAATGGCACCTTATTCTGCATTTGATGAGGGCAATAGCAAATGTAACCCTGTAAAACCATGAATCATGACTGCAATTCTGAAAAGGTTATGACAATTCTCAGCTTGATGTGGTCCAATGTGTAAAGGAATGCCAACTATATTTGCTATTATTTATGAGCTTCTGCTTTTCAGTACGTTAACTGTATTATATAGTCATTCCACTCCAGTGTTCATATGTTCACTATATATGCACTCACTGCACTGAAAACTACATGAAATTAGAATGCAGATGGAAAAGCACCAGCTACCATTTCAGATCCCAAACAAGTCTCTTCTGCTTGTTGCCTGTCCTTAGCAGTGGTTTCCTAGCAGATATTCTACCATGAAGGCCTGATTCACACAGTCTCCTCTTAACAGTTGTTCTAGAGATGTGTCTGCTGCTAGAACTCTGAGTGGCATTGACCTGCTCTCTGATCTGAGCTGCTGTTAACCTGCGATTTCTGAGGCTGGTGACTCGGATGAACTTATCCTCCGCAGCAGAGGTGACTCTTGGTCTTCCTTTCCTGGGACGGTCCGCATGTGAGCCAGTTTCTTTGTAGCGCTTGATGATTTTTGTGACTGCACTTGGGGACACTTTCAAATTTTCCCAATTTTTCTGACTGACTGACCTTCATTTCTTAAAGTAATGATGGCCACTCTTTTTTCTTCACTTAGCTGCTTTTTTCTTGCCATAATACAAATTCAACCTCTTTGAATGAGAAGATATATACAGTACAGACCAAACGTTTGGTCTGTACTGTATATATCTATATATATCTACACACGTGGACAAAATTGTTGGTACCCTTCGGTCAATGAAAGAAAAACTCACAATGGTCACATAAATAACTTTAATCTGTCCAGGCCTGTTACATGAGTTCATTTTTTTTATAATTCCGTTGAAGCATGATTGAAAAGCAATGTCTGACTTTCATAGGTTAACATTCATAGAATTCTTATTTATTATTACTTTTGTCAGATTAAAGTTATTTCTGTGACCATTGTGAGTTTTTCTTTCATTGACCGAAGGGTGCCAACAATTTTGTCCGTGTGTGGGTGTGTGTGTGTGTGTGTGTGTGTGTGTGTGTGTGTGTGTGTGTGTGTGTGTGTGTGTGTATACTGTATATATATATATATTTTTTTTTTATGTAGTTTTTTCCACCTCAAAATGAATGAACATTCACATTTGTAAAGCAAAACATTTAAAATTGAGTAGTCAATCCATCTAAAGTCAATAACGACTATCTAGAAGTGTTGGGTATTATCATTATATAATAATATAAAAAAAATAATAAAATAATAATAATAATAATAATAACATAGAAAATATGAATGATGTACATTTTACACATACAGTAATTAATATCTATGTAAATCTAACCAGACACCAGCTTTCAAAATATACAGAACTCCAGTATCAGCAGCTACAGTATATTCTACCCAAAGTTTGGTCAGTCAAAGAGGTCAGTTAAGTGAAATGTTGAGGAGGCTTGAGTTTAAATGCTGCATTTGAATTTTTTAATATCAGGTGATGAGACAGAGACTGATGTGGATGGTGTTGATAATCAAAGTGCTAACAAATTTCCCCAGGCCAGCCCTGAGTCAAACAGATGACTATGCATGCATATCCTTTCATTATGTGGTTGATTGATATGTGATTTTTGGACGGAAACTGTTAAATTAAGAAGCGAAAAATTTTCCCACAGGGCTTTTCAGGGATTTGGGAAGTAAGAACATAGTTAATATATAACTTCATTGTTTTAATGTTGAGCCTATTTCTTTGCAGTGACTTAACAGCATTCATCCTGGCAAACTAGCAAAACTTAGTAAGAAGTGTTTCCTGTTGAAGTGTTGCCTAGTAACCAACCCGCTTCTATATGTGATGCTGGGTTGATGTTCTAAAAGGTGCACATTTTGTACCTCAAATACATATCCTTCAACCTAGAAATGTGCATGCTGTGTATCTCTAAATTCTATTCTAAAAGATAATCTGTATCTCAAGTCTTTTTTCACATACTCTTGTATACTCATGGACAAAAGAAATGCTGCACTATGAACAAAAAATATACCAAACTTTGTAGTTATGAAAAAAAACCTAAATCTATTTCATAATTTATTACAATAAGATGTGTTACAATAAGAACACACTCACTTACTCATCGTCTATATTGCTTTATACTCAGGGTCTTGTGGATCCTGGAGCCTATCCCAGCAGCCTTAGGGCATGAGGCAGGGAACACCCTGGACAGGGTGCCAGGGCACATACACACACTCACTATAGGCAATTTGGGAATGCCAATTAGTCTAATCTGCAGTGATGACAATAAGAACATAAGTAACACAAAATTACCATCATGCTAGTTGAGCATTACCTTCTAGTACTTAACCTAGCTTAAGGGGTGCCATTCACATGCATGAAATTTGCTGTGTGATTATGTCCAGCTGCCATGTCTGGGACTCAAAAGCAAGGAAACCATACTGATTGCACATTTTGTCTTCACACTATTGTGCCCAGTTTAGACAATGCTAGCAGAGAGAGGGTCATCGAAATGCTTGAACTTGGTGCATTGCAAGCAGACATGGCCAGACTGTTTAGAGTTGCCAGGAACACACCATTTCCAGGCTATGGAACAGAAAACCCTAGGTCTGGAAGGACAAGAGTGACAATGCTAAGACAAGACAGACTAATTTGATGGCGTCATTTGAGAAATCTTACCAAAAAAAAAAAGCCTGCCTGCATTGTCAAGCTGTGATCAATAACAGAGGCTCATTCACTCAATATTGACTTTGTAAACATGAATGTTGAACATGGCAGCTTTATGCTGTCACCCTCAGAATTTCCAAGATCTCTGGAACTGAACGTTTTGAATTTCTGGTACTAATAGAGACACAACTTTTTTAAATGATTATTAATATATAAAATTCAAACTTTAATTTGACAGAAATATTTTTTTTCATTTATATGTGCATTTTTTTGAGCATGTGTATGTATTCAGGATACATAAGAAGGGATACAGTTTACTATCTTATTTCCATGGTAATACAGAGATTTTCATCACCATTCAAGGTGCTTTTAAACATGTCACAAGGTCTCCCTGCCCTTATTGTGCTTTTATAAAATACCAAATATAAAATACTTCTACTTATGCCATATAGTCATTTTGGTTTTTAAAGTACATGATGGTAAAGAATAGAGTATGCTTGTGATGTGGTTGCAGATGTGTATACTGTATACAGTATATCAGGAATTTTACAACAGCGTACAGCGTGGCGTATCCTCTTTTTAGAACATAAGCTATATTTTATATACTGTATTATAGCATTATTTCTAAACATTTGAATGTGAATGCAATTGAATTGAATAAATATACTGTAACAATGTTCAAACAGTAAAAATCGACAGCCTCAGGGATGAATATCATGGCATGGTGAGGAATGCTTTAATTTAATGCTCAGATTCTATGTCTCTGTTTTTGTCCTTTGGGCGTTTTGCATGGCAGATTTACATGCTGAAGGGTGAGGTGGTTTGTTATGTACTTGCCATATATCCAAAGCCTTTTGTCTCAAGCCATGGTCTACTCAGGTCTGTGGTATCCCTACCCACAACCCCGCAGGCTCTTCTTTATTTCCTGAGAGATGTGGCAAAATGAGAGTAATTTTTGCCTGAAAAGTATTTACTGTTGTGTATTTCTGTGAGCCCTTTCATTGACAAATCCATTAATTTGTTAGCATGGGCATGCAGTGGAGATTATAGCTGCAGGATTTACATAATGTATGTCTCCGAAAGCCAAGTGCTGGTGAAGTGTGTATGGACTTGGCAGGTGTGTGTTTTTGCAGAACATCAATAAATAGGTAGCATGGCTCTACGTCTGATAGAAGCTGAGCCCTCAGGGTTAATGCAATCTCAAGTTTGACCAACAGTGTTGAGGTGTTACAACCCTGCACAAGTATAATTTAAGCTTTACATTACCTGAGTATAAAAGTAATGGTTCCAGAAACCTACACAAACTACAGCGATTGCTGTGGACTTCAAGGATGGCTGACCATGATAGTCTGCTCTGCAGAGCTTCTATACCTCACTAATTAATCACCTTAATTGTGTGCCTTCATTGATTTTCCACCTGAGTCAGCTTTTGTGTAGCACAACTATAACAAAAGGAGAAACTAGTGGTCAGCGCTCAAGAGGTGTTTAGATGAATTGACCACAAAACTACTGTGATCTCCAGAGAAATAGCATACTTAGTGCTTGTTTCTTTTTAATTTGCTGAAACCATCCATTGCACAGGGGCCTGGACAGAATCCAGATATTGTCAAGAAATAATCCCGAACCGAATGAAGATGTAGTTGTTTTGGCAGCTAGTTTTGTGTTCGAAAAACAGATAATGTATAAGAAGTCAGACTGCATTCGGAATAATAACTAACCCACTGAATATATCTGAGTAGACTCATTATATTGAAACGTCTCCAGCCTTTTTATTACTTAGAAGCTAATTTTTGCACTTGCTGGCTTGTTTAAAGGAGACAGTCATGTGGTTCCTGTGTGTTATATGCCTCCTTCCGGTGACTATATGGCGACAGAGCATGCCATTAAGCCATCATTAAAATCCAATCATCATTAAATAAGCATTTGCTATTCCCCAAGTCTGTTGCAACTTCAACACTCTAGCCTGAAAACACAATAAAGAGCAATTAAAAAACAATGGAATGCTAAAGATCCTTGATGGCTCAGCAAGTGTGCTGGACATAAGAGTCCTTTTTACATGTTGTCCATCTGCAGATTATTAAAATTTATTATGTACTATATTACACTGACTGCCTTGCTACAATATTGTCTTAAATGTGTAAATTTTCATTTATAATTGCATAGAATTACCAGTAGAGTCTGTTGTCCTTTAATATACATACTGTAGTGTATGCAGACAGTCAAAAGTTTGGACATACTGTACCTTCTTAATATTAAGAAAGTTATTGATGTCCACAATGCCGGGGAAGGCTACAAGAAGATAGCAAAGCGTTGTCAGCTTGCAGTTTCCACAGTGGAAAATGTAATTAAGAGATGGCAGTTCAGGGGAACTGTGGAGGTCAAGATGAGATCTGGAAGACCAAGAAAACTCTCAGAGAGAACTGCTCATATGCTGGTCAGAAAGACAAATCAAAACCCCCATTTGCCTGCAAAAAAACCTGCAGGAAGATTTAGCAGACTCAGGAGTGGTGGTGCACCGTTCCACAAGACCTCTATGGAAGATCCAGCAGAAGAAAACCTTCTCTGTGTCCCCATCATAAAATCCAACGTCAGAAGTATGTAACAGAACATCTACAGACATCTGATGCATTTTGGAAACAAGTGCTGTGGACTGAACTTGAAGTTAAAATAGAACTCTTTGGCTAAAAAAGGAGCAGCATTTCATGAAAAGAACACATTGCCAACTATTAAGCATGGGGGAGGATCTATCATGCTTTGGGGTTGTGTTGCAGCCAGTGGCACAGGAAACATTGCACAGGTGGAGGGAAGAATGGATTCCACAGCAAATAACAGCAAATTCTGGAAGCAAACATCACACCATCTGTAAAAAAGCTGAAGCTGAAAAGAGGATGGCTACTACAACAGGACAATGATCTTAAACATACCTCAAAATCCAATATGGAATACCTCAAAAGACGCAAGTTGGAATGGCCATCACAGTCCCCTTATTTAAACATCATTGAAAATTTGTGGGTAGATCTTAAAAGAGCTGTGCATGCAAGACGATCCAAGAATATTACTTTTTACCAAGAATCCTTTTGCAAGGAAAAAAAATCGTTAAAAAATATAAAAAGCGTTTGCAAGCTGTGATATCTGCCAGAGCAGGTGTTACTAAGTACCTATGTAGGGTGCCCAAACTTTTGCACAGTGCCATAATAATGTTTTTATTTTTTTTTATCTTTGTTCAGTTTATCACATAAAAAGTAACTATGCACCAATGTTTGCTGAAAATATTGTGCATTTTTTCCATTCCCAAGACTGACTGTTATTTTCCAAGGGGTGCCTAAACTTTTGCATAAGACTGTAAGCACATGGTGCTTTTTTGGGTTTCGCAAATGCACTTGACAATACTGTTCTTACAACAGTACTGTAAGTAACATATGAGCTTTGTGTCATAAAAATAACAACTGACTGTTGTTGTTAATTAGTTTATTAACTCCATATGTGTTATATCTAAGCCAACGCAGTTGGGAGTTGGTCAGGGGCACGGTCCCCAAACCACCTCAGTTGGTTCTTCTCAGTTTAGAGGACTGGTGGCTGTACTAGATTATGGAGTAAGCCTAGGAACCCTATAAAAGAACCCAATGTCAACTTAATATACTCTCAACCACATTCTTTTGTTTCACTACCCACAACCCATGGGCCTGGATTGTTAAACCAGGTAATAGCAAGCTTTAAAAAAAAAAAAAAAAAAAGGGGGGGTCCTTCTTCATGACCACACAACAGCATCTTTAACACAATCAATTTGAGAAGAAAGTAAGTCCAAAGTTCCTATTTACAGTAAATAGATCTGGTGTGATGGTGCACATTTAGATGATGCACACTTAGATGATGGCTTGATGGGTAAGGATTGGTTCTGTGTTGAACCTCGTCCGTCTCAAGGTTTCTTTCTATTGTCATCTCAAGGAGTTTTCCCTCGCCACTGTCGCCCTCAGCTCACTCATCAGGGACAAACAGCCTATTGTT
The DNA here is from genome assembly GCA_030347435.1 of Clarias fuscus. Taxonomy (NCBI): domain Eukaryota; kingdom Metazoa; phylum Chordata; class Actinopteri; order Siluriformes; family Clariidae; genus Clarias; species Clarias fuscus. Next base: position 20,124,378 of record CM059219.1, read on the forward strand.
ACAGACTATTGTTACAAGACTACAGTCTGGAGACAATGAACATTGTGAAAACGCTATACAAATAAAATTGAAAACTTTTTGAAAGTTTTTTTTTTCTACAATCTCTCTCTCTCTCTCTCCATTTTTCATATCCTCTAATTTTACAGGACATCATGCTACCCTGCGCACGTGTTACATTGCCAGCAATAATGCTCAACTGCTGCCCATGGTTAAACTTCCCCCTGCTGCACTGCATGCACACATTTTGATGATAGAGACCTTGTGAGCCCAATGGGACTCATTCTCTTCACGGAGCTGTTCATTATCTCCTTTCCCACTGACTGCTGTCCTCGCAGTTTACGTCCCGTGCTTCATGCAGTCAGATCAGTCGTCGTCAGTCTAAGAGAATGAGCTGCTGTCAGAGATAGAGGACGCAGTCTCCTAAGACTCCATTCTCTATTCACATCTCCATGAAAGTCTGGGTCTGCCTCTTCTTTATGTCACTTTATTTGTGCGATGGCCGTCGCACATGAGCACCTCCAGACTAATACTCCGCAACCAGACCTATTAATTTTAATGCTTAGTCCTTTTGGACTTGCTTTGATCACTCAACAGCAATATATTCCTCCCCCTCTTCTCTTCAGAGTGGCTTGATGTGTGCTGTTTTTTCTATTCATCATGCCGACTGGCCATTATGTGACAGAGGAGGGTGGGCATGAGCGCGCTAGCTGGTCTAAATTGCACTCATGTGACACTCGGGTAATAAGGCTAATGTGAGGTCTGTGCTTGGCGCTCAGTTCCTGTCTCTGTTTAACCCAGGAAGCACACATTAGTGGAGCAACCTCTCTTTTTTTTTTCTTCCCCTTTTCACGCATGCCTATTAGTCACCTCTCTATTCATAAAAAGATTGCAGTCAGTGTCCAAAATAGCACTATAATTAAAGACCCATAGGAGCAGGATTTTAGGTGTTTATGCATGCATCACTCTAATCAGTTCCTATTACTGGCTGTGCCAGTTTGCCCATTGGCTTTAATTTCTGGTTATAAGTAAGTTCTGCAAGCCTTGTTAGGGCCTTTTTCGTGTGTATCTATTGTGAAGCTCTCTGATAGGGCCGAAAGCTATGGCCGGTTCTGTCTGAGTGAACGCTTAACGGTGATTCATCCAAATGTATTATACCGGACATGTGATGTCTTGTTCAGGCCATCTCCTTTGCATTTCAAAGAGCTGAAAGCTTTGAAGGACTGCACTGAAGGCTTTGATTACCAGTGAATCCTTCACCACAACTTGGAACCTTGAGTAATTATCAAAAAATCTTGTGAATGTTTTGGTGAATTATTTAGACTGAACTCATAGACATGAAATGGATTTCAATAGACATTTGAAAACTAAAACATTATTAAGAATAGCTTCCTTTTCTGGTGAGGTATTCAGTGAGTAATTCAAGTTTACAAAAAAAAAAGCATTACCAAAAAAAAAAAAAAACACGTCTTTCTGCATGTCTTTCAACTAAATCTTGTATCTTATTTGCAACTTAAATGAGCAAAATTAAACGTTTTTGTGGACCAGCACTTCCTACTTTGTCTCATAGCATCACAAATTCCTTTTGTATTTGTATTGCTAGTTTTCTATTTAAAATCAGTGTTTCAAATGATTACAAGCATTGTAAGTAGAGAGCTCTAAAATGGCTCAGAGTTATTTTAAATATTTATTAAAAAATATATATTCCTGAATAAAACATTGCTATCCATAAGGCCTTGCTATAAATTAATTATATTCATATGTGTTGGATGAAGATAAGCTGCATGCAGTATTAACACATCATATGTCCTATGAGCAAAACATTTGTATGCCTGTGCTATATCTTAGTACATATTTGTATTATACCTACACACACTTACAGACACATATACACACATATCTATATCAGTGGCTGTCTGTGTCACTGATTGGGCGGTCAGGTGTAATTTCAAATATCCTCACTCTGGTTGTAGAATTTATTTTAATGAACTTTTAGCTAAGGCAAGTACATCATTTCTCAGCAATATCTCCTTTTCAATATAATCTGTCTACAAGCCTTCGTATTCATATTCCCTCCACAAATGCACCGCCATCTTCACTTCTTCATCAGAAGTGAACCTTAGTCCTCATAGGGCTGCTTTCAAGGGAACTTTCAAGTGAACATCCAGAACATAGGGAGGATGCTTCAGCACCTCAAAACAAAGTTTTTGCAAAATGTGAACAGGATTTCCATTTCGCACTCTCGGGTACATTCTGAGGCTTGTATTAAAGAATCCATGTCTCGTCACCAGTAGTGATTCTCTTTAAGAAACATTGACCTTACCAAGAGAATCGGTCCAAATTTTGCTTTTGTTTCTGCTCTACCATGGTGCTCAGACCACAAAATAATAATAAAAAAAAGATGAATCAATGCACACTCTTTTTTCATGTAACTGATGTGACTGTTGTAACATGTTTACCTGGACAGCAGTGTCTGGGGAGACAGAGCCTTGAACATAAAGTGCTGATAAGACAATGAAATGTGGCCAACAGACATTTTATCACTTAGCTCTAATTATCGTTCCATTCCATTTCTGTTTTGCTATGAACTCATGTATGCAGAATACAGTTAATAACACCATATGTTAGTCTTCACCCGCACTCATTGGTAACAAGTCACATGATCCTGGAGAGCTGGCTTGTGGATGGGAATTGGCAGGTGACCAAATTGCTGAGGAAATTGGAAGCTGGGAGGGGTTAAATCCCCTGATCGAGAAATATTGTTCATAAAAAAAAGATGTTATGCGTGGGTCTTTCTGTTTGCTCCTGCAAATGCCATTAACATTTAAATGCATTTAGAATTTAAAGATCCCTGGATTTTGAGTTGAGTCTTCTCTGAGGTTATGTAAGGGTATGTAGTGAGAAATATGTTCTGATTCTATGTATGGCTACAAGTTTGTTCAAATAAATTTTTAAACTCTTTTACCCACTGTAGATTTGGAATTTTTTAGTTTTAAGATTGGACATGCTGTTTTTTTTTTTTTTTTTTCAGACACAGAGACTAGAATAGCATAGCAGAAATGTGTTTGTGTGTCTGAGTGCCGTCAGAGGTCAGAAGAACCATGGCTCAAGTAACATTCTGGTGTCCTCCATGACTGCAAGCTAATGAAAGACTTATCACAGCCTTCACTATTCTTATTGATTGAACCAAATCTCACTTTAGTGAGCATCCTGGGGAATCTGCTTTCAACAGCCTCACCATTTTATATATATGCATGAATAAAATCACGGACACATCTTTACAGTTTCCATTTTCTACATGTAAGCTTTAAACAGACAGACAAAAATTCCCCAAAACCATCATGATGTATCCTATTACTCATCTTACATTGCCTCCAAATTACAGTTCATAAATATCTTCAATGTACAGACACACCAACTTTATAGTTTTATTATATGTATACATAAGCCAATTTTCTATTTAAATTTGAAAGTAGCACATCTTTTCTTTCTGTGGGCCAGTTACATTGAAATAAATCCAATTTGTTTTCTCAAGCTCGGCCAAATACACCTGTAAAAAGCTCGCTCAGTAGTTTTTACATGACGGATGCACAAACAGACAAAACAAAAAATTCCAAAAACCATCTTAATGTGTTTTATTACTTATGTTACATCCCCCTTAAATTTTATATATATATATATGTACAGCTTTGGGGGGAGGGGGGGGGGGGACAGGGTTACTTGCTTTTAAAGGCAAATAAGAGCAAAGCAGAGCTGCAAAACACTTGATATGAAAGAGACTCCTTGGAATAAGGAGTTCTAATGTTCAGAATGGCACCATATTTGGACATCATTTTTTTTATTCATTACAGAGTAAGGCTGCTGATTAAAAGCATTAAACCCTTAAAAACTTTAAAAACACAACATTAATGATATCGTGTGAGTCCTCCTTTTCATCACTATCTGCTTATTCCACAGTGCTGTTTGAATTCTTAAAGCTGGTTAACCAGAAGGTGGTGATTGATTTTAGATGACAGTGAAATTCAGCAAGTGATTCCAGACATGACATAATGTTGCTCTATATGGCTCTGTATGGCAGCTTCTTCATACACAGAATTAGTGAGTTTAATGGCTGGTATATGTGAAACATGTATCATATATCGAATATATATATAAATAATATTTATAGGAAAGAGGAATTTATTTATGATGCATGGAAGGAGTCTCCAGTGATACTGACAATTTCAGCTGTGTTGTATTAAAGCTGTGCATGGTTGCTGGAGCTGAACATTGCCACTTTAGTGACTTACTCACTGAGTCAATGCTTGTGATTCCATCAGGTGAACCACAGCACGTTTAAAAAGCATCACGCAAGCGGCTCTCCGCTCTGCTCTGCTGAAGCTGTACCAGGCAAAAAGTCAAGGATTTTCAACATGGATGAAAAGGTTCATCCTAGAAGTTGAAAAAACAAAACAAAAACAGTGTTATATGATACTACAAATCATCTTTATAAGGACAACACCAGAAAGATACAAAACACAGACAAAAAGAAAACCATTTAACTTTGTAGCCTATTTGCCCATTGTAGCAGCACAAAAACAAGAAAACATCAAGAGAAAATAAGCAACATAACAATCCACTCCACTTCTGAAATGCTCCCAGTGGGGTATGAATTTGTGCAGAGGATGGAACAAAAGTGTTTCAGAGAAGCAATGAAAAGTAATTTTTAAAATAATACAAATACCAAACATTTCTGTAATAAAAAAAGACAAAAAATCGTGCCATTCCACACTTTTATCTGTATATTTAATGGTAAAAGTCTGTCAAACTTTAACAGCAATAGTGGCAACTAATACAGTTTTTGTAACAATAAAGTATTGTAAAGCCAGCACACTAATTTTATACATTTAATTTGTGTATATAATTTACATTTTTGCAAGCATAATTTAAATATTGTACTGTATTTACAGTATATTATTAGTAAAAAGCTACTTAATGTCACTGGTAAATTTATATATTCAAAAATATCTGAAATAAATAATAAAATTATTATATTGCTTTGTACAATTTACAGATTGCTATAGTATAAACTGTTATGCAAAAGCATACAACTTGACTGTATTAAGACAGTGTTTTTGTTCATTTTTTTCCTTTTTACAGAAAGCAACCATATAACTTATAATAGATCATATTGCAAAACATATAACTCAGATTATATGTGAACATATATATATATATATATATATATATATATATATATATATATATATTTGTATGATTTTCGTATTAACAAGGTGCTTTTTATACAGATACTATGTATATACAGTTAAATCATGTTTTTTTAAATCATATTACTACATGAACTATTTTACAGCCTTCAAAAGTACATTCAGAGTCTGGACCTTAACCCCACTGAGAATACTTGGGAGTGCTGGAGAAGCCTTAACTTGACAGTTCAACTCTCCCATCATCAATAGAAGATCTTGAAAAGAAATTATTGTGCATCTGAATGGAAATACATGTTGTGACATTACATAAACTTATCAAAAATACTCCAAAGCCATAATCAATGGAAAAGGCAGACTAACGAAATATTAGTGTGTGTGACTATTTGTATTTTTTATTTTTTTTTAGGACAGCATATGTTCAATAATTAAAATGTGCTTGGCAAAGCTAGCAAGCAAGCTAGCCAGTGCAAGCAACTGCAGTGAGCATGGAGTATGCTCTCAATACTGTACACAGATGAATGACTGTATACTGCATACAGCATACTGTATACAGTAGCATATAATTATGTCACAGCATATTGGAATTCAAACAAAATCATTATTTTAATTTGTTGTTTTCTATTCCAAATGGACAGTTAGCTGGTCATCGTTTTTAATTTTTTTTAGATCATTTTATTTGTTAATTGCAAATTAATTAATGAATCTTTTTTAGGCTATATTAAGTCATTTAGGAAAAGTGGCCTATATTATAAAGACCCCGATGCCATTTTAAATGTAATGGTAATGGTTTTCCAACATAAAGTTGACTTTTCTGGTAGAAATAAAGTCTTGTGTTTGACTAGATGAGGTCTGCTTTGTAAGCTCGTTGAGCTGGTTTCTGTTCCTCCACAGTTTTTGCAAGTTCCCAGCATGTGGCTGAGTCACAGTTTATGGGCAAAATGTGAGCATTTCAGTTGGGCTCTCAATGTGTCTACACTTTCTGTTACAAAGTGTATATGTGCCATTTTGTTGTTTGTGACAAATTCAAAGTGAAAGAACTTATTTCCTACTTAAGAGTACAAAGTGAAAAGTTGACCTACAGCATGCCCAGAAACTTACTGTAACAATGTGTTTATTTTTGAAATCATCATTTATTGCTTTGACTGCCCATGCATGTTTAGAGCCCACTCTATTTTTATTTATTTTTTTCTTTAAGTACACTTTCGGGTATTACTAATATATATTCAAATCTTCTACAGTACATTGCAAATATACTAACAAAAAAGTGTACCATCAATTAATATATAAAAAGTATACTAATATCATGCTGTTACCAATTTTTGGAATGAAACTTTAAACATATTTCAAAATAATTGTTTTATATATAGTACACTTTCCAAAATATGTTATAGGAAAATATACTTTAAATGAAAGGTCAGTATAATTTTCAAACCAAACATATACATATAAGTATATATACTTTAAGTGTACTAAATTTACTTAAAGTTGTTCCACTTTAGCACACAAAAGTATACTTAATCCACTTAAAATTGTGCTTTTGTCCAATTTAATTACAACTTAAATGCACTTAGTACCAAATTAGTTGTTCCAAAATAGCAAACTTCAAGTATGCTAGTCATTAATCTGGCTACAAATACATTTAAGTATGCTTTGGCATGCTAGGCCTTAATATTTTTAGTATGCTTTTTTTCACTTGGGTTTCCGCTTATTCTGCTTTAGAATATTAGCTAACTTCTGGAGTTGAATCCCAAATAGTGTTAAATGGAAAGCTACAGTACTGTGCTAGGATGTTCATTCTCTTGTTACACATATCAAGTTGTAGTTGGACTTTTGGCTGCTCCTATCGAGGCTTGGCCACAACGGACCATCCAATCCGCACAACAACTTGGCCCAGGTTTTCAGCCGGATGCCCTTCCTGACGCAATCCTTCCATTTAATCCGGGCTTGGGACCGGCACTAAATCCAGTGGCTGTGGTTTTTTGCATTGGGTGGCAACTGAACCCGGGCTTTCCACATGGCAGGCGAGAAACCTAACACTGAGCACTCAAGTATTACAATATTTTTTTTTAATCAAGGCAAAATGTTAACGCTATAAAATTACATGATATTTTGTAAAGTTGTTATTTTTCTCCTGTATTTTTACAGAACTATTCAGGAACCCACTTTCAAACAGTTGTAAAATAGGCTCAACCTAGCTGCACTAAAGTTAGACTACAAGAAGCAGTGATGCTTTTACATTTTGAGGCCTTATTTCTCAGCTGTCTGATACCTACAGGTCAAAATAATGAATGAACATAAAGCAGATCATTTCTGAGCTGTACCATATGCCTCCTGTGGCTGGGATTCAATTTGTGACAGTCTGAAGGACAACTGGACTGTAGGGGTTTCTTTTCTTCATTTCATTAAGTACTGATCAGTCTGGTGCCCAGATAATCACACAGCAAGTCAAACTTCTAGCACTCCTTTCCTAGTATGTGGGAAGGCTACATCCCTGCTGAGAGCTTTGTGGTTGAAACAATCTCAGAATGCATCAGGTGTTGTAGGCATTGCAGAAAGCATATACACTGTAGACTGTTCTCCCTCTCAGAAGCCTCATGCCATACTGTAAAGATAATTACTTTACAAATGGTTGGAAAACCACCTTTTAATTTGTATTCACAAGAAACAAGCTGGTTCAGTCAACAGTCTTTAAGCACTCACCATTCCTGAGACTACAGACAGTCATAATGAATGTGAGAACCGTTTGCAAACATCTTGAATGACAGTTCTGTGGTAGTACATATGGCAGTGCATATGGTATGTCTGTCATACTCAGACATTCTAGCTTGTGAACTCTACTGTGCGTATACATGTATTGCAGATCCCTGTTAAATATAAGTTTGTCATTTTATTTTGTTCTAATGAGGATTCGGTTATCACCATTTACATTTTTGTCCTCTCAGAACATAGGGTACGTGACAAGCTCAGCTCTCATGTTTCGAGTTTAAGTGCTTTTGTTTCTTGTGGCATTTATGTCAGCTTTACTGTTGTCTCAGCTTATCTTTTTGGTTTATTACCTTACTGTGTTTAGCTAAATTTTGTTTTTGATTATTTTTTAACCTCATGTATCTTTTGTATAATTTCAAAGATTCATTGATAGTTTCCATGCATTTCCAATCTTTCGTTTTTAATGTACATTGTTTCTTACACTTCTTCAAGCCTGTGATCCTTGCCTTTTTTTCTTGTTTCTGAAACAAATTGTTTCAGTTCAATGTTAGCTACCCGTTCTCTGACCTTACAATTTAGTAATGATTTTCAAATGACCTATAATAAATGCTAGACTGAGCTTACACAAATGTCCTGCTTTCAATTAAAGCGCATTATGGGGAGGATGTACTTTTGCGCTGTCATGCTGGATCACTTTCAATCATCTTAAGTACAGTACAGAGAAATCTTAATCTAAATCTAAAATTTTTTTAGTTTGAATAATTGTGTAAGTCCAAGGTTTTAGCCAAAGACCCATATTTTCTTTTTGTCATATAATATACAATAGGTATGTACATTTTTGACTCCAAAAAGGAAGCATGGAGAATCTACTCAACAGGAGAAAAGAAGACCCTTGAATTTATATTAAAACAATACAATGAAAGAGAGCTTAAAATATCTTACATTTCTTACCCACTTGCATATCCATATATATATTGTGATCCATACAGTGATTAATTAGGATTAATTAAGATGTTTTTTTCTGTGAAATGTTTGTCATTGTTTCTGATTCGTCGTTGATGGATTAGCATTCCATCCAACTTGCCTTTTTACATTGTCCATATGTATTTTAGTAAACAGTGCAATACCTTAGTAAACAACACAGTCAATATGTGAAGCAATAAACCATGCAAGCTCTACCAGGTGTGAGACAATGGAAATATATTCAGCACTGCCATGACAAGATTGGTTTAATGGACTGATATGTACAGTATATTATATATATTAGGATGTGCATTATCATCATTGCCACTGTTTTTGCTATTTTCTGAAGGCACGCAATATCATAAGCTCCCCAACACCTGAATTTTGGCTATTTACCTTTCCATGCAAGAGGAGCCTGATAGCAAATGAGTAATGACCCAGTAATGGCCCACAGATTCCATTTTGTCTGGTACATATATTGCTGCAATGATGGCACTAAGTTCATCTGAATCTGTCTGCTTGAAAACAGCTATAGCTTAGCCTTGAAGAAAAAGTTACAGCTGCTCCAAAATAAAAAAGTTAAAGATGCTCCAAAATAAAATGTTGCACAAGCATTTGTTGCACTAATTTGCGACAAAGTTGCAAATGCTGTTATTACCTTAAACCCGACTGCTTACTGCTTGGTTGACGTGTAACAGTTTAACAGTGTAACCATAGCCATATTTGGCCACAATTTCCCTAGTGTCAGGGAAGTAGTCAAAAGGCCATGCTAGTGTAATATTATAACATTGAGTATCTTGTTACAGGGGTACCTGGAAGTGTGTGGGATATATTAGATACTGTAGCAAGTGAACAGTTTTTGATGCAGAAAAAACAAGCAAGGGTAAGAAACGAGTTTGACAAGGACAAGAGGTCAGAACTTTGTGCAGGCCAGTTCTTCTACACCAAACTTGCTCATCCATGTCTTGGACCTTGCTTTGTTCACTGGTGATGTTTCATGTTGGTGTGTTTTTTTTTTTGTTTTTTTTCCAGGAGTTGGCTCGGCCTCTTAGTTCCAGTGAAAGGAACTCTTAATGCTTCAGCATCCCAAGACATTTTGGATAATTTCATGCTCCCAAATTTGATATTTATTGAGATGCGTCTACTGCATATACACCCACTCACAAAAGTAGTACACCCATCTAAATTCAGCAAACATTTTAGTATATCTTCTCAAAGGACAATACTATAGAAATGAAACTTGGATATGTTATAGAGTAGTCAATGTGCAGCCTTTATAACAGTGTAGATTTACTGTCCACTAAAAATAACTCAACATACAGCAATTATTGTCAATATAGCTTGCAATAAGTTAGTGCAATAAGTGTAGCTCTTTAACCATGTAAAGTCACATATCCTATTTATCATGGTCATGTGTTTGTCAGTGGCCAAGTATGTCTCCAGACCTGAAACCTATTGAGCACCTATGGGTATGGGGTAAGCGGAAGGTGATGTAGCGCCATAACATCCAGCAGCTCCATGATATCATTATGGAGGAGTGGAAGAGGATCCATGATCCGAGCAACAACATGTGCAGCTCTGATGAATTCCATGCCCGGGAGGATTAGAGCCGTGCTACTGTAGATAACAATGGTGCTCACACAAAGTATTGACAATTTGGATACAATTTTGACTTGGGGTGTACTCATTTTTGTTGCCAGTTATTTACACAAAAAAGTCTGTATGTTGAGTTATTGTTAGAGGACAGTGAATCTGTACTGCTATACAAAGCTGCACATTGGCTACTTTAAAGTATATCCAATTTTCATTTCTATAGTATTGTCCCTTGAGAACATAAAATAAAGTGGTTTCTGAAATGTTAGGGATGTACTCACTTTTGTGAGATACTACTGTGGGTATATATATGAAACGGAAACGCCAGGTTTTAGACCCCAATAATTCATTAGTATGGTGTAGGGCCTCCTTTTGCAGCATCAGTTCGTCTTGGGAATGAAAGACGAACTGACGAAAGTCCTGCACAGTGGCCAGAGGGAATTTGAGCCATTCTTTTTGCAGAATAGTGGCCAGGTCACTACGTGCTGCTGGTGGAGGAAAACATTTCCTGACTCTCTCCTCCAAAACACCCCAAAGTGTCTCAATATTATTTAGATCTTGTGACTGTGCAGGCCATAGGAGATGTTCAACGTCACTTTCATGTTCATCAAATCACTCTGTCTTTCAGTCTTGCAGTGTGTATTGGTGCATTATCATCCTGATCCATGGCACCGCCTTCAGGATACAATGTTTGAACCATTGGGTGCACATGGTCCTGCAGAATGGTTCGGTAGTCCTTGGCAGTGACGCTCCCATCTAGCACAAGTATTGGGACTAGGGAATGCCATGATATTGCAGCCCAAACCATCACTGATCCACCCCATGCTTCACTCTGGGCATGTAACAGTCTGGTTGGAATGCTTCTTTGGGGCTTCTCCACACCGTAACTCTCCTGGATATGGGAAAGACAGTTAAGGTGGACTCATCAGATAACAATACATGTTTCACATTGTCCACAGTCCAAGATTTTTGCTGCTGGCACTATTGAAACCAAAGTTTGGCATTGGAACCAATGACCAAAGGTTTGGCTATAGCAGCCCGGCCATGTAAATTGACCCTGTGGAGCTCCCGATGAACAATTTTGGTGGAAACAGGAGAGTTGAGGTGCACATTTAATTCTGCAGTGGGTTGGGCAGTTGTGGTTTTATGTTTTTTGGATACAATCCGGATTAGCACCCAGACAACCCGTTCAGACAGCTTCCTCTTGCGTCCACAGTTACTCCTGTTGGATGTGGTTGGCCTTCTTGGTGGTATGCTGACATTACCCTTGATACCATAGCTCTTGATACATCACAAAGACTTGCTGTCTTGGTCACAGATGCGCCAGCGAGACGTTCACCAACAATTTGTCCTCTTTTGAACTCTGATATGTCACCCATAATGTTGTGTGCATTGCAATATTTTAAGCAAAACTGAGCTATTACTCTACTAATTAAACCTTTACACTCTTACTGGTGGAATGTGTAATCACTGAAGATTGGCCACCAGGCTGGTTAAATGTAGCCATGAAACCTCCAACACTAAATTGGCCAGTATATCACACACACACACACACACACACACACACACACATACATACATACACATATATATATATATATGGCCTTTGCTCTGTGGAGGACTGCTTTGTCATCAGATCTAAAGGCAGCGTATTGCATTTTTAGCAGCAAGTGCACTCTAGCAGTCATCCCGGGTTTCTGATTTGCACATGTGATAATTGTCTTGGAGGAGGTCACATCATTTGTGCACTTGCTGATGTAGCCAGTTATTGATACTGTGTCAAGTCTGTTGTGTTATGCATGTATGATGCTATGTAGCAGCCTCTCTGAACATATTCTAGTGTGTGCGCTCAAAACAGTCTTGTTGTGCTGAAATGGCTCCATCAGACCAGGTTCTCACCTGTTTCAGAGCCAGTTTGGCACATTTTAAGAATGGTCTGTACACTGGGATTAACATAACAGAGATGTGATCTGAGCAGCCAAGGTGTGGGGGTGGATTGTAGCCTTGTAAGCACTGTGAATGCTTGTGTAAACTGTAGCCCAAAATGTTTGCTCCACAGGTCGGGAAATCAACACGCTGGTAGAATTTTGGCAGCAGTGATTTCAGCTTTGCATCGTGATCTACAACAAAAATATGTCAAGGTGCACTGGCTGGAGGTTCCTGATAGTCCCATAGTTTACTTAAACTTATAAGCTGTGTGTTAGCGCCTGGTGGGATGTGACATTAGACGTAGTGGTAAATAATCTGGGGAGATACTATGGCTGGCATTTCACAAACTCCACCAGCAACAAAACAGTAGCTCGAGACCTTAACATTTTTGCACCATTTGTTGTTTGTGTAAACAGACAGACCACTGCCGTAAGTTTTCCTAGTCAGTGCTGTTGTCATTTTGGAATGATTGCAGTTAGATCAGGACATGCGGTAGACTAGTTAGACACAGTGATTCTTGATTTCCTGCTGGTTATTTAGCTGTAGTATAAGAAAGTTACCTGTCAAGGGAGCAAAAATTGTATATGAAAATGAATGGTATAGCCAACACTGTGGCTTCAGGGCCTGATCTACATAGCAGCTTCAGGTTGCATAATACAGTACAATTCCTATAGTCCGCCTGAGCTTTGCTTATGTTTAGCAACAGTCATTGATTATACTGTATACAGTATATGTATATGATTTTTGTGCATATATTTTTCATGTTGACACTATGTATACATTTTTTTGGGCACCTCTGCATATATAAAATGTACACCAGTGCTTCTAATGCACATCTCTGGTGAAAGTTTCCCAACTCTTATTGACTAAACATAACATTTGTCTTATAAATGGTTGCTACTGTATGTGCCTTCATGCATCAATCTTATAGCGAAGTATGTTACAACATAGAAAGTGTTCTAGCGTGATCTATACTATTTGCAACCTGATGAAATGCTATGCCTCCAAATAGTGTGGAAATTGTGGGCAGGGATTAGTGACGAAGACACTTTTTTAGTAATGGCTAAATTTGTTTGTTCTTGAATGGTGTTAAATTTTATATGTCAAATAAGTTTTCAAATTTCCAAAGATGTTATTATTCAAATTGACCTAGTACAGTTAGATTTCCTAGGGCGGTCAAAGGGTTGGCCATGGTACAGTACATGCTAGGGTTGCTGGCCACCTCTCACCTACTGTACACTCATGTGTGGTCAGTTTATGCTTTCTGAATTTGTGCTTTCTGGCTTGAATGCAATACAAGGTTGTAGGATATTGCGAATGTTATTTTATTGGAATTGCAAGATATTAAGAAGTCTTGAGGTATTGCAATGGATCTTTTATACTATAGTTTGTGTGAGAGAGACGAAAGGAGAAAAAAGATAGTCTGCTGTAATAAAGGAGTGGTAGAGAAGTAAAAGAAAATCTCTTGTTTTCCTTTCACACACTCCAATAACATGGACCACTGTATCAGCTTTCTACCTGCCTGTGGCCCATCAAAAGGCATCAAAACTGCTTCATTGTGATTGCCAAGGATGAACTCATCTTGGTCTTTGATGCAGCAGCACTCTAGAGATACAATTTTGGAGGTTTTTTTTTTTTCTTTTAGTTTTTAGAGTGCTCTTCCCCTCAACACAAAGTTGTCATTTTAATGGCTTTTTAATGACAATTGGTGCCAATGAAAAGATCTAGTCGAAAGTGAGTGAGTCGAATGCATCTTTCTGTTGCATTTGAAACGATGACTATACAATCATATCACTTCTGCTCATTGACCTTTGTTTAGTCCATTCATATAGATATAATAATGAATAACCAATGAATAATCAATTCACCTCTACAAAAAGTTATATATTTCACATTTCATACTTTAATCTGGGATTAGAAGAACACGTCAACAACAACAATAATAATAATAAAAATAATAATATTAATAATAATAATAATTTTGTTGCCTTTTACAACACTATGAACTATGTCATAAAAAATAAACTTTCATAGTTTAATTTTCCTAAAAATTTTTGGATCTTTGTCTAATCTTTGTCTAATTTTTCTGCAAAGACACAACTACAATGCTAAATTAGAGTAGGCCTTCTGCTCTACATTTTCTGTACTGAAATAGTGCACTAGAAATATTAAGCAATAATATATCAAGTACAAGTCAAATAACCATTGTTTCTGTAGAAAAAACGCAGACTCCTGTCCCTCATGGTGGTTCTCTATGGCTTGGTGGATGGCCTCCTTGGTTACTTTAGGGCTTGCCTTTTTCACTGTATTTATAACAGAGACAAAGTCTGGGTCAAATGTGATCCAAACCCCTCTTTATTCGATGATGCCACTCTATATAAAGCTAATTAACAGATACAGTTGTTAAGTTGCAGAATAGTTTAGAAGTAGAATTAGTTTCTAGAATTAATTGTTTTATAGGTTCCCTGGCCTTGCCTTAATTTGTAACTTTCTGGCTGTTTATATTATAAACTTGCATGTCATTTTTCATACATAAATACCACTAAGCATATACAAATAGGGACACAAAAACTTTAGACCTACGCATTAGTTAACCATTTGAGACAGAGTAAAATTTCTCTTTTTACAACAGGCACAGAAGCTTATAAGCTATTCTTTAATTACCTGGGGAGGTAATTTTCTGATTATTAGATGTAAATTTGCCTTACTTACACTAGAAAGATTAGATAGATAGATAGATAGATAGATAGATAGATAGATAGATAGACAGACAGACAGACAGACAGACAGACAGACAGACAGACAGACAGACAGGCAGATTACTGTTATCATCAACTTTATTATTCCCAAAGGGAAATTGTAATGTTACAACAGCCAGTTAACATATTATACAACAGGTAAGCAGTAAACCAATAAGTAAGCAACAACATAAATTGCAAAAATCAAGGACAAGTTTAAACACTGTTTACAATTGAAGGTGCATACTGTAAATGAGGTAACAGTGCTGTCAAAAAGCTAAAGAGGTCAAAATGCTATATTCAGTTAAACCATGGGTTACAAGCATAATTCGTTCTGGAAGCACTCTTATATAAAAGCAAATTTACCAATAAGGAATAATGGAAACTCTTATGATTCGTTCCACAACCCAAAAATATTCATATACAAATATTCAGTAAAAATGAAGTTATTAAAAAATGAAACAAATTACCCTTAAAGGAATCATGGCTGGTGTAAGATGAGAGAGGATGAGGGGGAAATGTGACATTGCATTGTCATTAAACGGATTCATCTCTCACACTGCTACAGTACAGCCTTTTTAACCTTTTTCTTCCTGTGGGCCATTGTTGCATTTCTGTTACTAAAGAACAGTCACCACACTTGTACACATAATAATAATAATAAAAATACACGCAAGGTGATATTCTAGATAAAAATATATTGCTTTCCATACTTTCTTTGTCTTGTGGTGATTTACATTAATGAGCACAGCTGACCTTTCATGGTCAAGTTTTCATCAGCGTGTCATTTGACTATATGTACTATATGTATATGACTATATATACAAACAGTGGCGATGACGACCCGACCTCATTTAAACCATAAATCGAAGTCTAATCAGTGCCCAGTGTTTGCCAGGATGTACTTTGTATGAGTGATTTTAGCTGTTCAAGATGCAAAAGTAATTGGGACCTACATGATAAGAGCTACCTTGCTTATTCTTTTTACTGTACAATCCAGAGGACGAAGCATTGCTTTTAATGTTTCCCTACAGATTTACTACAAAATGCTCTTTACTGAAAAAAGGCTACTCTCTTTGTTGTATTTAATCCAATACTCAAAATTAAATTTTAAAGCCCATCTCCTTTAAACTAGCTGTATGTTTTGATAATTTTATTGGATCCCTGATGGTAAAAGTCCATTTATATGTTGAATTATCCTTTTAAATAGACACAATTTATGGCAAATTAGAATATTACCCTGCTGCATGCTTCATGCGAGCACAAATAACATTTCATTGTAAGGCCCATTCATAAGCGTTGACTTAATTAACTTAAATTATCTCATTCTCCTATATGCAATCTTGGTTTCTGCAACTCTCAGGTGTAGATAATTTCATCAGGGCCTTGCATACAGAAAGGCCAATCAGAGCCGTATGATCTATCCCCATTTCTCTGGCAAATGAGCGAACACTCAGCTCATCACAAGCACCACTGCTGTCTTGGCTATGCTTTGGCTTTTAACTTTTTTTTTTTTTTGTCTCAAATAGCTTTATCAGGGGAAGGTAATCGAGTGTATGCTGAGCTCTGAGGTCTCCTGATTGTTAGCAGCGTATGAAGCCGACCTATTACACCGGTGTGGGAGAGCTGCTGGAAAATTGAAGCTGCTAAATAAATTTGTTCCTAAAGTGGGATTAGGCACACCATTCCTACATTTTAATAAGGCCAAATCAATGGAGCATTGCATCCACCTAAAATCCCTCCTGGGTTTTGCCAGAGCCATTACTTTAAACCTAAAATCCACCAACATATTAGCCTAGCACCAGTGAGCCACAATCAGCAGCAGGGAAAGGGCTTTAATACAGACAGACACCTTGGTAACACTGTGCAAACCCTCTGGACTCTCCTGTGCTGGATTTAGGGTGGATTATAGCAACCTTGTTTAGCCCTCCGCTCTTATTTCATAGTAGAACAGATCTTTGATCCACACCCCAGGTATGCACCGCTCAGTCCAATCTGTTTGCCTTAAATTCGGCTGCTTGCATTCAGCTACTTCGAAGGAATTGCATTTAGATGGAGTGTCATTAGAGATATTAACCAAGCAAAGAACTTTTAGATTGAACTAATTAGCATCGTCTTGCATGCTGTGGTAAGTGTTCTCCATTCCTGATGTGTTTGTAGTGTTTAAAGGCAATCGAATCCAAAGATGTAATGGGGCTCTGACTTTTTGGTTTCTCTCACTTTCCTTCCATGACAGATGGCAGTTTCAGGGAAGAGCGACACAACCTGACGTCCCTGCTGGTGCAGCCAATATCCGCCATCCTAGCCAAAGAGCTGCTATCTGCACCCAGTTCTGGACACAGCCAACCTTGCGCTCCTATGAGAATGGTATCAGGCTCACGTAAGCATATGACAAATGTCCTATACATCACCTGAAAATAGATAAATAAATCAGTATAACACCTTTACTTTCATTATGATTTACTGTATATGTAAAGAATAAATAATTGGGTCATACTGTATGATGCGGCCGCTGTCCTGAAGGTGGAAAAAAAGTTTTACCTCTGATATACAGGACTGAAAATGGGGATTCCTTCAATAAATAAACATCGTCTTATACAAAAAGGCTTACCAACATCTTACATTATGCTTGTTTATATATTTTTCTTTGTTAAAGAGTGACACATTTTATTATTATACAGATTTTTTTTTAGTATTAGGCTTAGATTATGTGGTGTGTCTACCATTCAAGGCCATTGTATGAGCTCTTATAGAAACAGTGTATTAAAACAAGCACTTCGATATAAAACACAATTTATGTTATAGTTGTGATTAATGTCATGCTGGTCTTAGAAAATTCTACTAAGGTATACCTTTCAACGAGTGTCCTTGAAGAAAAAGTTTTCAAACTGTACATGAAAGTGTCAGGACAGATCGTCACAAAAAGATGCAATTGCAGATCTTATTAATTAAACATATCAACAATAAACCTAAGATTGAACAAGGGTAAGCATGTGAAAAGCACAACAAATACAATGCACATTGATTCAAAAACAGGAATTTAAATGCACAAACTAATCAGAAACATAGTCTAAAAAAGTGCTTGTGATTAAGGCCTGCCTGCCGCTTCCATGACATAAACACAAGCCACACACACTCAAAGTAAAGCTCCTGACATGCCAAACAAGGGGACAAACTGTTTCCTAAACTAGACAGGAAGGCCACGCAGCATCTCCTCTTTGGATAAGCCTCACCATCAGTTGGTTCAGTCAAGCCTGTAACTGTTCATGCTGCCTCTTGTTTTCCTGAATCAGCTCCATCTTGATCTACAGGAAAACTCAAATCTCCCAGATCATTTGTTGTTGTTCACAGAATATTTGAAATAAGGACAGATAAGGGCAGGCAGATGACAGTGCAGTTCTTCATTATTAAACATAGAGTATGAACTGTGACAGAATAAAAAAAAATAAAAAAAAGACAACTGATTTAGAAAAATGGAATTTAAACCACAAACTGTGCTGGAACAAAAAAAAAAATGCATGTTCATGATTAAGGACATGTGATGCACAGAGGTTGATGGGTGCTGCAGTCTAGCATCTCACGGGTCCCGTCCTGATTCAATTCAATTCAGTTTTATTTGTATAACACTTTTAACAGTTGACAATGCCGCAAAGCAGCTTTACACAATCAAAAGATTTTTTTAAGTTTGTACGAAATGTGAATGTGTATGAATCAGAATGATAAGATTGTCCCTGATGAGCAAGCCGAGGACGATGGCGATAGTGGCAAGGAAAAACTCCCTGAGATGGCATTAGCAAGAAATCTTGAAAGGAACCAGACTCAACAGGGAACACATCCTCATTTGGGTGAAAACGGATAGCAGGGATCTATCTGCATCATACTGTGTGAGAAGGAGATGTGTTTAAGTTAATATGGATTCCAGTTTGTTATAGGAGGCTCAGGTAGACTGTAGGAAACTCCAGTCCTGAACTATCGCAACTGCAGTCATGAGTCCAGAGGGCAGAGGGGGTCTGGATCACTGGCAGCTCAGGAGCGACATGTATACTGTAGCCCGACAGGGTGCAGAGACACAGCTACTGTAGCTGACAGTTATTATGAAGTCTGTGCGTCTCTTTTTGCAGAAAATTTTCCAGTTTGGTCACTCTTAAGGTCATACTCCTTTACAAATTTTCGCTTTAAGAATTAACATTTTGAAAGAAATTTGCTTTGGCATACAAAGCAGTTTCAGCATACCAACAAATGAACTGAACCAAACACAAGGTGTGTGCACATCCGGGAGTCGTTAGTGAAAAGCCAAGCGAAGCTAGTTTACTAAGCTAGTTAGTCATTTTTCATCCTGTAGCATCATGGGTCCCAAGAAAGTCCAGATCAGAGATGGTAGCAAGAAAAAAAAGGGAGGGACCTTCAGTGCAAATTACGAAATAAATTATTGCTAAAAAAGCAGCAGGTTCCAGGAGGAAATAATAAATTAAGGCTAAATGTCTGTTTATTTCACATTTGACTTCATTTTCATATCTATTATATTTTGATTGTTTATATTATTATTATTATTTGGAAATTGGTAATATTGGTAATATTTTATGGGTGACTGGAATGTACTGTATTATCTGCATATACATTATTTCTAATGGGAAAATTTATATTGCAATACGAATTTTCTACTGAGGTTTCAATGTACGTTAATATACACTCAGGAAATTTGATTCATTATGTATTCATCCAGAATGATGGCTAAAAAATTCTTTTTCTTCTGGGCAACCCACTTAGATTGTTGAGTTTTGATTGGGCATCTGTTTACACATTAAGAATTAACATTTTTTCCCCTTGCATAGTGCTCTTATGCTATATATGCTTATAATAGCACCTACATTCTTTAAAAGGAGCACTTAGCTTTAAACCCTTTATATAAAGTGACAGAAAAGTTGGACTGTTGGACATATGCGTAGCAGTATGAAATGTAGCATAAAATGAGGACAGAATTAAAAGACCAGTGAGGCGCTAAACTGAGGAAAGATACAGTATCCGGATGAATCTGGTGGTATACTAATATAGAGCTTAATTTTCACAGTCCAAGTTTGTTTTAGCATCACTTCAGCAGTCTTTTAAGGTTGTTATTTCACGATCTATGAGATGTATGAGATAATCCCAATATGTGGCATGCCTAAGAATTAAAAGATTCATTCACTGTGAAGCGGGTTACAGGGTTGGGTATATGGGCATATTCTTCAGTGTAAGCTTAAGCATTTTTTTCTCGGTTATATAAGCATGTTTTGTTTGCACATCACCATTGCTTCTAATGTGTTTGTATAGTCATCCCATAAGTTTTGAAGAATCCCATATACTCGATCTATTAGCGGCTTTAAGATGCGTTTAAGATGGTGTCAGGGTATTCCATAAAAAAATCTGATACTAGCAGAACTTTGTTATTGGCTGTATTTGGCCACAAAGTCATAAAATTGGCCCCTGGTGAGCATGTCACATTAGTTCTAAGACCTTCAATCTCAACACATGACTAGAGAATTTTTCCCCAACGTGTGATTTTTGTCAGTGACAGCAAATTGGACCAAAAATAGTACAGTGTAGAGCCGGCTTAAATTGACATATTTTCAAATTTGTTATCAATTTAGCAGTCTGAAATCCACCAGCGCTAATTGGCTGCCAGCTTGTAAAATAGCACTTGACAGCACTGCAGTGCAAAGCATCCTAATAATAATAGAAGCAGCTCAGTTTTCTGCACTTTGACAATCTGCATATCTGTACTGATCACACCGCAGTTGCATGAGAGTGCCTCACGCAGTATGCCCAATGTCCTATACTTTGTTAAAGATAATTAAACTTGAAACAACATTTAAGTCTCGGTAGGAACAGAAAAACATAATGTCATTGACTGCTGTTGTGAATTACAGCATAAGTATTCATATTGTTCTTTATTTGCTTATAGTGTACAGTATGTTTAAAACCATCAAGCGGTTTAGTCTTTAACTATAGGCTATAGTATCGAATACTGTATATTTGTTTCATGGTGAAGTGCTGATACGAGAAGTGAGCCAGATTGCGTTGTGGGCTGCACACAGGAGGGCTCGTCCTTATCCTTTGGCTCGAACGTTGCTGGTTGGTGCTCGGCTTTATGGCTCTGGATGACACTCCGGGAACAAGTTACGCCACCCCTTCTGGCTTAGGTTTTGGTGTTGCTGTCATGTTGGTGCACTGGCTGTCGGAGAGGCCATTCTTTCAGACTCTGGTTTTACCACCAATGTCATATTGCTGTCAATGCTCAGCCACATCCCTGTGGTAAACATAATAGATATAGTGCCCAGTCCCAACCCACTACCCAATACCTCAAAACATCTCTGGGTTAGCTCTGGATTGTTGGACAAGTTGGTCACAGTGGACCCAAGTCTGCGGACCTAACCAGTCTGCTTCTGGCCTCCCAGGATGCCCTGTGCACTTAAAGTTTAATATGGAGCATTTGCTGTTTTTCTGGAAGATCCCAAACATGTCCATTGCTTCCTTTTTAGCCTTGGATTTCTTCAACAAGGAAATGACAAAGTCTCAGCTTTAATTTACATCATGACATTTAATTAACATTGGAACACCAATTTTCTTAATCTGCATGTCTTTGGACTGAGGGAGGAAACCGGAGTACCCAGAGAAACCCACCAAGCACCATGCACATAACTACACCATGTGACCTGCACTGGCTAACGGCAGATGTAATCCAACATCTTCCTGCCACTTCATTTATCCCAATCTTTTAGGTAAAATCAATACAAATAATGAAAAATAATAATCAAATCATGGTAGTCTGTGAACTCATATATGAAGAAGTGGGTTGATAGCACTCTCATCTGTGTGTGTTGTGCTTTCCTGTGGGTTATCCTAAACAGCAGTTTGGAAAGATGCATTTGGATGGCTTCTCACGTCTCCGAGGAAATATGTATTAACCTTTCCTAGTGAGCAGCTGCTGTCTGATAGGGAAGCACTGGCTCCTGGGTAGGAATTGTCAGGTGACTAAATAGGGGTGGGGGGGGGATGCTGAGACCCCACCCCCATGTAAAAATAAATAAATAAATAAAAATGAATGGTCGCTTTTTGGCTTGCTCTGCTCATGTGTACATAGGGGTCATGGTTGGTACAAAAAGATCACTGAAGGTAAACGACAGGTTAAATGTGAAAATGGGTTTTTCTGACCTTTTATTACAGCCGTGAAGCTGTGAGGATGAGATGTTATGCGATGTCATGTCATGGCAGTTCATAGCATTCCCCAGCTTGAGATGTCTCTCTCTATGGGTATTATTTCTTGACTATTCAATCTCTTCCACATAAAGCACTGAAAAATGCCCACAGAGCCTGTATACAGAATTGGAGCCTTTCTGACTTAAACTTACTGTAATTAATATGTACAGGAAAAACCTCTCATACTTTCCATTAATCTAACACAACGCACGCGCACACACACAGACACACAGACACACAGACACACACACACACACACACACACGGAACTATACATCATGGAGGCCCTCTTCTGGCTGCGTGCGTACACTGGGAGGCATTTGCTGCAGGTTTTAATGGGGGTTATTAAGCTCTAATTCCTGCTATTGAGTTAAAATCCTCGCTTATCTTTGCATCGTTGCCCGTGAGATTCAGCCTGTGCTGCTGCGGCGCCGTCTCAGCTTGATAGACAGTAAAGGATTTTCAGCTCCAGCGACAAAATGAAAGGACATGGGCTTTAAGGCAAATCCCCCTGCCAAAGTTTGAATAAAGAAGTTAAAGGCTGCTGGTATTGGGGTTATTATGAGTCAGTGCTTACTGGTTTGGATGACAGCGTGTTTAATTAGAACTCATCCTGGTCCATTTCTGTGAGTGTGTGTTCATCGTCTGAAAGCATGCAACGTGATGAAAGATTTGACATTATAGATATTCCACTGACAGTTCCACAATATCACCTTCACCAGTCAAATGTCCAGGACTCCATGGAGCAAAGAAGGAACTGGTGTCTCGAACGTCCCCTTTGTCCACCTTACCTCCGAGTTCTGCATCACCCCAACCGTGACTCCAGCCCCAACCTGCCACTTGTATTCCATTAGCAGGATCAAATGCTTAGAAACTAGTAATCTGTGCTGTATTGATTGGGCTGAGCACTGACCACTCCTGAGGTTTCAAATCGTTTGTTTCCATCTGTCAGTGTCCTCGCTTTTAATTCCCTTTCAATTAAGCCCACTATATTGCTTCACCATGCTTTAATCATATTACTCTCTGCACTCCATGGAGACTTCATAAGGACCAGTTCTCAAGAGACACACCGCGTGATGGTTAAAAGCTAAGCGATGTATTGTTCATGACACTCTGAGCATCTGGTGTAGCGGCAGTATGCAGCTGAATGTGAATGACTGCACCATTTTGGGGGGTTTGTGTCTCTGTGATTCTCCCAGCCAGGATTCATCTCACACTTATTCAGCGTAGAGAAAAGCAATCGAAGGGAGAAAGGCCCAAACGAATTGGAATTTTCTGCAAATGTCTGCTCCCTGCCACATCGCCTCAACTCCCCCGAGCGTCCCCGATGAATGCCATAAGTATAATAAATTGCCTGTGCAATTACAGTGCTCAAGCAGAGAAGCTGCAAGGAATAGCTTTATTGAAACCCCTTTAATTATAATGGTATCGATTAACGCAAGCGAGTAGCTTCTGTAGCAGTGGGTTTCACGGTTGCTGTTTCTCTCCATTCATGATAATAAACTACACGATAACTGACCCCTCATTATGAACTAATGATTTTCATTATCTTTCTCAAGGCAGTAGAGGTGGTACACCTAATGCAGGTAGCTTATACTTATATTCCCACATCAAGTTTTTTAAAAATAATACATTAATTGAAACTATCTAAGGAATTCTGTCCAATCCAGCAGTTTTCATTAAAAAAAAAATAAATTCAAAAAATATAACCAAAATATTAGTTTACCTACAGCACCCACGTGTGCTTGAATGCCATACCCCCCCACCCCGCACCCAGAGCACCCTCAAGGCCTATTCCATTAACTTTTTTTTTTTACTGCTTAAACATTTAAGTTTTTATTTCCCTGACTTTCATATTCATATAGGCATATTCTAAAATCTATGTGGTTTGATCAATTTATTTATATTCAAAATTTTGGAAAACATGAGTAAAATTTTACTCATTTTTGACAGTACACATTGTTAATTACAAAAATGTATGCCCCCGTCCCGCCCATAAGCTCATCATCTGTAAGTCCACATCTACTGTAGGGCTTCATCAATTAATTTTTTTTTTTTTAAAGTCCTCAATGCAAAAGTGACATTACCAAAGATAAAATAAGGCATTTGCTCATCACCCTTGGTCATGGGTTATAATTGAGGAAAGTTGATGGTACCATCCTCTATGCACTATTCACTATAATTATATAGCTGGGCAACTGACATACAGTATGTCTTATTCTTCCAATGTCTGTAGTTTGGCATTTATCTGTTTAGGGGATGGAATGAGGTAGTAATCAGAACATTAACACCTTTGTAATAGTTTATGATATCAGCATCATTGTAAATTCTCTGCATGTTGGTAATGATAGAATGATTCATTATCAATTCTTAAGGACTCAGTATAACATTATTAAATTCCTTAATTTCTCAATATTGAAACATCATCACGTTACTTAAACTTGTTTTTGCTGGATGTCAAAATGCGCTGTACAGCTGTTTTCATGTCCTTGTGAAATGTTTAAATCATTAATGGCTACGCTTGAAAAATGAACCATATCGAACTTCAACAATTTCGGAGCCAATTTCAAATCGGGAGATGTAGGGAAAGGTCGGTAGCAATGGGGGTATACCAGTTCTACGACTACTATACAGTAAGTTCTGTGTTTGTTTTACATTTCTGTATTCCAGGTGTCTTTCTTTAATCTATGCTCCAAAAATTTTTTTTTATTCATTTGCTGACCCATCAATTGTCAAACGCTGCTTGCAGCCCAGCTAGCTGGCACTGAATCAATGGAACGTTGAAGTACTATAATTGTACCAGGATATCCCAGCTCATTGAATGCCCCTGCCATGTCCAATCAGAGATGAACAAACCTAATCGCTGTATTAAAAAACAGACACAAAGACAAGAAAAAATAATAATCCAGTACCCCTTCTAAAAAAAAAAAAAAAAAAAAAGAAATCCAACATCCCTGACACTCATCATGAGGATGAACTTTTTTTTTGAGTCCGTTGGGATCCCAGGTTTGATTCCACATCTTTATTAAAGAGGTACTGTATAATTTAAATGTATTTTTTGATAAAACTGTTCCTAACTTAAAGCAGCCAGGTATAATGGTCAGTTCCCAACTGCTTAACTCCTGTTAATATTCACAGATTTAATCCTGCGTTGATGTGATAACCCTACATACTGTAGACTTCTGCAGAGTACATACAGTATGTCTTTATCTTTTTTACCCAAAGTCACTTGTTGTCTTGTTGCGAGTGATAAATCAAGTTTGGTGCCTGTGTGGAGACTGCTGTCTTGGCTTAAATTAAATTACGGGAAGTGTGTCGAGAAGCACACGTCAGTGAACCAGTCTCACACATTTCCGTCGCAGTCATCTGCTTGTGTAAGTAGATGCGGTGTGCGTCCTGCATCCTCTCTGCCGACTTCATCTTTATTTCCCTCTGATATTCATGTAGTGTGTGACTAATAAAAATAAATGAATGAATTGAAAAAGGCAGATTCTGAGTGCCACACCCTAAGGCCAGTAAATCTGCCTGTGATCCGGGGGTCGTGTTGAAACGGAATTTTCAATCCTGTCTACACTCCAAACCCGCAGACATGTCACATCTTTTCAGCCAAAGTTCTATTTGAATCCACACGCCCACACAGCCGCCCCCTTCCCCACACACGCACACTTGCAGAACACATTTATCCGTCAGGGTATTGGCGATATTAAAATTCACCCCTATGCTGTTTGTGTGTAATTGCCAACAGAGAATAGCAGCAGTGATCTCAGTAGCATGTAGCACCTACCTGTTCATTTCCCTGATGCATTGGCTGGCGTGCATCACATTCCCAGTGGGTAGAACAAATTTTATTTGCTTTTGCATCAGCTTTAAGAGATTCTGCACAAGAGGTGTTGTGCATCCTTTGTGCCATAACAATAAAAATAAAAGCAGGCAAGTTTTACTTATGATAGAGCTGGCAATCACCGGCTTGTGTTTTTTTTTGTAAATTAAATTACCTCCAAAGGTTATAAAAAACCTTAAGTGGCTTTGCTTATACTGTATGCCTCAACCTGATGAGTGCTGGAAGTTAAGAGTACATTATGCAACCACATAAGTATGCACGCACACACCCACACACACACCCACACACACACACACACACACACCGTTTGTTATGAATGAATTAAGCTATTATAATATAGTTTTTTTTTCAGCTTTAAATATTAAGAAAGTATCATATAGTATCATAAAGTTCCTGAAGTGAAAATGTCTGTAATTAATTAATTTCTGTCTTTCTATATTTTTAGAGCACAGGATTATAAGGCTAAGCATTGGATCCCAAACATCATACAGACGAGTCTATAATGTCATTGGCTACCTGCGAGGAAAGACTAATCCAGGTTTGAAAATAGATGTTTTTTTTTGTTGTTGTTTTTTCTTTTGCAAAACACAAAAGTCCATTACAAATGAACGAAGCAAATAAATAAGTAAGTAAATAAAAAAATACTAATAATAGCAATAAAATGGTAAACATGTTATTTATGTAAGTGTTTAATACAATACTTTGCAAAAGTATCATAAATATTTTGCTTCCAAAAAGCAAAAAGTATTTTATATGTACTGTAGGTTTGAGTAAGGGTAGTAAAGGTTTTCTAAAGAACTTTTTTGGCTTTCATTCTTGGGCAGTTTTGGGCCGTCATTTCAGTCTAGTCATTGTACCTGACCCGTTTCAGAGGAATGTTTTTTGTTTGTTTGGTAGGCCACACAATAAGCTATGAATCATTCAATCATAAATATGTCTAATATGAACCAGTGAGAAACAAGTGCAGATGATGATTAGTATACAGGTGCATCTCAATAAATTAGAATATAATGTAAAAGTTTATTTATTTCAGTAATTCGATTCAAAAAGTGAATCTCATGTTTTATATAAATTCACTATACACAGGCTTATATACTCCAATAATTTATTTCTTTTAATTTTGATGATTATGGATTACAGCAAATGAAAAAACAAAATTCAATATCTCAGAAAATTAGAATATTGTGAAAAAGTTTGTGAAAAAATATTGGCGACTCAGTGGTGTCACACTTTAACCAGCTAATTAGCTAATTAACCTACAAAGGTTCACTAAGCCATTAAATGGTCTCTCAGTCTGGTTCAGTAGGCTGCCCGTTCACAGAGTGCAGTATCCAAGCACATTAATGGAAAGGTGAATGGAAGAAAAAATGTGTTAAATAAACAAGCAACAGGGATAACTGCAGCTTTGAGAGGACTGTGAAATGACGCCCATTTAAGAATTTAGGGGTGATTCACCAGGGGTGGACTGCAGCTGGAGTCAGTGCTTTAAGAGCCACCACGCACAGACGTATCCAGGACATGTGTTGCATTCCCTGTGTTAAGCCACTCTTGAGCCAGAGACAACGTCAGAGCTGTCTTACCTGGGCTAAGGACAAAAAGGACTGGACTGTTGCTCAGTGGGCCTTTTCAGTGAAAAGTCCTCTTTTCAGATGGATTTCAGTTTGGCATTTCATTTGGAAATCAAGGTACCGGAGTCTGGAGGAAGAGAGGAGAGGCACAGAATCCAAGTTGCTTGAGGTCCAGTGTAAAGTTTGCATACTTTTGTACATAAGTTAGGTGACAAGGTGGCAGTGGTTAGCACTGTGGCCTTACACCTCCAGGGTCAAGGCAAGGCGAGGTAATTGGGTGCCAATACATCGCAGGGCACAAAAGCATGGCTCTGTGTGTGTAGTTTGCATGTTCTCCCCATGCTTTGTACTGGAGGTTTCATCCATGTACTCCCACCACAGCACAAAGACATTCAGATTTGGCTAATAATTTGGCTAATATTGTGTGTGAGTTCGTCTGTGTGCTTTTGTGCCCTGCAATTTGTTGGCACCCCATTATCCCGCATTGAGCTAAAAATCATAGCTTAAAAGTCTACTAGGATATGCTCCAGGACCACCGTGACCCTGTACAAGATAAAAAGATACAGTACTGTACTGTATGTACTTAGGCAGAAAAAGAGTTTGTAGAAACAGTTAAAAGTAAAAATAAAAATAATGGAATCAGTGTTATATTTATTTCAGGTTGAAGCCTACAATCATGTGTGTATGGCAGAACTGATTAAAACAAAAAAATACAGTAACATTTTTTTAAGGTTTGTTACACCTTGTTTATGCATTTAGAAGTTGTGCTTCTTTCGTCATCAGCCAATGAATGAATGAGAATGAATTAGAAATTTAAAAAGGATAAAGATTAAGTTTTGTTTCAAAATAACTTCAGCAGGTTAAAATTTACTTATACGACTTCGGCGCTTTTATTTCAGCTGTGAAAATATAAATTAATCTCAGTAAAAATATTCAGTTTAGATTTAGATTTAATATCTATTGGTGCAGGTGTTTGTTTACATTGAGCAAGTAGCTTATTAGTAGCTTATTTTTAAGTGGATTATTAAATCTGGCACATAACTTTTACCTTTGGTGAAACTTCAAGCAGATATCTACAGTAAGTACTGCAAATTTTTTTTTACATAAATACCTAAAATATCTAAGAACTGGCAATGTTTCATTCAATTCTGTCCAGGCAGTTTTGCGTGGCATACAGACAGAAAGACGGGTACAGGTCCTCCGATGTATGATACATTAAGATATCATCAAAAGAGTGAGTTCTAACCAATGTACAGACAAAACCTTCTTTTCTTTATATTGATAAGCGAGAGTGAGTAATTAAATTACATTTAAAAGGGTGTCTCAAGACTTTTGCACAGTACTGTAAGTGTAAATGTTGTAATGAGTTTGTCACATGAGTAGTACAACACACAGTCACACTGTACAATTTTGCATTACTTAGGATTAATAGAACGTTCCTGAATTTGAACTGATCTGACATATGGAACTGTCTTGGAACTGTCTGATTATTATGGTCTTTCCAGCCAATCTGTTAGCAGCTTTGCTTTTAACTTACCCTCACTGCAGAGGTACATACAGTACTGTAGGGATCCAGCATTTCCTTTTTCTTCTATCTAACTTTCCATTTTCTTTCTTTCTTTCCTTTCTTTTGTAGGAAAGAAATTTTCCATTTGCATTCACTTTCACTATCGGATGATACAAATAAAGTGTTCAAATCTGATGCATAATTGTTCATCCATGTCCAGATAGTCTGTGTGTACACAAGTTAGGCATAAACTTGATACCACATGATACCGTAGGTTCAGCTATAAGCACCTAAGGTTATTGTTAAAGTTAGAGTTTTATGCAGATAGAGTAGAAGAGAAAGTGAGAGTGCAATACAGGACATGAATTATACAAAGCGTTGGGTGCTGAGCCAGCCTTTTCCCACACCATGATACACTATTCTCTTAAAACATTGTCTGCCACTGGTGTCTAAATACAGGTCAGTCAGCTGCTGAAAATAGCCTTTTAATTACTGACCGATGTTTGACCTCTCTGTGCAGTGCTAAAAGTCTATATGGAATTATTTCTGAGATTTATTGTGCCTTTTTTACAACATCATAACCTGCAATGAAATATAATCCGAACGTTCTCCTTGTACGATGACCTTCCAACCAGCAATTTCCTTTAATTTAGATTGTTGTTCTCCTTCTTATTTATTGATTTCCTGAGTCCTCGTAACTTCCCTTGAGACTCCCTTTACCACATCTTATAATATTTGTGATCAAATATTTGTGCTTTGTTCAAATGCTTGCACCTTTTTTTAATGGGAAGTTTCCCTCCTACATGTCACTTAGAGGCAGTGATGTACCATAAGCTCTACATACTTTGGTTCAGTTCTTTCGGTTGTGTGTTTGCAGATAGGTATGTCATGGTTGGCGCCCATCACAGTAGCTGGTATGAGGGTGCCCTGGCAGACTGGAGTGGTGGTGCCGCTGTCATCTCTCAGATCATCGCCTCCATAACAGCTCAGACCCGTGAACTCTGGCATCCCGACCGTACTATTGTCTTCTGCTCACTGGGTGGCTTTGCCCTTGGCAACATCGGCTCCTTTGAGTGGGGGGAGGTAAAAATTTATATATTCCTCTCTGTGCTGCTTACCTCAATAACTGCCATGTTAACATACACACTGCTTTTGTTATACACACATGGACAAAATTGTTGGTACCCTTCGGTCAATGAAAGAAAAACTCACAATGGTCACAGAAATAACTTTAATCTGACAAAAGTAATAATAAATAAGAATTCTATGAATGTTAACCAATGAAAGTCAGACATTGCGTTTCAACCATGCTTCAACGGAATTACAAAAAAAAAATGAACTCGTGGAACAGGCCTGGACAAAAATGATGGTACCCCTAACTTAATAGTTTGTTGCACAACCTTTTGAGGCAATCACTGCAATCAAACGATTCCTGTAACTGTCAATGAGACTTCTGCACCTCTCTGCAGGTATTTTGGCCCACTCCTCATGAGCAAGCTGCTCCAGTTGTTTCCGGTTTGAAGGGTGCCTTTTCCAGACAGCATGTTTCAGCTCCTTCCAAAGATGCTTAATAGGATTGAGGTCAGGGCTTATAGAAGGCCACTTTAGAATAGTCCAATGTTTTCCTCTTAGCCATTCTTGGGTGTTTTTAGCTGTGTGTTTTGGGTCATTGTCCTGTTGCAAGACCCATGACCTGCGACTGAGACCCAGCTTTCTGACACTGGCCTGCACATTTCTCTCTAGAATCCCTTGATAGTCTTGAGATTTTATTGTACCCAGCACAGATTCAAGACACCCTGTGCCAGATGCAGCAAAGCAGCCCCAGAACATAACAGAGCCTCCTCCATGTTTCACAGTAGGGACAGTGTTCTTTTCTTGATATGCTTCATTTTTCCATCTGTGAACATAGAGCTGATGTGCATCTATCCATAGGACATTCTCGCAGAAGCTTTGTGGCTTGTCAACATGTAGTTTGGCATATTCCAGTCTGGTTTTTTATGATTTGTTTTCAACAATGGTGTCCTCCTTGGTCGTCTCCCATGTAGTCCACTTTGGCTCAAACAACGACGGATGGTGCGATCTGAAACTGATGTTCCTTGAGCATGAAGTTCACCTTGGATCTCTTTAGAAGTCTTTCTGGGCTCTTTTGTTACCATTAGGATTATCCGTCTCTTTGATTTGTCATCAATTTTCCTGCTGCGGCCACGTCCAGGGAGGTTGGCTACAGTTTCATGAATCTTAAATTTTTGAATAATATGTGCAACTGTAGCCACAGGAACATCTAGCTGCTTGGAAATGGTCTTATAGCCTTTACCTTTAACATGCTTGTCTATAATTTTCTTTCGAATCTCCTGAGACAACTCTTTCCTTCGCTTCCTCTGGTCCATGTTGAGTGTGGTACATACCATGTCACCAAACAACACAGTGACTACCTGGAGCCCTATATATAGGCCCACTGACTGATTACAAGATTGTAGACACCTGTGATGCTAATTAGTGGACACACCTTGAATTAACATGTCCCTTTGGTCACATTATTTTCAGTATTTTCTAATGGCACCATCATTTTTGTCCACGCCTGTTCCATGAGTTCATTTTTTAAAAATAATTCTGTTGAAGCATGGTTGAAAAGCAATTTCTGACTTTCATTGGTTAACATTCATATAATTTTTTAAAATTATTACTTTTGTTAGATTAAAGTTATTTCTGTGACCATTGTGAGTTTTTCTTTCATTGACCGAAGGATACCAACAATTTTGTCCACGTGTGTACATGTGTATGATTACATGATCTCCTGAAGCTGCTCGTTTACTAAACCAGTGAACTGGGAGCAATCATGGAAACCAAAATTGGGTTTAATGGCAGGTCATGTGTGTTTACAGGCAGATTCTTGTTATGAGTTCACCGTCTTCATAGCCGAAGGAGAAACAAAAGTGAATCATATTGGCCTCCCTGGAGAGTGCTAGCTACAGAATATAATCAAGAAAAAAACATAGTGATTTCAGTTAACCACGCAAAATTTAATAATACACATATAAGACTAGAAGTGTTTCACAGTTAGTGTGAATAGACTGTTGAGTAGTGTTTTTGTGTGTGGGTGCGGGATTCTTGGACACAAAATAAGCTGTAAAGTAATCAAATATAAACACATTATTTAAGCAATATCACACACAAGGTTGTGATGTTATATGGAATATCAGCATGACTGATGCAGTTATACAGTAGGCACGGGGTGCAGCCCAAGTCGTGAAGATATTACAGCCATGCTGATATATAGCACAACAGCACAACATTGAGTATGATATTGCTTTTATGCAACAGTTCCACAAACACCACTTATAATCAACAGATTATAACTGCCAAACTGCCACTGTTGAACCATTATGCAAGGTTCTTAACCCTATCAGAATCTGGTAGTCTGTAAACTTACTTCTTTTTATTGTGTAAAGCTGCTTTGCGACAATGTCAATTGTTAAAAGCGCTATATAAATAAAATTGACTTGACTTGACTTGACTTGTATCCTGGCTTACCCTGTGCTCTGACCCCAGATTCATAAGTGGGATATGTGAAAAATCATTTCATTGTGCTGTTAGGCACATGTGACAAATATAATTGAATCTTTATCCTAGTATAATTAACAATTGTCTGTACGTAGGGTATTGAATCCCTTGTTGTTCCGCAGATCAGGTACAGGTACAGTGTATATATATATATACACTGTACCTGTACCTGATCTATATATATATAGCGTATAAACATTCCAGAGCTTTTATCATGGACTTCCTCTTGTCTAATCAAATTGCTTGGTTTGAGTGTTGTTTAAGTGGAATGAACAGATACTAGGCTCTGAAAAGATGCAGGTAGTAACATTTTATTTTCAGAAGGAGGAGAAGTCAAAAATGAAGCTTGTGGAGAAAATGAAGAAATGTGTGTCCAAGGACATGTAGGTTAGGTTAATTGGTATTCCCAAATTGACCGTAGTGTGTGAGTGTGTGTGCCCTGCAATGGATTAGAACCTTGTCCAGGGTCTCCTGGGATAGGCTCCAGGCCCCCCCGTGACCCTGAATACAGGATTAAGTGGTATAGATGATGAGCGAGCGAGCGAGTGAGTGAGTGATTTATTCTTCCTAAGTAAACTAGCTGGTCACTATAGTTTACATCTAAATTAAATTACTAGTATCAGAACGAACTGAAGGGCTGGGAAATGGATCCAAGCACAGGCGAGAGGCACACTGACGTAGAGGCTGGCGTGGGAAAGCTGTAGACATGGGTGCAGATGGCACGGCAGAAACTTGCTCCAGATGGGAGCAAGTGGTCATGCCCCGGAGAGCGACCTCAACGTCAAGAATGGTGAGAATGGGTCCTGAGGTGAACCTTTTCTTGAGGTTGGCAAATGCTCTCTCCGCTTCCTTGTTCGATCAAAAGCAGTTCTTAGAGGAAATCAGAGGAAATTGAGGTCTCGTTGCGAGACTGGGGTTGGCCAGTTGGAGACTGCCTGAATCTTGGCTGGTTTCATCTCCAGCCTGGAGGGGGAGATAAGTAAACCCAGGAATGTGGTGGAAATTTTGTGGAATTAACATTTCTCTGCCTTGATGTACAGCTTGCTCTCTGTAAGACTTGTTGAACATGTTGACGGTGCTCCTCCAAACCACAAGAAAACAACTTGTTGTAGTAGTAGTAGACAAACACAAATGTGTTTAGGAAATCTCGGAGAACATCAATGATAAGGGCTTGGAAGATGGCAGGGGTGTTAGTCGGTCCGAACAGGACCACCAGATACTCATAATGCCTGGTCGGGTTTTGAAGGCTCCCTTTTGGAGGAGAGGTACCTGGGAGGAGGTCTATAAGATAGTCATATGGTCGGTGAGGAGGGAGTGACATGGCTCAAGCCTTGTTGAAGGCCTGCTTGAGATTGTGGTATTCAGCAGGAACATTGGAGCTGTCCGGAGTTTCATTCATAGCCAGAGTAGGTGTTAAAAGCAGGGTCTGAAACTTGCTGAGCGTGAACCTTGGCGAAGCCTTAACAATCTTATCCCGGCCTCCCTGCTGACATGTGAATGAACTACATGAGAACAAAGACTCTCTTCATCCCTCTGGAGAATGCCTCAAAATTATTACAACCTGGCTCATCGAAGAGAGCCATGCTCCACTTCCATAGAAGATCATCATTCTGTCAAAATCTGCTGGGTCCATCGCAATGTCCAGATTATGTCCAGATAACTGATGGGCTGGGAAATAGATCCAAGTGAAAGTAAGAGGCACATTGACGTTGAGGCTGGCTTGAGGAAGCTGTGGGCATGGGTGCAAGGTGTGAGGTCTTTTGATATTTTAACGAATGAAAATGCTAGGTAGAGATGTGGTCGAGAGAGTGAAACCGAGAGTCCCTGAGCCCGTTCAGCCTGGCCAAAATGTGAAACAGAGCTGTAATCAAGAAAACGAAAGCGTTAGATCAGAGCCGAAACAATGCGCTGCACTGGCCTAAATGCTCGGGGAAATCAGTGGTGAATGAGAGGCCGGTGTGCAGGCGGGGCGGTCCGAAGGCATGGGAGGAGACATGATGGCCTGAGAAAACATGACCATATGGGGAGGAGAATGAAATCTTGGAAAAGAAAATGTCAAGAGATGAGATGGTCTTTGAATGGTGCGTGTGAGCTGGCAGAGAGACAACTAGATTAACACACAGTATGAATGTAGATCACTTCCTGCTTTCTGTTCACCCAAATGAGGATGGGTTCCCTGTTCAGTCCGGTTCCTCTCACGGTTTCTTCCTATTGCCATCTCAGGGAGTTTTTCCTTGCCACAGTCGCCCTCGGCTTGCTCATCAGGGACAATCTGACCATTTTGATTCATATACATTCACATTCCATACAAACTTAAATAATTCTTTTGATTGTGTAAAGCTGCTTTGCGACAATGACAATTGTTAAAATCGCTATACGAATAAAACTGAATTGAATTTAATTGGATTTAGTTTTAGAAATTGAGTTTTTCAGGTTTTCACACATTTTCAAGAAAATCCAAAGTTATGAAGGTGGAATTGGCAACCATCTAAATAACCTTTTTTACAGTATTAACTTAACATTTTATTTTAAAGTGTAAGTGAAAATGACGCTGCTATTCCTGATCGTAATTAATTATTTAGTTAAAAATGATCTTATGAAAAGTTTTTCTTAAACTCATTACATTGAAAACTATGTGATAATAATAGTGTGTTTATTTTACAAGTTTTTATTAATCTTCATTTATTTATGTCTAAAAATAAATAAATAATTATTTACTATTATCAGTAAATAAATACAAATATTTACTATGATCAGTAATATTTACTATTATCAATAAACAGCAGTATTAATATAGATTTTTTTAAATTATGCAAATAGTGTGTATAAGATATTCAGACACATCAAAATGGCATTGTATTATTTTTACAGAGGTGGTATTTATTTATTTATTTATACCTAGAACTTTTATTTACTGAACATTATGTACAGTATTTGCCCAAATCCCAAGAAATGTACATACTGTAGCTGTTCCCAAACCATATGTACCCCAAATAGATTTTCCACCGCTGACACAAAGCCGGTGTGTTTCAGTATCTATATAAAGTCTACTGCTTTATTAATAATATTAATACTTTATTAAACAGTGACTCAAATTAATAGGGACAGAGCTTAAATACTGTCTAAGAAGTATTACATAGCATTAATAATAATTAACATAATTCTTCCCAGGGAAGTTCACATTCATTCATGTAAGAGACAGAAACATGAGCAGGTAAATACATTTTACCTTTACATATCAAAAACGTACCTGTATAGTAAAGAAAATTTAAAGAAAATCTATTGCAAGGAAACAAATACCAGTATAAATGGATAAATAAAGTATTTCAGAAAAGCAATTTCCCATCCTGTCCTTTTAGGGCTTCAATATAGAGAGGATTTGAATTTTTTAATAGCTTTGAAGACAATAAAGGAGGGTGTTTTCTTTAAATGATGTTGACATGCTCCATGGTGCTGTCGAATTCTATCTTGATCAGTTGCAGCTTGCTGGACAAACACAATGTGGTGATCATTGAAGCTTTTGATTGCTTTAGTTTGCATTAACGTTAGATAATAAAGACATACCCCTTGGATTTCTTGAAGATTACAAGTGTCTTATACTTCTGGATAGGTTTAAGTAATCATGAAAGGTGTGTGGAATTAGTAAAAGCTGTGTTGTCTACTACATGTGTAAAATACAAAAGTATACACATGAAGTCCAAAAAATATGCTCCCATGCTCTCAAAACCACTTTTTCATAAGTCCTGAAATATGGCCATGTCATCAAGTAAGAAAGTCTCAATTAATATGATACCCTGGACATTCAGTACATTCGGGTCATCAGCTGGCTTCATTTTATTGCACAATAATGTCTAGAGCTGTCTAACTAAAGCTGCCCCAGATCATAACACTGCCTCCAGAGCACTGTACAGTGGGCACTATCCATGATGTATGGATTGCTTCATGTGCGTCCTATCTTACCATGATGCACCCATCGCTCTAGTAGGGGGACTTCTAGACTCATCACACCACCTGCCTTTTTCCATTGCTCTAAAGTCCAATATTTATGCTTTTGCCAATTAGCCTCACTAACAAGTGGTTTTCTTATAACCGCACAACTGTTTAGTTCCAGTCGTGTGGATTCTTATTGCATCCCAAAACTAAATTGTTGACAGTTCATGGTCATGGCTCTTTATGATGCTTTAACCACCTTCAAATCAGCTATGCATTAGTTACAAAATATGTTTGCGGTACTTAAGATATCCTTACCCTTGACTACACCAAACTAATGGCAAATCATCAGAAACCATCAATGAACATGATTGTCTCTGATATACCTAAAACATATGTACGGCACTTCACAATTAGGTAAAAAATTCTCAAGATTATTTCCCCTTGATATTACTCCTTTCATTTCTGACCCACTAAGGCTATGAAACTAACAAGAGAAGATCAAATTTGTGTGCTAAGGCACACAAGACAGGATTCTTCACATCTACACAGAAGTAGCTTTCATATTCCACAGCATTTTTGGGCCATCCTGAAAAAAAATGGGTTAGAAAAAGTGTAGTGATAAATTGGTCATAGCAGAGGGCCTAATTAGTTTGTTAGATACCGTGCCTACAAAACATTTTGATGAGAATTATTATATATCATATTCTAGGACTAGCTTATGTCATGCTGCAGGCTTTTTTTTGTTTGACAAAAAAAGGGGGAAAAAATAAACTGTCTTTATAAATGGCAATGGCTTAATCTAGCCAATGTTTGTGATTTTGCTATATAGAGATGCATGTGTGAATTAATTCATTTCTGTTCTGAGTACAGGGGCTGTGATGACTTGTTTGCTAGCTTGGGGCATAAGCATGATCAAAAAGTCTTTTGCAGTTAGGTGACAATCTCTCTGAGACTATTATTTGCATGCGACCACATGGAGGACACTTTCAGCACTACAAAAATATGTTGGCTATTCATGAATATGTATAATACTACTTCAGAGAGGCTTTTCATTGATCACTTTTATTTCTTTTATGTACATAACAGGGGAGTGAACTACATTCATCTCAAAACTCTCCCAGATCACAGAACAGTATCTGCAAGTGAAAAGGCAGCCTCGTGAGGGAGCATTTTTGCTCCACCTGCAAGAGTTTTGAGACTAATCCATGAGCATGTAAAGCACGCAGGTTTTGAGACTAATTGGCTCGCAGGGTTTTGAGACTAATGTGCGTGCTCGATTTTTAATGTGCATGAGTTTTGAGACTAATTTAATGCCATTAAACTCAGTCTGTTTCCTGCTACATCGTGCACACACCACTAGTGCAACTTCACCGCTGCCAGCATTGTGCTTAAAGAGAGAGATTCCTATCGCCCTAATGAAACAGCCATTTGCATAACAAAAGTATCTCTTTTTATATGCTGGTGTTGGACCATTTTCAAAACTATTGCACTATAGCTGTTTTTAAGTACTGGTACAGCACAATTGTGTCCATGTGTGAGCTCATGCATTAGAGGGGACATGGTGCTATTTCTTCAAATGTGTTATGCTGTGTTATTGCAGACAATGGAGAAAATACAGGACCTGCCCCATTTCCTTCTCATAATAGTTTAAACAAGATAGGAAAAATATGGAAAAACTAAAAAAAAATCTAAATCATGTTCAATGAAGTGTCACTCTCTCTCACTTACTCATCGTCTATCCTGCTTTATCCTGTATTCAGGGTCGCGGGGGGCCTGGGGACTATCCCAGGAGGCTTAGGACACAAGGCGGGGTACACCCTGGACAGGGTGCCAATCCATCGCAGGGCACACACACATACACACACTCACACACACACTACGGGAAATTTGGGAACATCAATTAACCTACCTTACATGTCTTTGGAAATTAAAGATGGTGCATTATTGTAAATAAAATGTACCACAGCTTCACCATATTTTAAAACTACTGTAAATAAACAAAAACATAACTTCTCAGATAAATTTATCCAAAATGAGAACGTAGCATGCGCTGTAGCAAGGCATACACACGTGGACAAAATTGTTGGTACCCTTCGGTCAATGAAAGAAAAACTCACAATGGTCACATAAATAACTTTAATCTGACAAAAGTAATAATAATAAAAAAATTCTATGAATGTTAACCAATGAAAGTCAGACATTGCATTTCAACCATGCTTCAAAGGAATTACAAAAAAAAATTGAACTCATGGAACAGGCCTGGACAAAAATGATGGTACCCCTAACTTAATAGTTTGTTGCACAACCTTTTGAAGCAATCACTGCAATCAAACGATTCCTGTAACTGTCAATGAGACTTCTGCACCTCTCTGCATGTATTTTGGCCCACTCCTCATGAGCAAGCTGCTCCAGTTGTTTCCAGTTTGAAGGGTGCCTTTTCCAGAGGCAAAAGGATTGATGTCAGGGGTCATAGAAGGCCACTTTAGAATAGTCCAATGTTTTCCTCTTAGCCATTCTTGGGTGTTTTTAGCTGTGTGTTTTGGGTCATTGTCCTGTTGCAAGACCCATGACCTACGACTGAGACCCAGCTTTCTGACACTGGCCAGCACATTTCACTCTAGAATCCCTTGATAGTCTTGAGATTTCATTGTACCCAGCACAGATTCAAGACACCCTGTGCCAGATGCAGCAAAGCAGCCCCAGAACATAACAGATTATGTTATGTTCCTCCTCCATGTTTCACAGTAGGGACAGTGTTCTTTTCTTGATATGCTTCATTTTTCCATCTGTGAACATAGAGCTGATGTGCCTTGGCAAAAAGTTCCATTTTTGTCTCATCTATCCATAGGACATTCTCGCAGAAGCTTTGTGGCTTGTCAACATGTAGTTTGGCATATTCCAGTCTGGCTTTTTTATGATTTGTTTTCAACAATGGTGTCCTCCTTGGTCGTCTCCCATGTAGTCCACTTTGGCTCAAACAACGACGGATGGTGCGATCTGACACTGATGTTCCTTGAGCATGAAGTTCACCTTGGATCTCTTTAGAAGTCTTTCTGGGCTCTTTTGTTACCATTCGGATTATCCGTCTCTTTGATTTGTCATCAATTTTCCTCCTGCGGCCACGTCCAGGGAGGTTGGCTACAGTCCCATGGATCTTAAATTTCCGAATAATATGTGCAACTGTAGTCACAAGAACATCTAGCTGCTTGGAAATGGTCTTATAGCCTTTTCCTTTAACATTCTTGTCTATAATTTTCTTTCGAATCTCCTGAGACAACTCTTTCCTTCGCTTCCTCTGGTCCATGTTGAGTGTGGTACATACCATGTCACCAAACAACACAGTGACTACCTGGAGCCCTATATATAGGCCCACTGACTGATTACAAGATTGTAGACACCTGTGATACTAATTAGTGGACACACCTTGAATTAACATGTCCCTTTGGTCACATTATTTTCAGTATTTTCTAATGGCACCATAATTTTTGTCCAGGCCTGTTCCATGAGTTTATTATTTTAAATAATTCTGTTGAAGCATGGCTGAAAAGCAATGTCTGACTTTCATTGGTTAACATTCATAGAATTTTTTTATTATTATTACTTTTGTCAGATTAAAGTTATTT
Source organism: Clarias fuscus (assembly GCA_030347435.1). Classification (NCBI taxonomy): domain Eukaryota; kingdom Metazoa; phylum Chordata; class Actinopteri; order Siluriformes; family Clariidae; genus Clarias; species Clarias fuscus. Next base: position 20,164,780 of record CM059219.1, read on the forward strand.
ATGTGACCATTGTGAGTTTTTCTTTCATTGACCGAAGGTTTTTGTCCACATGTGTATATACGTATAATTTGTTACCAGTAAAAGAGAAATCAAACATCCGCTACTATTCCAGTGTTCTGTGACCTGTTTTTTGGGCGTGCTTGATCAAGGTGGCCTGAGACTAGTGTTATTTAAAAGCTACTGAAGTCCTCATTTTTACTGTCATGAGGTGGTTGTATATAACTATGTAACTTCTATTCCAGGTTGGTCATTGTGGTACAGAGCTGTCAGGCCCAGGATGCTGTCTATATATTTTAATTATATGGGTTTTACAATTTAGGCCTGCTGCTTCCCAGACAACGTACAGTTAATAGAAAGCTCATTTTCAGTATTTGAATCTCACATTTCCACATGATCATCCTTTTTGCATCACAATGCATCATGTGCATCATGTGCATCTTGGTACACCCATGAAATATATTCTATTTTATTGTATTAATGTTTGTTCGGTTATCATATAGAACAAGTAGCAAACTAAAACAGCTTTCTGCTCGATGTGGTTTCAGGAGAACAAGGTGGTTTTGCAGAACAGGGTAGTGGCCTATGTCAGCCTTCATAATCCAGTTAGAGCATATGGACCACAGTCTACTGCATCACCATCTCTGCTGCAATTTGCATCTGACATCCGTAAGGTAAAGATACAATAAATTCAAACGTCTACCCATACTTATTAAAAAACTAACAAGCAAACAAACAACTTTAATAACCATGGATTTTCTTTTAAAAAGTCACACGATAGATACATGATGTTGCGTAATGATTTAAAACTAATCCTACTCCAAGCTGAGAGTTTAGGAACTAATGTGTGAACCAATTATTTAATAGACCCAATGTCCACATAATACCTATAAGACCACCAGATTTCCTCTGGGTTTTCTTTCATAGTGACAGCCTGTTATCATGTATAATCACACCTGGTACCTTAGAAGTTGGCGAAAAGGTTAACTTATTCAAATATCGCCAGTGTATTCCTTCCCTAATAAGCCCCTGAGGTATAAGTCATGACTAGTTCAGAGAGGGTCTAAGGCCATGTTCCAAGGACAGGATGCCCTATTATTTCCATGCATGCAATAATCCTCTTTATTAACCTAAATGCCAGTCCACCTGTGACATTTTAGTGTAATAAAGAGGGTCCTGACCTGCTCTACTCACATGCTGTAACTCTCACATGCAAAAGCTCTACTTCAAAGAGAAAAATGGTTTTAGCTTGCAGAAGTAATTATTTCCTTCCCTTTGCAGTAATCTGAGTGATGATGCCCTTGATTTAATTCGGAAAATCATCTAAGAAATTTTCCAAAAAAGAAAAGAGAGTTAATATACTATAAACAAGGTGCACCCTTTGATGAGTGCATATTCAGAGAATGTTCTCATGAAAAGAAAAAAGGATGTACAGTAAAAGGCAGGAGCAAGCTGAAACTTAAATTCCTTACTCTAAACCTGTGATTTGACTCCCACACTTCAACGTTATTTTTTAAATTGCAAATAGGCATAGAGGGTATGGAGGAAAAGGGTTGTGAAAGAAAGAGTGAAGTGAAGCAGGATACTCAAGGGCAGACTGTATTAATTTGTATAAAAGGCGTTTCAGCTTCTTTAAAAATATGCTTGCCATAGACCACTTTTTTTTCTTAAGGGTTTAGTATTGTTTTATACAGAAAATTGCAATATTTTAAAATGGCAAACTAAATTGATGAAGGACTGTAATTTAAAATCATACAGTAGGTTAAAGATTTGATAATGATTCAAAATATATATTTTATATCACTTTCGTATTAATCAGAAAAACATACCAGCACCATTCACCAAATGATATTACAAAGTCTTTATTCACTACACATTCAACTAATTTAATTATAATTAGTTTTGAGTGGCCCATAATTTATTTGACAGATATAAAGATATACTATTGATCACAGTTCTAGAATTTGCACATTCATACTGTATGTGAGAAAGAGATAAGGTGAGAGTCATATTCAAAAAGCATAATATCTAATCTAAAAATCGCAGCGGGTTTTAGTACCTCATGCGAACATCAACATATAACGTTTTTCATCTTACAATAATTAATTTAACAAAAAATGAAGCAAAAAAGAACAAAAAAAAAACATGCAGGGAATATTAACTGCCACCTTACTGCTTCCAGAATGTTTAAGATTGTAAGTTGCAACCATGTGAGGCTAATCATCTTGCCTTGATTATTCGATCATCAGCAGGTGTGCAGACCCCTATAAACCCAGAGGTTTTGGCAGTTTGCTGGTTTGGAGCATTCAGGTGTTAACATAATGCCAGGAAGGAAAGACATAAGCAATGGTCTTGGAGAAGCTATTGTTGCTGCACAGCAATTTGGAGTTCTACAGTGAGAAAGTTTATTCACAAGTGGAAGGCATACAACAGTTGCCAATCTTCCCAGCAGTAGACCTCCCAATGTATTCACCCCAATATCAGACCATGCAGTGCTTAGAGAAATGAAAAATTTCTTAAGAGAAAAAAAAAATCCAAGAGCTACATTGCAGACCATACAGGCCTCGGTAAACATGTTAAAAGTAAAAGTCCATGACAGGACAATAGGAGAAGACCGAACAAGTAAGGTTTACTGTATTTGGAAGGTTGCTAGGAGAAACCTCTTCGGTCTAAAAAAAAAAAAAAAAAAGAACCAAAAAAGCCTGACTAAGGTTCACGAAACTGCATCTAAAAAAAGGCTTCTGGAACAATGTCATACAGACAGATGAAACCAAAGTGGAGTTGTTTGGCCTTAATGCCCAGTGCATGTCTGACAAACACCAAACAGCAATTGTGCAGAAAAACCTCATATTGCTGTCCAGCTTGGTGGTGGAGGGGTGAGGATTGGAGCTTATTTTGCAGCTACAGAACCTGGGCACCTTGCAGTCCTTGAGTTTAGCAGGAACTCCTTGGTATACCAGAGTATTTTAGAGGCAAATGTGAGGGCATTTGTTCGGTAACAGCTAAAGCTGAAATTGGGTCAGGCAACAGAACAGTGATCCAATGCACATTAAATCTACTTCACAATGGCTAAAAAATAACAGAATCTAAGTTTTGGGAAAAAAAAAAAAAACTCAATGAACTGGAGCAATGTTGTAAAGAAGAATGGGCCAACCAACCATCACAATGATGTGAAAGACTAATATAATTTGTAATTAGGAATTTATTCATTTCCAGAGGACAATATAGGTCTTTCCCTCTTGCCATTGTGTTAACACACACGTGAATGCTGCAAGCCAGCAAACTGTCAAAAACCTGCTGATGTCTTGTATGACTTATAGTTATTGCTGCTAAAGGTGGATCTACAAACTGGTTAGAAAAATACTAGCTACTAGCTTTTCAACATGACTATATAACTGGGTTTGTCAAAACTCACTAGGTATTAGTGTTTAATATAGAGTAATTCAAGTGTGATAACTTCTTGACTTTGTTCACACTCATATTGTTCATTGTTATTAATGGCATTTTGTTACCTACTGATGTTTATGATCATGAAGCATTGCTGTCCCCTCCAGAAACTTTACACACTCATCATGCTCTTTTTTTCTTTTTGGGTTGATGTACAAAGTCTAATGGTATTATTGGAGTCTGGGATATTTTATAGCCATGAAGATAATTCAAATACACTTTTTATTCTCAGAAGACAGAAAGTGACTCATGAAATTTAGGATAATGAAATGGAGGTGAATAAGTGTGTGTAATTTTTTTCTCATATCAGTGCACTTCTGTAAACATGCCAACAACCTGAAGGTTAAAAGAATTTGATAAATAGCTGCTTTTACTTAAGCTTGTATTATTAGATCATAAGATGTGTTCATTTTCTAGGCAGGGAGTTTAAACTCATAAGAAAAATAGGTACAAAATGAACTACACTTCTTGGACCGAAAAAGTCCCTGCATGGATAAATTTTTATTTTCCATTAAAATGTCATTGAATACTTACTGCAGTGATTAATGGGTTTCAGTTGGCAACAATAATTTTAACTATAACTGATGCAGCTTCTCATTTTATATACAACCATGTACAGTAAGAAGACGTATCTGTCATGCGCACTCCTAATACGACCGGCACTAGGACCTGGAAGTAGTACGGTCGTTATTCAGGAAGCATAAAAGGAGACAAGATGGCTCCACACATTGCTCAGTCATTGAGTTTGCCCATGCTATCGCCGACGCTCTGTCCGTCTAATCGTGAGTACTCACTTTCTTGGGTTTCGCTTTCGATTGAGTGTGTGTTATTAGAACGCGGGTTTATTTGTGTAAACTCTTGCTCTCGCGCCGGGAGAGTTCTAAAAATAAACAGCGTAGTTATCCTGCCTGTTCGCGCTACTTCCGCGTTTGGGTTTACCATCCACGCTACAGGGCTAACTGCTAGTCTTCTGGTCCGTCTCCGTTTGTTTGTGACAGAATGACTGAGCCATCAGCAGTAAACCCAGCAGATTACGCTCACCTCTGCGATGTGGTTGATCAACATGCTAAGCTGATCGATCAGCTCCGTAGTGAAGTCGCGGCTCTCCGCCAAGGCATCCAAGACATCGCGGCCCTGCGCCGCGAGGTGGCGGAGCTAAGGCAAGAGAACGCGACGCTTCGCGGAGCGGCCGCTCAGCCGGCTGTTGCCACGCCTGTTGCAGCGGCTGCTGCGCCGCCACCCTCCCCCGCTTCTTCTGATGTCTTCATTGATCTACCGGATAAGTGGGATGGCACGGATGGGAAATGCAGTGTTTTTTTTAACCGCGTTGGATCTTGTGTTTGAGTTTAATTCAACCAGATACTCCACAGACCGACTGCGCGTTGCTCTTCTCGTCTCGTTGCTATCCGGGCAGGCAACTGAGTGGGCCACGGCGGTCCTGCGATTTGATTCAGATGTAGCCTATTCCTACACACCCGCCAGCTAAGACTCACCTTTGAACATCCTGCCGCTGAGGTGGAGACCGACTCCAAATTATATCATCTGCGGCAGGGAGGCTCATCCGTGAGCCGCTACACGGCGGATTTCCGAACGCTCGCCGTCCAGACCGACTGGGGAGACTCCGCCCTCCGGACGGCCTACTACGAGGGACTGGCTGCGCGCATCAAGGACGAGCTCGCCGGACGAGAACTTCCAGCTACGTTGGAGGGCTTAATCCAACTCGCCCTCCGGATCGACCAGCGTCTGCTCGCCCGACCCAAGCCAGCCCCTCGCACCCTGCCGCCCATCAAGCCATCACTGCCTCATTTCACGCCCCGAACCCCCTCCTTCTTCTCTCACACGCCTGTTCCAGAAGCTCGCTCCTCGTTTTCTACTGCACCTACCGGACCCGTCGGCTCTCCACCTCCCGCCGTGGTTGACAACGGAGCCGGGGAACCCCTGCAATTAGGGCGCGCCTCCTTAACCGCTGCACAAACGGGTTGGAAGTACCGCATCCATCGACTCCGTTGCTGCTGGTAACTTCATTGACTCTTCTTATGCCAAGAAACTGGGGGTAAAGATCGAGGCGTTATCCCAGCCCGTAAAGATTACATCTGTCGATGGTCGGCCCCTCTCCTCCAGCCCCATCACCTTCCAAACCCAACCCATCACCATGAACATCGGCCAACATCAGGAACAGCTCCACTTCTACCTCGCCCCCATCTCTTCGCCTCCTCTTATTCTCGGACACCCCTGGTTACTTCACCACGACCCGCTCATATCTTGGAGACAAAGTCGGATCTTACAATGGGGGCCGACTTGTTCTGAACTCTGCCTACGGGCCCGGGCTGGGACGTGTTCTAGGGAGTCCGAGGCCCCCGAGGTCGACAACATCCCGAGTGCCTACCGGGACCTGGCTGAAGTGTTCTGTAAAAGACGGGCGACCCACCTACCTCCTCATCGCCCCTACGACCTTGCCATCGACCTTCAGCCAGGTTCCATGCCACCCCGCGGCCATCTCTACTCATTATCTGCCACCGAGACGCAGGCGATGGAGGAATATGTTTCCAGTGGACTATCCGGCCTTCCTCCTCACCTGCTGCCGTGGGGTTCTTCTTCGTGAAGAAACGCGATGGCAGCTTATGCCCATGTGTCGCTTATCGGGGGCTCAACAACATCACCATCAAGAACCGACATCCATTGCCTCTTACCAACTCTGCCCTGGACGCCCTCTCTGGTGCCACCATTTTTACTAAGTTGGACCTCCGGAGCGCCTACAACTTGGTGCGCATCAGGGAGGGCGATGAGTGGAACACGGCCTTCATCACTCCCACCGGCCATTATAAATGTTTGGTAATACCATTTGGACTCTGCAACGCTCCTGCTGTCTTCCAGCAATTCATTAACGACGTTCTAAGAGACATGTTAGGTCGATGGGTGTTAGTCTACCTAGACGACATCCTCATATACTCCCGGACTGTCAGTGAACATGTACAACACGTCAGAGCGGTTCTAAAGAGATTGGTCGCCCACCAGCTGTACTGTAAGTTGTAGAAGTGCGCTTTCCACGAGCGCTCCACCACGTTCCTGGGTTTTGTCATCTCGCCCCAGGGTGTGGCCATGGACCCGCAGAAGCTGGAGGTTGTGAGTCACTGGCCACTACCCAGGACTCTCCAACAACTCCAGCGTTTCCTCGGGTTTGCGAACTTCTATCGTCGCTTTATCCGGGACTACAGTACGGTTGCAGCTCCGCTAACTGCTCTGACGCGCCCATCATCTCACCCCTTCCACCTCACCTCGACTGCCATCGCCGCCTTCCGTGAACTCTGCCGCTGCTTCACTACAGCTCCTATCCTCCTTCATCCAGATGCCAACAAACCATTCGTTGTGGAGGTGGACGCGTCGGATGTGGGCGCCGGGGCCGTTCTCTCCCAACGAGGTCCAGACCAAAAGCTGCATCCCTGCAGCTTCTTCTCCAAGAAATTTGACCCCACTCAGCAGCGATACGGAGTAGGGGACCGCGAGCTGCTGGCCATAAAGTGGGCCTTGGAGGAATGGCGACACTGGCTCCAGGGCACCAGAGAGCCATTCATTGTCTGGACTGATCACCAGAACCTCATCACCATCCGTTCACTGAAACAGCTGAACCCCAGACAGGCGCGGTGGGCTCTATTTTTTGAAGACTACAACTTCCACCTGTCATACCGCCCGGGGTCCAAGAACACCAAAGCTGACGCCCTTTCACGACAGTATTAGGAAGACGTTCCCCGGGCGGACCCCGCACCTGTCCTACCACCTACCAAGATCATCGCACCGCTCCGTTGGGACATAGAGACGAGGGTTCGCCAGGCACAGGCTGCGGAGACCGAACCGGCAGGTGTGCCGCCTGGATGACTCTATGTGCCCAACATCGTCAAGCCAGAGGTTCTTCAGTGGGGGCACTCCTCCCTCCTCTCAGGTCACCCCGGAAGGCGTCGCACTCTACAATTCATCCAACGCGCCTTCTGGTGGCCCAACATGAGGAGGGACATTGATGAGTTCGTCCAGGCGTGCTCAGTGTGCGCCCGGGCCAAAGATAGCAGTCGACCATCTCCAGGAGAACTTCAACCCCTCCCAGTTCCTCGTCGGCCCTGGACGCACATTGCTGTCGACTTCATCATGGGCCTGCCGGTTTCCGAAGGAAAGAACACCATCCTCACGATTGTCAACCGGTTCTCCAAAGCTGTCCACCTGGTGGCCCTCACCGGACTCCCGTCAGCCAAAAACACAGCCGAACTGATATTAGAACACGTAGTCCGCCTGCATGGGTTCCCAAGGGACATCATCTCGGACAGGGGGCCCCAGTTCACCTCACGGTTCTGGAAGGCCTTCTGCCGTCTGATCAATTCCACCTGTAGTCTGTTTTCTGGATACCACCCACAGACTAACGGTCAGACGGAACGGACCAACCAACAACTGCGCTACCTGAGGTGCTTTGTCGCTGATCGCCAGTGCTCCTGTGCCCGCTACCTCATTTGGGCAGAATTATCACATAATCTCCACGTCTCCTCCGCCACCAATCTAAGCCCATTTGAGGCATGCTACGGTTTCCAGCCGTTCGACCATCAAGAACCAGAGGTTGAAGTACCGTCGGCCCAACAGTTGGTCCGCCGGTGTCGACGGCTCTGGAACCAAGCAAACAACGCCATCCGACGCTCCAACACCCGCTACACCCTCCAACATCGCCGTCGACACCCCCCGGGACGACTGTTCCAGATAGGTGACAAAGTATGGCTATCTACCAAGAACCTACATCTACGGACAGAATCACGGAAACTCTCCCCCAGATTCATCGGTCCATACCGCATCACCCTCCGGATTAACCCTACCGGCTCCAGCTGCCTGCGGCGCTCCGGATCCACCCAGTATTCCATATTTCCCAACTCAAACCCTTCACCACTTCCCCTATGGTTCCACCCTCCCACCCTGCTCCCCCTCCCCGAATCATTGAGGGCAGTCCCGCGTATACCGTACGTCGGATCCTTGATTCGCGGCCTCGGGGCAGAGGCGTGCAATACCTAGTTGATTGGGAAGGTTACGGCCCCGAGGAGCGGTCCTGGATTCCGGCACGGTTCATTCTCGACCCCGAGCTAATCCGGGACTACCGTCTTTGGGTATCCTCCACCCCAGGACCGTCGGGTGCCGGTCCTGGACAGGGGGGTACTGTCATGCGCACTCCTAACACGACCGGCACTAGGACCTGGAAGTAGTACGGTCGTTATTCAGGAAGCATAAAAGGAGACAAGATGGCTCCACACATTGCTCAGTCATTGAGTTTGCCCATGCTATCGCCGATGCTCTGTCCGTCTAATCGTGAGTACTCACTTTCTTGGGTTTCGCTTTCGATTGAGTGTATGTTTATTTGTGTAAACTCGCGCAGGGAGAGTTCTAAAAATAAACAGCGTGGTTATCCTGCCTGTTCGCGCTACTTCCGCGTTTGGGTTTACCATCCACGCTACAGGGCTAACTGCTAGTCTTCTGGTCCGTCTCCGTTTGTTTGTGACAGTATCTCATGGTTATACTGTAGAAAAGATGTTACGGTGTTTCAGAAGAGTTCAAATATTGGGCTAAGAATTGTTCAGTGCATTATTAAAGTCTGGACCGATAGTTCTCAACCATCAAATGTCATCAGAAATGCTGTCAGAAAAAAATCATGAATGATCAATCCAGGTGATCACTTAAACACCTGGTGAAGTTACTGTACAGTATATCATCAAAGAAATCAACGGTAACAATCACAGCTGTGTTTAATAGTGAGGTGAGCATTTCCACCAAAGCAACGTGATGAGAACTCACAGGACCGTGACTTATTGGCTCTGTGGCCATAAGAAAACCACTTGTGAGTGAGACTATTTGGAAAAAGAGGCTTCAGTTTACTAGGGAGCATAAAGATTAGACTTTGGTGCAATGGAAAAAGGTTTCTTCCAGAGCAATAAGTGTATCAAGATCAGCTAGCACGCATACTGTATGAAGCGACATACCCATCATGCATTGTGTCCACTGTACAAGCTGGAGACCGTGGTATTATCTGTGTTTGTTTCAGTTAGACAGGTGGCAATAAAATGAGGTCAGCAGATGACCTGTGCTGGAGAAGACTTTACAGAACTAAATTTTGTCAGACTTTGTCAAAACAATGACATGGCGGATATGCAAATCAATCAAAGCTAAAGGTGATCTTTTATTTATTTTATTTTTTTAATAGTAAGTATGTCACCGGTGTGATGCTTTCTTTTGTTGATTTCCTTTTTAAATTTTTTGGAGGGGTGGAATATAGCCGCATGGTGGTGGAATGGTTAACACTGCCGCCTTGCACCTCCAGGGTCCGGGTTCGATTCCCGGCCAGGTTTGATTCCTGTCTCTGTGTGCATGTTCTTTGCATGTTCTCCCTGTGCTTGCTGGTTCCCTCCCACAGTCCAAAGACATGTACGTTAGGTTAATTGGTGTTCGCAAATTAACCATAGTGTGTGAGTGCTCACTGATAGATTGGCACCCTGTCCAGGGTGTACCCCGCCTTGTGCCCGAAGCCTCCTTTGATAGACTCCGGGCCCCCCGCGACCCTGAATACCGAATTAGTTGGTATAGACAATGAGTGAGTGAGTGTAATACAGCCAATACTAATGCTTTTGAAGTAATACACGGTATTATTGGTCTAGAGTAACAGTACAGGGACACAAATGATTCATACTCATACTTCATAATCTGATAACTTATTAAAGAATAGATTTTTATTCAGTTAATTCTTAATAATATTTTGTTATTTGGCTATATCCCTAGTACATTGAAAGAGGTGCAGCCTGTTAAAAGAACAATATAAGAAATTATGGGGAAAACTATGGTAACAGATGTAAGCAGAGAACTTTCAAGAATCTGAGAGGGCAACAGTATAATTGAAATTTTCCCCTTCTTTCAATGTTATAATTTATATCGTGTCATGAATTCGAATAGAAATGCACGGAAACAGAAAGAATTAAGAATTTACACTGGACTACAGAATTATCATGATTATTTTTTTTTTATGTTTCAATCGGCCATTGTGTGAAGCTTTGTGGTCATGTCCACTTCTTTGCCATGTGTGCTGCCAGCCTTAATTGGACATGCAGTTATTTTAGTCTCCTCACATTCGTGTTATACCAATCACATTATTCCTTTCAGAATGCAGACCTTCGAGAGGCTTTAGATAGACTTAACAGGCTCAATATTTCAGAGCATTTTAACCAGATGATAATTCACGTTTGTGCAATGGCAATAATCTAACTTTCCAGCTGTCTTCAAAATGGAAATTCACTGCTGCCATGTTAAGAATGGGTGCTTTGGAACCAATTATAATAAAATAGAATCTTATTTAAGGATTAGGGAGCAGAGGGGAGAAAATAATTTAAGAGACTTAAATAATTTACAGTAATTGTACTTTGCTTAGTAACATGTGTGCCTATTAGTGTATTTAAAACTGTATCTAGCTAAAGACAGAACAAATACTGGGAACAAATGCATGCCTCCATAACACATTTCTTAAAGCCCAGCTCAGTGTTACAGATTCTTGATTGGGTGCCATGAACAAATTAGTTGATGTTACCTCTCATATCATCAAGTTGATCCATAATGGCTTTCGAGGGTTGTATTCTAGTGATATCACTGAGCAGTCAAATGCCCGTGGACAGCTTAAATCGCTGCTATCTTGTGAGGTAATATGATGGATGCCGCACATGACTCACAGCATAGAGTAGACTTCATGTTGAATGATCATTGCTTGGACACAGCATTGATTTAGTAAGTCCTTCTCCATTAGATGATGATGAACAATTCTGCTCTATTTTATATCTAAAAGTGACATCTACAGTTGGCTGCAGTCGCTCGATAGTTCGGGACTGGAATTTCCTACAAGTCTACCTGAGCCTCCAATAACTAACTGGACTCCATATTACCATTATTTAACATCAACTGTTATACCTAACACACAGTATGAATGCAGATCAATTCCTGCTTTCTGTTTCACCCAAATGAGGATGGGTTCTCTGTTGAGTCTGGTTCCTCACACGGTTTCTTCCTATTGCCATCTCAGGGAGTTTTTGCTTGCCTCTGTCGCCCACGGCTTGCTCATCAGGGACCATTTTTGATTCATACACATTCACATTTCATATAAACGTCCATAGTTTCTTTGGTTGTGTAAAGCTGCATATACTGTAGCCGGTTATTTATTTCACTGAGCTCTTTACATCCATCCATTATCTATATTGCGCATCCTGTGTAGTGTCACAAGGGAAGCCTGGAAGCCTATCTCAGTGAACTAAGGGCACAAGGCAGGATACAAACACCCAATCGTGCAGGTGATTTAAAAATGCCAGTCTGTCTACATCACATGTCTTTGGACTGCGGGAGGAAGTAGGAAGGAGGAGTACCAGGAGGAAACCCTCTAAGCACGGGAAGAACATGCCCATTTTATGCATGGAGGCTGGAGATGAGATTTAAACCCCCAATCTACAGTAGATTGTGCAAGGCAGGGTGCTAAACTTTTAAGTCATGATGCTGCCTACAATAGACCTACAGTATTTTACCAATTATCTACACAATGTCCATTCCATATTTATGTAGATTAAGCATTTTTCATACTAAATATTAATCTGGATGCAGGAGCAAAATGTCATCCACCGAACACGCAGACTATTAATTTGTGTTTTATGTAATGCACATTTTTTTTTTAGCTTTTTTTGTTTTGTACTAAATTAAGTGACCTTAAGTTTCATGTTTTGTAATTTTTCTACCCCACAGATTAGGTGGTCGACCACCATGTGAAAGGGAGGTACTAGAGTGTAAACTACTTTATGTGCCACCCATGCGTTGTAATACTGTACATTAGTCCTCAATCAATATCCTCTTACAGATTCACAGTCCTTTCACAGGCAAATTGACATCCTCTCTTAAAGGAGCCTCAATGCTTACAAACCAGCATCTCACACTTCTGAGAACACTCCGCTTGTATACTGTCTTGATACGTCTAGTATATGCTGTTTAAGACTTGGAACTGCCCATCAGTAAAAAAAAAAATATGTGCATAATTTGATTTATTAGCTCTTAATTTAGCTCTAACACTATCACTGTCGATATTGTGTGAGAAACCATGGTGACATAAATTGCTATACAGAGAGAAGCCTCAATCTCAAAGCCTGCATGCTCGTAACTAGCAATTCTACCATAGATTTTGTTTAAATCAAAAATTCAGTTTTTGTAACACAAACAGACAATACCGTCAGGATAACGTCAGCATGATGCATTGGGCTGCACTTTCAAGATATCAACTTATACTGCTGTCCTGCGGGTTAGTTTATCACAATCATTCTGAATAAAACAGTTGTATTAAGCAAAGATATAAGGTGCGCTGTCAGAATCAAGCACATCATCACCTGACCGTCTCCAAGTTTGTCATATTATGCATAAAGGCACATTGTGTCTGCTTTCTCACATAACATCCGACACATTCATACATTGTGGTTGCCTTTGCTTCTATTTAAATGCATGTGCTATTTCAATTCCTTTTTAAAGGTCACCTTCTATGAGAACGAATTATCTCCACAATGCAATGTCTTTTTAGTCAACGACGTGTAGTGAATGAGATAACAGTTTGATTCAGTGAATCACCAGCTGTTTTTCTGCTTAGTTCAAGGAATTGCTTTTGGATAACCAAGCAGAGTTTATTTACTGGGTTTTTCTGACATACAGTGGTTCGCTATATATACTGTATATCCCCCCCCCCCCCCCCCCTTTTCATATATTGTGTATATATGAAGGCTATTTTTTTTTTTTTACATTAGTCAAACCCTGCACTGCGGGTGATCACCTACTGTACTTTGCACTTTCTCAGCTCTCCAGCTTTCACACCACTGCTGCCTTCATGGTTCATTTTTAATTTAATAGTGTTCCCTGGTTACAGAGATGGAGTGATTCACAGTTCTATGCACCCAGCACAGGAACTGAACCATAAGGTTGAACATGTGTTGTATATAATTTAGAATTGATAAATTGGCAATTAAAACAGGTCAGACAATAACATGTTTGGATAAACCGATTGCACAAGGGCAACTTATGTCTGATCATGCTCTGATTAATGAGTGTCTGAAATAGTGAACCCATGTTGCAAGTTTTGTCAAAAATATTCATATGTTTTTGTTTGTTGTTTAGTTAAAGTGTACTTTTTATGGGCATGCATGTTGATACTGTGTTGTTTTAGATAATCATATCAACTGGATGTCAGAAAAAGAATGCTCCGTTATGAATTAGGAATGATGTGCATAGATAGATGTTCATCATTTATTCATTCATTCATCCTAGCTAACTGATTTATTATGATCAGGGTATTGGAATCTATCCCAGTAACACTCGGTGCAAGAAAAGAACACACAAACTCCACAAGAACCTATTATTATTATTATAATAATAATAATGACACAAATTCTGATATTGTGTTGTTTCAGATAATCATATAAACTGAATTTGCTTTTACAGATGCTCCGTTATGAATTAGGAATGATGAGCATACGTAGATGTTTATCTTTTATTCATTCATTCATCCTAGGTAACTGATTTATCATGATCAGGGTCTTATTATTATTGACTAACTGTTCATCTTATTGGAAGTATCCTGAAAACATGTTATTATATGTTAATTGTGCTATTGTGCTACCCTGTATATCCCTGCTTAATTTGTTGTTCTAATCTGCTACATAACTCCAAGCACTCTCATTTGTTCTCACTTAAACCAGCCGCCTCTTACACTGAATGTTACAGTAAACCTGCTCATGGATAAGACTTCAGTCAAAATACTTAATGTTTAAACTTCAGCTTTTTCTCAATTTAAAAGATTTATTTGAACTGCTCCCACAGCCTTAAATCCAGCGCTCTATATTGTAACTCCAGCAGCGAGCTCTAGTTTTATCTACTCTTTTTTAATGGAAAGACATGAAAATCAATTCTGACAATATTAAAGCCAGAAAGTACTGCAGTAACCAAGTTCTAGTCAATGCTCATCTAGAGAATTCTACACTGGATATTATGTTGTGATCATACCACACAGCTGTTGAATTATCACGAATCAGAAAATGTTAATAAATTTTCTTTAACATAAGCGTTGATAGTAGTTCAGGCTGTGACTAAACTGAAAGGTTTATAATTTCTTTCAGTGCATTTTTATTATATGTTATCGTTTCTATAGCAGTTTTTTAATGTAGCTTTTAACAGTAGAATGTGAAACTTGACATGTGTAACATCAGTTTATGTCATGATAGATACTCCAGTTCTTCTCTCCCTGCCAGTTCCATGATCACTTCCTGTTTAAAGATTATATAAAGGACAATCATACTGTAGTCACTTTATAAGACATTGTTTTGACTACGCTTTGGATTTTCCCCTGGCCATGATTTTTTGGCCTCTCAGATTGTGTGTAAAGTTGTATTAAAACCTCCAGCACATGGGACCTTCTGCACTTTTATACAGCATTTTGTTGATTAATTAATACATTAAATATCATCACTACTGTATAAAGCATTATGCTAAAATTTGGTTTAAGAGAAGAATTAAGTTTATGTGTAAGTAAATGTCTTTCACTCACAGTTGTATACACATTTTAAATTCTGCATATGATATTTTGCAGAGACATGTAAAAAGTTGCTTTCATGCTGGAGACTGCCCTGGTCTTAATATCAGCTCGCTGCAGTCTCCTGTGGTCATGGACTTCTTCACCAGTCACCTTGCTGCTCCACTGGTGGAGTTCGCATCATCGGCTAATCCAGCTGAGGTACAGCTGTTTTTATATATACACTTTTATATACAGTATACTCTATATACACACACACACTCTCTCACACACACGCACACGCACACACACACACACACACACACACACACACACACAGAGTCCACATGATCACCAAAATCTGGTTAAATGCTCAGCTAATATGATTTTAATGAAATCCTAACATCTATTTTCAATTTACCAAATAACCACTAAGGGAAAGGTCATGTTCTCATTTTCAATCCGTGAGAGTCTAAAGCTTTCATTTGTTTTAAAAGTTTTATCCATACTACAATGACATCTTGAGTCATGAGCCCATAAGCGAACAACTGAATGATGCAAGTCTGTTACACAAACTAAATGCGGCTTGATTGGCAGCAGTGTTGGCTAAACCATTATGGCTCTGTGTCTATTTGATTTGCTGTAGTAAAATTGATCATTTATTCATATTCATCCATTTTCAGTTGGCACTTTTCCCTCGAGAGTGCCATGGTGGATGCAGGCCCTATCCTGGGAGGACTAGGCTTTTAGTGGAAAGCCATTGTGAATTGCACACCAATGAGTCAATTGCTGATCATTTTCTATACATGTTTTAGTTTAGCAATAACAGTACCTTCTAATAGTGGCCCAGTGAGTAAGGAAATGAAATCTGATTTGGGGGCCATACAGTAAGTCTCCACATATTTTAGGCATTTTTTTCTTCAGTAACCTTGGCAGAGATTAACGTCCACCTACAATCTACAACATGTCAGCATAGGCATTAAATTGAATGCCGACATCACTTGAAGAAAGTGTATTCCCAAATGTAGTCTCCAGAACTTCTTACCAGAGCTCAATTATATTTTAATAGGATTCTTCTTCAAAAAGGATTTAGAAATTAAATTTGGCTTTAGGCTTTTGCGTGACACTACTCAAGTACCTCACAAAGCCAAAACCGTGACTGTTTTTGAAGAACAAGCACATGCTCTGCAAGGTGATTCACAGTTCCTTGTAAATTTGAAGAGCACCATATGTTCTTTTTTTTTTCATGAGTGCTGTGCTTGTGACAACAGTTCGGTCCACTGCACATTTGTGTACTTGTTAAACATCTGCACTCCAAAAGCGGCCTTTTCCAGTTCCAAACTAAATGCAAGTTTGATTAACCTACATCTAAATTTTTAAAAATCCAGTAGATTTTTTCAAAATCCATAAACATACAGTACGTTCCTGGTCCCTCAAAATTCAGCTTTATACCCTACTGAGAAAAGCTCATGTTACATTACATTACAAGATGCTCAAGTCCTGATTCACTTTTATAGGCATTTGGATGCTGATGATATGGCCCATATATATAGCGCTCCATAAGCAAAACATCCAAATATGACCCAGGGGCACCGAATTACTGCATTTACTGTACAGCCATTAATCCAGCCTTGCTTTTGTGCAAAATGGCACTGGACCTTGTGAATGCAGTGAGCGTGCCCTCACTAAATGCCAGTCAATGATGCAGAAGTAAAGAGGAACACATGAAGGGGCACTTTGACCAGATAACAGGGTTTAATTATGTGGAAACGATGGATGGAGAGTGAGATGACAGGTAGAGCCGTGCATGGTGGGCTGAAGGGGTTGGCTAGAAAGTGGGAATGATGAAGAAACACACCACTTTAACAAGGTCACACTCATTTGTTCTATACAGAAGAAGGAGAAGAGATGCTATCCACAAATCTGAGTGATACACAAAGAATAGTAATTTCATGTCCTATTCACTGAATGTCCTCTTATATCCCCAGTTAACAAAGAATGTTATCAGAACCTTCAGAACGTATTCAACTGGTTCGTCTAAGTTTGGGATTTAAAGTCCAAAAGTTATGTCAATATTGGCTTTGGAAGGGATGTGTCCTGCGTTCAGTTCTCATCCATTACAGAGTTTTTGCAGATAAAGGCAATGTTCACATCAAACCTCGGTATCTAAAAAGGCTAAAAAGGTGTAATCTCTACGACTTTGATCGCGCCTTGGATGTTGTTACGAGATAGGCTGTTTGAAGATTTAATAACTGCCAGTCTCTAGATTTTTTTATACGTAAGTTTCACAGTACTTTCATTCTATCAATGTTTTTTTTTTTTTTTTTGTGCGTGTGTGTGTGTTTTTCACAACTTACGTATAAAAAAATCTAGAGACTGGATTGAAAATATGGGAGCGCAGAAAGATTGGTTCAAGCTGCCAAGAAGTATGTAGTAACTCATGTAATCACACATTACAGCCGTGATGAGCAGAAAAGCATCTCAGCATGCAGAAAGCATTGAACCTTGCACTAGATGGGCTGCAACAGTAAAAGACCGCTTTTGGTTTCACTCCAGTCAGCCAAGAACAGGAACCTGATGCTAAAATGGGCACAGGCTCACGGAAACTAGGCAGCACCTGGTCTTTTTCCAGTTTCCAGTGTCTGTCCAGTTTTGTGCTCATGATACAGTAGCAACAGATTCTCCTTCTCGGCTGGCGGGACTTCTGCTCTTCTGGGTGATCTATCTTAAGGTTTAATGATTTTTGTGTTCTGAGTTCATTTTCTGTTGTTAACGCTAGAGACATTGAGGTTCCTTTTTCGTTCTGATGTTTAATGTAAACATTAACTAAAGCTATTGACCTGTACCAGCCTGATTTTATGCATTGGGTTGGTGGTACAGTACATGATCGTCTGATTGGAAATCTGTATAAACAAGCAGGTGTACATGTAGTGACCAGTGCGTAGAGATTGCAATATGAATAGTCCAATTCGTAATTATCTCATTAATCACTCCAAATTTAATTTAATTTGACAGTATGGCTTCCACCCTCATTAACTCATGACTGATAGCATGTGGTCTAGCACATCCTAATATACTGTGTGCAGTATAATAACTTTTGTAGAAACTGTGCTTTCTGAATCAGGGTTTTTAGTACAGTACAATCATTATACCTTCCTGGGAACACTGGGCGGGTGGTAGGATGGGACATGGATGGCACACCAGTTGATTATTGTCGCCACACATCTTTATTTACACCTAGGGCCAATTTAGGGGAGCCAATCCACTTGGGTGGGAGAAAACATGCCTGGTCATGGGGGGAAAAAAACAAATCTTTGCACAGATAAGAGCCTGCGTTTAATATTAAAGGTTGAGCTAAGCTAAATTGAACGCAAGGCATTTTGGAACTTTAAGACATGGGAGCCTACAGACTAGATTAAGTAGTAATGGTAATGAAGGTAGACATTGTGGTGGTGTTTATAACTTAAAAACATAGTGAAATGGTGCACGCTTGCTGTACTGCATTATCAACTCCCATAATTGTTCTCGCCACTGGCAAGAAAGACATATCAAGATGGGGTGCAATTTTTCAGCTTTTCAGCTCAGAAGCAAAACAGAAGTTGCCTAGGTAACAAAGAGGTGTCGCATGGCATAAGTAGCAGCTGTAGAACGGACAAACACCACCTTCGGTGAGATTTCCAGTCACATGTTCACGTTCATCGCATTTTCACACAGGTAAGTTATAATCAAAACACATTTAACTCTTATGAAGTCACTGCTATCCACGCATACTGTACATGCTTTATGGTTGCTGTTACTCAGTTGTTAAGGAGGCTGCATAGTTATACAACGAATTAAAGAAATCCTATCTAGAGTGTGGTCCTGACTGGATTTCATCATTATATTTCAGGCACACAGATGTCAAAGCAATGCACTCGGAAAGATTTAACCAGAGGACCAAGACAGCAAGCTCTCACAGGGAACAACCAACACCACACCCTATAGCCTGAAGTCAAGCTGGACCAGGGATCAGAAAGGGATGAAGCTACATCACATGCTGCACTAACAGTGTTATTCATGTTTTGTACCGTATATTACATATAATTTGAATAAATGATGGAAAACTATGGCAGTTCTGAATCTCCTTATTTGTGCACCATAATATCGATTAGTGCAGTGCTGAAGTAAATATGTGTAAAGTCTACCATACTAATGCAAGCACAAATACTGTACAATGAGTAAAAGAAGTAAGGTGGAAGGGTAATATTTTCATTGACCACTTTTTGTGTGTTTTTTTTTTCACAGATCAAGCTCATTGTTTTTTTTTTCTTTTTTCTTTCTTTCTCCTAAGCCCTTCTCCTCTGTAAGAAATGCTGCACTTGATTTCCACACGGTGCATTTTTTATCTTGATTTGTTTTTAAAGAAGTGTCTCCTAAGACATGGTCATGGCTACCCAAATCGCGATGCACCATAGCATTGTTGTTTATTATCCATAACAGTCTGCATCTTTCACCTTGGAAAGTGAATGCAGTGTACAGCACGATTTAATTACACACGTGGACAAAATTGTTGGTACCCTTCGGTTAATGAAAGAAAAACTCACAATGGTCACATAAATAACTTTAATCTGACAAAAGTAATAATTTAAAATTTTTTTATGAATGTTAACCAATGAAAGTCAGACATTGCTTTTCAACCATGGTTCAACGGAATTATTTAAAAAAATAAACTCATGGGACAGGCCTGGACAAAAATGATGGTACCCCTAGAAAATACTGAAAATAATGTGACCAAAGGGACATGTTAATTCAAGGTGTGTCCACTAATTAGCATCACAGGTGTCTACAATCTTGTAATCAGTCAGTGAGCCTATATATAGGGCTCCAGGTAGTCACTGTGTTGTTTGGTGACATGGTATGTACCACACTCAACATGGACCAGAGGAAGCGAAGGAAAGAGTTGTCTCAGGAGATTCGAAAGAAAATGATAGACAAGCATGTTAAAGGTAAAGGCTATAAGACCA
Organism: Clarias fuscus; assembly: GCA_030347435.1. Classification (NCBI taxonomy): domain Eukaryota; kingdom Metazoa; phylum Chordata; class Actinopteri; order Siluriformes; family Clariidae; genus Clarias; species Clarias fuscus. The sequence goes on from CM059219.1 coordinate 20,184,808, forward strand.
TTTCCAAGCAGCTAGAGGTTCCTGTGACTACAGTTGCACATATTATTCAGAAATTTAAGATCCATGGGACTGTAGCCAACCTCCCTGGACGTGGCCGCAGGAGGAAAATTGATGACAAATCAAAGAGACGGATAATCCGAATGGTAACAAAAGAGCCCAGAAAGACTTCTAAAGAGATCCAAGGTGAACTTCATGCTCAAGGAACATCAGTGTCAGATCGCACCATCCGTCGTTGTTTGAGCCAAAGTGGACTACATGGGAGACGACCAAGGAGGACACCAAACTACATGTTGACAAGCCGCAAAGCTTCTGGGAGAATGTCCTATGGACAGATGAGACAAAAATGTAACTTTTTGCCAAGGCACATCAGCTCTATGTTCACAGGCGGAAAAATGAAGCATATCAAGAAAAGAACACTGTCCCTACTGTGAAACATGGAGGAGGCTCTGTTATGTTCTGGGGCTGCTTTGCTGCACCTGGCACAGGGTGTCTTGAGTCTGTGCAGGGTCCAATGAAATCTCAAGACTATCAAGGGATTCTAGAGAGAAATGTGCTGGCCAGTGTCAGAAAGCTGGGTCTCAGTCGCAGGTCATGGGTCTTGCAACAGGACAATGACCCAAAACACACAGCTAAAAACACCCAAGAATGGCTAAGAGGAAAACATTGGACTATTCTAAAGTGGCCTTCTATGAGCCCTGACCTCAATCCTATTGAGCATCTTTGGAAGGAGCTGAAACATCCTGTCTGGAAAAGGCACCCTTCAAACCGGAAACACCTGGAGCAGCTTGCTCATGAGGAGTGGGCCAAAATACCTGCAGAGAGGTGCAGAAGTCTCATTGACAGTTACAGGAATCGTTTGATTGCAGTGATTGCCTCAAAAGGTTGTGCAACAAACTATTAAGTTAGGGGTACCATAATTTTTGTCCAGGCCTGTTCCATGAGTTCATTTTTTTTTTTTTATAATTCCGTTGAAGCATGGTTGAAAAAAAGCAATGTCTGACTTTCATTGGTTAACATTCATAGAATTTTTTTTTTAATTATGACTTTTGTCAGATTAAAGTTATTTATGTGACCATTGTGAGTTTTTCTTTCATTGACCGAAGGGTACTAACAATTTTGTCCATGTATGTAAATGTGCATAATTATACAGATCACAGTTGTAGTTTGAGTTTTATTTAGCTCTACATTCATGTTCAAAGGTGAAGGTAAAATGCTAGTCTCTTATATAAACAGTCATAATAATAATAAATAAGTAAAAACACCAGGTAGTTCAGTCTTATTTTAAAAGTGCTCCATTCAGTAGTTCTTTGAAATTGAGCACCTCTTTCTGTACTACACTATATTTAGCCCATTCCTCTCTAGAGTAAGAATGATTTAAATTTCGCCATGATAGATCTATGTTATGGCTCAAAAATAGAGAGCCATAAAACACTAACACAGTTAGCAATTACAGATAAAGTGAGGCTTCTAGAAATATTTCTCTGTCACTAGTGATCTTTTCCAAAGAGCACCGTTCTCATGATGCCGCTATCTTTCATCCATTTATTGTGGGGAAAAAAGGTAAGCTTTTTAGAAATGTGTGCCGCATGATCTATTTGTAGTGTTAATTTACTATTTCGAACAGGAGGAAAAATGACAAATGGGATATGGTCTGCATCATGTTTTACTTTGGAAGGAAGCTCCTTTATTCATTTAGAGATTTGGACATTGTGTAGATGAGAACGTATTTCGAGCTTTTATTCATTTGTGGGCTCGGCAAACTGTGCAAGGGAGAAGTTTCTTAGTTAATTGCTCGAGTGTGTTTAAATCTTGTTCCCTCCTGCTCTCTGTATGTTGTGGTGACATTTCCTACGCTTGGGTTTGTGCATCTGTCTCATTCAGCACACATGCATGGCTAAGCATCTGCGGTGCAATAGTGGTGTGCCTTAAACTGTGAAAGTAACCTTTTCCTGGCATTCAACCCATCAGGCTGTATTAGAGCAGAGGGTACTCACTATGTTCGGGAGCAGAACTCTCAACCTCTGTTTCACTCATCAGCATAAAACAGCTCTAGGAAGCTTTGTGTTTTAAATGAGTAGATTCAATATGACATGTTAGCTTCAAGGCCCTCAATTCTACCGATTTAATGCATTTTTATTCTATGGTGACCCGATAATGATGTGTATATTTTTACACCCCTTTAAATTGGGCAATCTTCTCAAAGGACAATACTATAGAAATGAAACTTGGATATATTTTAGAGTAGCTTGTGTAACAGTATAGATTTACTGTCCTCTGAAAATAGGCTAAAATACAGACATTTTGGAGACATATTCACTTATGATGTACTCATTTTCATTGCCAGTTATTTAGACAATAAAGTCTGCATGTTGAGTTATTATTAGAGCTTGCTACAGTATACATGCTGCCCATTGACAACGCTAAAGTATATCCAATATGTAAATATGTGAGTATGTAAAGTATATCCGGAATGTGAGTGTTAGTATCCTGCTTAGAATACATTTTAACCCCTTAGTTAAAAAAAAAAAACACAATTTTGTAGACATGGTTCATGGTTATGTTGGGTATTTACAAAAATGGTGGCTTGGTAGTGTAAATGACTGAATTAGGATAACTCTTGTTTTTACCTTATCATTGCATTAAATAACCTCAAAGTCTCTATCTTATCTTATTACACTTAATAGTGTAGTATTTATTTTTCGTGTTAAATTTCAGCTGCTGGAAGCCCAGGAACTATTTCCAAGTTCCACACTAATGCATCATGTCAGTTGAGACAGCCTACCTTGGCATGGTTTAGCATTTGCTCCCAACTCTCCCCCTCACCAGATGGCAATCCACCTTCTCAGGCAGAGAAGAACTTCACCATCTTTCTAAACATTCAGATTAAACCTGAGAAGGTGTAGGTTTGTTGGCCATGAACTAGAAGACATTCCGATTTTGAGGTCAGAGATGTTCCTTCAGTGTATGCAAATCAAATCAAATTAGCATGGTATGGCAGCTCTGTGCATTGGTAAATTGTTCCAAATTGACAGTTGAGCATGGACCATAAAAACAGCTAAATCCTGCCATCTGGCTCTCACACATCAAAGTGACCCTGTTTTGTGGCGCATTTCTGATAAGGGTGTAAAATGTACATGCTAAGGTCTAATGGGACACTGTTTCTTTCCTGACAGTTTAACAGATTCACTTGTCAAAGGTATAATTACGTCTATGACAACTGATGAGAGTATGCATTATTCTTTGCTTTGTTCTTGGTAGTGTTTATTTGTTTTGTTCTTCCTCCAATTACAGAAGAGTATTATATATATATATATATATATATATATATATATATATATATATATATATATATATATATATATATATATTATATGTTTAGCTTATTATTTTTTTATATTTTTCAAAACTTTAGCAATGTTCCCCCTGTCTTATATACAAAATGTATTTATAGTTTGCAGTAATGCTTCTCTCATCTCTCATTCTCTCCATCAATGTGAGCCTTTCAATTTCTGATAAACTTGATGTGAATGGAAATATAAAGAAAGTACCTTTAATTACTGACAGTCAAGAAAATGATTCACCTCAAAATAATACATTTCCTAGATTGTTTTAATTTTACTTACATACTTAGTAATACATAGTTTAAGTGTTAGTAGCCTTTTGGCTGCTCCTGTTAAGGAGTAGCCAAAGCAGACCATGCGATCTGCACACAACCTGGCCCAGATTTTATGCCGGATGCCCTTCCTGATGCAACCCTCCCATTTTTGGGCTTGGGACTGGCACTGCATCCAGTGGCTGGGGTTTGGTCATTGGCTGGGAGTCAAGCCCAGGATGTGAGGCAAGACATCTATTCCTGACCCACCAATGGACATGTTTTAAGTATTTGGAACAAAAGGATAAAATAAAATACATCATAATTCAATCATAATTTGGTTTCGGTTGAAACATGCTGAGGCAGTAATATAAAGGTTATGTCTATACATAAGTCAGAACCTGCTCTTTCAATGATATCTTTACATTTCATGCATTGAAGGACCCAAAACCAGTCTCTGTTTTTGTATACTGTAAATTTCTGTGTCTGTATACAATGTCTGTATGTCTGTCCAGCCAATTTTGTCACAGCATCACACAAAACTGGCTGCACAAACTTTGCCAGTACTTCAGCATTTGCCTGAAGTTACATCTATGCCATAAATTAAATGAAAATTTTTGGGACATTATGAGCAGTTTTGTTCCAGATTACATAACAGCAGCCATTAACTTTTGGGAGAAATATAGCACCTTTACCTCCTAAAGTGGGCATGGCTATATGCGAATATGCTGAACACACAGAAATGACCATAATGCCCCTACAAAGCCTCACCAAACAAACATGCTACACAGCATGGGTTACTCCAAAAAAGGATTTTTTATTTTATAATTATCATTATAAGACTTGGCTAATATCATATTAGTTTATGGTACTTAGCCAAAAACGTAAAAATTACTTTTGTGTCACGGCATGCCCGGTCACGCACACATCTCAAATAAGGTCATGAACACCTGCACACTCCGGCTCCATGTTCCATCCCACTCCTTGCTTTTCACTGCCTCATTTCAGCTCTCCCAACACACCTGTTCTAAATCATAGATCATCACAGCTCCCTATTTAACACTCCTCCAAACAACAGTTCTCTGCCAGATTATTGTGTGCTATCCATGCCCAGTATTCCAGCGTTTCATTCTGCCTTGACCTTTCGGATCTCGACCACGTTTTGTTTCCACGACCACGGCTCTGCGTCACGTTACGGATTTCCTGACCGTCCGGATTTACTGTTGCCGACATTTGGATTTGTTTTTCGACCACGAGTTTTGATTACGGACTTTCCTCGACTCACGACTACTGACCTCGGCCAGTTCTTCGTCCACGAGCTACTTCTCGCGAACTCCGCGCTTCCGCATTTCTGCCGCAGAGATCATTCAGAGAAACAGAAAGCGCTCACTCACCACTTCCGCATTCCCGCCGCGGACTTCATTCAGAGAAACAGCAAGCGCTCACTCACCACTTCCGCATTCCCGACGCGGACTTCATTCAGAGAAACGGCAAGCGCTCACTCACCACTTCCGCATTCCCGACGCGGACTTCATTCAGAGAAACAGCGAGCGCTCCTCACGGCACTTCCGCATTCACGGATCTCATTGATTAAAAGCGCTGCACTCACTCTCTACAAACGCTCGGTCTGCACTTGCATCCTCCACTGCCACGCCCCCCGTGACATTTTGTCAGTTGACCTAAAATAAAAAAAAAACTAGACAAAGAAAGAAAGGGAAAAAAGTAGATTCCATTTTTTTTTCTGTATTTTGAATTAATATAGATTTTTCTGGATTTAATTTAATATGCAATAACAGATTTAGACACTGGGAGTTTAACTCTGTTGTAATGCTCCTTAGCCTATATATTCAACTGAGTTGCCTTTTTATTCATAGAATGGGAAATGTTTTAATACTATCACAGATGAAGGCTTATTATAAGTCAATTTGGTCCTCATAAAAACATTTTCTTTTTCATTTGAAGCTTCAAAAATGTGCGAGGTTGAATACTTAAGCATGCAGTAGTTTTTTCAGTTTTTGGCTGTTTATTTTTTTTTTTCACTAAAAATTCAGTGTGAAAGAACATGAGTTTGCAATGAAAATACTGACAGAATATATGTAATCATAATTTCTTATACAGACAGGATACTTATAGAGTATAGTCGATGCAAAAAAACACAGATTGTGCCGAATAACAGGACACAGTTCTCTAAGCAATCCCATGCTACACTATTTCACGTATCCCGTTGTTTTGTTAGTGCTTGGATATCACTAAGATAGAACATTTTCTCAATCCATTGAAGCCATGATTGGACTACTTGCTTAATTTTTTAATCTCTGGCCTCCCAGGATCTCCTTTAATGGCTCAAACATGTAGAAATCACTTGATTGAGATCAGGGACTGTGGTAATAACTTTCTGCCGAGTTCCTGTAATGTGAAAGTGGTGTTTGAGTGATTTTGTGTACAGTTCCCACAGACAGATGCATCTCTCAAGGATCAGACATTCCACTTGCAGATTGTTAACGGGATTGACCTCAGTAGACTCTTGAACCACCTCGGCTTGGGTCATCATTCACTGTTGTACTGACGTCTTAAATTTTTTTTACTGTGGCTAACGTATTAATGTATTGTGCTTGAAGTCAGCAGGTGGCAAAATTTCCCCTTCAAATACAGTAGTACACTTGAAATTGAAGTGAAGTAGAAGTACAAGTATTTCTACAGTAGTATTACAGTAGTATTACAGTAGTATTAAAAGTAAAAAGTATATTCTAAGTAAATACTCAAGTAAAGAACAGATATGTGAAACATGTCCATAAGTATTGTAACAAAGTAAATTTTTACCTTAAAAAACCTTAAAAACCTTAACCTTAAAAAAGTTACCTTCCACCTCTGATCCCATCTCTCTTACCTTGACTACTGTATATTTCCATAGCCCAGTTTATAGGGAAATATATGTAGCACACAAATCTAACATAATTTCCTCTCCAGTTCATGTGGACTCTATGGATATAGTTTGTGACATTAATAAAAGATAAATAAAGATCAGTTGTGTTGTTGAGAACCAGTTAATAAGCTGGTCCAAGACTGTCTTCTCTGTTGTGGAATAGCAAATCCTATAAAGAATCCAATGATAAACTGTAATGGACTTGCTTTACATGTTTTGTTTTTTGTTTTTTTTTGTCCTTTACATTATTTATTGACTCACTTTTCTTTCATTTGAATACAACCACTTGGTTAGAGGAAAAAATGATTTCAGTAAAAAAAATTCTTCTGGTATAAATTGAAACAGTGATGCAACTGAAATACAGTATGAATGCCACCAGGCCTGTGAGGAAGATCATTTTAAAACTTGTTAGGAGAATGAGCACAAAAATCAAATGCAAATAATGTCTTGTTTTTAATATTACCATTTGTTTATTTAACTGTCACTACCAAATGACATTATCAGTATGAACTGTGAACAGTCTTTACACTGCCTAATCCAAAACGCATCTTCATTTAGTTGCTTTTTTACTTTCTTTGTTAATTTGTAGTTTTTATTAGTATATATGTTGCAATAGTCAGTATTCTTCCATAATATTGTAATCTTGGACATTTAAAATGCAAGTTGCACCCCACCACCCCCCCTCCGCTGTAAACCTGAAATCAGAATTTTTTGGGGGGGGGGAGTGTGGGGCAATGGGATCATATAGAGACTTTTTGGGCTGGGGAAAAAAAAGATCTGTCTGGCCAAAGATCTGTCATAAACCAATAACCTAGTTTGGGCAGAGGTAATATCTGCTCAGTATAAGCCTGGAACTCAGCCTGCCCTCAACATCTGCTCAGCGGAAGAGCTACAGGCTAGATGCTAATTATTTTGGCATGTTTGTCTTTAAAAGTTATGGGCTTCAGAAGAACTGAGGGATCACTGCAGCAAGTAACACTTCCTTTTTTAGTTTTATACTCTTTGCCTTTTATTCTTGTTCTATCATGCACTTTTTAGTTCAGTGATCCCATACAAATCTTAGGGCTTCTAGAAACAACAGCTGTGCTTTCAGTAATGGAATGGCTTGTCCAGTCATCCAACCTTAACCTTAAACTTGAACTTAACTTGCATGCATCATAATTTTCTTCAACTAAACAAAGACATGATCATATATAAATCATATATCAAGACATATACAATATATAGTACCAGTCAAAAGTTTGGACACAAGTTTGGATTTATTTTCCAAGCAGATACTATATACACATACACACCCTCATCTCATATGTCCATAGCCTTGTTCTTGTTCAAATGCAGTTTTTCAAACCTCATTCATTTTTCCATGTTCTTTTTAGACAGAAGAGGCTTTCCTCTGGCAGTTCTTCCAAGCAAACCATACTTGTTCAGTCTTCGTCTAATTGTGCTTTCATGGACTTTAACACTTAATAGGCTCAATAAGGCTTTTTTTTTTATTTCTCTGAGAATTGAACAGTCTGACATTGGGGTGAATGTAATGGGACGTGCCGTCCTGTGAATATTGGCAACTGTCTTGAATGCTTTGCACTTGTGAAAAATCTCTCTCGCTGCAGAATGATTTCCAGACTGATGTGCAGTAACAGTTGCTTCTCTAAGACCATTGTTTATGTCTTTCCTTCCAGAATGCTTCCCCAGCAAACTGCTCATACCTTTTCCTGCAGTGTTTTCGTTTCTTTATTTTGATTATTTCCAACATACTTCCAACTTTAATACTGAAGACCTCCAAACTATGATAGAATACAGAGAAATAGAATACAAGAATTCTGAAAGAATACAAAATTCCTGTATGTAGTAAACAAAGTGTTCAATTGCCCAGAATATGTTTTATTCAAATTCATCAGATTCATGTGGTTGTGATCTGCAATTCACAGATGTGCTTTGTCAAAAGACAAAAAAGACAACTTGCCTTCTTAATGTGCTTTAGAACATCAGTTTCCTTGTGCAGAGTAACGGTGGGATCAGAGTCAATAGCCCTATTAATAATAAATAGCCCTACTATACAACTACATATTGTATATATTATGGCAAGAAACACTCAGTTAAATGAAGAAAAAATCATTTTTCCTTACTTTAAGAAAAAAATGTCAGTCAGTCGTAAAATCCCCAAAACTTTGAATGTATCCCCAAGTAAGGCTAACCTCGTGACATATCTCATAAGGCTGACTGAGAGAATGCAAAAAAGTGTGAAAAGCTGTCATCAAAGTGGCTACTTTGTAGAATCAAAAATATAGAACATATTCTGGTTTATTTAACACATTTTGGTTACAACTGCACAATTCCATATTCGTCCGGTCATGATTTCAACATCTTCATTATTAATATGCAATATTGAAAACAATTAAAATAAAGAAAAAAACATTGAACAATAAGGTGTGTCACAATTATAAAGGGTGGTAATTTGAAGTATTGTAGATTTCCTGTCAGCTCAAACCAGTCTGCAAATTATACTCTGACCTCTCATGACCTTAAGGCATTTCCATCCAAATAAATGCCACTCACTTGATGTTTGTTTGTTTTGCGTGACATTTTGTGTAAACTTTGTAAATCCCAGAAGAACAACAGTTTGTGAAAAACTTGGACTGGCCCATTTGTCAAAGTCACTGAGATCAAATTATTTCCTCATTCTGAAGGCTGAGACAAACAACTGAAATTCTTTACTCGTATTGACATGATGTTAGGCATTGGACTGATGCCACACAAGTCATAGTAGAGGATCACCTGAAAAAAAAAAAAGATAAACCCTTAATCAAATCTATCTTGCCAGAACTAAAAAAAAAAAAACAGACCATGTAATTTTAATGTAGTGTGAAGAATGATTTTTTTTTTTTCTTAAGAAATTGAGTTTTACACTCTCACAGCAAGTTGCAGTGTATGAAGGAAATAACAGCATTGGTCAAAGTATTTGCTGACAGATTTCTTCATATATTGGTACCCTGTTGCGTCTTGATCCAGTAGGGTTCAGACAGATTCAACAAAGCTGCTCTGAAGTCTACTTCAGCAAAGAAACCCTGAGGCAATGCATTAGTCACACAAATCTCCCAGTCTAAATGATCACAATCTCCCATGCCGGGGTCTAAAATAGCAAGAAGAATGGCTACCCACCTGAGCCCATCTGTGGCTGCCTCTGGACTGTTTAGATAGAGGTTGCTGAGGTCAGCTTGAAGGGAAACACACAGCAAGCAAACTCCTCGTCTATGTTCAACTAACTGTCTTAAGTTGACCAGGCTTGTTTGGATCATGCATATATGATTGTGGTTAAATCTGAAGTGCAGTCCTAATAAAGCTGACTGAAATGATCAAAAGTTTCCTGAAACATCTGAATGTTGAAAATCAAGTGTGTCATGTTAGACTTTTAAAAATTTCTTAGAAATGCAATCCATCCACTAACTTCAATTTTCACATGGAATAACAACTACTGTCTGGTTTTGACACCAATAGTAACCCTTTCATTTAAAATATATGAGGGGTGTTCAAGTCAAACCAGGACCTGTCATGAAATAACTTGTGAATGAATGCTTGAAATCGATTGAAATTTACAGAAGCACAGCATGGTAATGAGACACCACAGTAAAACATCTGAATGGTGCAAATGTGTTAAAGAAGGATATACATCCAGCTGAGATGGCTTTGGGCCCAATGCAGTCAGACCAGTGAACATTTCAAAACAAACTGTACATACAATCATTCACAAACACCTCTTGCACTTTACAGGAACAGGGGTTATATAGAAAAAGAAAGGCTTTTTTATCTTCTTGTGAACTGTGTTCTTTATTCTGCACAATAAAAAGTCCCCCTTTGACTTGAACACCCTCATACCGTATATACATTAAGTAAGAAAGGATCTTTCTCATTCTTTCAAACTTCAAACCACCCTAATTTTATATTCCATATTATTCTTATGTTATTTTTATGTCATATAGCTTCACTATTTTTAATTTGCATGCAATTATTGAATAATTAAACCTCCTTTAAATCTGATCATTATATAAATATGATCATTTTTGCTGAAAGGTTTATTAAAAAAAAAATCATGATCTGCTAGGTCTCCCAGGCCGTAATCGTTTTTGTTAAATGTTGTCAATAACAATTTATCAGGGAGATTAGAGAATATTGATTAATAATGAATGATTTCGATGTTTGCTTTAGTTTAAAATTTGCAAGTATTTAAACCCCTATCCAGTAATGAGGGCCTTTATTGGCCTTGTGAATTACATGAAGAAAAGATTTATGATGCCAACCATATAATTTATTTCTCAGAGCATATTATCCATTTATGCTTTCCCAGTCTGAAAGTGTGTTCTATCACATACTGTACTGTATCTAACACAGTACATCCTGTGTAACATTTCTCTCTTTCTCTCACTCTCTCTCACACACACACTTGATAGTGATTTGACTGATAGTCCAAATAACTATCACTTCACTTTCACCAGTTCAAAAAGACAAGCAGGCCTTTTTTCTACATTTAGTTTTGTTTGAATCCTTATTATGCCATGTTCCTACACTTAATAAATGTTGGTTACAATATAGGTATAAGGAATGCTAAAATAACCCTCAGCATTTTTCCCTTTACTTTTAGACACCATTCAAAGAATATTTTTAAGGACGATTATTTTACTGGATTATTTACGCGTTAACACTTCCTTTGAGGTGTAGGGCTGATGAAATTAGTAATCTCTACAAGATATGACAGATGATTCCCCTCCACCTATTGCCATCTCATTGTGGATGAATATTGATGTACCTTGATCCCAACAATAGAGTATTACTTGGTTGCTGGGACTGGAAATTGAGCTTCAGACACACAGTCCCATGCTTCAAAGCTAGACATTTTAAAGCAGCCTGATATATAGCCTCACAATGATTACTCCATTTAAAGCCTCATTTTGCAGCTTGCATAAACAGTGTGTGTCCCACTCGGCACAATGGTGAGACTGTGATTATTCCTGCATGCTACCGCCATCCGCCAGCAGCACCAACTGGCTTCTTGGCCCTCTGGTGAGCTCTGGCATGTGACTGACTGCACAGGCTTTGTAGCACTAATGTATTTTAGTTGTGTGATAAACACAGAAATGTTTTTAGAAAACACTGGTCGATCTTGTCTATTGCTGTGGAAATCATTACATTTTCATGGGATCAGGAAAGAAGTGTGATTACATTCTGTAACTATCTGTAATATTTGCTTGTATAGTTTAATGTAGTTTAGAGTACAGGGTGGGCCATTTATATGGATACACCTTAATAAAATGGGAATGGTTGGTGATATTAACGTCCTGTTTGTGGCACATTAGTATATGTGAGGGGGCAAACTTTTCAAGATGGGTGGTGACCATGGTGGCCATTTTGAAGTCGGATATCTTGGATTGTGCCCCCTCACATATACTAATGTGCCACAAACAGGACGTTAATATCACCAACCATTCCCATTTTATTAAGGTGTATCCATATTAATGGCCCACCCTGTAGAACCATAAAAAAGTTGCTGAGACATTCGAATAACCCATTCCATACAAAATCCTAGCGACACTATCACTGCATATGAATTCAAAGTTTGAATTTAATGACACCATATTTAAAAGTTTGGAAGATTTCCCTAGAATCATTCAGTTAGAGTGTATAATAACGGCAAAGCTATTTCATAATGAATTACATGCTACAAAATTAGCACCAAATGTATGTAAGCTACAAGCCTGAAAATTCTAATTACCATAAACTGTAGATTTTCTAGCCTCTCATGTGTTTCTGATGGACTGGAGCCAAATCAATTGAAAATGTAACTGAGCCAAAATGCAATGTTTATTAAAATGGCTTCTGAGGAGGCTGTCAATCATTTTATTACTGTAGGTCAATTTTCACCAATATTCTATCAGCACAACTGTTTTTTTTAATAATTTTTTTTTTTTATAAAACTGATACCAAAATCACCATTGGTTTTCTTGTGAAATTCCCAATAAGTCACATGACCCTCTTCCTATTGAAAAAAACAAAAGTTGGATCCAAGATGGCCGACTTCCAAATGGCCACCATGGTCACCACCCATCTTGAAAAGTTTGCCCCCTCACATATACTAATGTGCCACAAACAGGACGTTAATATCACCAACCATTCCCATTTTATTAAGGTGTATCCATATAAATGGCCCACCCTGTAGTTTAGGTAATAAACTTAATGTCACATGAGCAACTCTTTTACTATACATAAGCTACACACTAATGGTACTGTAGGAAAGAACCACAGGGCTAGCACCAGAATAAAAACCAAATTAACAGTTTATTTTCTGAAATATTTGGTTTTATTGTTGTTATTTATGTATTGTTTTAGTATATTCATTGCTACCATTTAATTTCATTTACAGTGTCTATTACAAAACATATTTTTCAGTATGACTGTGTCTAAATGACCATTTTCAGCTGTTGGCTTGTAATTGCTTGTTTACAGTATGAATTTGACCATACAGCAGTTATTCCACCACATCATTTGTTTGCCTAGAAAATAAACTGAAGTAGTTTTCCCTGTAATGGTGCACCTGCACCTGAAAGGCTAGAAAAAGAAAGTAATTTTTTATTAACACATCGTACATCAACAATTTAATTATTATCATGTAATTCTTTGAAAGGTTTTTTTGGAGCCCCCAGGAGAGATATGCCACCTTGTGCAGAGCACATGGTCTACAGTACATCACCTGTAGAGTACGTATATATGCTACTGTAGGAAGTGGCATCGCAGGTGATCCGTGCAGGAGAGGCACTGTATGGATCATCCGCAATGCTATGAAATACAGTAGCATCCTTTTTAAACATGGCAATCATTATTCTAGGCTAGTTACAATGAAAACCTGCTTTACAACAATTCAAACCCCTAATGTATTGGTCGAAAAACTAAAAGTTCATATGGCCAAGGACACAGCCCTGATGAACCTCAGCACGTTCCCAGGCTTCATTCAACTAGCTGAGGAGATTACACCATTTTCTCACAAGCCATCGTGGCAGCTTTAGTATGCTCTCCAATCTCGGAAAAGTAATGGGGATTTATTTAAATTGCTCAGCGAAGAGCACAGCTTTGGCACTCTCGTAACCGAACTCCGTGAAAGAGATGCACTTTGTTCAAAATAACCTTTTATGAACCATCAGACCACCAGAAGAGTATTATTATGTGAAAGAGGTTATTACAGAAAATGTTCTGCACTGCCTTTTGTTTGTCTGAGGTCGTGTAGTATCAACTGATACAAGATGGCTCCTTACAAATGCTTGAGTAATAGACTCTCCCAAGCCATTGTGCTTCAAAACATCAAGGTCAGGTCTTCAGGGAGAGGAAGAGTGGAGTGGGCAATGTGGTGCTGCATCTGATGCCTCTAATCTTCTATGTGGATCTGTCTTTGTTGTGCTATTCTGCATGCCTTGTACAAAGAATATAAAGAGACAGATGGAGTGGAAAAAGGAGCTGTCATTTTGTGGGCTTTTTAAGGCACACTCAGCTTTCAACAAAAGCCTTGGATATTTTTTGACATTTTTGTTTTGATTTTTTGTTTTTTCTTAGGCTCTTGGTTTGACACTGTCTGATATTTTGCCACTCTACAGCAATCAGAACAATCTATTTACACCCCAACAGTGCATGTATATAGTATACTGTAGTTTGCAACGTACTGTACTAATGACATCAATTGTTTCTTGTATTAGGGCATGCATCTTCGTGGAAATCTTTAACGTAAATAAATAGATAAATAAATACACAGTGGTTTAAATTTCAAATGATGTACATTTATTTATTTTTTCACTTATTGAAAATACCATGATTCTTCAAAGGCCAGACCACTGTTATGTACGGGATGGTACTGTCCTGATTGAAGTACAGTCTGCTGTGCTGCCCTGACCCTTGAAATGGAAACGATATTCCATGATGAGTACTCTTTTGCCTGTAGAAGCTATTGAAGTGTAATTGAACAAGAAAAGGGTGTATGCTATTGAATAGTGTGGCCTAATGTGTTACTGCTATGAGAAACATGTTTAAACTACCCCTTTGGAATCCATTATCAATGAAGTAGCATAGTCTAAAAGGTCCTCAGTCATATTCGAAATGGTTCATGTCTTTTTTTCCCTCTTTCTCTCTCTCTCTCTCTTTCTCTCTCTCTCTCTCTGCATACATTTTAAATCTAGAGTGCTCATTTCCTCTCCGAGGCCTTTTTCCCCTTCGAGTCCTTGTTAGCAGAGACCTTGGACCCCAACTTCAGGCTTCACGAGACAGTTGCAAAGGTATGTTTATCCACTGAATTCAATGTTAAGTGCTTCTTCAACTATTCATCTGTGGTGTGAGTATTAAGAATTGTGTGCATAGTTGGAAAACGTACTGTAGTTTTGAGTAAAGATCATAACCTTAATGTGACACGAGGACAGGTGTTGTGTGTTTGTGGGGGTGTGTGATGTAAGACTTTTGCTTACTGGCAAGTCCTTTGCCTTACTGTTACTTAAACCTTTCACATTTCTCCTGTTTATGAGTCTTTAGAGTGTGCCCCATGCATTTCTGTGACAGTTTGCTTCCATGCAAAGTAATTATTTGATTACACTGTTCCCCACTCAACTCAATGATTGTCTCATATTTTTGGATCAAATGTGTTAAATGACTATGCATTTGGTTAAATATACTGTATGGAAGGATTTCTGTTCACCTTTTACATATTTTTCCTTTTTTATTCTTGTACTTTAGAGAAGATTTAAAGTGCTTACAGACAGTGCACTGTGTTTTTCTCCATGCTGACATACCCTGCAAACAACAAAAACGGTGATCATGATGGATGAGCAAAATTAATTTCTTTACATAAATGCACATAATAGGAGGGGCATTCAAGTCAAACCAGGACTTTTGAGTTTAGCAGACTAACAGAGCACATTATGAAAGTAAAAACTACATTTATTTCACTGCTGCGCTAATTTCACTAATGCTTGGACACTATCAAGGCGTTCTCGGTACACCAGAGCCATGATCGGACAGGCTACCCAAATGTGTGGAAGTTGCTTGCAGCAAGGTCAGGACTGTACTGTACTTGACTCTCAGTCAAGTGAGTGCTGTTTATGAATGGCTATGTGAGTTCCCAAAGACAGATGCGTCTCTTCTGTGTCGAATATCAAGAGTAAGGTTATTTATTAAATATCAAGAGTAAGGTCACTTATTGAATGTTGGCACCTTGGTTCTGATTGTCGCTCACTAGCGTAGAGCCCTTTGCACCATTCAAATGGTCAGCTAAAAGGTCTTCAATTGTTTTTCCGCCATTCCCGGTTTGACTTGCAATGTGCGTTTGTTTATTACACAATTATGCATTAGTTTCTGTTTTAGTCCTGTCTCGGCTCCTGACCTGTCACTGCTCTCTTACCTGACTGCGTTTGGTTCTTTATTAGTTTTCCATATCATATGTGCTTGGTGTCTGTGTGTTCATTGTGAAGTGTTGGCAATAGTCTCTTTTGTTACAGGACCAAGCCATAACACTCTAGTTCTAGTTCTCTTTGGCTTTGACCTGTGGTGCCGTTGTTTGCATATGAATATTGCATTTTGTTGGTGTGGTGAGAGCATAAAGATCAGCAGGTGGCTTCAGGCTGCAGCATTACTTTATTACAGACCATTGCTCACCCTTCTTGTCTGCAAAGACAGTGATTGCTAAGATAAAGGATGGTCCTTGACAGCCCATTTTTCATACTAAGAATAACAAAATGTTTATTTTTTGCATTTTTAGACTGAATAACATTCCCTGTAAAGTTGTCAGAATAAAAATTTAAATAAATAAAATGCCTGTGTAGCTCTCATATTCACTACATAAAATCCCTTTCTTATGAAGATTTTGAAAAGAATCTAACTTGCCTGAAAGCCAGCAGTTATCTTTTAATGCTTAAATATTAATGGTTAGTTCATCATTTAAATGGTTTTAGTTTATGGGGTTATGTTTTGTTGATTGAAAGTGCCATTTCCCGTTAACACTTTGGATTACTGCCATAGGTCTACTCAGTGAAATGCAAACCTTTTTATTATTCTGTATAACTCACTCACTCACTCATCGTGTATACCGCATTATCCTGTACTCAGAATCACGGGGGCATGTAGCCTATCCCAGGAGACTTATTGTAGGACACAAGGTGACTGTGGGAGGAAACCCACCTAGCACGGGGAGAACATGCAAACGCCATGCACACAGAGACGGGAATCGAGCCTTGCCGGGAATCGAACCCGGACCTTGGACGTGCAAGGCGACAGCGCTAACCACTACACCACTATGCCGCCTATTTTGTATAACATTTTGTATAACAACAGTCCAGAGTGCTTTTCGCCTTTTTGAGCTTTAGCAATATACAGTAGTTAGTCTCAGATCTGATGAGTTGCCTTCAGCACATATATAAATGCAAGTGATTGTCCACAACAGAGGATCTTTCATGTTTAGGAAACCTGAGTTGCTGAACTCCAGCAGTTTTATACATCAGCTTTTCTATACACTTAGTCTGGACCTTTTCAATATTTCACTTGGTGCATCCGGACAGCGGTACACCGGTTGATGGCTTGAACTATTTTGGTTGTATTGTTCACGAAAATGTAAAAAAGTATTGGTATGCCAATGAATAGAAGTAGGATTCGTTTTGATTGGGAATGCAAGGAGTAAAACAGGAAGTGTCAAAATATCAGCACAGAAGGACTGAAAACTTTCCTGAATACAAACAGGGAGAGAGTAGGGCAAGTTTCCAGAACTGCACACACACACACACACACACACAAAGGCTGGGTTGTATTTCTGAGCTGGGTCTAAAGGTCTTGTGGGACTACACCAAATGGGACACTCTGAGACAGAACAAGGAAAGAAAAAGTTCATGAAACATTCAAAGAATCAAGAGTGAATTTACAGTGCACATCTGTATAAAAGGTGTCTTGGATCTATAATACTATTTTGTTCAAGAACATTTGGCTTTCATTGGAATATATTTACATTTCCATGAATATGTTCACAGTATGATTCAGGACATGTGTGTTATGTACAGTGCAGTGTGTGTGTGTGTGTGTGTGTGTGTGTGTGTGTGTGTGTGTGTGTGTGTGTGTGTGTGTGTGTGTGTGTGTGTGTGTGTGTGTGTGTGTGTGTGTGTGTGTGTGTGTGTGTGAGTGGGACGGGGGTGGTGGTGGTATGTCTCTGGTGAATTAGATGATAGGGTTTGTTTATGCTTGCAGACTTTTTTATTATTATTTATTTTTAAATGATGCCTGCAGTCTCATGGATCCTGTAAGCACAGGGGGCAAGATGTTAACAGTAACACATGCACATGCACATGATTCATAGCTCCAACATGGATGTTGCACACCATAAGCATAAGCAGATTTCCCATGTGCTTAGAACAGATTTTAGTGCTCATGCCTACCTTATTCTCATATGTGCCTTGTGCAAATTTGTACATTTACACCAACATATGGGAGTATTCTTTACCCAACCATTTTAAAGAAAATATGAATATAGAAACCTTATAATAAAAAATGTCAGCATGTCTATAACATTATGAAATAGGTCAAAAACAAGAATTGATCTACCCTTTTACCTTTCTGTACCCATTTATTTTATTTTTCTCAATGTTGGGGTTTGACTGAAGGAACATACAGTAATAAGCAGCCAGTTTTTTTCTAATTTTTTAATCGTTAAATCCGCTTATAATAATAACTACTTGTCTTTAAGTTGTAGCCAAATTGATTAATACATTCTAGAATTTTTTTAAAACTGGATTATGGGTAAGGGAATGAAAATCAGTCGAGTCAAATGAAGGTTTTATCCATTTTGGCATGAAAACAGTGTGACAACTACTAGCTTGAGATAAGTGCGGAATAATACAGAAGCCCTGAAACACAAGGTATGATCTTTTGTAAATTACTAAGTAGTTGCTGTACCCTGTTATTTTGATGATGTTTCTCCTTCCGGCTGCTACCGTTAGGAGTCACCTCGGCGGACCATTTGTCTCCATCTAACTCCGTCTTCCGCATCTTCCCTTACCTGTCTTCTACACGCCAACCTCTTGTATGTCCTCCCTCACCACATCCATAAACCTCCTCTTGGGCCTTCCTCTTTTCCTCATGCCTGGCAGATCCATGTCTATCATTCTCCTCCCGATATACTCCTCCCTCCTCTGCACATCAAGCATCTTAATCTATCCTCTCTAACTTTCTAACTATTACCTTGTTATTTTGCTTAAATCTGTTATTTCATTTATCCACTCTTTATATGGATTGTCCTGTGAAAGAGGATACCCCAGGGAACTCAGGGACTATAAATGATCTGGAAGTGAAAAACATTTCTTTCGATTGTGGAATTAGCACCAAAAACCAAATTCATTGTAGTACAATAACATGCAAATGCCCGCGTTTACTATCAATGCAAATTTAAATGGTACTATAAAACAAATATCTTTAGTTATACTACTATAATTAGGGGTAATGTTTATACAGTGTTTTACATGACGCCTGTAAAACCTCTTAAACTAGCTTAATCCTCCATTAATACACTCATGTTCAAAAGTTAGTACCCCCCTTTTTAATTCTAGGTGTTTTTGTGTAAGAACCTAATAAAAATTATCTGATCATAGCAGATCTTAGATAAGCAAATGCAAAATATATAACTTTTTCGCATTGTGCCATTATTTATTAAACAAAAATTAAATGAACAAGATAAACCATGCAAACATTACTAAGTACTGCTTCCACAAGATTTAAGATGATTTAAGTTGCTGCCAGGTGCTGTTAATCATCAGTCCTTGATTACATCATCAGCAGGAGTAAACACCTCTATAAAAGCTAAAGTTTTGCCAGTTTGCTTGTCTGTGTATGTGTTAACAAAATAGCAAACTGCAAGAGAGTAAGCCATGGTTTTAGAGTAGCAATTGCGGCCCACATCAATCTGGGTTATAAAACCAATTTCCAAGCATTTTAGACGTCAACATTCTACAGTGATAAAGATTATTTATGGAAAGCATTCAAGACAATTGCCAATATTCAAATAAGTAGACGTCTCAGGATGGTGACAGATCCTACAGTGCAATGTCAGAGAGAAAAAAAAGGCAAGAATTACATCTCAGCCTCTGATGAGCATGTTAAATGTTAAAGTCCATGACTGCACAATTAGAAGAAGACTGAACAAATGTGTTTTTTGTTTATGAGGGTTGCTAGGAGAACGCCTCTTTTGTCTAAAAAGATCACGAAAGCACGACTGAATTTGAACAAGCACAAGGCTTCTGGATCAAGGTTCCAATTCCCCAAATTCTCAGTGAACAGAAGCAATGTCGTGAAGAAGAATGGGCCAAAATTTCAGGAAACGATTACATCAACTTATTGCTGCTAAAGATGGAGTAAGCTACTGAATCATGGGGTATTATTGATAATTAATTATTAATTCATTTTATTTTTAGGTTTGGCTTTATTTTTGGTAAATAAATAATGGCACAGTGAAAACTAGTGATGTGATGATGTTGATATTTGCCTAATACTATGATCAGATGATCTTATTATGATTTCACACAAAAAAACATAGACTTAAAAAAGGGGGTACTTTTGAACATGGGGAACTTTTGAACATGACTGTATTTATAAAACCTTATTTCAGTAGGGAAAATAGAAGCTGCTTTCATCCATTCATCAGTGTCCAGTGGATGTAATACACAAATCAGTTGACCTACATCTTTGTAGTTGTTAAAGGTGCAAAATGTTAGATTTGTACAGTAGGTGTTTGTCAGCAATTATGTCCTTTATTGTAATCTTGTGTTGCTGTGTTTGTACCTTATTGCACACACTTCAGTCTTTAAGCAGAACACAGCATGAAGCCATTACTGGAGCGATAGCTGCAAATCTGATCTTTGGCTGGATTTATTTCTGGGTCAATGACGTATGAGCTGGTTTTGGTAACTTGGCATATGACGTGTGTCAATTTGTGCCTGTAGAGTAACGGTAATTACTGCAGATTTCTTTAACCGGGTTGTCAAGGTGACTCGCAGCAGCTTAGGAGTATTAGGTTTTAGGGTTTTTCTTCTCCCAGACTAAGTTAACGTGTTTTTCTTTAATTTTACCGAAAGTCCTTTCTACTGTGGCTGCAAGCTTGTATATTGATACCTTTTTAGCATAACCGTTAGATAATGATTTTATAGCTCTTCCTGTCATTATATCATTATATAACCATTGTTATCATATAATCAATTATATGAACACTAATATGGTTAATATACTGTACTTAACAGTGATATTATGATGGTATATGTGTTTTTATATATACATATTTATATTTAATGCGTATATACTATATATAAAGTATATACATACATGTTTTTATTTTATTTCTATATTTTAATTTGTATTGATATTGATTTGTGTGTATATACTATTTGTTATTGTAAATGTTTATATAAGTTCATGTCGTTCAACATAAACATGTACTGGTGAAACTCGAAAAATTTGAATATCGTGCAAAAGTATTTCAGTAATGCAACTTAAAAGATGAAACTAATATATGAGAGACTCATTACATGCAAAGCAAGATAGTTCAAGCCGTGATTTGTGATAATTGAGATGATTATGGCTTACAGCTCATGAAAACCCCAAATCCACAATCTTAGAAAATTTTAATATTGTGAAAAGGTTCAATATTCTAGGCTCAAAGTGTCCCACTCTAATCAGCTAATTAAGCCATAACACCTGCCAAGGGTTCCTGAGCCTTTAAATGGTCTCTCAGTCTGGTTCAGTAGGAAGCACAATCATGGCAAAGACTGCTGACCTGACAGTTGTGCAGAAAACCATCATTGACATCCTCCATAAGGAGGGAAAGCCTCAAAAGGTCATTGCAAAAGAGGTTGGATGTTCCCAAAGTGCTGTATCAAAGCACATTAATAGAAAGTTATGTGGAAGGGAAAAGTGTGGAAGAAAAAGGTCCACAAGCAGCAGGGATGACTGCAGCCTGGAGAGAATTGTCAGGAAAAGGCTATTCAAAAGTGTTGGGGACTTTCACAAGGAGTGGACTGAGGCTGGAGTCAGTGCATCAAGAGCCACCACACACACACGGATCCTGGACATGGGCTTCAAATGTCGTATTCCTTTTGTCAAGTTGCTCCTGAACAGCAAATGTCAGAAGCGTCTTACCTGGGCTAAAGAAAAAAAGAACTGGTCTGATGCTCAGTGGTCCAAACTTACAAACTCGCCTGACCTGAACCCCGAGGTCCGATATTGTTCTATGTACAATCCTTGTTTTAGTAATTGCATGTAATATTCTAATTTTCTGAGATTGTGGATTTATTGCGTACAGTTTTCATGAACTGTACGCAATAGTCATCTCAATTATGACAAATCACGGCTTGAACTATGTTGCAATGAGTCTATTTATCATATTAGTTTCACCTTTTAAGTTGCTTTACTGAAATAAATGCACAATATTCAAATTTTTCGAGTTTCACCTGTACATTGGAATTTGGATCCTGTAGGACTCACAAGGGTGGATGATTCTTATAGTATATTCATGTGCACATTTATTTACATGAAAGCATGATGTTACTACATGACATGTTTATAGCATGCTTTTATTCATTCTTTGCTTTATCAGGATGAGTATATCTCTGATTTAATTTACTAAAATAGTTCATATTTTCCAAAAAGAATTACGGCATGGTGGTGTTAACAAAATCAGTAACTGCATAACCGTATGCACAGTACTCTTAAGTCAGTGAGCCTCAAAGTGAAGTCTGGAGATCTGCAGGCACTCATAAAGCTTAGCCAGAGGTCCGTGAATTTATTCATTTCAGTACAGTGGTGGAAATCACAAGCCCTCTTTATCAACGTGTGTGTGTGCGTGTGTGCGTGTGTGTGTGTGTGTGTGTGTGTGTGTGTGTGTGTGCGTTTAGTTGAATTGAACGGGTTTAATAAAAACCTCAATAACTCAAAAACCGTCAGCCTATATATAATGTGAGCCTAATGTGTTTTGTTGGAGGAAAGTTCAGAGGAAAAAAAAAATCTGCCTGCGAAAAAAAATTGTGATGCTCCATATTACTTTTACATGGTCAAGCCTGTAGCCCTGTAAACATAGTGTTTGTTGCGTACAGTACCTTAACACACATTATATTAATTAAAAAAGCCTTCTATTGCATAAATATTATATACCATAACATATGTGGATAAATATTGTACCATTATATCACTTTTGATTTATATATATATATATATATTTTTTTTTTTTTTTTTAAGAAGAAGAATATGAAAATTCTCTGTGGGGTAATAATTCTGAAAAAAAAAATAGCTCTGATTTGTATCTTAATGTGGGATAAACCTAAGATAATTGCTAATAATAAACCCTAAGACTTCATTACATTATAGATTTCAGAAACATTGCACAAGTCACAGGAAGCCATGTGTTAAATAAAGATAAATTGATGAGAAATGGTCGTGCAATCTGCACAGTGCCGCAGCACCAATGCTGGTATAAATGAATTCCCTGAGCTGACACTAGAGCTGTATAAGAGTCAGCCTAACCCATTCCTCTTGGTCTCTGTGGACTTCACCCACAGGCCACTTTCTCTTTTCTTCAGGCTGTTTGAGCCAGGGGAGTTTTCACCCAGACTTTCCAGTTTCCGCACTCATTTTTCACTGAGATTTTCGGGCCGCAGCTGGGGAGAGGTAGCAGTCAGCTCAGCACCATTGCTTCATAGAGTACAACATGTGTTTGAGTTGGCGCCCCTCAAGAATGCTCTGTAGGCTGGCATCGATCATATCAATGACAAAACATGCACATACATACTCAATCACTCCTACCAACTACATTCCCTATAGTCCGTGTCCAGGACCTCTGGGATGAATAACCCTAAAGCAAATATGAGGCTTTTGGTATCAGAGGAAAGTTTAACATGAAGATGAATGAACAAGTTAAGATGTGTATTCTGGAACTTTGTTCTGTTTTCATAAATGGTATAGCTGTATAATAATAACAGAATCAGCATATAAACTGGAAATTGGAGAATCTCTCTCACCCAAAATACACAACAGACTATAGGGTTTATGTAGAATAATGAGGGGGAAAACAACAACAAAAAAAACATTATTGATGATAGATATGAAGGAAACTGTGCAGTGCTGACAGGACGTTTACACAGACTTACATAAATTAAGCTTTTTAAAACAGAATTTATAAGTAAAGTATCTCAGGATGTTCTACTGCTGTCAACCAAAATCAGTTTTTGATTGGATATCATACCTACCTATTTATTTAAACCCATGTCCTGTAGAGAAAATGGTCATTCTTTGACCTAGAAAAGGTGTTACATCAGGGTTGTACAGATTTGAGATGAGCTTTCATGAAACCAGTGATTGTATGGCGAGAACAAGGAATGTTAACCAATTTTTTGGTTTCGCTAATGATGAGTTAGCGCTCATACAGGAATGAGGAGAGGCGAGGAGAGGCCCGTGAACACGAGGAGAGTTTGGCAAGAGCATCACGAGTGAGACATGAGAGAACGACACTAGCCCCTGCGGCACCTAGCGGGAGTTCTTGCCAACACTCTCCGTGTTCTTGCCAACTCTCTTCTGCATTACGTACAGTAGATTGCATGCCAAAACTCTCACTGAACTCTTAGGACTTCTCCTCGATTATTCCTCAATCTCCTCAGTGAATAGTCGGTCTTGCTGTCCTGCATCCACGAGATCGGCAAGAACCAAGAGAGCCCTGCAACTTTGGGCGATGGCCAGTGTATCAGGAGTGAGTCTTTGAATGCCAGGAGAGTGTTACAAGAGGAATGTATCAATTTATTTCTTGTGAAAAAGTCTACAAAAAATATTGGATATGTCCAATAATTCCGTAGCTTTCTGCCGAGGTTGGTGAGATTGAAGAGAGGCTTGGGGAGTTTGCCGAGAATTTCCGAGAGCTCAGGAGCTCCAGGAAATCTGCAGGAGTACGCCAATTTTCTTGCTAAAATCGCTCTCTGTGAAAATTCTCATCAGAATCCTGCATGTATAAAAGGGGCTTAAGACTGATTTTTCAGTCTCATTAATCATGGAGGTTCTCCCATGCAGCTTATTTGAAGTTCAGGAAACAAAAACTCACTTTAACAAACAGGATATTTGCTGATCACAAAGTGTTAACTGTCAGATAGAAAGAAACAGCTGGAAGTCGGAATGATGGATTTGTTTTACCCTGTTCTAATAGAGTGACCCAAGATAAGTGACACAAGTTATGATGAATTAACTGAGCTTGGATTGTCTGGTGAGTCTACTTTCATAGAACTGAGAAACTAATAGTTGACAAGCAATTGCAGGTTTCTTAGCAAGATAGCTGACAGTCTAGCTGACCTGACCTGACCTGACCTGACCTGACCTGAGATATCTTAAATGGATTTCTGGGCTCAAGGTGACAATTTTTTGAGTTCATTTCTGTTATTGGTTCAGACATTGCAGTGACCTGAAGAAGTTAAGCAGTAGTGTCGTACACCTCTAGATTAGCAAACATGCAATACAAAACTTATTTTGCATTTGACTTCTGTTCTAAACCCACACACAAATGCGAAATATAATGAACTATTATTAGCACCACACCTTGTACCACAGATTGTACTGTACCACTGGGACCAATGCTATTGTCAATTAAAATAACATTTCTTTTGGTAAAAAAATGCAAAGTAAGATAAATATGATTTGTTTTGCAGGTGTGTCAAACAACATAGAAAAAATTATACTAAATGAAACTTACTACAGTACATTCAAATTTGTCTTGTGGACTATAATTGTATAATAAGATATGAGAGAAGAGATAATCTTTGTTATTCCACTGGGCCTAAAACAGAGCAGTAAACATAGTTAATGATATATAATTATTCATTAACTAGCTAAACCTTTGACATACACTGCCTGGCCAAAAAAGTTACAATTTAAATAAGCATATTCTAAAAGCCTTTGATTGGCTAATTACTGTAGTAATTATATGCTAGCAACAATTCTTTTAGCCCCAACTGCTGCAGTGAGTAGATTCTCATTTATTAAATACCCATGTAGAGAGACCGATATTATGCCAGCGAAAGATTTAACTCTTTTAGAATGGTGAAATAATTGAAAAACAACAGCTAAATTGCTTAAAATTACTGGAATTGGGTTAGGAACCGTCCAACATGATATTAAAACCTGAAAAGATATTGCTGAGCCATCAACATCATGGAAGACCTGTGGTCAGAAAAAACATCATGAATGACCATGATCAGAAATCACTTAAACGCTTGGCGAAAAATAACAAAAAAGTAGAAATTACAGCTATGTTTAATATTGAAACTAACAGCATTTCCTCATGCTCAGTGTGTCAAGAACTCACAGGTTTGGTACTCTGTGGCCATAAGAAAACCACTTGTTAGAGACGAATCAGAAAAAAAATTCTCTAATTTGTTAGATTGGGAACAAAAAAGTCATGTGGTCTCATGGTTCACCCTATTCCAGAGTGATGGCTGCATCAATGTAAGAAGGGAAGTGAATGACATACAGTAAAGAACCCATCATGCATCGTGCCCACTGGAGTCTCTGGAGACAAGTCTCTGAGTTGCTTCACTTGGTCAGATCTAGGCTGAGAACGTTGTGTGGCAAGTCAGCTGATGACGTGATTTAACAGGTTACTGGCATATTCCTGAGCATATTCCAGGAAACCTAAAAATATAAAGATTAATCACACTTAAGTTGTGAAACAGCTTGGTTTTGAGATGAGAAATAATTTCACAAGCACTTGACTTTGACACTTTTAACCCACATGACACTGGGCTAAGGATGGACACAATTAGACAGCCTAACAATAACCATGAAGTTACTGTTAATGTACCACATTGAAACCATAAAGATGGTTGTGGTCTACCTTGGTAATTTAGCAATTGCTATTACATTTTAATTTACAAAAGAAAAAATATATATATTATAATTAATTCAGAAACGGCTCTGATGCTCATTGTCATTATGTGCACATAAGATAAGCTCATAGCCCAATACATAAACTCAGTTTGTCACCTTGGAGTAGGGTAAGTAATGCAAAGGAGCATTGAAACACATCTGATTTTGGGAAGAGTGCAGAGATTATTTAAAATGAAGCATGAATCACATTCCTGACTGCTTATCACTTCTACTCCCTGTGAAATTGTTGAAGTTAATGCATATTTTCATTTTAGCCTTTTTAGCGATTAAATAGACTCTGTGCATTCTTGGAGTTATATTAAATGTATAAAATGAACTACTCATTAGGATAAAGAAGAATGGCTTGTAAAAGCTATTCTCTGTAATATTAGTCAGAAATGATAAGCACTTAATTTCACAATAATTACTTTTGCACTTAGATAGCCTTTGAAATATCAGTCGAAGTAAAAAAAAATTAAAGTGGACTTCAATTAAAGCGGAAAAATAAGAGACATTGGACTGGTGGTTATACAAAAAATTCACAGGGATGCTGACATTTTTACTGCAGGCTGGTAGACCTTAGAGGTGAAGGTGATGGTTTCTATGTCTGTCTTTGCTTTGCTTATCTGTCCTAAATAAAAGACACATGATCAATCTTGTATGTATCTGTATCTGTATCTCTCTCTTTCAGTAGAACAGAATTTGGTGAGCTACTTGGGGAGGAAAGGTCAACTCATTAATACCTTAAACACTTATTCTCCTGCTGGGAATGTGTCAAAGTCCATGAAGGAGATTTAATCACATAAGGCAAAGTGCCATGTCGATTCTTCAACCTGAGGCAGACTTGGCTATGCTTGTTCTCTCCGGCATTGCTGTCAGCCCAAGTTGCCATATGATGTCTGTTCTGCAGATGTGCCTCTGTCCCAGTGGGGCAGAAGGACTAAAACTGGGAACCACAGAATAAGAGAAGCAATGTTTTACTGAAGACCACAAGCCAGATGAGGCAAATTTTGAAAAGCATGTTACACACACACACAGACACACACACACACACACACACACACACACACACACACACACACACACACACACACACACACACACATATATATATCAGCCAAGAATGTATACACATTTTCAGGAAAAATAGTATGATGGATAGTATATAATATAATATTAATCATATTATTATCTTAATATGTATTTTATATTTTGTGTACATACGTACAGTACACAAACAGTAAATTCGAGTTGAACTAATTTCATAAACCCTTATTATGAGACTTTTGGTAAAAACTAGCTAAAAGGACACTGAGGTCTAGACTTTATTAATTTTGAAAGGTTTGGTTTTCTGTCATCTCACATGAGTTGGCTCCATTTCTCACGTTCAACACTCCTAAATAATCCTGGCTTAAGAAATGGTATCTCATCCATATTATTTTTTTTAAGTAAAATCTAGTGCTTTAGACCTATCTTGTGTGACTTTATCAGTCATAATTAGACATGCTAAATTGTGGGTGCTAGATGTTAACAGGAACCGTGCCCTTGAAATCAATTCCTTGAGGACACTGTGAAGGACAGAGGTTGACAACTACTAGTTAATGGCTTTCAGTAAGCACCGAAACTTCCACTGTTAGGTTAGACTGTGAAGTTATGGTATACAGTAGGTTATAGTTGGTATTAAGTCACATTATGTTCTACCTCATAAAACCTGCATCCTCATGCTGACATTTGGGATATATACCCAGTCATAATACTGTAACACTGGGAGAATTTAGTTGTAAAGGTACCACAGTGCAACTCCAGAAAGCATAAATAATGATAGTTTGAAGTAATAGTTCACCACCAACTATCACAAAAAATGTATTGTAAAAAAAAAATAATAATAATAAACTACACAATAGACAATACAGCGAGGAAGTTATGCTGTAAACACTAAATAGTACAGCTGCTAGTTTTTCAGCTGCTCCTGTCAAACTCTGTTAAATGGTAGTAGTAGTAATAAAAATTAAAAAAACAATAATAAAAATCTAAAGTTCTTAGCAGCAGTGTGGGCATATAAAGTGACTTGTGCATGTATTCTTTAACATAAAATATCTATCTTCATAATGGCTTAGAAAACATTAAGCATGCTTTCTTGTCAAGACTGCCATCATTATGCACAAATAATCAGACAAACATGCTATTGGGCGATATATATATATATATATATATATATATATATATATATATATATATATATATATATATATATAGTGTGACGTGTCACGGTGTGCATCTGTTTTGAAAATCGTAGAACTGTGATTAACAGATCAAGCAGTGAGTGAGTGGTTAATGGCGCTGCCACGCCGTGCTCGAAATTGTTTAGATTAATATTTATGCTGGTTCCAGCTTAATATCAACTATCCCCAGACAGGCAGTAACTAATTTAGAAAATCAGATGATACCAACGTGGTTAATCTCAGTGATTGCAGCAGATGTGTAATGACCGAGCTCAGTGTGATATGGGTAATGGTTACAGCAGTCCAACAAACAGGTTTTGGAAAGTGACACTATATGAGGAAAGAGAGGATGTACATTCAAAACATGATTATAGCCTCATGTCGCATTCAAGTATTTTTATTTTATGTCGATTTCATTACAAATAAAATTTGAAATGTACTTAATTTTTATTATTTATTCTTGTTCAACTTACAGATTTTAATGAGTGAAAATTGGCCATAATTTAAAGAACCACCACCAAGAAACAGAACTAGACAGAAAAACAGGAACTATGACAGAAACTCAGCATTAGCATAGCATTAGCATAAGCATAAGAACAGAACACAAGGAAATGATCAAACCCAACCCTGAACTTAAGAGTGATCTAAACAGACACTAGACAATGAACAAACCTGAATCACATAACTTCAAGAGACACATTATTCAAGACAATAACAAGATCCTGGTGAAAAAATTAGAGACTATACATATTACTTGCTTGTTGTCCAGACATGATGCAAGACACAGTACATGTGATTAGTGCCATGTCAGGTGTGGTGCATATTTTGGTTTCCATACACTTATGTGACAGATCAGGTATGGATACTGATGCACAAATAAAACTCTGACTGGTACTGAGCTAGAACTGTGGGCAGGAGAGGCATCCTCAGGGACCATTGGTGTGAGGCTCTCTGGATTCTGGTATCAGCTCTTGGCAATATCAGGTTGTAGTGAAGTGGAATGGAATTCTTAAAGATGCGACATGAAGAAAGCATGTCGTCCTTGAAGCTCACAAGTGAGCACAACATCATAGAAACCAAAGTGTCGGAGTGACATTGTCAGCCCTGTAGCCTGGAGGCAGGGCAACGTCCTCTCCAGAGCAGAGAGACCAAGTGACATTGTCATCTCAGTAAACTGGATGTGGGGGCAATATCATCATCATTATCATCATCATCCAAGACTCCAAGACATTCACTTCAGGCACAAAGTGGAGTTCAAGTTTAATATGCTCTGGAATAGGAGTGTTTACATACTGTAAGTCTCACTTATCTACAGTCATGCAATGCATATAAAAAATGTAAGAGTTGTTTGTTAAAACAAAAAAATATATATAATACAAAAATAATGAGAGATTCTTATAAACCTGGAGTGGAAGTTAACAATTCCTAGAGAGCCTGTTTCAATTGCTCCAAGGATAGTGGTACTACAATGTAATATTAAACTTGGGTTAAGCAGTGCATCTCAGATCCTTATCATCCTTGTCCACATACTACAGACCTGATAATATAGTGGGAGCCTGTCTTCTATAGCCATTATACTCTCATTCACAATAAGTACTGTAACAGCTTAAAGATTTATTACTTAAGGTTTCAGTGAATAGTTTACATGAAAATCTTACTCTTGTAAGGAGAAGAAAGGACAGCACAGTAGAGTCATGAAAGATGAATTGTTATTGCTTGCTCCTTAGGAATTGGAATGGACAGGCTATTATAAAGTGCACTGATTTGCCATAGTAGGAACAGATTTGAAGATGTATTTGTCTCTGTAATTCTTTAGGTCACAACTGAGCCACTTAAATTCAGGTTTCTGTGAATTGAATGCTACAATCGAATGCAGGCACAAGGTCAACTGGTAGTTGTGATTATTTTTTTCACATCAATATTCATTGCTAACCATTTTATTACCTATAAAATGGTTAACAATGAATATTGATGTGAAAGAAATATCAATATTCCTACTGTATGGGTGGGTTGATAAATTTGTTCAAGAAATTTGCTATAACAAATATAACAAATGTATACCAGGCCAATTTCGCATCAGAACCCTAACATATTTTGACATTTGATATTATTAACAGGCATTTAGACAGCTTTCTGTTCTTCCACCTAGGTGGTAGAATGAATTTCCTCTTGATGTCCAAACAGCTGCGTCACTGGCAATCTTTAAATGACGACTACAGATCTGTTTCTTCAATATTGTGTCTAATCTCAGAAAAAACAAGGACAGAAACTTCAAAGCCTTTTTGTAAGTCTCTCCGGTTAAGAGTGTCTGCCAAATGCCTACTGTAAATTTAAATGCTTTTGGGCAAAAAACGTCATGTACAGTACAATCCTCTTTGTCATGTAATGCCTTTCTTAGGCATTTGCACATGCCCTTATCCAGAGCGACTAACATTTTTATCTCATTATACATCTGAGTAATTGAGGGTTAAGGGCCTTGCTTAAGGGCCCAACGGGGACAACTTGGTGGTCGTGGGATTTGTACCTGGGACCTTCCGAACCGTAGTAATGCTGAAGTTTTACGACACATTATTTTGCATGATCCTTCAACAGCCAGTGACACACAGGGAGTATTTTCTTATGAAGTGGACTTAAAGCAGAAACTGTGGAAGTGACAAGAGTAAAACACAAATTTAGGAATTTAAAGCATTCAATTCGTTCAACTTCAGTAACCACAGTCAGGGTTGTGGTTGATTAGCTTATCCTCAGGAAAGTGGCTTTGAGGTGGAAGTACATACAGTACTACACATTTGCACTACATGTATTCACACCTAGGTAAAATTCTGAGTAGCCAGTGCACCAACCAGCATATTTTTTGAGGAAAAAAACAAACAAAAAAATAAACAGAGAACAATCAACATAAACATTGGGAAATACAAAAGTCAAACCTTGAAACTGTGAGACAGCAGCTATCACTACCCCCTACATGAATTTAGCCTCATAAAGTCAATGTGCAAATTGACAGAGGAAAAATATTGGACTAAATTAAAACAGATAAAATGCACACAGCAACACTGTCCACAGATCAATAGATTCAGTTTATTTTACATTTATTTTTATATCCTACTCATATATACTGTAGTACGACTGTACAACTGCCAGCACAGGCCTGTGATAAATAATGACAGACACATTTATGTATTGAGCCAGTCCATTTCATGTTTACTAGCTATTAATATAAAACAAGACCATTCAGGGAAATATACTCAAGTAATCGTCATTTATCTACTCTGATAAGACCATAACAAAGGGTTGATTGTGAATTTCACACTTGACTGTGCTTTTGCATTGCCAGTAACTGCCAAATGGATTTGCTATCAGAAAGACCTATGATTGTTACAACACTTTTTTGCTACACCTCTCTTTAAAAGTCTATAATAATAATAATTAATAATAATAATAATAATAATATTGTTGTTGTTGTTACTCTTATTATTTTTATTATTATTATTATTATTATTATTATTATTATTATTATTATTTTAAAAGGGTGTCTGCATCTACAGTACATTTGTTCTAATAAATCCCTGAATTTTTTTGCTCATCCACTTGCCAAACTAAACAAGAATACTTCACAGCCAAGTCTGCCTCAAGTTTAAAAATCAACATGGCACTTTGCCTTGGGTGATTAAATCTCCATCCTGAATTATTTTATATTTATATATATATATATATATATATATATATACGTGGACAAAATTGTTGGTACCCTTCGGTCAATGAAAGAAAAACTCACAATGGTCACAGAAATAACTTTAATCTGACAAAAGTAATAATAAATAAGAATTCTATGAATGTTAACTAATGAAAGTCAGACATTGCTTTTCAACCATGCTTCAACGGAATTATAAAAAAAAAAATGAAAACTCAAAAACTCATGGAACAGCCCTGGACAAAAATGATGGTACCCCTAACTTAATAGTTTGTTGCACAACCTTTTGAGGCAATCACTGCAATCAAACGATTCCTGTAACTGTCAATGAGACTTCTGCACCTCTCTGCAGGTATTTTGGCCCACTCCTCATGAGCAAGCTGCTCCAGTTGTTTCCGGTTTGAAGGGTGCCTTTTCCAGACAGCATGTTTCAGCTCCTTCCAAAGATGCTCAATAGCATTGAGGTCAGGGCTCATAGAAGGCCACTTTAGAATAGTCCAATGTTTTCCTCTTAGCCATTCTTGGGTGTTTTTAGCTGTGTTTTGGGTCATTGTCCTGTTGCAAGACCCATGACCTGCGACTGAGACCCAGCTTTCTGACACTGGCTAGCACATTTCACTCTAGAATCCCTTGATAGTCTTGAGATTTCATTGTAGCCTGCACAGATTCAAGACACCCTGTGCCAGATGCAGCAAAGCAGCCCCAGAACATAACAGAGCCTCCTCCATGTTTCACAGTAGGGACAGTGTTCTTTTCTTCATATGCTTCATTTTTCCATCTGTGAACATAAGGCTGATTTGCCTTGGCAAAAAGTTCCATTTTTGTCTCATCTATCCATAGGACATTCTCCTAGAAGCTTTGTGGCTTGTCAACATGTAGTTTGGCATATTCCAGTCTGGCTTTTTTATGATTTGTTTTCAACAATGGTGTCCTCCTTGGTCGTCTCCCATGTAGTCCACTTTGGCTCAAACAACGACGGATGGTGCGATCTGACACTGATGTTCCTTGAGCA